>JALMGA010000005.1:9075000-10275000 GCA_023333525.1 Aspidoscelis tigris stejnegeri
GTTGAACTCATGTCTTGCTCAGCTGATGACTGATGTCCATGCTGAGGAACTTTCTTTCCCTGGCTTTTTGGGCACACAGAAAGACCATTTTCTATGTCTCCAATATGGCAAGTCCACACAGGTTGGAAGGCACTGTTGGGATGCTTTCCCTTCTGCTATGGGAAGAGCATGTCCAATGGCCCCTCTGTGAGAGGATCATGATCTGGTTGCCAGATCATGCAGATAAGATACCTTCAGGCCATCTTATGGTGCATTACTGCCCCTATAGATCCTGCCTGTGAATAAGCTTTCTTGGCCTAAGTGGAGAAACTGCCTCAATTTATAGCTCTTTCTGCACTTACAGACAGGTGTTCTGGGACAGGGCAGGCCACTCCATTCCAGAATAAGCTACCTGACCCAAGCTAGAATAGATTGCTTCTAGAGCAGGATAGATCCATTTGCATTTAGAGATCCTGTCCCGCTCTTGCTTCTGGGATGGGAAACACCAGGTGGGTTACCCACCATGCCTCCTGGTCCTGAGGTGGGATCACAGAATCCTGCCATGCAGGTGACCCTTTCTTGGGCCATGAAGGTGAAACCCTGCTGAACACTGGTGTCTAAAATTGTCTACTCTGAGAGCCAAGATCCCAGTTCAGATCTGCTCCCATCTACCAATGTTACTTTCTGTCCCAGAGGTTAATTGAAGCCACTCACTATCAATTACCCCGCAGGGTTATTGCAAATATAAAGAGAAGAGGCTAATATCTATTTGCTTTGCCCTGAGCTCCTAGACAAAAGGCAGGATAGAGATGTGATTAACAAATGGGAACAAAGCTGCAATATCTAAAGCAAGTATTTAAATTCTTCAGACTATTCCAGAGTTACCAACAATGCGGTGGTGTACTCTTTTGAAGGCTTTCATTGTTTTAGGTTCAGGAAGGGGGGCAGAGGATAATATTTGGTGCTCCCAATCCTAAAGAGATTGTATTAAACCAAATGCTTTCATTGTATTCATCTCTTTTAAAAAAATTATTTCCACAGCGAACATGTATTTATTGTCTAAATGCTGATAACAAAATGGCATCATTCGAGATTATCTATTCAAACACCTCTGAGTTCACATTCCTTGCTGAACTAGCACTATTCGGAGTTCGAGTTTGGCTGAATCCTTTTCTCTGTTTCTTTCAATCTTTTTTTTTTAAAGGAACTATTATCAATAGCTTAACGCAATCTGAATGGAACATTTGGAAACTATTCAGATGTGTTTAAAATACAAGCCAGAGATGGCTAGACAAAAGCAGGGAGGGGGGTAGAAGCGGAAAAGAAAGAAAGAAGGAAGGAAGGAAGGAAAGGAAGAAAGAAAGAAAGAAAGGCACAATTAAATAGATAAATGAGAAATAAATATAAGGCACCATAAGAAAGAGAAAAGGATTTAGAGAATACAATTTTCTTTGAATTCTCTACTGTTTAATCATGACTCATTTTATTAAGAACTAAATATGCGTAGCAAGACCTCTTAGTGAAAAAGGAAAGGTTCTTTAAAGTTTAGATCTTTGGGAGGAAGTCCTGATCTGCTAAATTCTGGAAGCACTTGTGTCTTAGGGCTTATTGCTTCAAACAGACCTAATTTTAAGTATCTTTTCAGGACGATGCTCCAATCCTGTGACATATTAGTAATTTTGTATTGCTATGTCTACAGGAGCACAACGAACTATGAAGGGTGAAGTCAAATGCCCTTTTCTGCATTTACTTCAGTTTGATCTGGGTCAGTGGATCTGGAATAACTGGGCCATCTGATCCGAATTGTGTGGAAGTGTTGGTCAGATCAGTGCCATCTTCCTTGATCTGGTCCATCCCTCCATATGGGGTGTTTTTCAGCAGTATGCTATGGTTCACCACTGAAAAGCAGCCTCCCTGTAGTTCCGGATCATGGAGGTGTGGCCAACTGCATACCTCTTGTGAACTAGAACAAATCCCGTGGTCCTCTTGTGGATCCAATTAAATGGGACCACAAGAGATCCAGATTAAAAGCCTCTTAATCTGGATTTAGTTCTATCTTGTGTGGAAGGAGCAGGACTAACTGGGATAGTGTAGAAAAGATGGATAGAGAACATTTCTTTTCTCTCTCACACAACACCAGAACCAGGGGGCACTCTATGAAGCTGATGAGTAGGAGAGTCAGATCAGACAAGGGCAAATATTTCTTCACCCAGAGGGTCATTGGTTTACTGCATGAAGTCACTAAGCCCGGCCCCCATATGTACATATTTGATTTCTCAGGAATAGGATTATTCTTCTCAGGAAAGCGGAGGCCTAGCTGAGATAATCACACTGTTCCCACAGGAAATCAGAAACTTAGTTGTATTCATGTTTCAGAAATAACACATCATGTGGTGTTTACCAGACTGTTCCTGGTGAGATGGATAGCTAAGCAAGTGTTTCCTGTTTTAACAATATTCGAGCACTGGTCACACCTAGATCGTCCTCAGGCTGTCCTCACTTTGGGCCGCATTGGTCACATCTTTCTCCACGATCGACCTGAGTCTCCTCCATGGAATTCACCACCCCTTTTGCTGCATCAGATATACCTCCTCTCTTATTGGGTGCCGTTGTGCCACTCAAGGGAGGCGAGGGTGTGTGTTTGCAGTTTTTTAAAGCCTGCTCTCCCACCTCCATGTGCCCTTCCTTTTTAATGTGCTTTTCTTTTCCATGCGATTAATCCTTTAAAAAAAGAATCTGTGGAAAAATGCCGGATAGAGCAATCGTGCACATAAACTGAGGAGAGAAGGTGAGGTACCACCCTCCCCTAGACACTGGCCAAAGGGAAAGACCAGACCCACCCACCACAGCATGGTTCAGCCTCCTTTAGCTCCCCTCCCTGCTCACATTGAGGAAGTGAAGACTGAATCATCAGAAAATGAGGACGTTGGTTGAAATGACCTAATGGGGGTAAGCCAGCTTGGAAAACAAATTAAATAAAAATAATGTGAACAACCCGACCTGAAGACAACCTGGGATCCTAAACTACTAGTGTGGCCAAGGCCTTAGTAAGGTTTCTGTTGAGTTAGAAGGTTAAGAAGAGTCATTAACATGCCAACTTTACAACTTTGATAGCCAAAATACCATCATGGTTAGTTTGTTTCCCATCACCTCAGCTATTGCTTTCTGTTAGGATGAATTCTGTAAGTTTGTAGCAGCTTCCAATACTTGAAAATACTCCAAATTGAGATTTCTAAGTTCTACAACATTTGACTAACTTCAGACTTGTATCAATTTGGGAGAGTTGGACTCCAGAGTTCTGTCCCAAAGCACTGAAAGGTAGCCAGGTAGCAGAAGTCAGACACAGAGCTTTGGCAGGAAAGAAATGAATTCTTTAGACCTATTGTCCTGTAATATCTCATCCTGACAATAACAGCTAAGCCAGCAGCCATTTATCAAGTGAGCACTGGTTTAAGCCTCAGTAGAGCAGGAAAGAGACAAGACTGGCCTAGTGCTGCAGTGTGCAATGGGACATAAGAACCTAAGAGGAGCCCTTCTGGATCAGGCCACAGACCACCCAATCCAGTATCCTGTCTCACATAGTGGCCCATGGGCATCTCAAGCAGAGACAAGGGCATACCTGCTGCTCTTGAATCCCAGAAAATGGCCTTAGGAACATCCAGTTTGTCCCCGTGGCCTGAAAGATGTACTTAGGCATGGGAGGGGAAAAGGGGTGAGGGTGTGATTGAAATGTCACCATCAATCCCTTTGATCCATCCACATTCTGACCCAGGAGCTCAATCCACACAAAACTGGCTTCTAGGCTGCTTCTCCTGCCCTAAGGTAGTGACTTACCCGCAGGGCTGGTTTTCCAGTTTTAAGCATGGATTGCTGCCTTTCAGATGCTTTCTCATGACCTATGTAGAGGGACAGAGGAAGAAGGAAGTGCTCTGCAAGCCTGGTTACTGAGGAACAGGGAGTTTCTGCACCAGATCAAACAAGTGACCAAGTCCAGGACAATTTTAGAGTCTGCTTTACTTGCTGGGACTCCTTACCAGCAAGTATAACAAGAGGCCTTTTCGCACAGGCCTTTCCCGAACGCGTGGAGGACAGCTTCGGACGCAGCATACGCATTGCTGCGGCCGGGTTTCCGTCCCGGCGTGTACGGAGCTGTCCTCCACGCGTTCCGGATGCAGAGCACTTTAAAGTGCTCTGCATCCGTTCCTACGCGTACGAGCCGCCCCGGCGCGTTCCGGGAGAGAAGCGTTCACATGCTTCTCTCCCTGACAGCCGTCGGCATGCCCCCAGGGCCCGACTTGCCGGGCCGGCAATCGCGCCAGCGCGGCGAAGCCGGTAGACGGGACCCACCGAATCGGGGTTCCCCTTTCCCATCTGCCAGGGTCAGTGACCCTGGCAGATGGGACAGGGGAACCCCGATTCGGTGCGTCCCGTCTGTCGTCTCCGACGGCTGCCGGGACGTGGCTCCTTCCCGGGTTCGGCAGCCCCATAGGGGCTGCCGAAGCTGAGGAGCCACCAGCATTGGCGTCCTGTCGCCCCTTTCTGGGGTGGCAGGAAGTCGATGTTGGGCTGGCTGGGGGCGAGGAATGCCTTGGGCGGCCGGAGCGCATCGCTCCGGTCCCCCAAGGGTCCCCCCCGCCCCCATCGCAGCCATCTGCAGGGCGCGAGTGCCCCGCAGATCAGCCGCCCACCTCCCCAGTCCCCCAAACCCCCACCCCAACCACCCTCCGACCCGGATCGGGCCCATCTTCGCTGTGTGGGTGCCTGCATCGAGGCACCCACATGGCGAAGATGTTTCCCCCCCTACCCCAGGGCCCTGGGAGGACGCGCGCGCGACGGATCACCTACCTCGTGGCCGTCCAGCGTCCGACTGAGGGGGGCATGCCGGGAGCAGTTCTGCTTGTCCAATAGGGGGCCTAGGTGGGCTGCGTGCTGCGCGATCCCAGCATGCCCCCCTCAGTCGGACGCTGGACAGCCACAAGGTAGGTGATCCGTCGCGCGTGCGTCCTCCCAGGGCCCTGGGGGAGGGGGGGGAAACATCTTTGCCATGTGGGTGCCTCGATGCAGGCACCCACACAGCGAAGATGGGCCCGATCCAGCGCAGAGGGTGGTTGGGGGTGGCAGATTCAGGGGGTGGGGGGGGCGGGGGACTGATCTGCGGGGCGTGGACGCCTAGATCCAGGCGCTCACGCCCTGCAGATGGGCGAGATCGGGGCGTGGGGCGAGCCCTTGGAGATCAGAGCCAGGGGCTCTGATCTCCAAAGGGGTCCTGCCCCATAGGGGCCTTGCCCCGGGCCCCATGATGGGTGCCCAGGTCCCCGGGCATCTTCGTGCCAGGTCCCCAGGGCCCGATCCGGGCCCGTAGAGCTGGCACGAAGCACGGGGCGGGTGGCTTGACAGCGCTGCCCGCCCCTTGGGTACTCTCACCCAATGGGCGGCAGCGCTGCGGCCGAATCCCCGCCCCTGGCCGGCCTTTGCCGGGCCAAGACAGTTCCGGGCGCTTTTACCATTCACACACAGGCGCGCCGGAACGCGTTCCGGCGTGCCTGTGTGTTAATGGTAAAACCGCCCGGAGCTGTCTTAAGCTTCCCGCCTGCACGCGTTCCACACGGAACGCGTTGCAGTGCGAAAAAGCCTCAGGGTTTGCCTTCTGCACATTAGTGCGGAATACTGAAGGCTCTGTCACCGCTAGTATGCTCCGTTTGTGCAGGATGGAGGATGATCCATATCAAGGAGGATGATTCAGATCAATAGGCCCTTGATCTGGATCATTGGTAAATCTCTACAATGTCTACTAGCATGGAATGCAGAGGCATGCAGGTATGGAACACAGGTAGGGAATGCAGAGGCATGCAGAAGGTGACCCATTTCATTCCTAGTCCTTTGGACCCCTCAGAGCCCAGCCCCAAACTTCATACAAACTTTAGAGTCAATGTAGTATCTGTTCTGGATCAGCACAATTGTGCAGACAACATGGTATCAGACCATGTCCTTGCTGTGATTCAAACCAGAGGGCCTTATGGGTTCAGACTCAGTGATTTGAATCACAGTCTTTTAGAGTAGTAGTAGTAGTAGTAGTAGTAGTAGTAGTAGTAGTAGTAGTAGTAGTAGTAGTAGTAGTAGTAGTAGTAGTAGTAGTAGTAGTAGTTAGCTTTTCTACCCCACTTTTTTCACCCTTAAGGGGACTCAAAGCGGTTGACAAACCTGTTCTTCTTCCCACAGCAGAACACCCCGTGAGGTAGGCAGGGCTATGAGAGCTCAGGAAAAGAGATGTGACTAACCCAAGGCCACCCAGCTGGCTTCATGGAGGAATGTGAAATTGAACTGGGAGACCATCAGAAAAGATTGCCAATGCTCTAACCACAAGACCAAACTGGCATGAAAGCAGCCTTGCCAGAAATCTTACAGCACAGTAAAATGGATGGTATTCTTTCACTGCATATATTTGTTAAAAGCTGACCCCTCTCCTGGCTGCATTCTGCCTACATGGGATGGAACCACCAATAAAAGAAATCAGTGTATAAGCTTCAGTTGGTCTGACCTTCTAAAGGTGTTGTCCCCAGAGAGGAGTGAAGGACCTCTTTCTGATGTCACTTTTGCATGTTGGGTGGGGATCATCTGAGAAGTAATGCTGTAGCCGAGGAGCAAAATTACAGAGAGAAGTGGAAGATTGAATCCTAATAACACTGCAATTTCACGGTGATTTATATCAATACTTACCAATCAGTTTTGCAATAGACAAATTCATTCCCACCACTTAAAAACAGGCCTATCTTATTTCACATGCGAAGAAGCTTCACTAATAAAATGAATCATTTTCCCTCTGTCTTCTCTTTCGGTAAGAAAGAGATAATAATGAAACTGTCCCATTGAAAGAAGCGGCTTAGGATTGCATATCTGCATTGTGCATTTCTATAGAGTTTTATCTCTCATGGGATCTGCTGAAGTTGAAAAGAATAAAGTTAAATGAGACATAGAGGAGGCAACAGAGTCCATGCATCCCAGGCTATAAAATCTCAGATCAGAAAGTTAGGATACTGGAAGAAAGTAGAGAGACCAGTGGAAAAATTTGCTTCTGTCAGCTTCATGCAACATTGGATATATGAAATTGATCTGGGTGTTTTTAACCTGGTGAACCAGTTTGGTCTAGTGGTTAAGAGGTCAGATTCTTATCTGGGAATGCTGGGTTTGATTCCGCCTTCCTCCATGAAGCCATCTGGGTGACCTTGGGCTAGTCACAACTCTTTTCTGAGCTCTCACAGCCCCACCATCTCACAGGGTGTTCTGTTGTGGGAAGAAGAATAGAAACATTGTCAGCCACTTTGAGTCCCCTTAGATGGGTGAGAAAAGTGGGGTAGAAAAGCCAACTCTTCTTCTTCTTCTTCTTCTTCTTCTTCTTCTTCTTCTTCTTCTTCTTCTTCTTCTTCTTCTTCTTCTTCTTCTTCACTACAAATAGGTTAACTTTGTAGCCCAGCTGGCTTGAAATGTAGGGGCATGTTGGTATGTAGTTAAAAAAAACCTTGGGTTAGGTAATACAGTTTTACAATTTTACGATATTCCAACAGGGGAAAAACCTTGGTAAAATCCAATCAATATCATATATGGTTTGGCTTCAGATACTAAAAACAAGGGGGATAGAAAACAGCTCTGTCATTGTCCAACTGTATATTTTCCCCACTTGTATGAATGAACAGAGAGAATTAGACTGTATTAGCATGAGGGTGCAACATGCCTGAACCTCCAGTTAAGCCCCACAGATGTGATTGTCACTTGGGAAAGCTCCCCTGGGGCACATCTGAGGCAGAAAAAGGATCTAGTGTGCTGAAAGGGCTTTGTGCAGTGTTTGGTGTGTGTGTGGGGGAGAGAGCCTTGGCTGTTTAAAATATCTCATCACTGATCTCAAAAACTGAGTATCTGTCCTAGATCATCTTGGTCCTAGTCACACCTAGATGAGATAGGACATCCTATCCATAATTTGAGCTGAGGTTGTACCAGTTCTGTTCACACCTAGATGGAGGTCTTCAAGCAGAGACTGGACAGCCATCTGTCTGAGATGGTTTAGGAGATCCTGCCTTGAGCAGGGGGTTGGACTCGATGACCCAGGAGGTCCCCTCCAACTCTACCATTCTAGGATTCTATTTATTTATTTTATTTTATTTATTTGTATTTCTATCCCGCCCTATACCCGAAGGTCTCAGGGCGGGTTACAATATTATATTAATCTTAGACAGGTCCCTGCCCTCAGGCTTACAATCTAAAGAGACAAGACACAAAAGGAAAATGGTGTGGGAGGGTACGGGGAACAGCCAAAAGCAAGCACTCGAGGTCTTCAGTTGCAATTCTTCTCTTTGTTTCTTATTAGAATTTTCCTATTCTCTTTACTTTGAATTAACTCTTCACTGATGGCACACTGGATGATGGTAGAGATGGTCAGCCGGCATCTACTCAGCCCCACCCTGCACGGCCTCAGGACCAGATGATTTCTCAACTGCTGGATCAGCTGCCACAGTCTCTTTGCCACCTTGTGATGGGAGCAGTTGGAGGAGGGAGGGGCACTGCTGGGGGTAAGATGGCAGAGCCCAGCCTGCTGCCTCTTCTCCACTCCTCTCCGGCAAGATGGTTCTATTATTCTAGATCATTATAGGTT
The DNA here is from genome assembly GCA_023333525.1 of Aspidoscelis tigris stejnegeri. Lineage (NCBI taxonomy): Eukaryota > Metazoa > Chordata > Lepidosauria > Squamata > Teiidae > Aspidoscelis > Aspidoscelis tigris. Next base: position 9,083,624 of record JALMGA010000005.1, read on the forward strand.
GTCCTCAGGCAATTCTTGCTTTGGGCTGCATTGCTTACACCTTTCTCTGTGATCGACCTGCACTTCCTCCATGGAACTCTTGGCTCTCCACCCCTTTTCCTGCATCAAATCTACCTCCTTTATTATTGGATGTCATTGCGTCACTCAAGGGAAGATTCTTTTTAAAGCCTACTCCCCCACGTCTACACCCCCCTTCCTTTTTTATGTGCTTTTCTTCTCCATTTGATAATTTTTTTAAAAAAAAAGAATTTTCTGTAAAAAACAGGATCTGCTGAAGTTGAAAAGAGAAGGGGAGGTGCCTCACGAATCCTTCTTTTCTTTGGAATGCAAGAAAGTTTTACTAATTATATTTACCATTTACAACTTAATGCACAAATTTACATATATTATATTGAAATAAACTAATAAACAATACTATTTCAAAACTTGTGTTGTGTTACAGGTGAGATATGAAGTTGGATAAATCTTCACGAATTCTGTGCCTGCTGCCGTCCTCTAGATATTGGCTGAAAGGAAAGACTGGACCCATCCACCATAGCACGGTTCAGCCTCCTTTAGCCCGTCCCCCCGCTCACAATGAGGAAGAGAAGATGGCCTAGGATGCCAGGAAGGGCTGAGTCCTCTGGCAAAGAGGACTCTGGTTAGAAAGATCTAACGAGGGTAGGCTGGCTTGGAAAATGAATTGAATAAAAATAATGTGAATATTGTGACCTGAATATGACCTGAAGTTGTCTTAAATGAAAGATGTGGCCAGGACCCTTGTCTGTCCTTCTCCAGCTCTAAATATCATTTCTAAGGGAGCATCTGCACCTACCACAGCAGTTGCCCCCGGACGTCACAGGTATTGGGTTAATCAAATGTCTGGGGCATCTACTTCTACAGTATAGAGTGCTCTAAGAAGGACCTTGGAGGACCTATAAATGTCTGGGGCATCTACTTCTACAGTATAGAGTGCTCCAAGAATGACCTTGGAGGACCTATAAATGTCTGGGGCATCTACTTCTATAAAGTGCTTCAAGAAGGACCTTGGAGGACCTATAAGTGTCCTTGGTCACCGTGGGAGAAAATATCTCCTACCCTCATTTATTCTCCCCAGCACTCTTGCTCTGTGCAAGCACTGTGCCAGCAAAGTCCCACTTCTGGGGCCTTTTCTGGAGCATGGAGGGTCCTTCATCTTTGGAGCTGACAATTGGGCTGATCTAGCATAGAGTGAATTTAGCAGGTCTGCAATCCTGCCTAAGGGATTGCAGAGGTGTACAGAAGATGGCATGTCTCTGTGGCCCGGAATTCCCAGAACTTGTTTTCATTGTGGTGCCACATAGCTTGCCACTGAATATCACCCTCACATCCCGGAGCTGGGATCTGTCATTCCTAGCTGTTGGGGGTGCAGGGGCAACTGCAAAGCATTCTCCATGCTGTGCACGCTTTACACCGTCAGGAGGGTTGATCCAGATTAGTGCCATCTGTGCATAAAGGTCCTCTGCCTACTACATCAGACAAAGCAGGCTTAGGGCCTTTATGCACTTAGGTGAAAGGGACAGTCTGGGGATCCTCCGATATGGAGCGTCTACACAGCTGGGCCATCACTTGGCTTGGAAAGCTGTGGAAGGCTTTCTAGTGCTCCACAAGTGTTCTAGCTGTGTCCATGATGCAGCCAACCCACTCAAGCATGCATCCTTCACACTGCTTCTGGGTGAAGGGTGCATGGGCGTAGGGTGGCACAGCTACAGTCACTCCCAAACAGGACCGATTGCACTTACCCAGTATTCATTGACATGCTGGGAAACTCTGGGACAGGGTAGGTGTTCAGAATCAAAGGCCTGCTCCATCCCTGATATTCCCTGCTCTGGGACAGTGTCCCAGGGCAGTGAAGGTGTGAAAAGGCCTTTAGTTTACAAAAGCTCAGGCAGGCTACAACCTCTTCTCTCTGTTAGGCTTTCAGGTGCATCTAAGACCCCCTTTGCCCGGAAGAAATACAGAAGACTGCAACAAGAGAATGAACCTTTGTTGTGGTTGTCTACAAATACAGCATGTTCTTCCTTGTGAAATTCACTTAGTGCCAGTTTTAACAGTTTTTCAGTGTCAGACAAAGACCTGTCTTTTCTCCCAGGCTTTTGGAGGATTAAATCTTAGAAGGGATCTGCTATATTAAGCAAATATCTTGGACTCACTTGCAAATTGCTCAAGGTATAATAGGCTTACAGATGAAGAAGCTAAGAATAATGACATCATACTGTGTGCATCAATTTTTATTAGATGCTACTATTGATACGTGTGGGGTCATAACAGTCACAGTTTCCAACTAATTTGTTCTTGTGCAAATTAAGTAGAAATTGTGAACACTCATTGGAGGAAATAAAAACCCAGTCAGATAAGTAACAATTGACCACAATTGCACGTGTTCTTCTGAGCAGAAGCCTCTTTCTTATCCTTTCAACAAAATGAGAGCAATGCATTTGCAGAAATGACATCCATAGAGAACTGGTTCAAGGAAGGTTCAAGTAAGTTGAAAGGCAAATCTAGATTTCTGAAGATTAAAGGAGGGATATCTCAGTCTAAACCTGATTTCTATCATTAAGTCAGTCTGCTACTGGTTTGATCTTCCCATTTGCTTGATCTATAAACAGAGCCTCAAAACCTGACACATTATTCAGCTCACATTATGCATGCTGAGCAAGCATTTAGGAGGAGGAAGAGGAGGAAGAATCATAGTCTGCCCATAATGCCTCAGTTTAGGGTCAAATGTTAGGACATTCATACACTAACATTCGTATGAATATGAATGTTTTGGACATTCGTACGAATAGTTTGGACATTTGTTAAACTGGGGAGGTGGGAAAGTGGGAGCCACAGTCACATTGGCAATGGATCCAGACTGCATTAAACACAGATCAAGAGCAGGTTAAAAGTGGATTCAGGTCAGATTGGATGCTTTCAGAGCGTATATGTTAGGGGATACGTATTGGATACTTATGCGTTTGTGTGGGATATGCATTTGATATGTATTAGTTCATATCAGATACGTATTCATTCATATCAGATACCTATTGGATATTCGTATGTATTTGTACAAATACTTTTGTAACAATTAGAATCCTACCACTTTCAAAGGGGATCTATTTGATCAAATGTGGATTTTCAAGCATTCGGTTCGTCACAATCAAATACCAAAAAAAAAACCCATTTGTGTACATCCCTTTCTCAGCTTTTACCTTTACTATAAGTAATAGTTCTGCCATGGAATAGTTCCAAAGGATGCTGGAACAGTTCCAAAGGATGTTGGATTTGCATGAACCAGTATCATGGAAAGAAGGAAATCACCAAATAGTTCCAAAGGATGCCATGGAATAGTTCCAAGGGATGTTGGATCTGCATGAACCAATGAAGGAAAACACCATCAAAATGTTTTTATTCATGCAGAGAGAGGTAAAGAAATGTGAGAATGCTTCCCACCACCATGGTTGTGCAAAAGGACAACTGTGGCTCTCATCACCTACCTGTGGCACAGTCTATTTCAGAAGACAAAGAAAACTGCTGGCTTTTGGGGCCACATCCTGCATCTTCAAAAATATAGCTAGGCAGGAACATTAAAGCCTGAGGGCAGGGACCTGTCTAAGAATAATATAATATTGTAACCCGCCCTGAGACCTTCGGGTATAGGGCGGGATAGAAATACAAATAAATAAATAAATAAATAAATAAATAAAGCCTGGCAAATGAAACTTGCCCAGCATCGATGTTACTGTGTCTATGAGTGGGGGGAGAGGCATGCAAACAGCAGATTCATTCCAGCCCTTCAAGTACAAGAAACCCACCAGCAGAACCCGCAAATATCACTTTACGAGCTGTTTTATAGATGGTTGCTGGACTTCGGTGATACTGGTAGCTATTTTCAAGAATGGGTTGGGACAAATGTGATTTTTTTTAAAAAAAACCTTCAAATTTGATTATTAAATAAAATTGGCTAACAAAGGGTTGACCAAACCCTTACTCAGGAATATCATGTGCTCTTCCTTCCTTCCTTCCTTTCTTCCTTCCTTCCTTCCTTCCTTCCTTCCTTCCTTCCTTCCTTCCTTTCCTCACTCTCTAAGGCCCTTTCAGCACTGCACCTTATTCTGGATTATACCTTGCAATAGGGATGTTCCATCTGCACTAAGCAATTTAAAAATAGTAATAATAATAAAAACACCCTCTGCACAATTTGTTGTGATCTTGACACATGGGAAGGAGGTTTCCCCAGATTCAATCTTGATGAACGAGGACAATCACTGAACATAGGAACTGACCAGAAGACATGTTCATGGCACCAGAAAGACAATATGTGTCCCTGGTAGGGGTGTGCAATTTTTGGAATTCCAATTCAAACTGAATATCTGAAAATTCGATTTGAATCTTTAAAATTTGAATTTACCCAAATTCGTTTCAAATTAAGCAAATTTGAATCATTTGTTTGAATTTTTTATTCAAATTTGCACTTATGAATGTTGATAACATTCTTATGTACCCATATGCATAGTTACGCATCCCATAGGTGTCTGTACATGTCTGTATGCATCCCATAGTTATCCCGTATGCAACCGGTTTTTGTCCCGTGCAGATCTGTACAAATGCGTACAGATGAGGGAAAGATGCGTATGTGCCAGTATGCATCATGTATGAACCTGTACAGTTACAAATGTCAGAATAATTCAAATGAATATATTCAAAAATTCAAAATTCAAATTTATGGACATTCGATTCAAATTCAAATGTCGAAATTTAGACAAATTCAATTGAATTTCGAATGTCTTCAAATATTTGTGCATATCCCTAGTGCCTGGTGGGGTTTTTTTTCTATGTGCACGTGAGTGTATATGCACACATTTTTATTTATTAGAATTCTCCCCTCCGTGATCTGGTATATCATCTCCTAGTATGCCACTAGACCTTGAAATCATGGTCTATCATTAGAATGGACCATGATACCATTTTGGTGCCCTGGCCTGGTCATCTCTCTGTCCTGTGTGGTCAGAACATACAAAGAAGGGCCACGATCATCCTTAATCTGCACCAACATGCAAAAGGAGGCTGGTGGATATTCTCTTTTACCATACTTTTGGTAAGTGTGAAAACGGCCTCATTTTTCCTCGCAGCTAAGTCATTTAGTATGGTCATCCAGAGCCTAAGAAATGTATTTAACATGTACAAAATTTGAATGATTCAACTGCCATTGTCCTTTCCCGAAACCACAGTTATTTGTGCCCCGTTTGCCAATCAGATTTGGGATGGAGAAAAAGTTCCAAAAAATGTTCCATAGCAACAAAGTCCTCAGAAGCTCCTGGGGAAATTTCCAACCCAATCCGGGGGAGTCATTGCCTCCCTCTCATCTGAGGTCATAATGCAGTTTCTTGGGTCCCTATGCAGAAAAAAAAAAAGCTGAATATAATTAGCACGGAACAGGGAGATTTTTATCAATTTGACAGATAACAGTCCAAATTAACTGTGCTTTCATGTACATTTATAACTGGGTCAGATAAGAAGATCTGTTGTAACTAACTTTTCCTTTTATAGATAAGAATAGGGATGGAGAACCATAGGTGGAGTTTAACTAGTCTTTTACTACTTTGGGGAAAGGGGCTGAAATCCGATGGTGTAGATGTGTTGTTGTTCCCATGTTTGGTAGTAGACTTGGGTACCATTGGAGTAACCTTTCTCTTTAGGCCTTCGCTATTCTAAGGCTCTGACCCTTACAGAACTTTCATGGTTCTAGGATGAGATCACACAGGGTCACACAGACCTGCACGCATTAATTGTTCCACTCTAGAGGGAGGGAAAGTACCATCTGATGGCGCTTGCTGATACCCTTTATCATTGATTGGCACTGATAGATGAAGGCAGCTCTAGGAATTCACCTTTTGTGCCACCTGCCAAGGACCATTTAGTGAAGTGTGAAAAATGGCCAATTTCAGGGCTAATTTCTGTTCTTCCTTATTTTATGACTCGGCACCAAACCTTTAAAGTCAGGAACTTTCATTCCGTGGCCTCAATATTTTTGATAGTGTGAGGTGGTTTGTATGCAATTGTAATCTCAGTTATTAGATACTCACATTTTTACTACTATTTTTATGTATGTACGTACATACGTACATACCCATGTATGTATGTATGTATGTATGTATGTATGTATGTATGTATGTATGTATGTATGTATGTATGTATGTATGTATGTATGTATGTATGTATGTATGTACCTATGTACGCATGTATGTATGTACGTATGTATGTACATATCTATCTATCTATCTATCTATCTATCTATCTATCTATCTATCTATCTATCTATCTATCTATCTATCTATGTACATATGTATGTACGTACGTATGTATGTATGTATGTATGTATGTATGTATGTATGTATGTATGTATGTATGTATGTACGTATGTATGTATGTACGTATGTATGTACGTAACTATCTATCTATCTATCTATCTATCTATCTATCTATCTATCTATCTATCTATCTATCTATCTATCTATCTATCTATCTATCTATCTATCTATCTATCTATCTATCTGTATTCATATTTATATCTCTCCCTATACCCATAGGTCTCAGGTTGAGTTACAAGTTTTAAAACAGCAGGTTAAAACAATAATATCCATAAAAACACTTAAAAACGAGCAAGCAAACAAATAAATGAAAAATCCAGCATATTTTTTTTTAAAAAAATACGTATTCTAAATATTAATACTAATATCTACAGAGGGGGAAAAATGGTCACATTAGCCTTCCCTGAAAAGCTGGCACAAAAGACAGGCAAACACATGTGGATCTCTGCATGGTACAGTGTGTGCATATCTCTCAGTGTGATTTCTGACAATTGTTATACAACACCCAGCCATGGGCACACACAATATACTCTATAAATCCTGAAGATGTCTCAGTTCAGCTCCAGTTTATACTTAAAGAGTCATTTCCAACACACCACTGAAAAGAACCCCTTAGAAATCCAGAAAAAGGAAGGTGGCCTTCTGTCCCCATTGTGAATTCTGGATCATGGTTCTGGTTCCTCTGGGGGGACAATTAATTGGTACTACCCGAGATCTGGATTAAGGGCATCCTTAATCTGGATCAGGCTCCATCTCATGGAGACGCTTCTTGATACATGTTAACATGTGGATAAGGAGGCCTAGAATGTGCACTACATGGGCCCTTGATCTAAATTCCAGAAATTATCTCTCTTTGGTTCTGCTATTATTGAATATATTTCAACCAGGAACAAAATAACTCAAGGTGTTCCTATGAAATCAGCAATGATTTTTATGGTCTACCTCTGGGCAATTCCATCTGAAACCGCGAAATATAATGGGAGGTTGCTGTTATGTAACAATGGCTTGTTAGTTGGCAGTACGGCTGTGCACAAATATTCAAAAACTTGAATACTCGATTCAAATCCAACGAATTTTCAAAAATCCAAATTTGAACATTCAAACTCGAAAACGATGTTCAAAAATCCGATACGGATTTTCAAATGATGCGAATGTGTAGATTCGTATCTCATATACAAATCTGCGTGAAAATTATACATATCTTGCACTTAAAATACAGGATTAAAATGGGATGCATACGGGATACTATGGGAGGAATATGGATTTTTACAGAATGCACACAAATATGTATAACAGAAACGAATGTTGTCGACATTCGTATCTTTAAATACAAATCTAATATTTGAACGTACGAATTTGAATGTTATGGATTCGAATCGGATTTTAAGACTCGAATCTGAAATATCCTAATCGAATCAGATTTTATGACATTAGAATTTACTCGGATTCGAATGTCAGAAATATATTCATGTACATTCTAGTTGGCAGTGATTTGTGTCCAACTCCAGTTGGGTCTACAGACTATCTCAATCTGTCTTTGGGAAGTAGCTGCACATGAATAGGTTTGCTTCTCAGGGAAACAACATTTTTCTGAGATGCTAAAAATAAAGCCTCCTCTCAAAATAGCCTGACCTGACTGCTAATAAGGCTATAATTCAAGGCACGGAGTACACTTTAACCGGCTTCTGCGGGTATGTGTTCTCTTTCCCATGAAATTATTTGCCTGATGTAGGGATGCTGTTGTGGTTGAGTTACAGTAACACAAAAACACTTAACAATGAGAAGCATGGGGGCAAATTCTTTCCAGGGTTGCACTCTCCTTGCTGAATCAAAGAACCTTGATAGTAAATGAAACCTTACTTTGGATGTTCTAGACGTGCAACCTACTGATTTTAACTGGAGTTTGAAAAATTCACGTGGATGTCAGATTTGATGTGATTGCGTAAGGGAAGGGTCATGGATCGGTGGCTGGGCACTTGCTTACATACAGAATACCTTGCTTCTGCAGTTGTCAAAGTAGCTTGGGGAAAGCTGTTGGCAGTTAATTTAGAAGGCCCTGGAAGAACTGAACCAAAGTGTGATTTCATGTAAGACAGTTTCTGCCTGCCATTTTGATACTGAATAGCGGTGTGCCCAAATGCAATGTTTGACGTTCAATTTGCATCGAATATTCGAATATCCAAATTCGTACAAATAAAGAAAAATGAATGTCAGGACATTCAAAGCTGTACAAATACATTTGTATCTATTTATTCGAATATTTGATACTTATCCAATGATATGACTCTCTACACATCCGTACACATCCCATTTTTATCCCATATGCATCCCGTTTTCATCCCTTATGTATCTGTACAGATGCATACGGATACACACAAGATGTGTACAGATATGTATGCAATGTGCATGTATCCGTACACATATGAATGTCAGAATTATTCATACAAATAGCTCAAAATATTTGTATTTGTATGAATACTAAAAAACACATGTCTGGACATTTGATTCATATATGAATGTCAGAATTCATGTGAATTTGTCCGAATAATGAATATTTTGAATATTCATGCACATCCCTAATACTGACGGTGTCTGGATATATGTCAACCATTGCTTGGCATTCTGCTCTAGGATGCATTTCATCTAGCTATTTCATCCACTTCTTGCTCTGATTCTTTTCAATTACTGTCCTGCAGTTCTTGATGGAAACAACAGTTGTGGGTTGCAGCTTCATGTGAAGAGCACCACAGTAACCTAGCCTGGAAGTAACAAGAGCGTGCATCACAGTGACAAAAGTGTCTCTATCCAAGAAAGCATGGACAACAAAATTGAGGCACTAGTATGAATGTCATCTTTCTTATGCACAACCAGTTCATGGTGACAGAGACTTCTTTGACTCCACTACTAAGTTTGGTCTAGTGGTTAGGGAGACGGACTGTTATCTGGGAATACTGGGTTCGATTCCGCCTGCCCCCATGAAGCCAGCTGGGTGACCCTTGGGCTAGGAACCAAATTCCTAGCTTCTTTATCAGTCGTTTTAGCTAGCTCTGAATATATTCAATGCTAAGGTGAGAGTGTTTTGTGAAATAGAGGGAATAAACACTGGTAGGATGTTACTTTCTTCTTCTTCTTCTTCTTCTTCTTCTTCTTCTTCTTCTTCTTCTTCTTCTTCTTCTTCTTCTTCTTCTTCTTCTTCTTCTTCTTCTTCTTTTCAGCCAAGACTTTCTGGATGTAACTCTTACTAGTTTTCCTGTAATTCTCAGAATAAATTGTCCGTTTAACACCTTGTATGAGGACTTTGGTTACTGCAATTTCTACCTTCAACTAGGGGGCACTCTATGGTGCTGATGGGCAGGAGAATTAGGACCAACAAGGGGAAGTATTTTTTTCCATCCAAAGGGTCATTGGTCTATGGAATTTACTAACAGAGGAGATGGTGGCAGAAAGCAGCCTGGATGGTTTTAAGGAAGGGTTAGACCAAGTCATGGAGGACAAGTGTATCAATGGCTGTTAGAACCAGGTTGAAGAGATGGGCAGGGTGCCTCTGAAGGGCATCTGTGGGGAGTCAAGAGCAGGTGAAGATTGTGCCTTTGTCTCCTGCTTCAGCGTGCCCAGATGCAGTTGTGGGCCACTGTGTCTGGGGGACAGGATGCTGGACTAAATGGGCCGTGGCCTGATAAGGCTGGGCTTCTTTTTTGTTCTTATGACACATCAAAGCCCATGATGACCCAACATGGCCAAGAATTGGGGAATATCTCTTCTAGGGTGTATGTTTTGTGGTTGGTTATTAAAGCAACTACCTTGGTTGTTGATGTTGTCATTGTTTTAATACACCAGCTCAAGAAAGCATTTTTTGTTTGTTTCAGAAACACATTGGCCTTTTAGATATGTAACTACTGCAGCTGATTTTGTTTGCCTGATGGACATACTAGGGGAATTCATCTAGCCTCTTATGTTAAATGCATACAAAACACTCCCTTTCACATATCCACGCAACACTGTTTTTTTGGATGTCAGCTACCCTTCAGGCCATAGTTCAGAGCCATTCATTTGATCTGCATTAAAAAGGATATTTCTTTTGAGGGAATCTGAAAACCTTATTCATTTGGAGTGACTTTAATGTTTTTGATAAGCAAAGTTTACAGCAGAGCAGTGTAATTGCTACACAACATTTCACGTCAACTGAGCCCCTTAATCTGAGCACGTTGGAATTATTTTGCATCTAGCCAGAGGTAAATTAGTTCTCTCTCTCTTTCTTTTTTTAAAAAAATCTGCATTCCTTACCAGGATTATTTATGATTTTTCTCATTTGATTTTTTTTTTTAAAGAAAATATCAAAGTCAGTGCAATTAATTCCCCTGTGCTGATGATCTGAAAATTAAAGTAGGAAAAATAAGAAATAGCATATCAAAGGAGAGTTCCAGAAAAATGTACCTGATAAAAGTCCGTCAAGTTTGCTGGAGCTCTAGGAAACTGCAAAAAAATTCTCCCCCTCCCAGAGTAAAAAAAGTCATACTCTGCTGCCATCTAGTGTGCTTAAAATCCTCTGGAACTGTGGCTGCTGCTTGAAGAAACATGTTTCTAAGGCTTAGTTATAGCCCTAACCTCCCTGGTGCTTCCCTAAAGCACTGGCAAGGTGCCTGTTGTTAAAATTGCTCTACATCTATGGCCCTGATCACACTAGGAAAAGCAGCAGCAGCAGCAGCGTTGGCTTTTCTCAGCCGCTTTTCTCACCCATTTAAGGCAACTCAAAGCAGCTGGTTTATTTATTTTAAAAGAGCAACATAAAAACAAAATAACTTTCTTACATTTTCTCATATCATGTTATTACATTGCCTTAACACTTAGCTGAAAATCAGCAAGAGGCTGGAGAGGAAAGCAAAGAAACAAGTGATATCAAGAAGAGAAGCCGGAAAAACGGTGGAAGTCATATAGACCCTCATAACTACCTGTACACGTTTGTGCTGATAGTACAGGACAAAACAGGATGCATAGCGGATAAAATGGGATGCGTACAAAATACATACAGATACATATAACACATATAAATGTTGTCGACATTTTTTATCTTCCGCTTCGAATCTAACATTCAAACAAATCCTTTCAAACGTATTCAATTAAAATTGGATTTTGTTGCATTCAGATTCTAAACATTCAAATCGAATTGAATGTTTTGACATTTGATTTGACTTGAATTCGAATACAAAGCAACAACAACATGTGTGCACATCCCTATTCCTTTAAGAAAAAACCTCACCACTGACAAAGTGCAGTTAATGCTGCCAGCAGGCACTTTGCTTATCATGTGGGGGGCAAAGGAAACCCAGGACACCAACCTGCTCAACAGAAAAAAGTCCTATGCAGCGATATGCACAAAGCCAATTTCTCCCATTTATTTCTATGCAAATCAAAAGGGGGAATATTCAGCTTCTTCTGAATCCCCCCCACACACCTTGCTTTCCATCCTGCCTCGCCCTCCCCCACTGCTGCTGCTGCTAGCACTGCTATCAAGTCAGATCCCCAACTAGGCCTTCTGGAGGTGTGTACAGACCTCCCCAGTCTGGGAATCATGGGAAATTTGCAGGGATTCATAGATTGGGGAGGGGAGGAGGAGGAGGATGAGGAGGACGAGGAGGACATAAGAACATAAGAGAAGCCCTGCTGGATCAGGCCATAGCCCATCTAGTCCAGCATTCTGTTGCACATAGTGGCCCACCAATTGCCCATGAGCATCTCAAGCAGAGACAATGGCAAACCTCTCCAGCTCTCAAATCCCAGCAAATGGGAAGAAGAAGAGTTGGCTTATACCCCTCTTTTCTCACCCTTAAGGGGACTCAAAGTGGCTGACAAACCTTCTGTTCTTTTCCCCACAATGGACACCTTGTGAGGTAGGTGAGGCTGTAAGAGCTCAGAAAGAGAGCTGTGACTAGCCCAAGGTCACCCAGTTGGCTTCATGGAGAAGGGTGGAATCAAACCCTGTGACCATGAAATATGAGTCTGGCATTCTAACCACAGGACCAAATGGGTTCACATGCACCTCTGGAAGGCATCCTTGGACCTTGAAGGAGCATGTGAATGGCAGCAGAGAATGCCGCCACATTTGGGGGTAAGGTGGCATAGCCAGAGGAGATGGGAGGCCAGGGGTGGGGAGATCCGGCCTTTATTGAAGCTTTGATGAAGCTTCAGTGAAGGCTGGATCCATTCCATTCATGGGCATTGGAGGCTACAAAAGTTGGCCACTTTCAATAATCCTTTGAATGTCGAAATTCATACAAATTCATGCACATCCATTAGTCCTATGAAAACCGGCAGTGGCCACCAGAGGAGCAGGCTAACAATCAAGTCTTGTCCTGATGGGGAGAAGCCAGATGGCACACTGATGTAACTCATGCCAAAAGCCAAGGTCAAGCCCTGCTGGAGCATCTAGTCATTCCCTTGCATGATATCATGTGTGGGAAAGATGAAACTGGACTCTGTTCTTTGGTCAATTCATGATCACTTGATCTCCTTGGTGACAGTCAAGGGAGGAGATTACAGAAGAGAGTGAAAGCCCACCAAACTCTCTCTTTGAAAACTTGCCACCAGGAGCATCCTTAATGACTCAGGTATTCTTTATCCTGTTATGTTATGCACTTAGATTTTTGGAAATATTATCTTAGTGGGTTCTTTATTTCTTTTTATTGTTTTCACTGTAAACTTGGGGATAGATAGATAGATAGATAGATAGATAGATAGATAGATAGATAGATAGATAGATAGATAGATAGATAGATAGATAGATAGATAGATAGATAGATAGATAGATAGATAGATAGATAGATAGATAGATAGAAAGGAAGGAAGGAAGGAAGGAAGGAAGGAAGGAAGGAAGGAAGGAAGGAAGGAAGATAGAAAGATAGATGACAGACAGACAGACAGACAGACAGATAGATAGATAGATAGATAGATAGATAGATAGATAGATAGATGATAGATAGATAGATAGATAGATAGATAGATAGATAGATAGATAGATAGATAGATAGATAGATAGATAGATAGATAGATAGATAGATAGATAGATAGATAGATTCGTTGATTGGTTGATTGATTGATTTGTATTTCTATCCTGCCCAATACCCGAAGGTCTCAGAGCGGGTAACAACATTTAAAATCAAACATATATTAAAACATAATGATGCATCGGATGTATAACTTCAGGGAGAATATATACCTATATCTCATTGTTTTCTGATAGCTCCAGTCAACTCGGGGCTCCATTTTATAGAAGCAGAATGTGATGGGAATTTCCATTCAGTATTAACCACAAGGTTGCTAGTCAGCATCCCCCATAGTAGCATAAAGAAAATCTAATATTTTGTGAATCTTCCTAAGATAGCAGCTAGGAGACAGTTTCACTGATGTACCTTCTAGAAGGCCAACTCCAGTCATTTCAAATAAAGAACGGATGCAGAGTCATTCATTTATACCTTTGGCCCTATTGCACTGAAATTTAAGCCCTTGGAAGCAAGGAACATTTCCATCTGATGTCAACTTTGGCATTGGCAAGATCTAAAAAAGGGTTTTAATCCCAGCTATTTCTGTTCCGCTTAATTGCCTTAGGCTTACACTTCATCCCGGAGACAATTCATCTTTGCCCTCCTTGGTTCTTAAATAATCATTATCCTGGCTGGCAGAAAGAGAGGAAGGGAGAAGAAAATTTCTAAGCAATGCTGGAAGGCACAAAGACATTGGCAGAAGATGTTCAAAGTGCGTTCCTTGCACAGTTTACAAAGTTACCCTCCAAATGTTTTCTAATCATCACAACATCTTCACATGCACCCTTCAATCCGAAGATATATTTGAGTAACCCCAGTGACAATATTTAAGTGACTAAAAGTTTGGAGCAAAAGTTACTTTGAATCAAATGTTTAAAGTTTGAATTTAACCAAATTCAATTCAAATTGAGCACATTGGAATCTATTTGCTCGACTTTTTCATTTGAATTTGCACTTACGAATGTTGACAACATTTGTAGATTCATGTCTGCATCTTCCCTGGGTCCATTCACATCCATACACATCTGTACGCATCCGTAAGCATCCTGTAATTATCCCATATGCAACCTGTTTTCATCCCATACAGAACCGTACAAATGCATATGGATGAGGGAATGATGCGGATCTTCAAGTACGCATCATGTGCGAACCCGTACACATACAAATGTCCAAATAATTTGAACAAATAGATCCAAAATTTGAATTGAATCTTTAAATACTTATTTAAGGACTTTTGATTTGAATTTGAATGTCGAAATTTGGTTGATTCGATCAAATTTCGAATGAATTTAAATATTTGTGCACATCCCTACTTTGAAGTCTGTGGCAGAATCAGTCATTATAAAGGACAGTTAAATCATACAACTAACCATTTATACGGCATTTATATGAAAACCTTTTTGGAATTGTATTATCTTTACCACAAACCAGGACCTCTCTCTCCCGCAAATCTCCCTTTCTCCTCTACTTATTTATATGGCCCAGCTCATTTTCACTGACATTTCTCCCTTCCATCTTAAGAGGAGTTTGGATTTTCATGTTTTGGCCCCATAACACTGGGCAAATCAGGGATGTTTTTCCACAGTCACTTAGTACCCATTTTAGCACCCATTAAGGACCCATTTGGGTGAGAGCCGGATGACCCCATTTCTACCACGGCACCCATTAGGGACACATTTGTTTCCACCGCGCCTTGGGAAATCCGGATCATATGGGTACTTTTTGGCCTTTAATCTGGCTTTTCTGTAGACCCCATCAATGGGGTCTACAATGGGGTTTTCAGCCAGAAACTCCGGATTAAAGGAAGCCTGTTTCCACATTAGTTTGGCAATGGGGTCTAGAGGAGGCTAGGGGGAGGGGGTACCCTTAGGGGGGAGCCCCAAAACCTAGGCTTCGAAGTCATTTCGAAGTCATTTCGAAGTCTGTGCAAAATAGCTCCGGAGCATCTTTGAAGTCTGTGCTGATCTTCGGAGTGAACTTCAAAGTCACTCTGAAGTGACTCTGAAGTCACTCCAAAGTCACTCCAAAGTCACTTCGAAGTGATTCTGAAGTCACTTCGAAGTCACTTCGAAGTTTACTCCAAAGATCAGCACAGACTTC
This sequence comes from Aspidoscelis tigris stejnegeri, assembly GCA_023333525.1. Classification (NCBI taxonomy): domain Eukaryota; kingdom Metazoa; phylum Chordata; class Lepidosauria; order Squamata; family Teiidae; genus Aspidoscelis; species Aspidoscelis tigris. Next base: position 9,099,132 of record JALMGA010000005.1, read on the forward strand.
AAAGACGCTCCAGAACTATTTTGCACAGACTTTGAAGTGACTTCAAAGTGACTTCGGAGCCGCTTCGGAGATTGCACCCCCTGTCCCCCCAAATACCTGGGTTGACAGAAAGACCCCTTGTGGTTAGATCTAGATTTCCAAATGGGTTCTCCGGTGTTTCCACGGCAGGGAGGCTAGCACCCATTGCTATTGGGTGCTAGACCACCCATGGAAACACATTGGGTACTTCCCTTAATCTGAATCTACTAGATCCAGATTAAGGGAAGTACCCATTCCCCAGATCTGGATCTTCTAAGATCCGGATTAAAGGAGCATGTTGGAAACCCCCCCCCCCCGAAGAATATTTGGTAGGGATATGTACAAATTTCTTTTGGCATTTGATTCATATCAAATTGAATGCAAGAAAATTCATATTCATTCACATAGATCCCCTTTGAATATGGCAGGATTTGAATTCAATACAAATGTTTCATGCAAATTTGATACCAATGTCTGATACTAATCCCATATTAATCCTATCCATATCCCATACATATCTGCTCAGAACATATCAAATCCACTCTGAATTCACTCTCAATCCACTCTCAATCCACTCTGAATCCACTCTGGGGCACTGAAGATGTGACTGCGGCAGCCACTTTCCCACCTCCCAGGATCATAAATGTAACGAAGCTTCGTACGAATGTATCGAAACATTTGATTTTAATCTGAATGCCAGTATTCAAATGTGCCAATGACTGATTCGAATCCGAATGTCTGAATTCAGCTGATTTCGTATGAATAATGAAAAATACGAGAATTTGTGCACATTCCTAATATTTGGATTGAAATTAATTTTGTTCCACCTCTCCATTTCAATCATGGACACAGATGGCATTTAGTCTTTCATTGGCAGAACTTTGCCCCATGTACTCACGTCTCCTTGCTCTCTTCCTCTTGCAGAAGGTTCCCTAACCCCTAGGTGATATTTTGGGATACACTGGGTTAATAAGAAGATGGGCTTGGACATCCCTAGTTTTTGATGATGACCCTTCAAAGATAGGCAACTCTGAACACTCTCTGGACTCCTTCCTTGTATGGACTACCAGTAAAGGTAGAAAGAGTCTCAATCTATTGGATGCTAATAGCCAATCAATACATTTCTCCCATCCTCTCCCTTTAACACACAACCCTTCTTTTTTCAAATATTCCCTTTCTACATCTACTTGTTATGGTCCTGTGGAGCTGTCGCTGAGCTGCAGATACCTTGGGATATGTGGCACGTGAATTCATTTAATATTTGAAACCCATCATGTGTGGGCGATAAGCGAAGTAGAAAAGTCTGGTTTATTAACTGCTTTTCATTGCAGAGAATATTGTTGGAATGGTGCCGTACAATAAGTTTACTGTGACAACCATGTTTGATGATGATTTGGGTTTCAACATTGCTTTTTCACAGCTTATATTTCACACCAGCAGTCGACTAGATTTCCCATCAAGGCTTCCTTAAGCCTTGAACAAAGATGCTATTTTTACTCAATCAGAGAGACTTTCTCCCTCTTGCACACACAATGCAGAACTTCCAACCTGCCACTCGAGTCAGATGGCTACATTTCTCATATGAGCGGAAAATGGGGGGAAGAAGACACATGAAGAAACCACATTTTCCATAAAGCAGCCCTTTGAAGTGTCAGTAGGTTGACAAAGCAGAGAAAAGGACTCACTCTTTGTGGCTATTCACAGAATAGCACGCTTCAGGGGTGTATTCTTAGAAACTCACCAGCTGAGTTTCTTAGATTTGCACAAAGATGCTATTATGATAATACATATTCCTCTGAATTCACCATAAGGCATTCGTAATGGCAAATTTGATGCAGAGAAAGGTCACAAGTTATTTGTGGGTTCAATAAAACCGCACTGGCAAGTTTAGCTCTAGTGTATAAAATCTGCTAGGTGGACAGAAAATTTTGAACGAACATTAACAACATAAGAACATAACTTCATAAGAAAATGTCTTCTGAATCACATCAGTAGCCTATCCAGATGTAAGAGCATAAGAGGAGCCCTCCTAGATTGGGCCATAATCCATTTACGTCCAGCATTCACAAATTTATGTAGAAATGGATTGAGCCAAATTTAAAAGTAGTAATATAACAAATTTGTGACAAACAGAATTTAAGAGAGGTCCCTATCCCTAGCCATAATTAGCAGGATTCACCCCTTCTTAAATCACTGCCTTGTAGGCATGTGCATGCATATTCGAAACATTTAAAATTTTGATTGAATTCAATTGAATTCAGACATTTAAATTCAAATCGAATGACTATACATTCTAATTTAACATTCAAACAAATTTTCAAATCTTTTGAATCATTTGTACGAATTATTCAGACATTTGTATGTGTACGGATACTTATGCTTTACATATGTATCCATACACATCTTATTAATATCCGTACACATTTGTATGGATATATATGGGATGAATACGGGATGCATATGGGATAAAAACAGGATGTGTATAGACACATAGGAATGTTGTTGACGTTCGTATCTTCAAATACAAATTGAATATTCGTACACATAGATATGAATATATTCAATTGAAATCAACGTGAATACATTCAAATTTTAAACGTTTGAATCAATTTGAATCTTCAGATATTCGATTCAAATCAAATTGAATCCTGAAAATTGCATTTGTGCACACCCCTACTGCCTTATCATGTTGGAAGATTTCCATAGCTCAGTGAAGCTATGAGCTATGCCATGCATGGCCACACAAGATGTAGAGGTCATAGTGGACAGTTCTGACAAAAGATGACCCCTTGGAGAAGGAAATGGCAAATGACAACACTATCAAAAGGCTAAATCTATATGACACCAGAAGATGAGCATTTCAGGTCAGAAGAAATATAGTAGAGAACAAGTATCAGTATTTCCAGAAAGAGTAAAGCGACTGGGCCAAAGGTGAAAGGATGCTCAGCTGTGAATATGTCTGGTTGTGAAAGGGAAGTCTGATGCTCTAATGAACCATATTGCATGGAAACCTGGACTGTAAGATGTATGAATCAAGGTAAGTGGATGTGGTCAAGCATGAAATGTAAGATTAAATGTTGACATCTTGGAAGTCAGTGAACAAAGATAGATGCGAGTGAGTGAGTTTAATTTATTCATTTTTTAAAAAAGTTTTATTACGATTCCCATTAAGTACAGAATACATTGACCAAAAAAGAAAAAGAAAGAAGAACCAATATATATATAAAGAATGCTTCCTGCCTTAATATCACAATGATAACTTTAGACATAATCTAAGTTTATATTTAAGCCAAATTCTCATTAGAGCGTTTCTAACATAGTGATCCTGACAATCTAATTTTGCATTTTACTATGTCATACTATAAGCAACCATGCGAACGAAAGCTCAGTTCTAGTTTCTCTAATTCTAACAATTACTTATATGTCCGTGTTATCCATTCTTTGATCCAAACCAAGCCACAAGCAGCAAAGTATAACTTCAAATTTGGTGGACCCAACTCTCTTCGTTCTTTGCATCTTGTAAAATACTATGTTTAATCCTGGTTCCTTCTCTTGCCAAATAAACTTAGACAGATCCTTTTGCCATTGTTTAAACATTACATCATTTGTCAGCACTGGTATTGTTTGAAACAAAAACATCATTCTAGGTTAAACATTCATTTTAAGAACAGATGTTCTTCCCATCAACAATTTTAATTTATCCCATTTTAAAATATCTTCCTTAATTTGTGATCATATTTTAGCATAATTATTCTGAAATAAGATACAGTTTTCATTTGCTAAAAGAATACCCAGATATTTAATATTTTTCTTGATTTGAAAGGGCATCATTTTCAACAATTTTATTAAGTCTACTATAGTCATTTTTAGTTAACATTTTTGTTTTCTGATTACCAAACTTCAAACCAGGTAAGAAGTCAAATTCTTTTAATTTATGGATGAGGCAAAGTGGACACTAAATTATCTGCAAAAGCTCTTAGTTTGCAAACTAAGACCTTTCACAGATAAATTTAAACTTTTATTCCCACGGTATCATTCCCAGCTTTTTTGTGTGAGAAATAAACATATAGTATGCACTTGCTAAAATTTTCTCCAAATTCCATGTTTTTTAAAGTTTTAAATTAAAAAAATAACCAATTGAGATTGTTAAAAGTTTTGTCCTCATCCAATTAAATAAATAAATAAATAAATAAATGCTGCTAGGAAAATTTAATCAAGATGACCATTATATCTACAACTATGGAAAATAATCCCTTAGAAAATAAATAATCCCTCATAGTCAAAAAAATAGAAAAAAATCAGATATATATTTACTGCTTCCCCTAATTCAGAAGGTTTGGAGAATGAATTGACTGTCATGAGCATACTGATGGCACCTCACTCCAAATCTCTGGATGACCTCTGCCAGTGGTTTAAGATAGGTCTTAAAGAGACTTTGTAAAATAGGATATTTTAAAAACAAATTATAAAGTGAGAGTTTTGAGGTACAATGGTTTATGTATGTATAAATCATGGATTGTTTTTAATTAAGGAAAAGGAATGTCATTTTTCAAATAGAAAAACAAGTGGGAAGAAGAATGGGGAAAAGGAGAAGGGGATTTCATTTATACACTGCATAAGATATTGTTGAAATTTGAAACAGAAACAAAACAAGTTGAAGAATGTATGGTAAAATGGGCAATAGATTTTCAATATATATACAAATATAACAATGGGGCAAAATCTGATTAAAAGTTTTAAAATTTACATTGTGTTACAACTTAACAGATTTTTATACAAGTTGATGTATAGATGGTACCTTACCGCACATAAGGGATCTAAAAAATACGTCATATTATTGTGTTTCAGGCGGGCGAGGGTAGCAAGGCAAACACACGCACATGCTTACAGCAGTCCGTTGGGGGCTCAAGAGTAGTCAGCGTCAGGTCAGTCCAAAGTCAGGGTTGCAGAAGTAGGGCAGAGTCACAACAGAGTCCAAGAGTCAGGATTATGGGTGAAGGCGTGGACGGGGGTTGCACAAGTATTTTGTCTGGCACAGCTGGGCCAGGCACTGCAATCTGTGCCTCACCTGTTTCTGCTGTCAGAGCAGCAGAGGGGAGGGGTGCTCTTGGGGCTGACTGTTTGAGCTCTTGTCCCCAAAGCTGTGTGCTCCCCCAAAACTGGCCCCTGACACTCATTGTCTGTGCTGCTGTGCCCAGGTTGCTGCCCAGACTGTTGTGCCATTGAAACTGCACTCTCCTCCTCCAGGGGACAAGCACGATTCTTCTAGGGCATTTTGCTGGGATTCAAGAGCAGGAGAAGGTTTGCTCTTATCTCTGCTTGAGATGCCCATGTGTAATTGGTGGGCTACTGTGTGCAACAGGATGCTGGACTAGATGGGCTGTGGCCTGATCCAGCAAGGGTCCTCTTATATTCTCATGTTCTTATACTGAGCTGGTCAAAGGATAAATAAGAGGAGCAGAAGCTTGAAGACAGCAGTCAGTAGTTTAGAAGAAGATAAGAAGAAATTAAAGACTAAAGTGTACCAATTGATATTTTAGATAACCTCTGTGTAATAGGAAGCTTTATTCTTGACACAAATCTTTTGAAAAAATAAATAAATACAGACTCTGTAAAATAGGCTTTCCACATCTGGAAGATGGGGACGGCCAGGAACACTCTGGCATGTGACACATGCATCCTGGTGCTTGTCCCAGTGTGTGCAGCCATCCCCAATATTCAGAAGCCATGAAGCAATAAAATGCCTACCTAGATCAGGATACTGGTAGACCTGTTTTAATAGGCCAACCATTGACACAGGAGCCACTAGATCAACACAGGTAGCCAGAATCGGCCTGGCTGCCTGAAGGTAAGGAGGAGATCACGCACGCTCGCCCCGAGGTGGGTAAGGGGGGTGTAGGTGAAGACCCCTCTGGCCTGAGCAGCTGTGATCTGCAGCTTCTGGGGCAAGGGGGAGCCCCAAGATAGGAGGCCCCCATCTCAACATGCTTGGCTCCAGAGGGGCCAATCATGGAGGCTGGAGGCGGGAGGGCCTGCTTAAGGACACTTGTTCATGTGTGGATGCATCCTACATGGATGTGTCTTAACTGGACAAGTACCCATTAAGTGCTCATTAAGACTACCTCCAAGGTAGTCTTCCCTTAATCCAGATTAAGGGCCTCTTAACACCCATTAGAGACGGATCTCGCGCGAGCCAATGTGGATGCACGGGTCTCTAATGGGTGTTGTAGTGTGGACGAGGTTTTTAAAATCCGTCCTTAATGGGTGCTTAATGGGTATTTAGTGGCCAATGCGAAAGCACACGCAGAGGCCTCAAATTGCAATTAGGATATAAATGCAAATAACAGAGAAATGAAAATAGGTTGGGGAGAGGGAATGGGAGAGAAGAAGCAAGAAATCCATGGCTCAGTCTATGGGAAACTTCAACCATGCATAGCAGACTCTGACGTTTAGTTCTTGTTTTGGGCTGGTGTTTTCCCTGGTTAAGTATTTGTAGAACATCTGAGCAAGTGACTGTTTAAGTATTAGGGACAATTGTTTAGACCTGGGACACAAAGTCTACAAAAGGTTTTACAGAAATTGCCACAAATGCACTAAATGTTAAAATACTCCCTCAGCACCATGCTTGAGTAAATATCACAAGACAATAAGTGGAGGGAAGCCAAGCCACTCAACAAATAACCCTCAGCTGCACTAAAGATAAAACAAACTTTCATTAAAAGAAATTAAGGCCTAGCAAAACACAATAACAGCTTAATGAACTGTGAGCATGACACAAATCTCCCCAAACTACCAGGAATGGATCATCAAGCTTTCATCTTTAAAGGCCCTGCTTGTAAAAGGTGCACTTATCAACAAAGCACCAAACCAAATTCCTAGCTTCTTTATCAGTCGTTTTAGCTAGCTTTGAATATATTCAACGCTAAGGTGAGAGTGTTTTGTGAAATAGAGGGAATAAACACTGGTAGGATGTTACTTTCTTCTTCTTCTTCTTCTTCTTCTTCTTCTTCTTCTTCTTCTTCTTCTTCTTCTTCTTCTTCTTCTAGTTTGGTCTAGTGGTTAGGGAGCCGGACTCTTATCTGGGAATACTGGGTTCCATTCCTCCCTCCCCCATGAAGCCAGCTGGGTGACCTTGGGCTAGTCACAGCTCTCTTCTGAGTTCTCACAGCCCCACCTACCTCACAGGGTGTTCTGTTGTGGGGAGAAGAACAGAAGCTTTGTCAGCCACTTTGAGTCCCATAAATGGGTGAGAAAAGCAGGGTAGAAAAGACAACTCTCCTCCTCCTCCTCCTCCTCCATTCTCTCTCATTTTCTCTCCCTCTCTCCCCCTCTTTTGTTCTTCAAGGAAATAAGATGTGGTGTGTGTGTGTGTAAATCACCAAACATGTGCATTGTATTTGTTTACTATTGCTTCAAACACAGGGTCTTGTTCCTCCTCCTCTTCTTGTTGTTTGTGAGAACATTTTACAATGGAACCAAAATACATATAATAAAAAAGAACATGGCGTTCAATAAAACAGTTGACATTTTTATGGCTCTAGGATGTAGCTTTGGCTCACTCTCAAAAGAGCAATGTGTAGAAAGTTCTGGGATGATTCATACTAGATCAGGAAAACAAAGCAAAACAAGGTGGTATGGACGTGTGGTCTGAGGGTGCTTCTGGGTTCATCACTTCTGCTTGAAGCTCAGGTGTGTCTGATAGGCAGGAGCTCGTATCTAGCAATGTGCATGAATGTATTTTTTGCATTCGAATTTGAGTCAATTTAAATATTCGATTTGATTCAAATTTTAAAGATCCGGATTTTTGAAAATCCAATTCAAATCCAGATTATCCGGATCCATACATTTAAAAATCCTATCCATTTTTTCAAATTCCAAATTTGGGCACATCCCATTTTCATCCCGTTTTCATTCCATATGCATCCCGTTTTCATCCCGCATTATAAACGCAAATGCGACTGCTATTCGTATATGATATATGCAGATCTGTTCATTCGAATCATTTGTGTTGTGTTTTAATGTTTGGAATTTTTAAAGCATTGTTACCTGCCCTGAGACCTTTGGATATAGGAAGGGATAGAAATACAAACAATAGAATAAATAAATAAATAAATATACATCCCTGTCCCAGACTCTGGATGATGCTAATTCATTTATAGTGTTTCATTCAAGCAGTTCATTTTTGTTGTTGTCTGAGAGTCTTGATCAACCTAGTATAACTGAACATGCAGTGTAAATTAATGGAGATTTTAACCATGGATCCTCTATTGTTTGATTTTACATTGAGGGACATGATCTGGTGAAAAGAAGGGGTTTAGAGGCCCTCCTTCCACATGCTAGTGCTGATATTAAGGGCCTAGAGATGTTCCAAACTGGTTTGGTTGGTTTGAGGGTCACAGTGAACCAGCTAATTTATGAATGTTCGCAGCAAAACAAGCATTCACTTGTTTGAATATCCAAAAATCTGATCAAACCAGTTCCCTGCTGATGATTGCAAACTTCTTGATTGAACAGTGCTTGTGGTTTTGCTGTTAAACAGTGTTTTTGCTTTTTAAAAGGGAGGGAAATTTGTGTTTTTGAATCAGCTCAAAATTGAACAGCTTTTGATTAGCCAGTTTGTTGCTGAACTGATTAAATGGGTGTTCAATTCAGTGGCAAATCAAACACATGATCTTAGTCTCTGTACATCCTAAGCCCCAAATGGCACTCTAGCCCATTTTACTGATGGACCTTGACATTGAGGTTCCCTGGCAGACTAGGGGTAGTATACCAGACCATGATCCAGGTATATACCTTTTGGGTGGCTCGACAGGACATACCACCACAGTCGGCCTCCTAGTAGCTCCAAAGGCCAGGAACAAACCTCAGAACACTTGGTGGTCCCTTTACCAGTTCCAGAGCTGATGAAGCTAGTTCAGGGTCTAGCCTAGGACAGGCCATCCGAAGGCTGATGGCCTTATCCCTCACCAGAAGCAACCTATTTAAGGTTGGGATTAGGGATGTGCATAAATATGGGGAAAATATTTAGTTTAGATGTTAGGAAAAAATTTCTAACAGTAAGAGTGATCAACCAGTGGAACAGGCTGCCACGGGAGGTGGTTGGTTCCCCTTCGATGGAGGTCTTCAAGCAGAGACTGGACGGCCATCTGTCTGAGATGGTTTAGGAGATCCTACCTTGAGCAGGGGGTTGGACTCGATGACCCAGGAGATCCCCTCCAACTCTACCATTCTATGATTCTATGATTCACATGAAGCTTTGGAACTAGGGGTCTGCACACATGCAATTTTCAACATTCAATTCAATTCAAATTTCCAAATTCGTAAGAATAGAGAAAAAACACAAATGTATTAAAATTCAAACTGATTCAAATACATTCGTATCTACTCATACAAATATTTGATATATATTTGATGATAGGAATGTTGACAACATTTGTATGTATTCATACACAACCGTACGCGTCCCATTTTTATCCCGTATGCATCCTGTTTTCAACCCATATGTATCCGTACAAATGTGTTTGGATACGAATAAGATGCGCGTGGATACATACGTAATGTGTACGTATCCGTACATGTAGGAATGCGAATAATTCATACAATAGTTCAAAATATTTGTAATTCATTCATATAATTAAAAAATGAATGTCTGGACATTCTATTAGAATTTGAATGTTTTAATTCAGCCAAATTCACTTAAATAATGAATACGGTGAATATTCTTGGCCATCCTTATTCGGAACATTTGTGGAACAGGGAAGTGGAAAAGCGGCTTTGCCAGGCACATATGCAGTGGATCCAGAGTGAATTCGACATGGTTTGAGAGCAGATTCAAAGTGGATTCAGAGAAGATTTGACACTTTGAGTGTGGATATGTTACGAGATACATGTATCGGATATGTATGTGTTTGCATTGGATACATATCGGATACATTTGCATTTGTATTGGATATTCATATGAATTTGTATGAATACATTCATATTGAATAGAATCTTACCACGTGCAAAGGGGATCTATTCAAACAAATATGAATTTTCTTACATTCAATCTGTTACAAATCAAATGCAAAAAACCACCATTTGTGCACATTCACCATTGGGGCAGTTTGCTAACCCTGGGCCTTGGCATCTTGAACATGGCCTAAGAAACAATTTCTCCTTGAACAGTTTCAGTATTCACAGCGTGCTGTAGGAACCAAAAGGGGAAGAGTGTACAATCGATCCATTTTTGAGATGAATTATCAGCTTTACTGGTTTAAATGGCCTTGGGTCCATGCTACAAATCATTGCCAGAAGTTTAAAAACGAACCAAGGTGTCCAGCAGTTGGAGGTGGCAGACAGAAAGCGTATCTGCAAGCACAGGACTGGAGGAAGTATTAATATCCTTCAATATGTTGCCTGCCCCATACTTAATGGGATAATTGGCTTGGCAGCTCCTATAGTTCTCTTAATGTGGGGCTCCACATTCTTATGCAGCAGAGTTAGCAAAAGGGAGGCAGGCTGGGAGGAGCCCTTGGGGACCTCCGTTCTGTAATTATGTCACCACTTAGCAGAAGAGCAGCCCCCAGCGGGTGAAATGGATCCCCCATCCCCACAGATTGAACTCTTTAGCCTCTGCCTTATCAGTCATCTCTCTGTTTTTTAGGGATTGAGTTTCAGTAAAGTAAAAAGAAGGCCAAGTTCAGAGCGGGACCCTGGAAAGGGCTTGGATGTAATAATAATATCAGCTTCACCTCTCCTCCTAACTGGCGTTTCTTCTTGACACCACCCGGCCAGCTTAGAATTCATTCTTTTATGGGCATCTGTGAGACGTGGCAATAGGACCAGTTTAGAATTGGGGGGGGGGGCAACAGATTAAAAAGCACCCAAGACCCTAATATTCACATTCACAACTCCTTCCCCCGAAGGCCAAATTTGCCTTCAGAACTACAGATTAGTTTATGACTTCACCTTACAAACAGGAAGCAGCTATTTTCTCAAGAGTAATACAAACTGGGGGAAATCCTTATCCCTTCCTCTCAAGCAGATTTTATCCCGTTCACACCACATTTTTTTTAAAATATAGATTAATTACTGATCTTTTTGGTAAACAGAATCAAATAAAATCAGTATTTGTCGTGTTTCATGGGATAATTTATATGGATGGATACCAGCTTCTCTCTCTCCTCTTATAGAGCTATAATGTTCATCAGCATTTCCTTCCTTCCTTCCTTCCTTCCTTCCTTCCTTCCTTCCTTCCTTCCTTCCTTCCTTCCTTCCTTCCTTCCTTCCTTCCTCTCTCCTCCTCCTCTTCTTCAAGGGCCCTTTCTGCACCTGACTGGTGGTCTGGAGCTCTGTAGCCCATATGGTCTGCATGGGACAAGTGATACTCTAGATCAGATCTGTACTAGGGGCACAGTAATATGAATTAGTGGTGGAACAAATTAATTGGGACCACAACTGTACTAGTGCTGCCTGACCTGAACAGCATTCCATGAGTAGCATGTTTGTCCATAAGGTATCTCGTCTTTTTTAAGCATCTAGGTTAATGATCCATAAGTCTGAACCAAATTGATCAAAGGGCTATCAGTAGGAGTGTGCGCAAATTTATTTTGAATTTGATTCATTCGGCCAAATTCATATGGATTTTGAATATGAATATTCATACAGATTCCTAGGTGTCAGTCTTGCCATGAACTACAGACACTTCAGTTTCTTTATGGTTATATAGCAGTACAATTTCAAAAGTCTAGTCCTAGGTCAGAATTTAGGTATAAGAAGAAAGGATTTATTTTCCAAGGATATTTTTCAAGCAATCATCAGGAGAAGAAGAGGAAGTAATTCTTAATGAAATTATTTAGTCCATCTCCTGGTTTGAAGAACATGTTAATAATGAGTGGAACACTATATCCATGTTTAAGTTTGCAATTGACCAGAGACCAATGCCCACCATGAAACATTATTCGTATGCCTGTAAATATGACCTCTTGAGTCCTTGGGAGGTTTGCTCTCTTTGATGCTTGGCTTACAATAGACATGGCCCATCATCTGCCTCCAATTTTCAATTTTTGTGGCAAGTTGTTTGGACATGATTAAGAAAGCATTAAGAAGTGATAGGTATAGATAAGATGCAAATGAAACTCATCTAGCCACTTGATCCAAAAATAATACACTGACGTGGTAGGATATTATAACTTGCCAAAAATATCCCAAGTGACATTAAATATATATTTATATATCAAAGCTAGGACAGATTTTATGACTGTTCTATAGCCAAGCCCACGGTGGGTTTTCGTATCAGCAGAGGACATCTGGTGCTTCGTTTCCCACATCTCAGAATCTAAGTTCTACCCTTGCATCATAAAGCACAACACGTATGGTGGGTCAGTTACAGCACCCCAATTCCCTTGGCTGTAAAAAAAAAAAAGTGAAGCTAATTTGAATATTGTCTGTACTACTTTGCTTTCAGTTTGAAAAGTGTAATCCTAAAAAATGATGTAATTCTTGTGAAATGCAACAGGGGGGAACACATGCTTTCCACACAAAATGTTCCAAATGCAGCTTCTAGTGTTTTCAGGTGGAATGGGAGTGAGCCCCACCAGAAACCATGGACAGGTGATGCCCAGAGGATGAGAACATGCTGTACTGCATTTGATGAGTTGATGGTCTGCCTCAGCATAGAACTATTTCCTCTGTAACATCTTATCCTTATCTACAGCCCCATAGGTTAAGTCCCAGGTACAAAGAGGAATAAGTTTTTTTAAAAAAATCTGGGAATACTGGGTTTGATTCCGTACTCCTCCACGAAGCCAACTGGGTGACCTTGGGCTAGTCACAACTCTCTTCTGAGCTCTCACAGCCCCACCTACCTCACAGGGTGTTCTGTTGTGGGTAGAAGAATAGAAAGTTTTGCCAACCACTTAAATGGGTGAGAAAAGCAGGGTAGAAAAGCCAACTCCTTCTCCTCCTCCTCCTTCTTCTACAAAGCTCTGAAGCAGGCCATTCGATTTGCGGGCAAATGGGGGCTTATGAATGTTGGCCCCTTTTCTCCTGTAAATGTTAAACTTGTACAAATTCATGTCAATTGCAAGCATGTCGAGTATTTCTGAGCATCCCTATTCCCATCTTCTTTTAGCTCTTGCCTACTTTGACCCTGTTAGTCTTCTTAACATCTTTCCACCAGCATTATGGGTGCCAGGCATCACACATGGTCCTGCAAGCCTACTGTTTTAGTTAATCTTCTGTGTAACTTTTTTTTGGCAGTGCCTCCTCTGTCTAAACCTGGTGATCATTTTTCCAGAGTAGCCAGGACATCTTCATCCTGTATAAGCTGCAAGGGTATGGGCAACTTCAGGTCCTGGTTAGCATTTAAATCGAGATCCCAGTAATTTGATATATCCAGTTCAAAGGTGAAGTGCATAGTTTAATAACTGCACAGACATTTTTTGGTGGTAGATTTAGGGACTTCACTGCTTCATCGGAATGAAACTTTTGATCTGAAACAGAGGCAGCAAGAATAATTTGATGCGCTGTCCTGGCTGATGTTAGAAATGGCCCAAGTGTGACATTTCAGATGAGTAGAAAGGGGAGAGAACTCAAACTAAACAAATTCAGAATGTGCAAATGGTCTTTTGGCTTGCCAAATTCTGAATAAGTGTTAAAATAAACATATTAGTCTGGAAGGATATGGATTGGTAAACACATCAGGATTTGTAAAGTGACTGCCCTATTACCTTAAAACCATTTAAGGCCTCCATTTGTTACTGCAGCCATTTCAAAACACACTATTCTCTTCCCTTTTAGATGGCTGGAGACATCCATGTGTTTAGTCTATTAAAATAGAGGGCAGGGACATTCTCAGAGTAACAGCCTGGATTACCGGAGCGTCAGTTATATTAACAAACGAAGGAGTTGTAGCCCAGAGACGTTTTCGCACGGGCGAAAACGGAACGCGAAAAAGGCAGCTGCGGACACGTCATCCGCATTGGCCGCGCGCGGCTTGCGTCCCGACGTGTCCGCAGCTGCCTCTTTCGCGTTCGAAATGTAGAGCACTTCGAAGTGCTCTACACGCGTTCCAACGCGGACGAGCCGTCCGCAGGCGTTCGGGAGAAGAAGCGTTCGCGCCGCTTCTGTCTCCCGATCGCCTGCCGGCTCGCCTCCGACGCCGCGCGGCTTTGACAATCAGCTGTTTTTCAAACAGCTGATTGTCGATCTGCCTCCGCGGCCGCCGGCGCGCCCCTGGCCGGCGTTTGCCGGCTAAGCCAGCTTCGGGCGCTTTGACCATTCGCACCCAGACGCTCCGGAACGCGTTTACACGCGTTCCGGAGCGTCTGTGTGTGAACGGGGAAAGCGCCCGAAGCTGGCTTAAGCTTTCCGCCTGAACGCGTTCGGTTTCGAACGCGATTCAGTGCGGAAATGCCTCAGGTCACAGAATAGTTGTTTCACCTTAACCTCCATTAAACCCAAACAAAAGAGATGTTTTGGTTTGTTTTTTCCCTATTGTTAAGGATGCTCCTTATAGGTAGATTTTCACCCAGCAACTGCCTAAGAAGTTAGCTTCTTTTTTTTTTCTCTTCAGCAAGAGAATGGCATTATTTATTTATTTAAAATATTGTTATACTTCTTCCCTTCCCATCCCAAGATCCGGAAGTGGTTCACAGTCTAGATGGCTTTAAGGTAGGGTTAGACAAATTTATGGACAACAGATGTATCAATGGCTACTAGAACGAATGTCTAGGTGCATCTTTCAGGTGGGGGGTGGGAGGAACAGGGTGCTTCTAAGGCCATCTGCTGGGATTTGAGAGCAGGAGAAGGTTTGCCCATGAGCATTTGGTGGGTCACTGTGTGCGACAGGATGCTGGACTAGATGGGCTGTGTCCTGATCCAGCAAGGCTTCTCTTATATTCTTACAGCAGGACGCTACAATCAACAATATTTGAACATTTTGCAATACTTTAAAACTACTTGGAATGTACTAGAAGAGAGGAAGAAGGAAGGAAAGCAAAAGCAAAAGCAAAAGCAGAAAGTTAATTGGCCTTATCTTTGGGGGGGCTTTATAATAGCTTCAGCATTATCACGCTATAATAATGCTGGGTTCCAATCAAAGAATGACATTGTGCATCCAGTTTTGCTCTTATTGATAAGATTAGAACTATATTGAATATGCTCAGAAAAGTCTGTGCATACTAGTGATGTGCATGAATGGTTTTTTTTTTTTGACATTTGATTCCTAATGAATTGAATGTTAGAAGACCTATTATTCATTTGAATAGATCTCCTTCGAATATGGTAGGATTCTATTTGGTATGAATGTATTTGTCCAAACTCATACGGATACCCAATACAAATGAACATGAGCGAATACATATCTGATACATATCCTGTAATATATCCATGCTCTGACAACTTCAAATTTGACCTGAATCCACTTTTAATCCACTCTCAGTCCATGTCAAATGCAATCTGGATCCATTGCACATGTGACAGGTGCAGCCATTTTACTGTATCCACAGTTTAACAATTGTCCAAACTTTTCATACAAATCTCTGAACTATTCATACAAAGGTTCAAAAGATTCATATTCATACAAACCTTAATGTACAAATGTCCTAACATTCAGTTTGTGTACGGATAACAAATGAATATTCATACACATCTCTCGTGCATACTCAAAGACATATTCTGATACTTTTGTCCTCAGAATAACAGATCTAAACATATAAAATATTCTGCAAAGGGTAATTTTTAAATTAACCCATTAGTCCAAATGGGTTTGAGTAGATCGAAACACACTCACAAAATACATACGGAAAAAGAGCTATTTAAAGGGCCAGGCATAACTGGCTTAAATTGAACTGAGGAAATCAATCATCCTTTGGTTTAGTTCAAATTGAACTGCCCCCCTCATATAATAAGTTGTGGCTCAGTTTAATTAGAACAGGGTCAAACTGTTCAGTTCAGTTTCAACCAGTTGAACATGGACATAATTTGCCCATCTCTGCTTGCAGGTACATTAAATACACTTAGTAAAAATATGAACACTATGAAAGAATTCTTATTGTAGAGTCTCTGCTGGCCAGGACCAAAAAGCAACAAAACCGAAACTGATAATTGTAATGAGTAGTTTTATTTACTGTCAGACTTAAAGGGAACACAGGAGAGAAAAGGATCAGATACCAGATGTCAAGTAGGGCCTTTCCACACAGGCTCTAAAAACTGATTTAGAGCCTGTTCGGGGAAGGATTAGGACATGGCTTCCACAAAGGGAATGGAATTAGGGTCCCTTTGAGGACGCCAGGTCTGCATGTCCACATGCAAAACTGGTTTCTTAAACCGGTTTTGCCGCCGAACTCCTACCCAGATGTAAGACCTGAAAAATCAGGTCTTACATCTGGCTTTTCCTCTTAAACCGTTTTGGAACGCCTCCGCAGAGGCAGGGGAAAAGCTGCATTGCTGGCGTATGCCCAGCTGTCAAACAGGGAGAGCACATGCTCCCCCTGTCTGACAGCTGGCCCTGCCCACCGGCCTTTGCCATTGGCTCCTTCGGTGCCTTCTCAAGCGAGAGGGAAGCTGCAGCCACCACTCCCCACCCTGCTGGGGGGACGCACTCACGATCAGGTGCTTACCTGGTCACTGCACTGCGGCTCCTGGCACGGGGAAGCCCGGCATCCACTGTGTGTGTGTGCGCCGTGGCTGCCATTGGCCAGCCAAAAAGCGGCCCTCACGAGGGTGGCTGGCCAATGGCGGCCACAGTGCACACACGCGCAGTGGATGCCAGGCTTCCCTGTGGCAAGAGCTGCAGCGCAGCAACCAGGTAATTCACTCCAATCTGTGGCGGACCTTCAGGAGGACGGATTGCCAAAAAACGGACCTATTTAGATCTGCTTTTCAGTGGCAAATGAGGAACGACCAAATAATGCAGATGAAGTAACTGCTATCTGGATGAAGCTAGGGAGAAAGAGAAAAATAAGAGAGAGAACAGAGACTGAATCCACTTCCAGGTGGAGGTGGTGTGGATGGAGGAGACGCCATAGAAAAAATTCCCTCCCCATCTCCATTTTGCAGCAAGGAAGTGCCACCTCCAGATGGGACATCTGCTCTGGTAATGGAACCAGAAAATGGGCCAGCAAGAAAGCAAGGTGATTGAAAAAGAAAAAAAAATCTAGAAGGTTTCCTTATTGAACTTTTTGACCCTGATCCCTAACTTTGTACTTCAGCTAGGTATAGTAGGGATGTGCATGAATATTCATAACATTTAAAATTTGTATAAATTTGGGCATTTGGTTTCAAATCAAATGTTAGCACATTCAAAAATTGACATTCAAATTCGAATAGAATGTTTCAATATATTCGTACAAAGTTTCATTATGGATTCATATGGGAGTTGTATGAGATTAGGATCTAACATTTGTATTGAATTCATATAGAACATTCGTATTGAATGTGAATCCTACCACATTTGAAGGAATTTATTCAAGCAAATAATTTTTTTAAAAAAATTTTTAGAACGTATTCACCAAAATGTGATTAAGTGCTATAATTTTAGAATTTTAATGCAACCACATAGGGAAATAACCCAAAACCAAACCTTGCAGAAATCAGGCCAGTTGGTAGTAGAGATGTTAAAGAAGTGAATTAGAAAGCAACTTCACTTTCCACAAAGTGCATACAAAAGACATGCCAAACTGGTCCAGATTTGAACTGGTTTGAGTCAAACAGAAGGTGTTCAAAGGTCTGAGTTAGTCATTCAGTCACCTCCGAGGTAGCATCAATTCCCAGAAGGATCTGAGATATTTGGTCGAGCGGCTAGGCAGCAAGACTCTTATCTGGGAATATTGAGTTTGATTCCAACCTTCTCCATGAAGCCAGCTGGGTGATCTTGGGTGAGCCACAGCTCTTTTCTGAGCTCTCACAGTCCCACCCACCTCACAGGGTGTTCTGTTGTGGGGAGAACAGAAAGCTTTGCAAACTGCTTTGAGTCCCTTTAAATGGGTGAGAAAAGTGGGGTAGAAAAGCCAACTCTTTCTTCTCCTTCTCCTTCTCCTCCTTCTCCTTCTCTTTCTCTTTCTCTTCCTCTTCCTCTTCCTCTTTCTCCTTCTCCTTCTCAAAGTACCAGGCAAAGTTGTGTAGCTGGCTTGAGATGATGGGAATAATTCCCCTCCTCTTTGCAGCCAACACTGGTACCTGATAAGCATGACAATGTGCTCTTAAGTCCGTCTTTTCAGGTACGTTCTGGAATTTCTGCCACCTAGACTGTCCTTCTTACTCAGAAGTCAGCCCTGGAGGTGTTTCTGTCCTGTAGTTTTGGGGAAACTTCAAGCCTGAAATTTTCCTTCAGCGCCAGTGAGATAGCCCTTATTCTATGGGGAAGTCCAGTTGTGTGTTGGAACTGCTTTGCCTTGTGGCCTTCAGGTGTGCTTTCAAAGTCACATTATATTGAGATGTCTATCAGTATTGGTGGTGTATTCTAAGAAGTGCTGCCCTAGTTGTTCAACTTTCATCTTCACTTATTTGACCTCTTAAGGACTTAATCTCACATTTAGCTGTAAGTAGGGGAGAGTTTCTAAGAAGGTAGATGTAACTCCTCCCGCCTCCCCCCTTCTTCTCTTTCTATGGCAAGCATGATCCAGAGCGTTTGAAAAATGTTGAGGATTCCTACCCCTGCTAATCCTTTTAAACCTAGCTATGCTTATTAGCTTTCTTTGAACAGATAAGGCTTAAAGAGATGTGTCATCTGAAGAAGTGAAGTCAATTTTTTCCCCCAAAACCGCAAAGACGGCTACAAAGCAGCAGGATAGAGAAGGTGAAATGTGGCATGTGATGAAATGGCGGCGATACATATTTTTTAAATCTCTTCTAAAACTATATTGTCGGAATGACAGAAATTACTAGTGAGCTGTTATGGTTTTAGGAGTTATAGGCATCAACCTATTTAGGGGCGCTAAGAAGGCGCTTGATTCCCTTGCTGTCTCTCAAGTCATTTTTGATGGTGTGGCACCCATCGCTTCGTCCCCACGCACTTCCTGACAAGAGACTGGAATTTATCAACTAGTGGCTTGAAATGTAAAGATAGGAGGGGGGAGAAGGAAAAAAAATGCTTTTATGCATCTCTGAGATTTGGGTGGGGTGATTTCAAATGGTTTCAATTTAAATGGCTCTTTAAAAAAAAAAAATTGAGCTCTTCATTATCTCCCATAATTTATTGTGATGAATCTGCCCCTCTAATTAATACGGATATTGAGGAAGGTGTGATAGGTTGTGTTGGGTCGCTGGGGTGAACCTTCAAATACGCCCACAACCGTGAGGCGTTTCTTTGTATTGTGCTACCGTTTATAGCAGCTGTCAAGAGAATGGACAGACAGGTTTCATTAAAATATCAGCAGCACATTGGGAGGAATTGAACCAGCCAGCGTTACTGGGTGTATTTGTTGGATGGCCTCTAACAGGGCATTGTCAAGAGCTGACGTTTTTGCTTTCCTCCTTCGAATGCTTATCTCGTTTACAGTTAATATTTGAAATGGGGACTCTTGAGTTTCGGTGTTTTCTTCTCCCAAGAAGGACTTTGAAAATGTTTTATCGCTGAAAATCCATGAATAAATCAGAAACTGAATGGGAAGAAGAAGAAGATTTGGCTTTTCTGCCCCGCTTTTAAGGGGACGCAAAGTGGCTGACAAACTTTCTATTCTTCTCCCCACAACAGACACCCTGTGAGGTGGGTGGGGCTGTGAGAGCTCAGAAGAGAGCTGTGACTAGCCCAAGGTCACCCAGCTGGCTTCATGGGGGAGGGCGGAATCGAACCCGGTATTCCCAGATAAGAGTCCAACTCCCTAACCACTAGACAAAATTGGCTTTGCTAGTGCAGCACTGCTAGTGAATGCTGGGGAGCTTCTGGGATGGCAAGAGCCGCTTCTGTGGAAATGGCTCCTGCAAGTACAGATGGTGCTACTCAGAAGCTACCCCAATGTGCACTTCTGGGCCACGGGTGGAAAGGCCCCTGGTTTATATTCACCAACAATTGGCCTTTAAAGTGGGCTTTTTAAAGCTATTTCTAACCTGTTTGAGGTTCAAATCAAGCTGCATGTGGTTTGATTTTATTTCAACCAAATCAGGTATTTTGTGTTTATGAACATCTCTAAATACTACTACTGCTACTGCTACTGCTACTACTACTACTGCTACTCTATAGAGATTTGTAAGTTCATCCTCATTCTCATGGGAGGTTCTTTTGCAGTTTTCTACTGAATATGACTAATATTAACTTCAGGATTCAATATCAATTAGGATGTGCACTTGCAGAATAATACTGAATGTTTGAGTATAGGTTAAGGATGTGCACAGATTATTATTATTATTATTATTTTTGCATTCAATTTGTATCGAATTGAATGTGAGAAAATTTGTATTCACTCTAATAGATCCCCATCAAATGTGGTAGGATTCTATTGAATACAAATGTATTTGAACGAAAATTCATATGAATATCCAATACAAATGCATATGTTTCCCATATGTATCCAATACGTATCCAATATGCATCCGATATGTATCTGATATGTATTCAATATGTTTCCTGTAACACATCCACTTGCATCCAATACGTATCCGATATGTATCTGCTATGTATTTAATATGTTTCCCGTAACATCCACTCTGAAAGCATCAAATCTGCTCTGATTCCAATTTGAATCCGCTATCCATCCATGTCAAATGCACTCTGGATCCATTGCAGATGTGACTGGTGCGGCGGCTTCCCCACTTCCCCAGGTTCACAAATGTTCCGAAGCTTTTGTACAAATTCGAATGTCAATGTATGAGTGTTATAACATTCAGTTCATATACAAATATCCAAATTTGTCCGAATATCAAACGTTGCAAATATTCATGCACATCCCTAGCATGGGTGCTTTTTCATTGCCAGGATTATATGCCAATTTGAAGAAGGCCTTCCATCTACAGTGCAGGTCTCAGACTGCAGCCATGGAATGGTCAGTGTGGAATACTGGGAGTCACAAAATCATCCTAGGGAAGTGAGGATGGGAGATAGATCCAGCACCCAAACTTTAGGATGCTGGATCTATCCCAAACCTTGCAAGTGCTTCCTTGCATGCTGGCAAGGTGTGAATCATGGCAATATCTCACAGATATTGAGTGCAAAAAAGCCCTTTGTTCACCCATTCCTGAATCTGAATGTCTTGCCAAATTTCATATGTTCTTTTCTCATATCCCCGTTTTGATGGGTTTGACTTATTCATATGTTGCACAACCATATGTATTTTCATTGTTGAATGTGTCCTTCCAGTAGCCCTGCAGTCTTCAACCCTGGTTGTTGAGCTGAAGATCATGAGTCCTATGACATACATGTCCACCAGAAGCCTATTGGATCTATGGTCTCTAGTCAAGAATTAACGAACCTCTGGTGACAAGCAGCCAAATGTGGAGTAGGATTTTACAGCCTCCAAGTGTGTCCTGTCTCCCCACCATAACCATTTCCCAAAACTTACCTTAAGCATCCAGGCAGCAATGATTCCCTCTTCTTCTGCCAATCTGGGGTCGTTTGAGTTGCTGTGCAAGCACACTGGCACCTCGGACGACCATAGACATGACTGCGTGTGTGCAGAGTGTCAGCGTCATCAAGGCAATGGCATTGACAGATGCATAGTCACAGAGAGCACCACGGCCAAAATGGCAGCACCCAGAAGAGGACTTGCCCAAGGATCAGTCCCAGATGAATGACTGATTGCGCTAGTTAATGTTGGGTCATCACACTCCTTTCTCGTCTCATGGATGGGAAGGGAAGTGCAAAAATTACCCCAGGAGTTCAAGTGTTCTAACATCTGATGTGATGTTTGATGCCCAGTATGGTATAGGAATTTTTTCTGGTTGCCACCATACATTATGGGTTTGGAACATATTTTGGTTTATCTTCTCAATAGAGGTCAGGATTGTTTGAATGGCCCTCTGCTCCATTGAAACCAACAAGCTCTCTCACCACATCAAGGTAGTATCCATTTGGAAGAGGGTGATGGTGGTCACCATGGAATGTTTCTCTAGTCATAAATCTTGTAGCCTCTGAAAATCATGGTGTTCCCAAGATGACTGTGAAGGAGAACAATTTTGAAACTAAAAATAAAACTATGACTGAAGAAAAGAACAATGTTTGGAACTTGAGTTAAAGAAAACTCATGCAGGTGTCTATAATATTAGGATGTTTGGATTCATGACTTTTGCTTCCAGCTTAACTTTGCCTATATCGATATACATTTTTTTTAAAAAAAAATGGTCCTGAAATTTACAGTTGAAAAATACCATGAATTAATGTTACTTAGTTTTCTGCTTGCTCTTTCTTCATTTTGCAATAATTCATCACGAGAGTATAAAACCCAGAGGTATCCTTCCTCTTCTTTTTTTAAGCACCCAAAATATGAATTCATAAAAGCTATGGGCTCCAATCGCCATTGCCGAAGACTGGCTCTTTCTGTATGTGGATTTTAGATGCAATTACAAGGAAGAAAGAGGGAAGCCAACCAAAACAGACACGGACGCTAATACTCTATCTGTCAGTCACAAAGATGAGCTTCTCTTTCCTGGCTTTTACCAAATTAACACATCAGTGACTTATGCATAACTCGGGACTTTAATTCACAGCTTGACAAATCATAAACAAGGAACCCAAGCTACAATTTCTCCCACATTTCTCTGCAAATGCTTGAAAAAATCCATTCTATCCAGTGAACCAGGGACTGTGAGAAGATTAAACGATGCATTAGATGCATTTTCACAGACCTGATGGTCCACAGGCATGGATAGTAATGTTTTCAATTTAAATATACATGGTGGTCCATGGAGGATTGATTTGTTCATTCATTGCAGGATCTAGATAAGGCTTACAATCGGATGGGAAATGTGGCTTTTCAGAGTAACCTAAGAGTATGGCTTGATGTTGTGATCCACAAAATCCATCCATTGATTTTAAGAGAATTTTACGTGCTGAGAATGGTAAATTTAGGACAGGCCTGAGCAGTGTGTGAGCATCAAGCTGAACATAACCTACTGAACATAACTTACAAGTTACCAGTGTGAATGTTTAGAATCTGAATGCAGCAAAATCCGATTCAAATAAAATACATTTGAATCTATTCATTCAAATGTTAGATTCGAATCTGAAGATACAAATGTTGACAACATTCGTATGTTTTATAAGAACATAAGAGAAGCCTTGCTGGATCAGGCCACAGCCCATCTAGTCCAGCATCCTGTTGCACACAGTACAAGGACAAACCTTCTCCTGCTCTAGAATCCCAGCAAATGGCCTTAGAAGCGCCCCCCCCCAGCCTGAAAGATGCACCTAGACATTCATTCTAGTAGCCATTGATACATCTGTCATCCATAAATTTGTCTAACCCTACCTTAAAGCCATCCAGACTGGTAGCTGTCACCACCTCTTCTGGCAGCACATTCCATAAGCCAATGACCCTCTGGGTGAAGAAATACTTCCCCCTGTCAGACCTGACTCTCCTACCCATCAGCTTCATAGAGTGCCCCCTGGTTCTAGTGTTGTGCAACAGAGAAAAGAAATTTTCTCTATCCACCTTTTCTATACCGTGCATAATTTTATAGTATCTGTACGCATTTCGTATGCATCCCGTTTTATCCCATATGTGTCCTGCTTTTGTCCCATACTATCAGTGCAAGTGTGTATAAATACGTACGAGATTCGTACAGATACGTATGTAATACATCCATCTTCACATTTGAATGTTTCTAATCATTCTAACAAATGTTTTGGAACATTCAAAATTCATTCAAATGTTTAAATCCGAATGTGTAGACATTCTATTCAAATTTGAATGTACACATTCAATCGAATTCGATCGAATATTGAATGTTTAGAACAGTGATGGCTAACCTTTTGAGCTTGGTGTGTCAAAATCCACAAGAAAACCTAGCTTAACTCAGGTGCTGTGTCACTTCCTGAAATATCCATAATTTTGTGATATTTGTAGCTCTAGTAAGAAAGTTATATTTTTGATATATGTATTTTATTAAAAGCAAAAATGAATAATTCTTTACATTTGCTAAATCTTCAATTGAAAGTTGGTATTTCATACACTTCAAGAACAAGCAAGCACTACATGCCCAGGTGCCAGGGTGACCAGATGTGTCACCTAAAAGGGCTTGGCGTGTCACCTGTGATACGCGTGTCATAGGTTGGCCATCACCGGTTTAGAACATTTGTTCACATCTCTTGTGCACACCACACATTTACTCTCCCTGAAAGACACAAAGTGTCACAATATATAGTCTTCTCATGCCAGTGATCAAAATAGTACCTAATCTGATGTAAAATGTTTGACTTTCTCATCAGTTTTATCTTATAGAACTCAAACAGTCATTGTTATTGCTACAAGCCCATAAGATGATACAGCATCCTCTTGGCCATGAGTTGAACCTAACATGGTCAGGCAATTCTTTTACGGAGTGAATAGGAGGCAATGTATGTATGCCTAGCAAGTAACCTTTCAAGACTAAAACAGTGGAGGAAAGTCAGGTATTCTGCTTTAAAAAGGGACACTGATTGTTAGAACCTGGATGAAGGGCACTGAGGTCTGATGAACAACTGTATAGCATATCAAGTAACCATGGAGCAGAAATCCTTTGTAACTCGTTGATCAAACATAATACATGAGTCTTTTGTGAAAACACGGGGCTACTGCCTATGACAACATGCCATTTCTATTGTGCTTTGCAGCTGGCCTCATAATGAAATAGTCATCTGATTGGGGCAAATTAATTCTGAGTCCACAACGAGGCTTCCTTTTGAATGCTAATTTCATCTTGGTAAACAAAAAGCCAGCCCTAGAAAAGTGATGCTACTGAAAAGTTCTAAATCTTGACTTATTACTAGGGGTGTGCAAGAATATTCAAAATACTTGTTATTCGATCGAATTCGGCCAAATCTGGACATTCAAATTCAAATTGAGTGTCCAGACATTTGTTATTTAATATTCAAATGAATACGAATATTTTCAATCATTCGTATGAATCATTCAGACATGTGTATGTGTACAGATACATACGTATTACATACATATCCATAAGCATCTTATTCTTATCCATATGCATCTGTACAGATACGTACAGAATGGAAATGGGATGAATATGGGATAAAAACGGGATGCGTATGGATATGTACAAATGTATATGGATACATATGAATGTTGTTAACATTCTTATCACTTACTGCTTAATGGTCTGTTAAGCTGTGCTCACTTGTAGGTGGGAGGAGCTGGCTTTCTTGATTTCCTAGAGGCTGACTGAAGCAATATGACCTAGTAGTGGCAACTGGTGGCAGCATTTTACAGCCATTTTGTTGCCTTTTGTGAGTGCAGGCTGTGCCACGTGGACATCATGCAGGTTCTTCAAGGTGGCCATCACTTAGAATGATCATTCCAAAGGCTACTCAATTGAATGGAATGGAATCCAGGGTTTCAGGATTAGTAACGTTTGTCCACTCCACCTTGGGGTGACCTTCAGGAGCCCTCAAAAGTATAGGTTCAATCCCATTTAAGGGCTAAGAATCTTAGCTTGGATGAGACCGGAAGTGCCAATGTTTGAAAAGTTTGGCATGTGTGATCTGAGCAGGAGATCCTGGATCCCTCTAAATGATTTTTGAGTGCAAGAAGGCCCAAGCATGGCCAGATGTTTTTGAAGTTCAACACTCTCTTTAGTCAGTTCATTTTCTGTTTTACATTGGTTTTATTGTGACCTGCCCTGAGACATTTAGGTAGAAATACAAAGACATAATTACCAGCATACCTATAGGAAGAGGGTGATGGGAATTGTAGATCACTAGGTTGGGTCTCTTTGGCCATCTACACGTGACATTTATCTGATTTGAACCACAGGCTAGACTTCAGGTGAGCCAGTTTGGTCTACTGGTTAGGGAGTCGGACTCTTATCTGGGAATACTGGGTTCGATTCCACCCTCCCCCATGAAGCCAGCTGGGTGACATTGGGCTAGTCACAGCTCTCTCCTGAGCTCTCACAGCCCCACCTACCTCACAGTGTGTTCTGTCATGGGGAGAAGAATAGAAAAGCTTTGTCAGCCGTTTTGAGCCCCCTTAAATGGGTGAGAAAAGTGAGGTAGAAAAGCCAACTCTTCTTCTGGTTTACCACATGCTTCATGTTAGCCTTCTACTAACTAATACTGTTGAGACAATTTGGATCAGTGAGGTAGGAACACTTTGAGTCTTTCTTTCTTTCTTTCTTTCTTTCTTTCTTTCTTTCTTTCTTCTTCCTCTCCTTCAGGCCTAAGGCCCTTTGAGAAAATTTCTTCCCACAGTTCTATTTTGTTAATGAAGTCATCCAAAGAGTGACACGGCTGACCCCCACCTTTGCAGGATGCCAAATTTTAAAGGTAACATGATAATAGTTTGTGACAGAGACACAAGGCTCATTCTATGTGCAAGCCCATAAGCGGGCAACCAACAAACAAAGATGCCATAGAGGAGGGAGAGATCATTCCCAGTGGAGAGAGTGTAAATAATCCCCTCTGCCTGCTCCTTTGCTCATTGCCACATGGTCTTTCCTCTTGATGTGCTCCTCTCTACTTTCTCACTTTTTCCTCATAAAAAAGGTGCTTGTTTCGTAACAGAGAGCAGAAAAACCCAGAGAAAGCAAATAAGCCGTGTTGCTGGTCCTCCCCTCACTTTGCCCCTGTTTTCGCCCACAATTGAACATACAAGTCCTGCGCTCGGTGTTTGTAAAACATTCCGTCTTGACACAGGATACTGCAAGAATCGCTCATGAAACATTTATTTCCTCTTCCTTTCTCTACCTCCTCAAATGTATTCCATTCTCTGTTCTCCCTCCATTTCCCCCTTTCTTTTTCAGGCATTTTACGGAAGAAGGGGAAGCCTGCTCATTGTATCAATGAGTTGGAGTTCTAAGTGCTTATTCGTCTTCTCCATGAATGGCCACTTAAACATTTCTCAGCCAAAGTGGGGTGTCTCTGGTGGCAGTAGGGAGTCCTTTTCTTGGTGTATTTTCCTCCCTCCCTATTCATTTGAGATCAATGGGCCTGCTGTCCTTTCATATCTCTCAATCCGCTGAGGCTACATTAACGAAGCCACAGAGAAAGGCTTCTACCCAGGTGTCTCCTGGACTCCTGCCCATGATAATCCACTAAGCCACATCTCTGCTAGTTGCACAACAGAAAGATTCATCCATCAAAACAGTTGCAATTGAGGCCATGGTCACTAGGGGTGTGAACAAATGCAATTTTTGGGATACGATTCAAATTGAATACCCAAATACTCAATTTGATTCGAATCTTCAAAATTCAAATTAAACCAAATGTGATTCAAATTAAGCAAATTTGAATCTATTTGTCTGAATTTTTTATTTGAATTTGCCCTTACAAATATTGACAACATCCTTACGTGCCCGTAGGCATCATTACACATCCCATACGCAACCGTACACATCTGTATGTATCCCGTAGTTATTCTATGTGCAACCTGTTTTCATCCCATACGTATCCATACAAAGACGTACGGATGTGGGAAAGATGCATACGTGCAAGTACGCATCATGTGCAAACCCGTACACATGTGCATGTCTGGATAATTCGAATGAATAGATTCAAAATTTGAAATGCCAACTAATTTTTAAATTCAAACTTGTGGTCATTTGATTTGAATTTGAATGACAAAATTTGGACAAATTTGATCAAATTCTGAATACCTTCAAATATTCGTGCACTTCACTAATGGTCACTATCTCATATCCAGATTGAAAATTGGAGTTATATAAAAATTCTCAGCTTACCTGGCTTCAGAGCAAAGACTCCTAGTCCCCACTCCTAAAGGAGGTCCGCAGGTTCCTCCTTAGTGGTGAGGGGCGCGTCACGTGGGATGAGGCCGCCAAAGGGAGCTGAGCTGCAGGGACATCTCTCATTGGATGTTTCTCGCCATCCTATCAGGACAATGGGAAACTTCAAATTTACCTGCTGAGTGTTGTTCATTCCATGGCAGATAAATCGGCAGTAGCAGCAGCATAATGTGCTGCTACTCCTATGAAGTATCGGACATCGGGTGTGACACCCATGCACCTACTCTGCATCGAAATGCCCAGTATCCCCCAGTCTGGACAAAACATGTCGTGTTAAAACATATGAAATGCTACAGTAAAAACTCTCCCTGTATTTCTTTCCATCAGAGTCACCAGAATTATTTTTCAGTGTTATTTATTTTATTTTATTATGTTATGAACTACGTATGTGTTTTTGTGTGTTGTGTGTTGCGTATTATGCATTTTGATTTTTGGTGTTTTCAGGGCTAGGTGTTATGTGGATTTTTGGAAATGTAGTATGTGACAATATGTATTGTAATTTTTTTTACATTTCTTTTTTGAAAAGCACCCATTCCTTCCTGTGCAGCTAATAGTAGAGGCAGAGTTCTAAGTTCTTACGTAAGTACATTCAATAAGATATTCAGCCATTTTGAGGGGCAACTGAGGGCCATTCCCAAGTCAGGGTGGAAATATTTTTCCTGCCCAATATCTTGGATTTCACTCCAAGGATGAAGACAGGGCATCCTGTAGTGAGAGCAGAGTTCCCACTCTGAGGTCACCTTAGCGGGTCATTTATTCAAGCTCAATTGATTGACAGCCACCTTAAAAGTTTGGAATTTTAATTGCATAGTGCTGTTAAGCAGGGAGATGACTAGTCCCACCTAAGGAGCTTCATTATCTACATTTAGATCAGTGGTTCCCAAACTTTTTTTTTGGGGGGGGGGCATGTCTCATCTAAGCATCAGTAAAATCCAGATGCCCTGCTCCATCACTTATAATTCTTATCATTCAAAAACTAAACTACCAAGGATTCAAGGAGAGCTACCAAGATGGTGAACGGTCTGCAAACCATGTCCTATGAGGAACGGCTTAAGGAACTAGGAATGTTTAGTCTAACAAAAAGAAGACTGAGAGGAGACATGATAGCTGTCTACAAATACCCCAAGGGTTGTCACAAGGCAGAGGGATCAGCCCTGTTCTCACTCTCTCAAGGAAGGACTAGAAACAATGGGGTGAAACTGCAGGGGAAAAGATTTAGTTTAGATGTTAGGAAAAAATTTCTAACAGTAAGAGTGATCAACCAGTGGAACAGGCTGCCACGGGAGGTGGTTGGTTCCCCTTCATTGGAGGTCTTCAAGCAGAGACTGGACGGCCATCTGTCTGAGATGGTTTAGGAGATCCTGCCTTGAGCAGGGGGTTGGACTCGATGACCCAGGAGGTCCCCTCCAACTCTACCATTCTATGATTCTATGATTCTATGATTCTATGATAAACTCCTCTTAAAAATCAAATTGCCCCCTTGCAGGGCAACTGCCCCACATTGGGAACCACCAATTTAGGTACTTGGTGAAGACACACCTCTTTCTCCAACCCTCACTCAATAGTCTATATGGGTGTGCACAAATGCAGTTTTTGGATTTGATCCAAATAGAATTTTTGAATTTGAACAAATAGAGAAAAAACAAATGTATTCAAATTTGAATCTGATTCAAATACATTCGTATCTATTTGTACAAATATTAAATTTGTATGTGAAGATATGAATGTCAACAACATTTGTATGCATCCGTATGCATTCCATTTTTATCCCATATGCATCCTGTTTTCATCCCGTATGTATCCGTACAAATGTGTACGGATATAAATGAGTACAGAAATGTATGTCATGCACACGTATCCGTACACATATGGATGTCCAAATTATTCATATGAATGATTTGAAACATTCAAATTCATTCGAATGTTAAAAAACGAATGTATAGACATTTGATTTGAATTTGAATGTCCAAATTCAAACAAATTTGATTGAATTTTGAATGTTTTGAATATTCTTGCATATCCCTAATAGTCTATGAGCTTTTCTGCACTTTCTTCCTTTTATTTTGGATCTATAGATCTGGAATAACCGGTCCCACTGATCCAGACTCTGGGGTGGCATGGGTAGGTTCAACGCCATCTACCTTGATAGTGCTTATCCACATCAACCCATGCCATGGCTCACAGAAGTTCTGCAGCTGTGCCCCCATGATGACAAAGGCTACAAAGAAATGTAATTAGCCTCAAGGAATGCAGGGTGACTTTTGGTGACAAGCTGTGGTGCACCTCTGAAAAGGACTGCATTGTAGTCCCAGAGCATGGAGGCATGTCATCTGCATACATTCTCTGTCCTGGAACAAGGCCCTGATCCCAGTCTTCATAGTGTCTGGGAAGGTCTGTTTCAGTAGCACCCCAACATCCAGCACCACTTCTAGTAGGGATGTGCATGATTTTTTTTTGTGTGTGTGTGTGTATTTGATTTGTATTGAATCAAATGCAAGAAAATTTGTATTTGTTTGAATAGATCCACTTTGAACATGGTAGGATTCATATTTGATACAAATGTTCAATCCCATAAAAATCCCATATACAAATCCCTTCATACAAAGCTTCATACAAATGTATCAAAACATTTGATTCGAATTTGACTGCCAATCTTTGAATGTGCCAACATTCAATTTGGATTCAAATGTCCGAATTCATACAAATTTGTACACATTTTGAATGTTATGAATATTCGTGAATGTCCCTAACTTCTAGTGGAGCTTTCTGATCAAGATCTATTTGTAGAGCTGGATAGAATACCATTTTGGTTGCCTATCCTGCTTTATTTATTTATTTTTCATGAGGATGGGATCTGTACTGTCCCAGAACTGCATGAGGACAGCAGACCCCTTAGACAACTTCCTGGAACACACTAAATGAAAGTGTAGAAAGGGCTTAAATTTCCCCCCATATTTAATCCTCTCTAATAATGATTTAAAAATCCACATAACATAGTTGTCACATTATGTGCCATTTTAAAAGGGTACATTTTTATATAACAGCTGTCATGGGTGGATCTTTCATAATATATTTGAAAGCACAGTATGTTTCCCAATGGGATGCTTTGGTTTCCATAAATCCTTGGCTGTTCCTTATAAAAGAACACTGTCAGCAATAATTTGTTTAAACATTGTTATCAGGTCATGCTTCCTTAGTCCACTTGGGCTTCCCACAGTATTTATGGCGGCACTACCGGATAGAGTTAAAACATGATTTATGGGCTGCGCTTGCTGCTTGCTTTCTCAGTCAATGTTTTCTGAGGAAAAGTCTCCAGAAGGTAAATATGGTAAGTTCAGACTATGATATTTGTAGATCCTTAAAGATGAGATACTAGCATGACAGAAGTAAGCCAGTTGGGTCTAGTGGTTAGGGAGCCAGACTCTTATCTGGGAATACCGGGTTTGATTCTGCCCTCCCCTATGAAGCCTGCTGGGTGACCTTGGGCTAGCCACAGCTCTCTTCTGAGCTCTCACAGCCCCACCTACCTCACAGGGTGTTATGTTGTGGGGAGAAGAATAGAAAGCTTTGTCAGCCGCTTTGAGTCCTCTTAAATGGGTGAGAAAAGTGAGGGTAAAAAAGCCAACTCTTCTGTTCTTCCTTTTCTTCTTCTTCACAGGTGTGGGAGGCTGAGGAAGTATCGCATTTCTGGACCAGAGGGCTTGCTTTGCCCCAGGAGAAAGAAGAATGTTTGTCTGCTGAGCCCACATTGCCAGTGCAAACTGAGATCAGGGACAAAATGTTCCCTACCTTCAGAGTTTCAGTTGGGACAAAGACATGAAGAACTAGAAACTGCCCAAAGAGTCAACTGTTGCCAGGGTAGGAGGACCAGAGACAGGTCACTCTGGGGATCTCTGGCTTTCTATGTGTTTAAGCATTTCATGGTATAGACTTCCTAGATGGCCATGTGGATGCCAAGCTCCACCACAATCCACCTAGTGGGAAGTGTGAGTGAGTAACACAATCCCACAACTTACTCATCTGAGTGTGAAAAACATGAAAAAAATCATGTACCTAAAGCAAGGTAGGCAACCTTCACTGCTCCATATTCAGCAAACAGCCATAGGCGGAGCATCCTTTTTAGTTCTTGAATCAACAGTTTGGTTCTCTCCCTAAATAAGCCCATTAATGCAGGATCTGCATGATACCTTTATGTTCCTACCCCCTTGTTGTGTATTCAGTGCATGGATGCTATGCTCAACCCTCACCTTGCTGCCATACTGTAGATGTTGTTATGGGACTTTAGCCCCCGAGTTGTTGTGTAGCCCACTTCCACACCACCACCTCTGCTTGAGGGGACTTTCTGATGAACTCTGGCAGAATTCTTAACATTTGAAGACTCTCCCATTGTCAGATTGAAAGCTAATCTTCAGTCTAACAGCTGGAATGCAGGCAGCATGCAGACTGCATGCTTTCACATGCTTAAAGAGGTACCCTCTGGGTGGATCTTAGTCTGTAATCACCAATATTTCCCCCCTTACCCTGTCCTGAAGTCCAAGAAAAGTCACCTCCAACATTGTGGATTTATAGCTCTGAAAGCATCTCTTTCTGTAAGCCAAGTTGGGCAAGAAGCTATGCAAGCAAAGAGGTAGGGTTAATCCCTGGGGGCCATTTTGCTCTAGGAAGACGAGAACATTCAGGCATGCTCCAGTACAGTGATGGCGAACCTGTTGAGCTCAGTGTGTCAAAATTTGCAAGAAAACCTAGCTTAATTCGGGTGCTGTGTCACATCTAGCAATATCCATAATTTTGTGATATTTGTGGCTCTAGTAAAAAAGTTATATTTTTGATATATGTATTTTATTAAAAGCAAAAACAAATAATTCTTTACATTAGTGACTTTTGTTGCTAAATCTTCAATTGAAAGTTGGTATTTTGTACACTTCAAGAACAAGCAAGCACTACACGCCCAGGTGCCAGGGTGGCCATGTGTGTCACCCAAAAGGGCTTGGCGTGTCACTTGTGACACGCCTGTCATAGGTTGGCCATCACCGCTCTAGTACAAAGCATACACACACCACAGAGCTGCTTCTGTTCTGGAGTGGCTCCCAGTGTGTGCAGCCATCCCTATTCTTGAAAGCTGTGGAGCAGCAATGACCACGTGAGCTGGACCATTGCTATGCAATCAGGCCAACATGGTGTGTGGATCCGCACCATCCCCACGAGGTGCACAAATGTATTTATTTTTGTATTCAATTCATTTGAATAGACCCCCTTCAAATGTGCTATGATTCCATTTGAAACAAATGTTCAATACGAATTTGATAATGGCATACAAATTCCCTACAAATCCCATACAAATCCCCTACATATCTGCTACATATCCCCTATGTGTCCTTTCTGAAAGCATAAAATCTGCCCTGAATCCACTTTGAATCCGCAATGGATCCATTGCAGATTTGACTGGTGCAGCTGCTTTCCCACCTCCCCAGATTCATGTGTGTAACGAAGCTTCGTACAAATGTTCCAAAGCATTCAATTTCTATTTGAATGCCAGTCTTTGACTGTTCCAACATTCGATTCGAATATGATTGTCTGAATTCGGATGAATTCAGATGAACTTTGAATGTTATGAATATTTGTGCACATCCCTACTCCCCATACAGCCTTCACACAGATGTCATGCAAAGGCTGCGTAAGGATCCACGTATGGGACTACTCCACTAATACCAAAGGTCAGGACAACTGTGCATGCTTGGATGCACTATGAGATGGAAATGATTCTATGGTCGGCAGATCCATTGCTTCAGAGTGCATCCGTCCATCCCAATCTTCTAAGTGCAAGAAGAACCTGTATCTATTTACACTCATTTTTAAAATTTGCTTTTCACTTCTGACATGGCAAATATGTGCAAAAATGCTATTATAGACATGTAAAAATCTGCAAAACCTATTATGTAATTTTTTAAAAAAGTTTTAAAACCTTATTTTGCATAGTTTTTTGGGAAATTGAAATAATACTGTAATAAAATATATATTTAATATAAGCAGAATGCAAATAATTAAAATAAAAGCGGCCCAACATAGGAATAGAACAATCCTAGCATGAATGCCATAAAACATAAACATGGTAAAATTGAAGGGCTCCACCCATTTTTAGCATACGTAACTTTTTCCTCTGCGGTTCCTCCTTGCAAGAGAAAATAAAATTTGCCCAAGTTGTACAGAACATTTGCCAACGCTCATTTGGCACAAAATAGTCTATTTAGCATAAAAACAATGTAGTCAGTAGTCTCTTTTAGTGCAAAGATAATGTGTTTATCTTTGGATTATCTTTGGTCGCAAAATCTGTAATCAGCCAAAAAAGGTATAACCAGTCATGCCTTGTATAGCAGTGATTGCTACAAGTGATTTTGGCAGATGGAACTGTGTGATGCAATTGCCTTTGTTGCTTCACCATGCCAACACTAGGGACGCATTTGAAGCCGATCTAGATATGGTAGCATCCACTCAAGACAACCCCTAGTCGGTCTGAAGCAAAGCATCCTAACAACTGGATGCCCAATCTACCAGGCTGATTTCTAAATGAGTTATTTTTGGCCTGGTCCCAATATGGCCAACATCATATACAGTATGCAAGCAGGACAATGTCCCAGGTACGACAGAATGTGGCAGCCTTTCAGCACTTAATACGAATACCCCCACATCCGTGGGGGGTAATATTCAGCTGGAGCCAAATCTTTCCACATTCTATTCACTCCAAATAGAATGTGGAAATTGGCTCTGTGCACATCCCTAGTTGGTATAGGATACATATCGGATACATATGTGTTGGTATAGGGTATGCGTCCAATATGTATGTGTTTGTATAAGATCTTTATGCAGGATTCGTATGCAGGATCCGTATGCATTTGTATTGGATATTTGTATGAATTCATATTAATACATTCATGTCGAACAGAATTCTACCCTTCCGCACATCTGTACACATCTGTAAGCGTCCATACACATCCGTATGCATCCCGTAGTTATCCCGTATGCAATCCGTTTTCCTCCCGTACAGATACATACCAATGTGTACAGATGCAGGAAAGATGTGGATCTTCAAGTACGCATCGTGTACAAACATAAGAAGGCTTGGATAATTCAAATGAACTGATCAGAAATTCAAAATTTGATTCAAATGTTTACATTCAAATTTTGGGACATTCTATTCAAGTTCAAATGTTGAAATTCAGCACATTTGATTGGATTTTGATTGCCTATGAATATTCGTGCACATCCCTGTTCAAAGGGGATCTATTCAAACAAATATGAATTTTCTAACATTTGATTCAGTATGAATTGAATGTCAAAAAACTCATTTGTGCACATCCCTAGTTTGAACTTTTTTCTTTTTTTTTGAAAGAGTCAAACAACTCAAGTGAACCCTAGGGGAAAAAAAGAGGCCTTTTTCACATGAGGGGTTTTTTAATGCGTGTAGAACGTGTTGGGGCAGAGCATTCGCTCCTCTGGCCTTTGCTTCAACTGGCTATCTGTGCAGGCACAGGTTCCTGGCCAATCTGGGACCCCGCCGTGCACAGGTTCAAAGCTCAGCCGGCCCAATCGTGCCAGTAGTGACTGGGCGACCACCAGGTAAGGAGTGGATGTGTGGGCGCGGCCCTGGAGCAGGGGTGTGGGTGTTTGGGGGGTTTCCACCAGGTGCAGGAGCTCGATCTGGGCTCCTGGAGCACGCACGACCCCAGGGAAGGGAGGTGTCATGGCTGTCCACTCCTGGCTCCACAGGAGCCAATGGGGGCAGCCCGGGGGCGGGACCGGTGAGCCCTGGGATGGCTGTTCGGCCTGAACACATCTAAGACACTTTCCCATCCAGACGTCCTTTACCTGCTAATGCAGATGGGAGAGGGCCTTAGATGTGTTCAGGCTGAAACGTTCTACAGCATTTTTGCAGTAGTGAGAAGAGGCCTAAGATCTTTCTCTCTATCCCAATAACCATGACACCCTATGTGCCTCTGTAACAAAGTATTTCACAAAAAAGAAGAGGAGAAATTGAAGATTCATCTCCTGCCTCTCCTCTGTAGCAGACTGGGTGGGCAGGAGACTCATTATAGAAAGGCTCTGACGCCGTCATTAGCATAATAAAATGGTGGGAGTGTATGATGAGGTTTAGAATTCGGCTGGAAATAAATTGGATGGGTTTGCCCCTATCATGCATAAGCACTGGAGGGTATGAAAGTGGTTAAATGCATGTCATGGTAACCTGTTCGGAAAACACTCATCTATATTGTCTCCCAATTAAATCACTCATTGTGAGATCGTGATGATTAGATACAGAAAGCAATAAGCCATTGGCTTGGCATGCTCAGAGAAAACCACCGTGTTTACTTGTGCCTGGAGAGAAGGCAAGAAATTCATCCCTGTTGACAGGTAAAAATGTTCTGTTTTGTTTGAGGCAAAAGGGGAAGCAAACGTAGCTACCATTTTGCATGAATCAGCCACAGCTATGCAAGGTGAAGCGTCTTTCCTTGTAAGAGGGCTTGGACCTAAGAAAGGACACGAATAGTCATAACATTCAAAATTCATCCGAATTTGGACATTCAAATTTGAATCAAGGACTGTCATGCGAATTCAGCACAGCTGAGAGGTAGTTTAGAGTAATCCATTCATTTCAATCCCTCAATTTTGCATGAGATCAGAGATGGAGATGTGTGGGCTCTTTTGCCAGTCACCTTTCCTTCCTTCCTTCCTTCCTTCCTTCCTTCCTTCCTTCCTTCCTTCCTTCCTTTCTCTTCCTTCCTTTCTCTTACTTTGCAAGATTTCCATAATTTTGCTTTGACTCCTATACTGAGGTCATTGTTCTGAGTTTACATTATATTTATCAAATCTAATTTGGGATTTTATATCTGCCTTTGTTTTGCTTCTGAGATGTTCAGATTATAAAACTTAAATTTAAATAAAGCATTCTGATCTTTAAAAATGGAAGGAAGGAAGGAAGGAAGGAAGGAAGGAAGGAAGGAAGGAAGGAAGGAAGGAAAGGTGACTGGCAAAAGAGTCCACACATCTCCATCTCTGATCTCATGCAAAATTGAGGGATTGAAATGAATGGATTACTCTAAACTACCTCTCAGCCGTGCTAATATTTTGAAAGATCTAATTTTGTAGCAAAATTGTCGAGTCAGTGAGGACGTGTTGTATATATATATTTTTCCCAGAGACGAGTAAAATCACCCTGGCTCCAAAAAGTTCAACCTTCTGGCCTGGCTACAGAGGTCACTATGAACAGGGAGTGTGTGTTGGCTATCTCCCAATCAGAAACAAATAAAAGTCAGCCCGATGGGATTCTAGTTCAGCCGCTAGCTGCCCTCCTAATGAACAGCTCAACTTTGTAGTGAGACTGCAACAGGAAGAGCTGTTTGTCTAACCCGTGAACTGCCCAAATATATTAATCTGGAACATAATTTGGCTCCATCTCAGCTTCTGTGCATGGCACCAAGAGCGAGCAAGAATAGATTTACCCCTTGGTTAAAAATAATCATTTGGGAGGTTTGTTTTCAAATTCTTCCCCTGACTTAGATTAATTGGACATGAAAATGTTTAGCATCGCTCAGTGCCTACGATCTTCCAGTCCTCTGTCTTTATGGATTCGTTCTGCAGATTTGCTCTCACAAGAATTCAGTGCACAAACGCAATTAATAAATATTTTTAAAAAGAGTGAGTGAGTGAGTGAGTGAGTGAGTGAGCGAGCGAGCAAGCGAGCGAGCTAAAAGTATTTATCTTCTCCACCTTCTTCCATATTTTTAAAGGCCTGACTAGTGATAACAATTACCCAAACCGGCATAAATATCTTGTTTGCTGTGAGCTACTGCTGTGTTATGTCAATAAATAATAATAATAATGGAAGTTCAAAAGATCCTCTTATTTTTAGCATTTTGGCATTTGACACAAGTGCAGATCTTTTTTTGCGCAGGAAGGGATGATATTCCTCCTGACCTTGTGAGTTTTTTCTCAGATGCTCGGCTGCCTTAGGCCTTGCCAAGAGAGCACTGAGACCATGGTGACCCACATCCCTGTGCAATGAGAGGACAGTGACTGCACATCACTATCTATCACCAGGAGTGCTCCTTTTGGAGAACACTATAGACCACTCTGCAAAAGAGGGCATGGGCTTGGTCTCATTTTGCAGCCATAGTACCAAAGGTTGGTGGCCACTGGAGCAACCTACCTTCCGTCTTGCTGCCCAGGAGCCTACTGCGGTCATAAGTGCTCATACACTGTGTCTGTGTGTATGTGTAGAGGCATATACCTGCCATAATAGAAAACTCCATGAATAAGTGTATACAACAAGGACTTGATTGAGTTAACAGAAGCCTCAAACATTTAAAGGATGACTTTCTCCAATCATCAATCTGTCCATGCCTTAAGATCTGCGGGGGTGGGGGGCTCCTAGTTGAACCACCCCTTCAATAGGGATTGGGAGCCAGGATAGGGCCTTCTCAGTGGTAGCTCCCTGATTGTGGAATAGTCTCCCCACTGAAGTGTGTCAGGCACCTTCAGTTTATATGTTCAGGAAATATTTATCCTGCCCTATGGCTCTTCTTAGTTCATTCATTTTATATATTTTTTTTGTTGTTCCTGAGACCTTCAGGTACAGACAGCATAATAATCCAAATAAATAAGTAAATACATACATACATACATAATATAGGCCTTAGCATTTGGCTTCTGAACATACATCGAATTTTAAAAAGATTGCTCAGAATAGAATTTCTGGTGAAAATATAAATAAAAGGCAATGTTTAAATCAATGTTTAAGAAAGTTTATTTTCTAAACTCATTTCCTTTTTTTTAATGGTAATTATTCAGAGGCAAGAGATACTTATT
Organism: Aspidoscelis tigris stejnegeri; assembly: GCA_023333525.1. Lineage (NCBI taxonomy): Eukaryota > Metazoa > Chordata > Lepidosauria > Squamata > Teiidae > Aspidoscelis > Aspidoscelis tigris. The sequence goes on from JALMGA010000005.1 coordinate 9,137,880, forward strand.
AAAGTTGTGAGACAAGAGGAAGCAACAGAGCTGTCACAAGTAAGAATAATGAGTATAGCCTTGTTATTTATAAGCATTTAAATTAATGGGGAAATGCAGATGGAAACATTCATTCCAAAAGCAGGCTTTCTGTGAATAACAAACAAATGAAAATTTAATGTATATTTTCCTCCTGATATGGTTCTGGGCGCCTGAGTGAATTAAAAACAAATACACCATTGATAAATGAAATCCAGAAATAATAAACAATATTAATTAGTCATTATGGATATAATTAAAGTGAAATCATTAGTACCAAAAAGACAGAAACACCCAAAAAACATCCTTTAATTAAAAACACAAACAGAGGGAGAGAAACACGTTGCATTTGATGACAGCTGTGTTCAGATTGCCGTCTGAATTTATGAAAGTCCACTGGCTGAAAGTTATTGGGATGCAGGTGTTTGACAAATGAAATGTGCCATCTGTTAATATGACATATGAAGAAGCATAGTTTATGGTCTTGCATTGTCTGTGCAGCTTCCAAAAATACTGTAGTTGAAGAAAACTGTTCTGAGCCAGATTAAGGAGTGCCTTAATCTGGATCATGGGCCTCCCATCCACATGGTAATGTGGATCAAGGCACCACCCCCTGCTAGCTCACCTCTGCCTCCCCTAGATTGATTCAGATTTGTATTAAGAGGACCTTAATCCTGATCTGTTATAGACCTGAGGTCTATTCACACTTCAGCTGGCGGTCAACAATAAGTGAACTTCTGGTGAAGGGCATCTGCAATTCAAGGAGGCTGCTACATCCTCCAAGTGTGCCCTGACTCTCCAGAAGTTCACTAATTGTTGATTAGATGTGGAACACTAAATTGTGCTTCACACCTTTACCAATGTTTACCAAAAGCTTACCTGAAGTGTCCAGTGGCATGACCATTCACTCTTCTTCCAGTTCCCTGTGGTCAGTGAGTGGAAGAGGTGGCGTCCATGCAGGCACGATGGCATTGGTGACCATGATCGATCGCTGACCTCTGACATGACTGGACCATTGATCCCTGGGAGTTGCTTCCAGTCACTGAGTCATGAGAGGGGCATTTGATCAGCAACCAAGTAGTGGGTGCTGCATGTTCGATCATGGGTACTGCTGTGATCGGTCACACTACATCCTTCTGCTTAAATATGCCCATCTGCAAGAGTGTCTGAGCATGTCACATAATGGCCAATTGCAGCAGCAAGGAAGCAGAACTTCCAACTTTGAATGCAGTGGAGCGGGCTGGTAAATGGGAGGGCCATTCACACTTCTGGCCAATAATGGACACTTTGGGGGAGCTTTCCTCAACAAATTACCAGAAGTTTACCAGCCTTAGTTCATGGAAGCCTAATCAGCTAAATGCAGAAAAGCACCTGTTTATTTGGTTCTACAAGTGGACCAAAGTAGGGATGTGCACAAATTATTTTTGGCATTCGAATTCAAGTCAAAGCGAATATCAAACACTCTATTTGATTTGAATGTTTAGAATCCGAGTGCAACAGAATCCAATTTGAATTGAATACATTTGAATCTATTCGTTTGGATGTTAGATTCGAATCTAAAGATACGAATGTCGACAACATTCGTATTTAAAGATACAAATGTCAACAACATTTGTATGTGTTATACGTATCTGTACGCATCCCATTTTATCCCCACATGCATCTCATTTTTGTCCAGTACTATCAGCAGAAATGTGTACAGATATGTATGAGATTCATAACACATAAGTATCTGTACATTCAAATGTTTCAAATCATTTGAACAAATGTTTTGGAACATTTGAAATTTGTTTGAATGTTTAAATTTGAATGTGTAGACATTCTATTTGAATTTGAATGTCAGCATTCAGTTGAATTCAATCAAATTTTGGATGTTAGAACATTTATGCACATCCCTTGACCAAAGGCCTTGTTCCAGATCACAAGAGGTGCGATCTATGCTTTTTTGGATCCGAGGGTAGAAACTGTCATTCTTAGCCTTCACGAGCATGAAGGGAGGAGAAGCTGCACAGCTATGGCGTGGCATGAGCCCGATAGATCTGTCTCATGCCTCCACGTGATCCAGATTAGTGGACTCAGTTTTCAGGGCTCACTGGTCCGGATTAAGAGAAGGGAAGTGCAGAAAAGGTCCAAGAAAATGAGAGAGCACAGAAGTTATTGTCAATGAGGGGGTGTGCACGAATTCATTTTTTTGCATTTGAATTCATACTTGCGAAAATCCAATTCGGATCCAGATATATGAATGTCAATAAAATTCGCACATATTCATATACGATAGATACAAATCTGTTCATTTGAATTATTCAAAAATCCAATTCGAGTTTGAATGTCTACATTTGATGGATTCAAATTGATTTTTCAAATTTTCAAATATCCGTGCACATTCTTATTGTGAACACAGGGATTTTTTAAAAAATAATTGTATGAAATTCAAAATGGGTCACACAATTCTACTTTCCTACTCTTTTGACCCAGATGTTTCAAAAACATGTCTGTACCCTAGTTTCAATGCTGTCTGAATTTTATATTAGAATTATAGTATAATAATTATACTCTAGTATATCAGAATTGTAGTATAATAATAATTATAGTATATTTTATATTATGTTATCGTAGTTATTTTATCTTCTATTTTTGCTTTTCAGTGTTATTTCATTGATTATTTTATAGATTTGTCGTATTTTATTTTTGTTCACTGCCTGGGAATGTTTGTGAAAGAAGGTATAAACATTGTTTTAAATAGATAAATATATTGATAAATAAATAGAGATCCAATAGATTTTCAGACTCTTATATTGATGGTTTAAATTATTTGTGTTAAGACTGTGCAGAACACCATTTCAAGTGTACAACCATACTCCTTTCCCACAGGAATCAAGATTGCTAGTTGAAATAATTTATAATGTGAGCCCTGCAGCAAGGGGACCATTGGTTTCAGCTCATCTTAATCTCTCCCAGAGTTGTGCAAAATTTGGTTCATGTTTCCATTTGAAGCTGTTTGCATCAAACTGAACATAAAGCTGTTTGAATTTCAGGAGACTCAATGAACCAAACCAGCTCACTGCTCGTGAACAGAAATGGTATGATGAAAACAGTTCATGTTCACTGTAGTTTTGCCTTTATGAAAATTTTTTAAAGTTGAACACAAACAGCAGTTTGTGAAATTAAATGGTTCACTGTCAAGGCAAACAAATGGGAGTGGAGTTTGATGGTGAACCAAGCATGTAATATTTCTTCATGCGCATCCTTATTCCCACACTTTTTCAGACCCCAAAATAGGGGCATCACATGGACCAATTCAGTCACAGGGAATCTCAGCCCTCCAGGTTCTGATAAACAGCCAATTGGAATTCAGTACAAATGTTCAATCCCATACAAATCCATACGAATCCCATACAAATCCATACGAATCCCATACAAATGCATACGAATGCATACGAATCCTATACCAATCCAATAGGAATCCTGACGAAGCTTCATACAAATGTATCGAAACATTCAATTCAAACTTGAATATCAATCTTCGAATGTGCCAACATTCAATTTGAATACAAATGTCCAAATTCAACCAAATTCATACAAATGTCAAATCTTACAAATATTTGTGCACATCCCTAAGGTTTAAGATAATACATTTGATCAATAAGGACCTCCTTCTCTATATTATCCATTGATATCCATTGATTTGTGTAAATCTATATTATCCATTGATATATACTGATTTTTAAAGAGGAAAAAAATCAACATACAGTTTCATATTTAGCATAGGGTAGGCTACTTCCTATTTTTTTGTAATTAATTTAACCTCTCTTGGGGGCCTCCACCTCAATATTTTTGACTTTAGAAGTGCTTTAGGAAGCTTTGGGAGCCCAAGAAAAGGGAAGAGAGAAGCTGTCAGAATGGGGCATGATATGATGGTGGTGAGGAAGTGCACAGAATTGTAGATAAGAATTATAATGAAATCAGAACCTGAGATAGCGCATACACAGACACACACACAGAATTGTGTGCCGCAACTAGGAAATTGATAGTGCTGATTTTGCATCTTTGCCTGTCCGCGTGTATACGAGTGAAATGAGCTCATCCCTAAAATGGAAAATTAGAATGTTTCATGAAATTAATGGAAAAGCGGATCCTAGTAAGAATAAAGAGGGGCTTGGATAAATTAAAGATTTTATCTGCAACCAAACTGGAGTAATTGACTAAATTAACTTGTCTTAAAGAGACACGTCCTGAGACAGAGCAAAAATAAAGAGAAGATAAAGGGAAATTAGAGAATGTAATAGGGCATCAGGAGGGAGGTAGAAAGAAACCAAAAAGGGGGATAGAAATACGATTGTCAAAGAAAAAGTGTTCTGGCCAGAGAGCGAAGAACCATTAAGATCCCTAGATGGGAAAATGTGGAGCTTTTGGTTCTTTATCAATTGGCAACCAATTCACAACTGTTGGTAGAGGGACACATAGAAATGTGTTGAGAAAATGCATATCAGGGAATCATTTACGTCAGTTGGGAATAGGTACATTGCTTGTTCAAGGCTCTGTAGAAACAGAAAGGAAACACAGTCTTGGAAAAGGTTTTTAAGTAAGGATGTGAACGAATGTATTTTTGACATTTGAATCTGAGGAAATTTCAAATGTCAAAAAAATCAGATTCAGTTTGGATATTTAAGATCTGAATGTCATAAAATCTGATTTGGATCCACAACAATCAAATTCGTATGTTCGAATGTTAGGTCCGTATTTAAATATATGAATGTCGACAACATTCGTATCTGTTATATGTATCTGTTTGCATTCTGTAAAAATCCTTACGCACCCCATATTATCCTGTATGCATCCCATTTTAATCCCATATTTTAAGCACAAGATAAATATAATTTTCATGCAGATTCGTATACAACAGATAGGAATCTACACACTTGAATTATTCAAAAATCCATATCAGATTTTAAAAAAATCCATATTTGAGTTCAGATCTGCAAACTTGGATTTTCAAAAATCGATTTGAGTTCGAATGTCAACATTTGTTGGATTCAAATAGAATTTTTGAATATTCGTGCACATCCCTATTTTTAAGTTCACCTTTGCTTGGTACTATATGGCCCCTTAACAGTACATTCTAGCTGGTACCAAGGATTTCAATGCACTGAAGGGGCCTAGAAGGAACTCCACTGCCTCTAGGTTGGAGAAGGAGGCAGGAAGCCTCTAAAGACCATTTGGAGGTGGTGGAGAGCAGAGGCATTTCCGCACTGCAACGCGTTCCAAACGGAACGCGTTCAGGCGGAAAGCTTAAGACAGCTCCGGGCGCTTTCCCCGTTCACACACAGACGCGCCAGAACGCGTGTAAACGCGTTCCGGAGCGTCTGTGTGCGAATGCTCAAAGCGCCGGGAGCTGTCTTAGCCGGCAAATGCCGGCCAGGGGCGCGGAGACAGCCGCGGAGGCAGATCGACAATCAGCTGATTGTCAAACAGCTGATTGTCGAAGCCTTGCCGGCGTCGGAGGCGGCCGCAGCTGTTCGGGAGACAGAAGCAGGCGCGAACGCTTCTCCTCCCGAACGCCTGCGGGCGGCTCGTCCGCGTTGGAACGCATGTAGAGCACTTTAAAGTGCTCTACATTTCGAATGCGGAAAAGACAGCTGCGGACACGTCGGAGCGCAAGCCGCGCTCGGGCAATGCGGATGACGTGTCCGCAGCTGTCTTTTTCGCGTTCCGTTCAGCCCCGTGCGAAAACGTCTCAGGTGGGGATTTTCCCTTCATCTTCTGGTTGAGATGCCTAGAAACCTTTAGTGGGCTACTATGTGAGACTACAAAGTGCTTAGAATAGAAGGCTGTGCTAGATTAACAATTATTGTTCAGATTCAATATATATATATCCCCCAACACAGTTTGTACAGTTTTACAGCTCAGCTACACCTAAATTTTAATCTACCTTCAATCAACTTACACAGGGAAGAGAACATATCAACAAAGTGACAAGCCGTTTTCATTTCCCCTTCCATCTTTTTCTTAGATAACATGGAAGAGAAATGGCTCACCACTTTGCTCAGATGTTCCTTTCACTCTGAAGGCTGATCGAAGGCAGATTAAAACTTAGGGTGATGCTACACTTGTCAGGATAGTCTATCAGCAGGCATACTAGATGCCTCGCTTCTACATGTTGGTGTGGATACAGGAGGCCCACCTCCCTTATACTACTCCTAGGGGTGAGGCCTTTCCTTAGACCACACCAATGTGTGTAGAAGGGAAGCTTCTACTATGCTTGCTGGTCCTGTATGCTGGCCAGTGCAAAATGACCCTTAGACGACTAGGCCTTACTGTGATGTACTTTGTGATACAAAACTTCATATCCATAATCAAGGATTGCAGTGTCTGCTGAGCTGAAGCATTTGCTCCAACCCACAGGGATGGTATGCAGAGTCTTCATGCCATATACTTCACCTCCTAGCAAACTGTGAGAGCTACCCTGGCCAGTCGGCGCAACTGCGCAGAGAGCTTCCTGATGGCTGGTGCTGCCAGAAGCAGCCCTGGCCAATCAGGAGTCATGCAGCATGCAGGCGCACAGCCTCCTGGGTCCCCGTCTCCTTGACCAGAATCAGGGTGACGCATGGGCTCTCCCTTGGGGGAGGGCTAGGGAGGGCCTGGTAGAAGCTCCCCCTGGCTCCAGAAGCAGCGATCCACTGCTTCTGGAGTGAGGGGGAGCCCCAGCAGCAGAGTCCCCCAGCTCACCATGCTCGGCTCCGGTGGAGCCAATCATAGCGGGCCAGGGGAGGGCCCCAGGTAGGCACAGTTTCACTGTACGGACACATCCTAAAAGGATGTGTTTTCACAGTGAAACACCCTTTAAGGCTACATTATATTTAGCCTTTTTAAAACATCCATTAAGCACACATTAGAGACAGATAGGTGCGGACGCGGCTGCCCCTATCTGTCTCTAATGGGTACCGCTGTGCGGACTTGGTCCACCCATTTCATCCTTAATGGGTGGCACTGTGCGGACGCGGTTTCCCACATGTGTGCTTAATGGGTGTTACTGTGCGGATGCTCCATACTAAAAGCGGCTTTAAAAGGTGCGGCTGTGTGGTTGCGTGCTTCCACATGTGTCCTTAATGGGTGTTTAAGGGCATGTGTCTTCATTCAAAGCTTTCTTACATTCAAAGCGGCTGCCCAATTGTCTTCAAAGCAGATTTGGATTGGATTCAGATCCGATTTGCATCCAATTTGGAGGACAACTGGTAGCTAGGAAATTCGAATTCTCGCACATTTGAAGTGGCTACATTCACACAAGTGCAAATTTCTATCACGTTTGCTTTGATGTGAAACAAAGTGAACGGGGGGGGGGGAATCACACATATCCTTACACTTGAAACTTCTTGTTGAAAGTTGAAAAAGAGTGCAGTTTACTTATTTACCTCACTGATGACTTGATGTGTTCTGGATATTTACTCTAAGCATGAGCAATGAACTGTTTGGTAGGCAGAGTTCCCACAGCTCTGCTAATTAATTTCAGATAATGAATAAACAAAGCAATTCGCATCACCAAATATAACAAAGGAAATATGCTAGTCACTCAATTATTATTTTCATTATTATTTTCCTTCTTTAAGCAAACCAATGTTGTTTGTCTTAAAGAACATAAGAGGAGCCCTGCTGGATCGGGCCACAGCCCATCTAGTCTGCTATCCTGTCTCACACAGTTGCTTTTAGACATCTGAAGCAGAAGACAAAGGCAAAACCTTCACCTGCTCTTCACTTCCTGCAAATGGCCTTTAGAGGCATCCTGCCTCTCTCTCCAACCTGGAGGCAGTACCTAAACATCCATTCTAGTATCTATTGGAACAGCTATCTTCCATGACTTTGTGCACCCCTTTCTGAAAGTCATCCAGGCTAGTTGCTGTCACCACCAGTTCTGGAAGAAAATTCCCTTCTCCCAGGATATACCAGTATAGAAAGGTGCACATAACCTTCATAATCTAGAACATGGACATTAGTTTTGTTGTGGACCTCTTTAAAGAGGTCCATAGGAGAACTGGGATAAGGCACCCTTTTAGCACCTTATACCAGACTGGAGCCCCATCCAAACTGGACAAAGTGGGATGGGGGGCCAGGGCCAGAATTTATCCTGGAACAAAGCTAAATGTGGATTTAGGGCCTTTTTCCACTAGGGCTTAGAACCCTTCTAAGACCCCATTAGGAACATGATTAGTACTAGGGATATGCACAAATATTCTAAACATTTGAAATCTGATCAAATTCATTCAAATGTCTTCACATTCAAATTTAGACATTTGAACGAATTTTGAATGTTCCAAAACATTTGTTTGAATAATTCAAATCATTTGAATGTATGAATATCATTCACATTTGTGCTTATAATATGGAATGAAAACGAGACGCATACGGGATAAAACAGGATGCATACAGAATGCATACAGATACGTATAACACATACGAATGATGTTGTCATTCATATCTTCAAATTCGTATCCAACATTCGAACAAATAGATTTGAATGTAACAGATTCAAATCAGGTTTCGTTGCATTCAGATTTTAAACATTTGAATTGAATTTGAATGCAAAAAAGCCCACATTCATGTGCACCCCTAATTAATGACTGATTGGTACCAATCAGTCAGGCCCTGTCTCCACCTAGACCACACTGAAGGTCCCATCTGCAAGTCCCTGTCCCCACGAGGGCAGGGGAAATCTGGATTGAATGAGTCCTTCAGGGTCTTAAATCTGGATTCATATGGACCTGATTAAATGTGTCCACAATGGTGTTTTCAGGCATATTCAAGATCCAGACCTCCAGGAAAACTCCATCTCAAAGATCTGGATCTTGAAGGTCTGGATCTTTGACTGTGTGTGGAAAAAGGGGGTCAGATAGGTTTGGCATTCATACCATTGATCCAATATGTAGATGCTCAACTTTATTGGAGTTTACTTAAAAACAAAACAAAATGGCTTTCACATACCAGCTGTGAACCGCAATCACAAATCTTGAAGGTGCTGTTAGAGGCTTGTCATGTCCTCTTCCAGGACAGAAATGACTCTTCCTACTTTTGACGCCGATCTGATATTCCAGAAACAAGATGCAACTCAGAGAACAGGGCCAAGAATCAACTGCTTCCTTGAATTCCTGTCTGGTTGTGCGTGTGTGCTTGTATGTGACAAACATACAACCATCCTGATGAAATCCACTGAATTTCACCTCTGGTCAAATCGATTCACATGGAGTCACAAAAAGAGCTTGCCAAAATAATAATAATAACAATAATAATGGGCCAGAATCCAGATTATACCAGCCAAAGATGTGAATGACAACATTTGATAGACATAATAGCTGTCTCAGTCAAAGGAGCCAAGGGAAACCATTGGGGAAACCGCAAACAAGTAGAATTGCAAACAGGTAACATAACTGTTGAAGTCTCCAACCTTCTCCCTCCTTCTTCTGAGCTGCAGTCCCCCAAAGGGAGGAATTTAACCAGGCTTTCTGGAGTTCCCCTGGCCCCAGCATCAAACATCAGACAAGGCAGCCAGTAAAGTCCACACCCTGTGTGAGCTGCCAGCTCTAATTAAGCACAGAGCAGGAACATGGGGGGAAAATATGATTGTGCTGGCAATTGCAATGCCATGTTTGTCTTTGAAATGCACATTTGGGGGGAATTTTGCGTCTTCCAGAGGTGCCAGGCTGACAGCCCTGAAGCCTTCAATCTGATTTATGTCATAGATGATGCCAGGGATGTTTTCCTAAAGCTTCCTCCTACTTCTCTTACACGCCCACATGCAGGAATTTTGGGGGACGATATTCTTGATGGAGAAAGCGCAGCGAAATGGTAAGAGTTTGCAATTGCCTCAGGAATTGGGCTCAGTTTCAGCTGCAACTATACAGGGCTTTCCTGGGAAATGCACGCCTGTCCCTTCTCAGAATCATCAAAGCCCCTCCCTATTGTGAGCCAGTTTGGTCTTCCGGTTAGAGTGTCAGACTCTTATTTGAAAGTCCCTTGGTTCAAGTCCACACTCCTCCACAAAGCCTGCTGGGTGACCCTGGGCTAGTCACTCCTCACTTTTGGAGCTCTCACAGCCCCACCTACCTCACAGGGTATCTCTTCTGGGGAAAAGAACAGAAAGTTTGTCAGCAGCTTTGAGTCCCCTTAAAAGGGTGATAAAAGTGGGGAATAAAAGCCAATCCTTGTCCCTCTTCCCCTCCCCTCCCCTCCTCTTCCTCTCTTCTCCTCCTCCATCTCCATCTCCTTCCCTTTCCCCTTCTTTTTCCCCTCCCCTCCTCTCCTCTCCACCTCCCCTCCCCCTCCTTCAATTCAGCACTCCTCATCAAAGCTGAAGGCTGAAAATACAGGGTGCTTCCGCACTGACCAATCAGGAGGCGCGCCGGACGCAGGTGCAAAGGGAACTGGGACCCCGCAGCCAGAATTGGCCTGGCTGCAATAAGGTAAGGAGGGATCACTCACGCTCTCCCCAGGATGGGCTAGGGGCGGCTTCTGGGGTGAGGGCGAGCCCTGAGGTAGGAGACCCTTGGCTCGCCATGCTCGGCTCTGGAGGAGACAATCATGGCGGGCCGGGGGAGGACCCAGTTAGGGACCCTTCGCAGTGTGGACACATCTGAAACGGATGTGTCTTAACTGCGAAATCACACATTAGGTACCCATTAAGACTAACTTGAATGTAGTCTTCCGGTAATCTGGTTTAAGGGGTACTTAGCACACACTAGTGACACATCTCCCGGGAGTCAGTGCGGAAGTGGACTCCCCGATGTGTCTCTAATGAGTGCTGCAGTGCGGAGGGGGTTTGACACATCATCCTTAATGGGTACTTAATGTGTGTTAAGGGTCCAATGCAGTAGCACCCACACTCTCCTAGCATTACTTCAATGGAAGATTCACCCAGGCCCTATGGCCTTTTGCTGACAGAGGCTTTTTTAGCATCCAAGTAGAAAAGTGCCACACTGATTTGGTAAGTTTGTGGTTTGTAGCAAACCAAACTGACCATCCTGTGGTTGGATATCCAAAATTTCACTGGAACTAAACCAGTCCCCTACTTTTGAACAGTTGGTGTTTGCTGTGTTTCAACCCTTGAAAAGGACCTTTTTTAATTTTTTAAAAAGGTATTTCTTGCTTCCAAACTAGTTCAAACTCAATGGAAAACTGGTCTCCAATCTTGGCAGTGAGGGTGGGGAAGAGGTGGCATGTGGGCAGCACCTGTTTGCATTATGACCAGAGCTAAGACTGTAAGGCTGTGTCCACACCTACATTTTAAACCAGCTTCAGTCCACTTTCAAAACGAGGTCATGCACTGTTTGTTTTTGGCTTTTTCTAACAGAAAATCCACGTTTGGGTTAGATAGTGTGGAAATAAAATGATGAGTCGCTTTGCTGATGTGTTTTTCCATTTTGAAATGTGGACTCAAGCTGGATTGAAACTTAGGGTGTTTTTCCACTGTCAACAAGTACCCATTTTTGCAATCATTTAGGACCCATTTGGGTGTGAGCCAGATGATCTCATTTCAACCATGGCGCCCATTTGGGACCCGATTGTTTCCACTGCCGTGGGGGAAATCCGGATCTAATGGGTACATTTTGGCCTTTAATCTGGATTTTCTGTAGACCCCATTAATGACTCCGAAGTGACTCTGAAGTGACTCCGAAGTCATTTTGAAGTTCACTTTGAAGATCAGCACAGACTTCAAAGGCACTCCGGAGCTATTTTGCACAGACTTCGAAGTGACTCCGAAGTGACTCCGAAGTGACTTCAAAGTGAAGACTGCCCCCCCTGCCCCCCAAAACACCTGGAGTAATGGACTGACCCCTTGTGGGTCAATCCGGATTCCCCACATGGGTGCAAAGCTGTTTCCACAGCAGGGGTGTTAGCACCCATTGCTAATGAGTGCTACACCCCCCGTGGAAACACATTGGGTGCTTCCCTTAATCTGGATCTACTAGATCCGGATTAAGGAATGTACCCATTCCTTAGATCCGGATCTTCTTAGATCTGGATCTAAGAGCTGCAGTGGAAAAACACCCTTAGATGTGAACATAGCATACGTGCTTGTTAATATGATGGGCTGAAGGCACTATGTGTGTAGCAAATCATCCTGTCCTGTGTGGATTTTGCCTCTGTGCAAGAAAAGGATGTTGCTGAGTATATTTCCCCCCCCATTTCCTCTGAACCCTTAACGAAATAAGAAAAAAACTTAAATTCCTCCGCTGTATATGGCAGGTTCTCTATTTTTCCCATGCCATCTGCTTGCAGCTAAGCATCTCAAGAGTGGATTCAAGGAACTGCACCCTTCTCTCCTTTGCTGTTAATGGAAAGCATGAGGTAGAGAAAGTTGACACCAAAATCCATTTCCTTTGCTAAAATGGCCACCCTGTTAAGCTACAGTGCCGGCTCCTGAAACAACACAATTAAGAGAAAGAACTTCCATAGCTTCAGAGGTCACTCGCTTGGTTCTTTGCTGGCTCCTTTGGAATATTTCAAGACACATGAAACTTTTTTTTATTTTAACAGTAGAACGACGTGTAGCTTTGAAATAATAACTGAGGAGGCTAGAGGTAAGCTGAGCTATGTTTACATAGCATTCCAGATGCCCTCAGCCACTGCTGACCTTGTTGAGTTAGAAGAAACAATACAGCCCTTCAGATCCATTGCTGCAAAGATCCACAACTGGCTAAATGCATTAAGACATTAATGTCTGTTTGGGGATCAGTTCTCAACTTAACAGGTTAACCTCTGGCCCATGGGGGAATAAGCGGCAAGCAAGATTTAGCTGGGGCTTGTATGCTGAAAGTAATTGATATAGCTGTGGCCCACCCATCTGATAACTATTTTGGAAGGAGGTAATTTCTTCTTCTTCTTCTTCTTCTTCTTCTTCTTCTTCTTCTTCTTCTTCTTCTTCTTCTTCTTCTTCTTCTTCTTCTTCTTCTTCTTCTTCTTCTTCTTCTTCTTCTTCTTCTTCTTCTTCTTCTCTCTCTCTCTCTCATAAGGAAGTAATCAGAGAAATAATCTAAATAGATACCTCGGTTCTTAATCAAAATGCTCATATCTGATATGAATATGGGGAGATGGTCTTTCAGTTCTTCAGGCAGTAGAAGTTCCAACATTTCTGTATAAGGCTTGGTATCCTGGGACATTTTCAGGCTCAAGTTCCTTAACTCAGTTGGACGGTTGGCTGCCATATGCCCATCACCCCCACACTACTAGGCCTTGACCTTTTCCACACTCACTGGTGGCCCAGGTTAAGGAGCCTCTTAATCCAGCTCATGGGTCTCCTGATCTGCATGTTAACCCAGATGAAAAAGGCCCCACCCCAGCTGGTCTCATTCCAGTTGCACTGGATGGAGACAGATCCAGGTTAAGGAGGGCCTTAAACCAGATCAGTTGTTGACCCATTTTGTTGGATGTGCAAGAGGACCAAGGGCTGTGTTCCAGATCATGGGAGGCATGTAGATGGAACACCTCTGTGTTCTAGAACTACTGGTGAGTACTTTCCAGTGGCACACTATAATGTGCTGCCAAAAAAGCACACATACCTGGCTCCAAGTCATCCCTAGCCTTTGGAGGCATGTGGGGTGGCAGCTGCAAAGTTCATGAGAGCTTCGCAGCCATGGGGAGGCATGAGCTGGATTACCAGTGGATGTGGTAATCCAGCCCGTGCCTCCACATTGTGCAGATCTGTGGGCTTTGTTATTCTGGACTCACTGATCCAGAGTAACAGAAGGTAAATGCAGGAAAGGCCCTTTCTCATTTTGATTAAGCCAGCCCTGCCCAGACATTATCCCCTGGGTGGAGGACATTATAAAATGGGATTTTCTTGGTCCTACAAGCTATGTGCACTCTTCCAAGGTCTTTTGGGTTATCATGATAATGAATCCCATTAAGAGAACAAATTCCATCCTTCTTCAGACGTCTTGTGCTCATTTAATGCCACCGAGCATTTTTGGTCCACAGACCAGAACAGGTTTTACTGATGCTGTATTTTCTAGGGATGTGCACGAATATTCGAAACATTCAAATTTGTACATTCGGGGCCTTTCCGCACAGGCTCTAAAAACAGATTTAGAGCCAGATGTGGGAAGGATGTGGACGTGGCATCCACACAGGGAACCCAATTAGGTTCCCTTTGAGGATGCCATGTCCGTACATCGGCACTCAAAACTGGTTGCTTAAACTGGTTTTGCCGCCAAATCCTACCCAGATCAAAGACCTGAAAAAATCAGGTCATATATGGCTTTTCCCCTTAAACCGGTTTGGAAGTGAACGCTTCCGCACCAGAGGGGAAAAAGCCGGATTGCCGGCACATGCCCAGCTGACAGAGAGGCAGAGCACATGCTCTGTGTCCCTGACAGGTGGGTGAGTCCGGTGGCTGGCTTCCCTACCCTCCCCCTGGCCAGAAAAAAAGTGATCAGCCATTCTCTGGCCAGGAAAAGGCAAGTCCTACTCCCACCCTGCCAAGAACCCCACGCTTGCCCTCAGCCTTATCTCGCCGTTGCTGGCCGAATTCTGGGGCTGGCAGGGCCGGCACCAATCACACATGCATGCGCCGTGGCCCTGCTGGTCCTAGCAGCCCAGAGGCTGCTGGGAACTGTAGTCTGTGACACGCGCACGCACGTGCAATTGGCGCCAGTCCTGCACTACACCCACCCCAAACCGTTTCCCTATCCGGCCCTGCCGCTGCCGCCCTGCGCATTTGCAGACTTGTGGGGCCTCCAAGAATCTGACCCTCTATGGGCCTGATTCTTTTTAAAAACGTTCCGCCTGAAAACGGATATTTGAGATGCAGAAAGGCCCTTGAATTCCAATCGAATGTCTATACACACAAATTTAAACATTCAAGCCAATTTTGAATTTTTTGAATCATTCATTTGAATTATTTGGACATTTGTATGTGTACATATATGTATACATTAGATGCATGTCCATACACATCTTATTCCTATCTGTACACATTTGTACAGACACGTACGGGATGTAAATGGGATGCATATGGGTTAAAAATGGGATGCATACAAATCTGTATAGATGTATACGGACACATACAAATGTTCTCAATGTTCGTATCTTCAAATGCGAATCGAACATTCATACAAATAGATGTGAATGTATTCAATTTGAATTGAATGTGAATACATTCTAGTTTTAAACATTTGAATCGATTTGAATCTTAGAATATTCTGTTTAAATCAAATTGAATGCTGGAAAATTGCATTCATGCACACACCCCAGTATCTTCTCTACTGCAGCCTATGGCTCGCGATCTGGAATGCTGCACCCAAGGGAATAATTAAATAAATTAAATAATTTACTTTTGGTCTTAGCTCCTTTTGCTTCCTTCAACCTTGCAAAATATTGGTGGCTTCCACATATCAATAAAAAAGACTACCGGAGGGGTAGGAGGGCAGGCGTGTCTATATAGTTTGTTCCTCATTTCCTCACAAATCTCAAAGCCGGAGAATGCAAATTCTCCAGCTCTAATCCAACACAAATCCCTAATACAAAAACCCAAAGGTGAAACCAAAAAACCAAACAGAAAGGGTTTAGTCCCAAAATAGTGTAACAACTCGACAGGTAAAATCTACCCCACTAGAAATATAAAATACTTAAAAATATATGTTTATAAAAGAATATCAAATATAAACCAATGAAAACAAATTTAATTACTCAAAGGGTACAAATACCCCACTGAAAAGTATATAAGTATTAAATAAATAATAAAAAAGGCAAATATATAAAATGCAATCTTATTACTTTGATATTCTTTTATAAACATATATCTTTAAGTATTTTATATTTCTAGTGGGGTAGATTTTACCCGTTGAGTTGTTACACTATTTTGGGACTAAACCCTTTCTGTTTGGTTTTTTAATTCCCCAGCTCTTACATTTTTCACCCAGCCACATTAAGGGTCAGATAGGAAATGGCCCTGGAAATGGCCTGTTTTCCCTGTGATCTTTAAATGGTCCAAGTGGAAAATGGGATGGGTGAGTTGCCTTTGCCACTGGTGATACTCTGCATGGTAGCAGGGGTAAATGGACTTGTGAATACAAAGCATTCACCACCACCACCCAGCCTAGCGACACGTATGCTCACACCAAAGTTTTAATCCACTTTTGGTCCACTTTCAGAGGTAGAGAATGCATCAGCAAGGGATCAAGCTGTTTCCTTTCAGCATTATCTAACTCAGAAGATTCACCCTTAGGTTAGCTAAAGTGTAAAGAAAATGGCTCATCATGTTGCTGATGTGTTCTCTGACTCAGAAAGTGGACCGAGGCTAGATTAAAACTTAGGTGTGAATGCAGCCATAGAATCAACACCATGGAATTATGGCTTTTCAGTCTCTCATCTAGAAATATGCACCGGCTATAAGCAGAATTCCAACACAAAGCTGAGGAACTCTTAGAATAACACGTATTTTTATTTGCTATGAGGTAGATAGTTAGTGTTGGATATTTAGTACCTTCTAATTGGTAACTGAATACAAATTCTGCAAACCTCCTTAGACAATCACCAGTGCATGAAGCAATGATGCAGAAGCAACATCATAAAGTGATTTCATATGTTAACTTTATGGGGGCAAACTAGGACTGGACAAAACCCCTTTTCATCTAGTTCCAACAACAGACGTGGGTGGTGTTAACTATTAAGGCAGGCATTCTGATTTGGACAGAAGATAAACTGATCATCATTTAGGTTTCAAAGATAGGAGTGGCATTCCTCTTACATGAATGCTCTACTCCAAAACAGGAAATTGTGCATTTCTTGGAATTGTAACTGTGTGAAAATGGATGGCTTTCCTAAGGATTTAATGATTATATCTATATAATTAAGCCCAATCTTGATGTCTTATCCAGCTCTGCAAAAATAATCAAGGGATCTCTCAAGGCCACCATGAGTGCGATCTTATACCTGCATTATGTCCCTCAGTCATTCCTGTACCTGATCTAGCATGTTCTGTACTGGTGCATCACCCCCACGCAGACTGTCAGGTAGTGTGAAAAGCCCCCAGAATACGGCTAAGTGAAGTAAAGTCCCCTGGCCTAGCATGTGAACAGCAGGCCCCCATTCCAGGATATATTCCAGAATAAAGCCAAGTGCAAATAGACCCTGGGAGAATGAGAAGAAATATTCCATTTTCATATCCAAATATATCTTCAGTGCCAAATATAAAAATCCTGAGTCACTGAAATATTTCCTCATCTTCCTCATCATTGGAAGGTTTAGAAAAAGCTTAGCCTAGTTTTGTTCTCTCACAATTAAATCCTTTCCAAGGATCTAGACTAATTAGGAGTATCAGCACAGACTGGGTGCTATTGCCAGCAGTGATGCTTTTGGTGGCTGATGGATAGTGACTACTTCAATGCCCAAGGTGCCAAGACATCACTCCAGAGTATCAATTACTACTGGCAAATAACTAGGAGTACCAATTAACTTTTGGCATAACTGTCACCTTCCTTTGCCACGGAAACACAATTTCAATTTGCAGGTCTTTGGTGACTTTCTTCAGCTGTTTTTTTCCTTTACTTTGTTGTCACCAGATGACCCATTCATTGTATTTTCTCACTCACAGTTATGCCCAGAGTATCAGGTGTGAGATGCTTATAAGTTTGTAGTCTCAAAACCCACAATACTTTGGCATCTTTGTTATACTAGAAGAATACTACCTAATTACAGGATTACTAAAACCTTGCACGCTGAAACACGAGACAAGCTGAAATCACACCTTTCGGATATAGCTGTGATATCCATCTTCAGAGGATTTTGCTCTTGAAAGAGACAAAACCAATTGGTGTCTTCCTAGATCTTGTTTCCCTTCAAAGTTGACAGCTCTTCTCACAGGTTATCAGTCATGCAGCCCACCATGGGCTGAGCTACCTAGCTTGGGCCACTGGAACGCAGAGGGCAGATCCACCATTCACTTTGGCTGGTAAAGGACATGTTCCCAACATGTCCCTTACCAGTCAAGGTGTGAATGGGAGATCCATCCCCCATCTGTACCAGCCAGAAAACCCTGTCCCATGGGGTAGTTGCCCTGCCCCAGGCTGCCACCATTGGGCCGTATCAGCCCACCGGCTGGCAGTCCCTTTCAGCGGTGGGGCGAGATGGGGCCAGGGGGTTCTGTGGGCTGCCACCACCCTGATCAGGCTGGCAGCAGCCAGCAGAGGCTTCCTAGGTGCTCACCCCCACCCAGGGGTGCATACCATCCCCCAGTCCCCCACGCCCCACTTATCTTTCCAGACCCCTGGTTTGGACTGAGAGGTCCTGGTGCTTGCCGTAATCAATCTGCCACTCTTTGTGCAGGCTCACGCAACAGCAGACTGCCCCCATGTTGATCTGAACATCTGACACCTGATGGGACGGTACTCCAGAGCTGTCCAGCAGGGAAAGTGTGAATACTCTCCCTGCTGGACAGCTCTGGGATGGCTAGGGGTGGTTTGGGTCAAGTGTGGAGCATGATTTCATGCTCCACACCCTGGATGGAAGTAGGCCAGCCCTAGGAAAGGCTGGGTCGGTTCCAGACAGAACCAACCTTTCGCAAGAGTGAATGGTCTGTCCCAGGGCCGGCCTACTTCTGTACCAGAGGTCTAGGTGTGAATAGGCCTCAAGACAGTCTGGACTATGTGGAAGCAAACCTGGACAGAGGTGCCATGCAATCCTGGTCCTTAGAGCAAGCAATTTAGTTTTGGTGCAGATCTGATGGTTACCAAGTTCAGAATGTCCTATCCACATTGTCTCCGTCGTGGATGGTTTTACATTAAGACCACCTGTCAATCCCATCTGTGGACCTTATTGTGGAGAAATTTATCTCTGATGCACATTAACTGGCAATGGTGTTTAAGAATCAGGGAAGGTTTGATTTTATTTTAACTGGAACCATCAGGAGACACAGTTCATTGTCCAAGCTATGGTCGATAGCCTTTAGTTCTCTGCCTGCTGAGAACCCTAAGACCACCAACTTCTAAGAAAGCAGGTCTGCTGGCTAAGAAAACTTCCTTTTCCTTCCCTTTCCATGGCCTTCAAAATTCTAGTTCTTTCAAAGAACTGAAGAGTGAACTTTAATTCGTGTATTTTAAACAAAGGTAAGATGAGAGTTACAGACAGCTCACAAAGGGGGAAAATATCAGCAAGAATTGCACATTATGTCAAGAGTGCTCCTGACTTTCAAATTTCTCCACAGGTATTATTTTCTATGAATAGGAACAAAGAGTCAAAAAACAGTTAAAAAAAAGCATATTCAAATGTGCACATAAAAACGTTTGGTAAATGAACACTGTTTAGTTTGCTGACATAATTACTTCAATGTAATTTTTATGAGTTGTAGAAATCTTGGCATTTTCACTGAACCAGATAATTAGACTCTGAATAGAACAGGGTCAGAATAATTAATACATCAAAACTAGATGAACTTTTTCTAATTATTTTTATTTAATCTCTATTATAATTATTGTTATACTCTGTTGAGCATGATTGCCTCATGTTCATAGATTTGAATACCATCCTATAGTTGCATCGCGGGACTTTGTGGAATATTAACAAACCGTGGCATGGAGAAATTAGAATGGTGTCGTTTCATGATGGAATTCTAAATTGGAATTTTTCTTACTTTTTTTCCCCTTATACAGTTGCAACAAATTTGCTGCAGTCTTGTGCAAAATATATTAATATTTCCCCCCACCAAAAAGAAAAAGAGAGAGGGAGAAGGGGAGAAATAACTTGATCGTATTACTTTTGGGTGAAATTTTTGGAAAAGTTTGTAACAAACTCAGACTGTGTAACCTGGAACCTTCACTTCACATATTCAGGAGAGGAGTGAAGACACACCTCTTTGCCCTGGCCTTTGGCTAAGGTAACGCTTCTCCACCCAACTTCAGACACTGTTAATGTTTTAGTATGTTCTTTGCACATTTTGTCCAGAGAGTAGGGATGTGCACGGATATTTGAAACCGTTATTCATATGAATTCGGACATTTGTATGTGAATTGAATGTTACAACATTTGTACATTAACATTAGTACAAATACGAATGTTTTGGAACATTCATACAAATAGTTTGTACATTTGTTAAATTGGGAATATGTATCAGATACGTATCGATACGTATGCATTTGTATAGGATACATATCTGATACATATGTGGAATAGATTGGAATAGATCTACTCAAGAAAAGCATCCTGTTATATGTCCTATCATTGGTTAGCACAAAGCACATGGCATTTTAGTGTTCAAACATAAGGGTAATTACAAGGAGTAATAAAAACAAAATACACACACACACCCATCCATCCATCCATCCATCCATCCATCCATCCATCCATCCATCCATCCATCCATCCATCCATCCATCCATCCATCCATCCATGCAATGTACTGTTCTATCTATCTATCTATCTATCTATCTATCTATCTATCTATCTATCTATCTATCTATCTATCTATCTATCTATCTATCTATCTATCTATCTATCTATCTATCTATCTATCTATCATCTATCTATCTATCTATCTATCTATCTATCTATCTATCTATCTATCTATCTATCTATCTATCTATCTATCTATCTATCTATCTATCCCATCTACCCGGTTTCTCTGAAAATAAGCCCTACTCTGAAAATAAGCCCTAGCATGACTTTTCAGGATGTGCAAAATATAGGCGCTATATACGTGTTATATAAAACATCTCCCAAAAATAAGCCCTAGCACGTCTTTAGGAGCAAAAATTAATATATGACCCTGCCTTATTTTCAGGGAAACACAGTATCTATCTATTCATTCCACAGTGCAAACTAATGATTGATGATCAAAAATTATCTCCCAGGATGAAGATAAGCAACCCCCACGTTCATTTCCTCTGAAGAAGTCTCTTCATCTTCCACCTAAAAAAGAGAAATGTTATTTAGGTTTCACCCCACCCCTTGCTAGTGGGGTTCCTATGTTGAACTTCATTCTAGCATGCTTCCAGTGATGGCAGGTGGTCTTGGAAAACTGATACATCATTGGGACCTAGTCCTGCTGCCACACTTAGACTATTGCCACCTCATGGATGTAGAAGAAAGAATGGGTGGGATAGTTTATGTTAAAGCTCTATTCACAGCACAAGGATTTTGGCCTTCTTTATCTTCTAGCAGAGCTTCTAGCAGGACATGGTTTGTGGGAAAAGATTCTGATATTAATCTTTATCACATCCAACTAGCGGGATTCATGCAGGAGATATAAAAAGAAAGAGATTTACTTGATGGTCTCTGGAGAAGTACAACAAATCATAAGAGATAATACTAAACTAGATGACTGATGGATTTACTCCTCGTAGGGAGCATTTATATTAGGAGTATATACACTATTAAATCCAGTGTTACACCAGATCTGATTGCCATACATTTATATATCATCAGATGATATTGGATCCAAGACTGGAATTCTAATGTTATTAGACTTGGTGCAATAAGACCATGCTATCAGATGGGAAAGGGCCCAATTTGATCTTTCTTTCAAGACTATGTGCTTAATTTATATGTCCTCTTTGGTAATGCACATACTGGAAATTAACACTGTCCTAGTTTTTAATCAGTGTACAAATGTGTATGGATGTGTACAGATGCGTACAGACATATACAAATGTTGTCAACATTCATATCTTGAGATACAAATCAAATATTTGTATGAATAGGTATGAATGTGCTCGAGTTGAATCAAATGTGAATACATTCATATTTTAAACATTCAAATTGATTTGAATTTTTGGATATTCAACTCAAATTCAATGCAAACAAATTGCATTTGTACACGCCCCTACTGGTGACAGTGAGAATGGATAGAATATTGAAATGCAGATGGGTTTTGAATGGATAGAGTAAGGCACTGAGTAGATGCCATACAGCAGAGCAAGAATGCTAGTTGTAGCTCTCCAGATGTTCCTGTATGACAACTCCCAGCATTCTGCACTGGACTGGGCATGGATATGTATGGTGAAGATTTCAGTGAAAATCAGAAGAGGGAACATCATGTCAAAAGTTCAGGATGGGACTGTTGAAATAGAGTATGGAACCTGAAGACAACTATGAAGACTAAGAAACAAAATTTCTTATTTAGGGATGTGCATGAATATTCGTAACATTCATTATTTGTACAAATTTGGATGAATTCAAACATTTGTATGCAAATCTGATGTTACGACATTCATACATTGACATTTGTACAAATAGAAATGTTTCGGAACATTAGTATAACACTTTGGAACATTTGTGAAATGGGGAGGTGGGAAAGCGGCCATGCCAGTCACATCTGCAACAGATCCAGAGTGAATTCAACATGATTTGAGAATGGATTTAGGACAGATTTGATGCTTTCAAAGAGATATGTTATAGGATATGTATCAGATACATATTGGTTATGTATAGGTACGTATGGGATACATATGGGATACGTGCATGTTTGTATCAGATATTCCTATGAATTTGTACGAATACATTCATATCGGATAGAATCCTACCATATTTGAAGGGGATCTATTCAAATGAATACAAATTTTCTAACATTTAATTCATTACAAACCGAATGCCAAAAACTCCATTTGTACAAATCCGTATTCTTATTATATTGTCCTTTAGCTGCAGCTTGAAAAGTTAGGTTTCAAAATAAAAATCTTATTCAGTACAAGTCAAACCCAAGATCAAAGTATTTTTTTTCTCATGACAAGGGGCAATAGACAAAGGAAAATCACTGAAGTTCTTTCCCCCCTCTAAGTTCAAAGTCTTTCCTTATTGGAAAGAATGTTTGGTCTCTGGAGAGACCATCCCACACTTCCAGTTCATGGATAAGATAGTTGTGTTATTACCATTTCAAAAAAGGGCATAATGGTCTAACGAACATAATTCTTTTCTCTCTGATGTTCCACTTCCTGGTGTTTACAGCTTTACTTGGCAGCACCAGCATTAATGAGAACAAGTCAATGTTCTCGGCAACCAGGCAGGCCATTGGTCCTTTTGTCCTACCACCACTGTGAGGACTTACTCCATTCATGGCAATCTGCCAGGCCTTATTTCTGAAGGCACATAAAATGGCCAGCTTTCAGTTGGACACCTTGTGTGCCTAGGTAGAAACTAGGGATGTTCACAAATAATTTGTGCTATTCAGAATTCAGATGAATGTGTCTGAATTCCAAGATTCATGGACGTATTGAATAGGGACCTATTCATAGGGACCTATCCATCCACGAACCGGATAATCCAATTTAACCGGAAGGCCTGAATTTAGGTTCTGGAAAGCCTGTGTGGTGTCCTGGAGGCCCTGGTTGCCTCTCCAGTGCCCACTTACCTGTTTGGCACACCCCTAGTAGAAACATCGAAGCCGGGGAACAAATGTTTCTTCGCTTTCTGGTTAACGCTGTTGCGGAGGGTGGTAGTAATGCAAAACAGCATCCTTTGTCCCTGCATAAACAGGGCAAGCTCTCTGGCTCTCTGAGTGGCAAAGTCGACCTCTGTGTCGATCTTGCTTGTAAAACTCTATAAGCCCTTTAATGTTGCTGCTCCCCCCCCCATGATATCCATCATTTCTTCACCCCTCTCCTTTTCCATTTATCGTACATATTTTATTAGCGAGTGAAAGAGAGAGAAATTGGATTTCTAAGCCTTGATTGCAATTATAGGCAAGAAAACTCTCACATCATTATTAGATAATTAAAAGATCTGAGGCAGCTACAGAAGGCTGTGTAATTGATCTTCAGTTGTCTTAGCAAGTTTAAAAGGAGCCTGGGCTGTAGCAAGGCATATGATCTTCACGGACATGGGTAAAGCACTCAGAGAGCTCTTTCAGGTGCTCTCTGTGGAGTTAAACAAAGAGTAGGAAGAAAGCAGAACCTGGGTTTTGAGAATCCCAGTTGTCTAACAAAATCAAGTGCAAAAATGCTTTAAGACACACAGAGAGACACACAGACAAAGAGAGAAAGAGTAGGAATGTACGTGAGTGTATTTTTGACATTCAAATCTGAGTCTTAAAATCCGATTCAAATCCGTATGTCTGAATGTTAGATTCATATTTAAAGATACAAATGTCGACAATGTTCATATCTGTTATACGTATCTGCGCAAGCTGGAAAAATCTGTATGCATCCCATATTATCTTGTGCACATTCTGTTTTAATCCCATATTTTAAGCTCAAGATAATGGATAATTTTTGGGCAGATTTGTATACAACAGATACGAATCTACACATTTGAATCATTCAAAAATCCGTATCGGATTTTCAAAAATCCATATTCAGGTTCGAATGTCAAATTTGGATTTTTGAAAATCCAATTCAAGTTTGAATGTTGGAATTTATCAAATTTGAATTGAATATTCGAGTTTTTGAATATTTGTGCACATCCCTAGAGGAGAGAGAGAGAGGCTCCATTGCTCAAGAGGAAACTAGGGGTGTGTTTTGTCCTGCTTGAGATGATTGGTGGTTTTCTCCTCTGTGAAGATGTCCTGCAAAAAGAAGTTATTGTCCTGGCCAGAGACATCCAAGTATGCTAAGAACTTCATAAACTATGGGTGTTTTTCCACCGCAGCCCTTAGATCCGGATCTAAGAAGATCCGGACCTAAGGAATGGGTACATTCCTTAATCCGGATCTAGGAGATCTGGATTAAGAGAAGCACCCAATGTGTTTCCATGGGAGGTGTAGCACCCATTAGTAATGGATGCTAACCCTCCTGCCATGGAAACACCTTTGCCCCCATGTGGGTAATCCAGATCGTCGTACGAGGGGGTCTGCCTGTCACCCCAGGTGTTTGGGGGGACAGGGGGTGCAATCTCCAAAGTGGCTTCGAAATTTCAAAGTGACTTTGAAGTGCCTTCGAAGCCTAAGTTTAGGGGGGGACAATGGGTGCATCCCCTCCCCCTAGCCTCCTCTAGACCCCATTGCCTGTTTCTCATGGAAACAGGCTCCCTTTAATCCAGATTTTCTGGCAGAAGACCCCATTGTAGACCCCATTAATGGGGTCTACAGAAAATCCAGATTAAAGGCCAGAAAGTACCCATTTGATCTGGATTTCCCCAGCAGCAATCGAAACAATTGGGTCTCAAATGGGTGCCTTGGTGGAAATGGGGTCATCCAGCTCACACCCAAATGAGTCCTTAATGGGTGTAAAAATGGATACTTTCTGACAGTGGAAAAACACCCTATGTCTAATCCTGATGTGGGGAGTGAGAAAGACTCCCCATTAGGAATGTGCATGAATATTCAAAACATTCATTATTCATCTGAATTCTTCAGAATTTGGTCATTCATACACGAATTGAATATTACAACATTCATATATCAACGTTCGTACAAATGTTTTGTACATTTGTACAAATAGTTTGGACATTCATTTAAACTGGGGAGGTGTGAAAGCGGCTGCACCACACATCTGCAATGGATCTAGATTGCATTCAACATGGATCGAGAGTGGATTAAAAAAGATTCAGGTTGGATTTGACGCTTTCAGAGTGCAGAATTGTTATGGGATATGTATCAGATACATCTTCGTTAGTATTGGATACATATTTGTTTGTATCGGATGTAGACCTCCTGTGTTGTCATGTAAAACACTGGCAGAGGAGCCAGTGAATTGCTGAGGGGTCATTTCTGCTGACTAATGAGCCATTTCTTTCCCAGTGCTTATCTGGAAAGGGCAGAAACCTCACAGCTGAAGAAAGTTTGTTCCACAGCAGTGAGGATTTCAGAAACAGTGAGGTGATCCCTGGCATTCCACCTGACACATGTCTCTTTTGTGTGTGGTTGTTTGGGTACAAATGAAGGTAGTTGCTGTCAGTGAGGTAGATTTCCTACACCTCCATTTTGTGCATTTAGCAACCCTCACGGCACTCTGAACAAGAATGGAGCAGCAATTGTCCCTACTGTAACCAACTTGGGCAAGTCAGAAAAAGGCAGGAGGAATCCTGCCATCCTGCAACACCCAGTGTGGAAGTCATGTCTGAAGAAGGAGAAATTAATTCTACAAAAATTTGCAGACAGAGGGTGCAAATTGTCTGCAAATTTTCTGCGAAGTGTTTGCATGTAAGTTGCTCCATTGGATTGGACAAGGGCAAGCATTTCTTCACCCAGAGGGTCATTGGTTTATGGAATTTGATGCCAGAAGAGGTGGTAACAGCTACCAGCCTAGATGGTTTTAAGGAAGGGTTAGACAAGTTTATGGACAACAGATGTATCAATGGCTACTAGAATGGATGCCTAAGTACATCTTTCAGGAGGGGCAGGGACAAGCAGGGTGCTTCTAAGGCCATTTGCTGGGATTGGAGAGCAGGAGAAGTTTTGCCCTTGTCTCTGCTTGAGATGCCCATGGGCAATTGGTGGGCCACTGTGTGGGACGGAATGCTGGACTAGATGGGCTGTGGCCTGATCTAGCAGGGATCCTCTTATGTTCTCTTATGTATGGAACAAGCAAATTTTGATGCACCTGAGAACCCAGTTTTGCTCAGTTTCCTCTGGGTGGGTAATTGCCGCACACTGGTATGATTTCTGTATCCCAGTAGGTTTCTAGCCACCCGAGGGACACAACTTCTGGAATCTGATTATTGGTATGTTTTATTGCAGACCAGGAAGCCAGCCTTTCTGGGTCATGGCAATGAAAAAATAAAATAAAATAAAATGTTCCTCCTACATAAGTCCTTTAACAGTCCCCTGTGAATCACCGCAGAGTTATTTACTTTATGAAGAGTATTGTTTGACTTTGCTCCCTGCCTCATAATTCCCATTGCTAATTCCTCATGCATTTAATCAATTTTTATTAGTCTTTTCCTTTTCCTTTTTCCTGTAGGCCTTTTCCATTTCATCCTCCTCTCCTTACCCCCATTTTCTCTGAATTCCCCCTTGGCGGCTCTGTTTGAGTTATAAAATCTGGGAAGCGAAGGCAGAGATACAGTATCATTGTGTGGGCAGCAAACATAGATCTGAACAGCTTTGCTGAAAACCAAGATATACTCTGAGAATGTTTTGTTTTCTTTGAAGAAGACGAGGCATAGCATTAATCATTATGCCAGATGGGTTTGGTTCATTGTTTTTGAGTTTTGTGAGGGTGAGAATCGTATATGTCCCTCCATACCTAGAGAGAAAATAGAATAATATGTAGAGCAGTAACAGAGTGATATTTTTCATTAGCAGATTTATTTGTAGTGATAGCCCCTTCAGTTAGGGATGCACACAAATATTCTAACATTTGTTATTTGTATGAATTCGTATGAATTCAGACATTCATACACAAATCAAATGTCATTGGTCCATGGAATTTGCTGCCAGAAGAGGTAGTAACAGCTACCAGCCTAAGGTAGGGTTAGACAAATTTATAGACAGATGTGTCAATGGCTACTAGAATGAATGCCTGGGTACATTGTTCAGGCTGGGTGGGGGGGAGAGGAAGCAGGACGCTTCTAAGGCCATTGGCTGGGATTCGACAGCAGGAAAATGTTTGTCCTTGTCTTTGCTAGAGATGCCCATGAGCATTTGGTGGGCCACCATGTGTGACGACATGCTGGACTAGATGGGCTGGGGCCTGGTCCAGCAGGGCTTCTCCTTATGTTCTTATGTTCTTATAGTTAATTTGGTACTGTTGTGTGGCAAGTTATGATGTGAGGAAATTCTTTCAGCTTGTTCTTACATCTTCAGAGTCTCAGAGGCACTGAGAGGAGATGGCAGAAACAAACTCCCTGTATGGTATATATTTGGGTGGTGGTAGGCATGCAATGTTGAAAGGCTCACTGCAATGTGACCTCCGTGTGTGTCCGTGTTTATCTTAAAAGAGGAAAGTCATATGAGTGCACAGGAATGAAAACATGGGTAATGTTCCAGTAGAGAAAAGCAAAAACAGCAGTCCAAGAGGGAGGCAGAAATGTAAAACAGGACCAGGAAGTAGAGGTCACTGCTACATTACAATGAAACAAATAGGAATGATTTGGATAAATGCTAAAACAAAGTCTTGGGCCTCTTTGCAATTTGGTGTCCAGGATGCTTTTGCATGCACTGAGATGTGCCATGTACATGCTGTAGCATTGCCTCTATCCCAGAGTGGCATGCAAGAGTGTCCCAATCCTCCACAGCTGTGGAGAGGTAAAAAGCAGAATATACTCTCAGTAGGTTGCATTTCTACCCACTTCCAGGTGTGAAGCTATGCACACCACACTTAATCATCATGTCAACAGAAAGGTACATGGCAGAAGTTGTTATAATGTTTTGGACAGTTCCTATGGTGATTTGGACAATCTGGGGTGGACCATCCATATCTCAAACAGCCATGGGTTAGTTGGGAGAGGTGCCAGCACAATGTTAAATGCAAACTGGCCCCTCATTATCTTGTGAAGCCAAGACAAGCAAAAGCCTTTGTTCTATTTCCAGTGGAGGAAATGAAATTCAACAGTGTGCTATGGTGTGCTGCTGCTGATACTTGTTTCCCAGTAGTTCCAAAATGGCAACTTCCCACGTTCAAGGTCAGGCCCTTTGGGGCACTAGTAGACACAATTCATTGGGTCTACCAGTATTACCAATTCAGGCTTCTTTAATCAGATGAAGTGGACCTATGGGAGGCATGCATAGATTTATATAGTCCGGATAGTTGCTGTGAAAGCAGGTTTGGTCTTGTGGTTAGAGCATTGGATTCTTAGATGGTAGTCTCCTGTTTCAGGTCTGCACTCCTCCACAAAGCCAGCTAGGTAACTTTGGGCTAGTCACAGGTGTCTTTGTGAGCTTTCACAGCCCCAACTACCTCACAAGGTGTCTGTTATGGGGTGAAGAATAAAGCTTTGTCAGCCATTTTGAGTCCCCTCAAATGGGTGAGAAAACTGGGATAGAAGACCAACTCTTCTTCTTCTTAATCTGGATTAAGGGTCAGTGCAGAAAGGGCCTAAAATTAAAAAGAGTGTTATCAGTTCCTTGTTTTGCTTTCCTCCAAATTCTTCAAATGGTTTATCCAAAGACATCCAGAATCATTTCTCTGCTTTCTTCAGAACCTTAATTAAATTTCTCCATTTTCCCCTCTATTATTCTACGTAGTGGCTTGCAAGAAGTATTGCACCTAGATCTCTTCAGCTTGAACAAAATAAAAACAAAACAAAATCCAATGCTTTGTCTAACCACGTTGTAGGAATAATCCTGAAGCCAGGGAAATGGGTTGAAACTCAAGGAAGGAGTTGAGTTTCCTGGGATATTTCTTGCCAAATTGCCATTTATAGGATGCAACTTCAATTACATGGCATAAACAAACAAACAGACAAAAAAAGGGTTAGCAGTTAATATCAGAACTTCCACATAGCCTCAACAAAATCACTGGGGAGAAAATAGCAATTTTCAAAAATTGTTATTTTTCATTTTTGAAAACAGCAACTCCTTGAATGACTTCATGGGACTTCAGGGGGAAAAAAATAGGGAAACCTAACGTAAAATAGGAACTGGCCCATGATATTTCACTGACACAATTCTTATTCATCTGTGTCGAGATGGCAAACAAAAGAGATTCATCATGTATGTATGCAGACGCCAAGTCTTGGCTCAAAGCTCTGATTTCTATCTCCTGTGCTCATGTGTGTATATATAAATCTATTGATTCTTGCAAAGTTCCTTCTTATTACTGTAACTGCACTGAATGGGAGACCAAAAAAAAAACACCACCAAGCTTCCAAAGCGTGGAATAGGGAGGGGGGATTTAGAAGGGGGGGGGAGAAAAGATCAAGTTTTCATTTGACACCAACTGAATCATGACTTCCTTCTGGGATGTGCTACCCTTTTTGACACCATTGGTTCCATTTCCCATCATGCCCTTGACCTTGGAGGTCATCTGCCATAGGAAGATGAAGCTCTGAATATACAGAGAGGGCCCTGTGGTGTCTCTTATCTCTCTATTTTGCCTCAAATCTCTGGGTGAGTTTTAAATTATTCATTCACTAGGGCTCTCTGCAAGTTACACATCTCCATCACCTCGGCTTCCCCTTCCTTTCTCTCTCTCCCGAGCCCCCCCCCACCCCCCGTTTACTTCGCCATTTGTGAGGAAAGACGGTATCCTTGGGAACCTTATCAGAGATCACAGATTGAGGCCCCAGAAATGAAATAAAAGAGGAAATTGGCTGTATTAGCATAAGAGGTAGTCTGCCTACCGTTGAATGTGCCTCACCCAGGAGCACACTGCTGCTCTTATCAGCATCAACTGATCACCACTTCATTTATCTATTCAGTGTGGGGGTGCACCGTCATGTATGTGGGGTGTAGGAAACTCATACCAAAAGATATGTAAAATGGCAATATATGACTTATATAAATGTCAATATGTTTAACAATTTAATTACTCTATTGGAGCTGAAATGCAACGTTTGTGCTATGCCACACATAAATCCAAGTTCCCCTCTTTCTTGCTCCCAAATAATAGATTTTTTTTAAAAAAAAACCCTCTTATGTAAGGATGTGCACAGATATTAATAACATTCAAAATTCATACAAATTTGGCCAAATTTGGACATTCGAATTTAAATCAAATGTTAGCACATTCGAAGTTGACATTCTAATCCTAATCAAATGTTTTGATACATCCGTATGAAGCTTCGCATTAAGGATGTGCATTAATGTTCTAAACATTCGAAATTCAATCAAATTTGATCGAAAATGGACATTCGAATTAGACTAGAATGTCTACACATTCAAAGTTCAACATTTGAACGAATTGTGAATGTTCCAAAACATTTGTTTGAATGATTCAAAACATTTGAATGTACAGATACGTACTGTATGTATTACAAACATATCTGTAGGGATCTCATACATATCTGTACGTATTTGTGCTGATAGTACAGGGGAAAAACGGGATGCATATGGCAAGAAAACAGGATGTGTATGAAATGCATACAGATATGTATAACACATATGGATGTAGTTGACATTCATATCTTCAAATACAAATGTTGTCGACATTTGTATCTTTGGATTTAAATCTAACATTTTGAACAAATAGATTTGAATGTATTCTATTCAAATTTGATTTTTTTTGCATTAGGATTCTAAAAATTTGAATTGAACCAAATTTGAATGCAAACAACAACAACAAAACATTTGTACACAACCCTACATGAGTGATGCCCCTCAAGTTGAAATCCCCTTCTGAGGTCACTGTAGCCCGGTGATGGCCAACCTATGACACGCGTGTCACAGGTGACACGCCAAGCCCTTTTGGGTGACACACCTGGTCACCCTGGTACCTGGGCATGTAGTGATTGCTTGTTCTTGAAGTGTATGAAATATCAACTTTCAATTGAAGATTTAGCAAATGTAAAGAATTATTTGTTTTTGCTTTTAATAAAATACACATATACATATATACTAGAGCTACAAATATCACAAAATTATGGATATTTCTAGATGTGACACAGCACCCGAGTTAAGCTAGGTTTTCTTGCGAATTTTGACACACTGAGCTCAAAAGTTTAGCCATCACTGCTGTAGCCTATACTTTGGCCCTGAGGTCAGCAGGAGCTTGAAGCCAGTTCAGAGTGAGGGAATGTTTAAATTTCCTGTCCTGTGGGCAACAGGAGGTCAGTCCCAGAGCGATATCAAGACATGGTATTACACAAATATATACAACTGTAATCATTTATGGGTTTTGGCACTTACTGAGTTTCCCTAGAGTCCATTTTCGGCTGGATAGACTGTAGAAGAACTATTCCCGTTGGCTTGTTTTTGACAGAGTTGTTTTGACAATTCTGTGTTGCTAGGTGCCTCCCCCACATGTAGAGTGAACTATCCAAAGTAACTGAACAAGATTGTTCTCTAGATGATACCATATGCCTGTTCTTAATTGTGGCATAGCATTTCTGTGAATCGAGTGATTTTGTCCCTGGATTTGATGTGGACCAATAACTTGAAATTGAATTCAGACAAGATGTAGGTATTGTGTCCTCAGTTCTTGAGTCCAGCAAGTTAGAGGCACCCAGGAAGAAAAAATGTATAATCTGGGGGTGCTTCTGAATTCATCATACCACCATACATGTAGCGAGTCCCAATTCTGGCATATAATCCAGAATAAGGCCCAGTGCAGAACAGACCTTAGGACAATCATGAAAATGCTCATCAACAGTAGGCATCTGAACAAGAAACTGAAGTCCTTTCTGCACCTACCAGCGCACAGTCAAGATGATTGGATCTCAAAACCCCATCAACCCACACTGTGACCTCAATGATCGTGTGAGCTACATGGCTGGATCCACATGCCTTCAAAGGCTAAAAACAAATGTTCTTACTAACCTTGGGGTCTTTGGGGGATGCATTTTGGCAGCACGCTATGGAGTGCTGCTGAAATACACACCCTGTCGTCCCCAAAACAGGAGGCATGCCTTCTTCCTGTCTCACCTGACAGGATCAAATCAGGGCTGCTGATCAATCAATGGGTGTATCAGTGATCCAGATTAATGGCCTCCTATCTGGATTAGGCTCTGACTAAACTGACAGAGCTGCAACAGTGGGGGATGGGTCCACTTGCATGGACTCTTAATCCACAATAAGAGTCTGCGCAGAAAGGGCCTGTAGCTGCATTTGGTATTTAGTTTGATCTAGTGGTTAGGGAGCCGGACTCTTATCTGGGAATACTGGGTTTGATTCCGCACTCCCCCACAAAGCCAGCTGGGTGACCTTGGGCTAGTCTCAGGTCTCTTCTGAGCTCTTACAGCCCCACCTACATCATGGGATGTTCTGTTGTGGGGAGAAGAATAGAAAAGCTTTGTCAGCCACTTTCTGTCCCCTTAAATGGGTGAGAAAAGTGGGGTAGAAAAGCTCTATGTAAATCGTGTAATGGACTCAAGCTGAGTTAGATGCACTTGACAACATGGAAGATCTTGACCAAGAGTATTACATCTATGAAGTAATGTTGGGAGGTTACAATTAGTGCAAATGAAGGTAGATAGAGGTTCAGACATAAGAACATAAGAGAAGCCAAGATGGATCAGGCTACAGCCCATCTAGTCCAGCATCTCATCACACACGGTGGCCCACCAAATGCTCATGGGCATCTCAAGCATGGAAATTTCATGCTCTACACCCGGAATGCATGTAGGGCACCTTGGGATGGGATGGGGCGGTTCCAAACAGAACCGCCGGCCCAGTGGAGCAAATGCTCCATCCCAGGGTGTCCTACATGTGTTCTGGAGGCCCTCATGCGAAAAGGTCTATTATGATCATATCGTACTGTTACATTTCTTCATTATTCTTTATGTGACTTCCTCCGTTTTTCTGGCTTCTTTTCTTCATGTCACTTGTTTCTTTGCTCCCTTATCTGTCTCTTAATCTTTCTCAGCTGACCCCTTAGTTCTTAGTCGAAACCATCCATGATTAGTTCTATTTCTCGTAGATAATTAATAAAAGGGCTCTAGTCTTTCATAAACTTATCTGTTGTTCTATCTTTTAGTGGGTTTGTTAATTTATCCATCTCTGCCAAGTCCATCTAATTAAACATTCTTCTCCTAAAGGTATCTCCTCCTCCTTCCATTTCTGTGCATATAATAATCTTTCTGCTATCACCATATATAAAACCAAAGAGTTTATATTATCTAAGCTACCATCCACAATTCCCAACAAAAAGAGTTTCGGCTTAAATACAATATTTATCTTTAAGATTTGTCTCATCAGGTTATATATTTGTACCCAGTGATTTTTTGCTTTTTCACAAGTCCACCACATATGAGAAAAGGTTCCTTTGACTTTTTTTTTACATTTTCAACATTTAGTCGACATATTTTAATATACTTTCCCCAATTTATGTGGTGTTAAATACCATCTATACATCATCTTATACATATTTTCTTTTAATAACATACATGTGGTAAATTTCCTGTCTTTTATCCACAGTTTCTCCCATTGATTCATTTAGATATGATATCCAAAGTTCTTTGCCCATGTAATCATACAATCTTTAACCTGTTCATGTTTCATTTCAGTTTGGAGTAACCCTTTATCCATAATTCCAATCGTTCCCCTTTCAGCCATTTTTATTTCTCAATCTTGTTTTTCCTCTTCAAAATTTAATTTCTCTTTATCTGTTCTCTATATATATGCTAATTGTGCATATCTGAACCACTGTATATTTTTACCCTCCTGGTTTAATTGTTCCCTTGTTTTAATATCAAACTCATTAATATCATCCTTTTTATATAACATATCTTCATATTTGAGCCAGGATCCTCCTTCTCTGAACTCCTTTAACAAAACTTCAACATGTGGTGATACCCAAAGAGGTATTTTCCAATAAAGTTTGTTTTCATAATTCAACCAAGTCTTATATGAGCCATTTCTCACAAAATGAATCTTAAAATCTGCATTGACTTCATTTTTTCATACCACAAATACCTGGGCCACCCGTATCTTGAACCTTCTCCTTCCAGTTGCAATAATCTTTGGTCTCTTAGCCAAACCATTTTGCAATCCATTCTATGCAGCATGCTGCATGATATAACATTAAATTTTGTAACCCCAATCCTCCTCTTTCTCCTGGTTCTTACGTTCTTATGTCATCAAGGAAGGCCTATTAAAGGTAATGGATCAAAGGAAACACAGAAAAAAACAGCAGCTGACAAACGGATGAGACAAATGGCATAATAAATTCCTGCAAGATCAGTTTGATAATAACATACAAAAAGTGTCAACAAGAACCTCTGGTAGTGGAAAAGAAAAGGAACACTGAAGAAGAAGAAAATTCCTACCCAAAAAGAAATGCAGTAAAAGCAGGGAATGAAAAGACTCAGAATAACAGAAAGAAGCTGGTGAAACTATAGAACATCTAGTATGTGGCACAATAAAGTTGCACAGATGACAGGAAAGGCACAACAAAAGTAGCTGCCACCATCAGCAAGAATGAGTGGAATCGTAGCACAGCGAAAGCTGTTTGAAACAAAGAGGCCACGATGAGATGTGCAAGACACGTTTATGGTTCTGCAAATTCTTGTGCACTCATGATACATTGGGTGTTCTGGATGACTGTGGCATCCACATTGACCCACACTCATCTTTACACCATAATTCCCTCCCCTAAAGTGTAAGAACTATGGCTGCCCTTGACTGGAGAAGAAGATGACCTGACCCAGGCATTTAATGTGTCTCCTCTGCTTTCTCCCAATGTTCTGTGTATTATATTTGCATTGCATTTTTCTATTTTATTGTAGATTTCTTGAGTATTTTTTAAAAAGCAGTATATAAATAAATATTGGAGGGTGGAAATGAATGACTGAGAGGTAGAAAGAGCTCTGAACACAATCCTTACCCCTTTTTGCCTCTTGCCAGGGCTTTCAATACCATACGACAACAGCAACTGGTTGAGGAGATCTACCCATCTTCTGGCAGTCTTCCCATAGACAATGAACAGAAGAAATGGCTTCATAACTCCCCTCCCCCAGCTGTGAACATCACAATCAGGGAACAGAAGTTCCACAGACCCAAACATTACCCTAGCTGGAGGTGGTGGACAGCATGAAGTTACCAGGCTGCTACATAACAAATAGGGCTATGAGCATAGTGCTATTCTCCATGCTGAGGAACAAGACTGTTTCACATGTAGCCCTCTTCCTTCTGTCTGGATTATACTCTAGGGATGTGCACGAATGGGGGGTTCTTTTTGCATTCAGTTCATATCAAATCAAATCTAAGAAAATTCAAATTTGTTTGAATAGATCCCTGTTGAATGTGATAGGATTCTATTTGATATGAACGTATTCGTACAAATTTGTACGAATATCCGATATGAATGAATACGTATCTGATAGGTACCCCATAACATATCCACTCTGAAAGTGTCAAATCTGCTCTGAATCCACTTTGAATCCACTCTCAATCCATGTGGAATGCATTCTGGATCTGTTGCAAATGTGACTAGTGCAGCCACTTTCCTACTTCCTTGGTTCATGAATGTTCCAAAGCTTCATACGAATGTTCAGAAACATTTGTACAAATATCAATATCAATGTATGAATGTTGTAACTTTTGATTTGTATACAAATATCCAAATTTGTACAAATTCATCCATATACTGAATGCTATGAATATTTGTGCACATTCTTATTCTACTCAAGAGCTTGTGAAACTTTTGAATTTAAACAGCTAAACACATCTCCCATAGCACCTTTCTGTGGCTTTAGGCACAGCCTTGGCATAGATTGTAAATAATATGTATACATTGAACTATATTCTAGCGGAGTACAAATGGTATAAATTGTAAGCAATCTGGTGGCA
Organism: Aspidoscelis tigris stejnegeri; assembly: GCA_023333525.1. NCBI lineage: Eukaryota > Metazoa > Chordata > Lepidosauria > Squamata > Teiidae > Aspidoscelis > Aspidoscelis tigris. Next base: position 9,174,133 of record JALMGA010000005.1, read on the forward strand.
CTATTAATGGAAAGGGATACATTTTGGGAAGAAGGAAGGGGGGAAAGATTGGACTCATGGATGGAGGAGGTGTACGCACACCTCTGGAAACTCTAGTGGGCCCCCAGAGCAGTACTCAATGCCAGCAGAGGCTTCAGCAGCCATGTCCCCAGCCACATTTAGAGGTAAAGGGGTGTGGTCGGGGAGATGGGAGGCCAGGGTGAGCAGATCAGGCCTTCACTGAAGCTTTGACAAAGGCTGGATCCATTCAATTTCCGAATGTAGTCCCTTTTCGATTTGCCTATGAATTTCAAATAGCAAAAATATTCATGCACATCTCCACTTCAGAGAAAGATCTTCACCTATCAATTACTTGATCAGGGATCTGATAATGAAAGAGAACAAATCAAGTCATGAAGATTATTGGACTTCCAGAAAAGGAGAGGAAGGCAGCAGCTGGCCTTTTACAACCACAATCTTGCTATTTCTATCTGCTCGACTTTCACCCAGCAAGTAGCATCTATGGATGGCTTTCACAATCACTCCCCTTGCAAATTAGCATTTTGGCTGCAACAGCCCTTTGGAAATGTAAGAAAGAGTCAAGCGTTGTTTCCCACCCACAACATTCTTGTTTGGCAATTTGCTCACCCCAAACCACGCTCTAAATTGTTTAAACAAACCCCGAAAGCTTGGGAAAGTAGAGATTTGACCCCTCAGTGCCTATTAAACAATTTACTTTGTTCGAGCAATCATTCTCCTTAATGTGTACAGCTTTTTGGAACACCGTCAAAATAGAAGACTTAAATCATTGTGATCTTTACCCAGGGGCCTAATAGATGTTGCATGGAGAATATTGTTCCCTCTTTCTTATCCTCACCCCTCAAACACATTTATCTGGACCTAGGCAGTCTCCAGAATTGTTTATGAAGCCAACACAAGCTGATATTGTCCATAGGCCGACATAAGCCTACAAGCTGCTTAAAGTTTCATGGCACGGATTCATAGCAAAGGTTAGTGAGAAGAAAGGTACATTTGAAGCAGCATTAAAAATCCAAATTTTATTTAAGGGTGGGTGTGGGGTGATCCAGCTTCTACTTATTCTTTATGTGTGCTTTCACACCAAACAGTTTCTTTCATGTTGGTTTCTTGAAAAGGGTTCTGAAGGAAACCACAAATCCCTCATATAAATGCACGTTCAAACAATTGGATACCTTCAAGAATGCATATTTAGTGGTATCTTGTTTGGATGGGCAGTGCGCAGCTACAGAGTATTTGCAAAAGGAGTCCAAATGTATGATCTGGCATCCTTGAATTTTGAAGCAGTTCTAAAAGTTTGTTGGATTGTAATGGAATGGGGACTTTTTCATCAAAAGGAAAAGAGTTGAATTTTATGGGAGCCTAACTAAGTCTCCTTATTGGCTTTATTTGGGTGCCCCCTGTTTCACTTCCTATAGCTGGTGAGAACACAAAACCAATGGTCCTAAAGAAAGGTAGATCCTGCTAATTGATCTCACACACATAGTATCTACTAGGGATGTGCATGAATATTTGTAACATTCGATATTCGTATGAATTCATAAAAATTCAGACATTCGTGTACAAATCAATGTTACAACATTCGTACATTGGCATTCATATTCGTACAAATGTTTTGGAACATTTGTGAACCTGGTGAGGTGGGAAAGTGGCCGCACCAGTCACATCTGCAACAGATCCAGAGTGAATTCGATGTGGATTGAGAGTGGATTCAAAGTGGATTCAGTGCAGATTTGATGCTTTCAGAGTGGATATGTTACAGGATACGTATGCGTTCATGTCGGGTATTTGTACAATTTTGTATCAGTACGTTCATATCAAACAGAATCCTACCACATTCAAAGGGGATCTGTTGTTACAAACAGTATGTCAAAAAATACATTAGTGCACATCCGTAACGGATGTTATATCTTGTGCAAGATCTATATAACCCAAGTTCCATTTCTGGTCCTCAGGTGACATCCCCAGATGGTGGGGAGGAAAGGCACTTCAGATCTTTGTCCACTTGGCTGCAATGGCTTGCTGTGGCCCAGAATCAGCCAAGGAGTTCAGAGTCCAAATTCCTTGAATACCTTTGGACCAATCACTATCCCTTAGTGTAACCTACCTCACAGGGTTGTTTTCAGGATAAAAGAAACAAAGCAATGCCTTACCACCCTAAGCAGAAATATAGATAAATGCAAAGATACATTAAAAGGCAATTAAAACAGTTGTTGAAGGATTTCTGAAGTATCTTGTGATGAACACAGACCATAGTGTGTATTTTGTTTAGAGAAAGGTGATTAATCAAATTTCATTTGAATAATGAAACTCGGTCCTGTCAGCAAAATGTTCAGTGAGATAACAGTGTTATGAATGACCTTTACTTCTGCATTTATTATTTATTAAATTACTATTTCACATATTTGTTTAACAGAAAGGAAGAAGAGTTGATTTTTCTACCCTGCTTTTCTCACTCATTTAGGGGGACTCGGAGTGACTGACAAAGCTTTCTATTCTTCTTCCCACAACAGAACACCCTCTGAGGTAGGTGGGGCTGTGAGACTCAGAAGAGAGCTGTGACTAGCCCAAGTTCTCCCAGCTGGCTTCATGGAGGAATGCAGAATCAAACTTGGTATTCCTAGATAAGAGACTGGCTTCTTAACCACTACTGTAGACAACACTAGACAATGCACAGTCAAATTATTCAAAAATCTGTGTTGAATTTTCAAAAATCCAATTCAAATTTGAATGTTGATATTCATCGAATTCGAATTGGATTTTTGAATTTTCGAATATCCATGCACGTCCCTACTTCTAAGTTTAGAGCTACCTTCCCCATCAGAACGTAAGGGCCAGAGATTTAGTTTCATGTCAGCGTATCCCCTATCATGTGCCCTGGCTCCAGAGAGGAGGACACACACATGATACTGAGAGCCGTTAATTGAGCAGCCTGGCCAATCTATTCACAATGTCAGATTCCAAGGACTGATAATTTAGCATTTACCCACCCAGATGTACTGTATTACTTTCCAGCTAAGGAACTGTGGGCTGCTATGATCGGCATCTTCTCTCACTCAGTCTAATAGAGGTTAAGGGAAACCATTAGGTCAATGACACTCATCACATGCGGCCGTTTATTTGGCTTTGACAATATTAGGGAATCACATGTTTTAAAAATATTGAAAACACTTGAGGTATTTACTAGAGAAGAAAACGGTAAAACTCACTCAAAAGACACAGGACTTCATGTAATAATAATCACTGCTGAGGGATCTTGAGGTTACACAAAAGTCACAGTGCCCGGGGACTGAAGAAAGGTAGGAGAAAAATAGGAAATGGTATGGGCAGGACAGATTTAAGAGGGAGGCAGAGTGGCCAGGTGTGCAATACTGAAGTCATCACTCTGTTTTGAAAGGCTATCAGGATAGAAGATAAACGATGGAGGATAAGGGGTTCCTTTAATTGTTCAAATCACACTTAAAGCTCAAAACATCAAAGGAAAGAAAGAAAGAAAGAAAGGTTGGCTTTTTTACCTCACTTTTCTCACCCATTTAAGGGGACTCAAAGTGGCTGACAAACCTTCTGTTCTTTTCCCCACAACAGACACCCTGTGAGGTTGAGGGAGGGGACTGTGAGAACTCAGAAAGAGAGCTGTGACTAGCCCAAGGACAGCCATCTGGCTTTTCTATCTATCTATCTATCTATCTATCTATCTATCTATCTATCTATCTATCTATCTATCTATCTATCTATCTATCTATCTATCTATCTATCTATCTATCTATCTATCTATCTATCTATCTATCTATCTATCTATCTATCTATCTATCTATCTATCTATCTATTTCACCCTATACCTGGACGTCTCCGGGAGGGTAGCAACATTTAAGTCAAATGTTATTAAAAGAGTAACAGTATGTATTAAAGCAATAGCATCTGCAAAGGGGAGACAAAAGACCAAATTGGCTGCAAGCAAAAGACCCAACTGGCTCACTGTCTGCAATGGGGCATCTCACAGTTGGCAGGGAGTTGACACAGTTTTGTGGGTGAAAAGAGCTTTCCACACCCAAAGCGGGCCTTAGAGGCTACCAGAGCCAAACTGGGTGCGGAATGGTACCTGCAAGCAGCTGAAAACCCAAACTCATAGTCCTAAAGATCCTGTGCATGCATGGGGGGGGGGGCAAAGCTTAACAGAAGTGTACAAAAGCATTTCCCATGGCACCTCTTAGTTGACTGTTGTTGTTTAAGTCCAGGGTGGCCATCATGGTTGAGTGCAGCCAGAACCCTCTACCCCTACTCAAAGCTGGTTCATGAGCTTCAAAGCATGGTCTTTAAGTAATGGAACACTTTGCCCTCTCCTTCCAGGAACTGCTGGTGTCTGCTAGTGTTCTGGTGCTATTGAATGGCTTCTTACTGACTTTGTTAGTCTTGAATCATAGAATTATAGAGTTGGAAGGGACATCTAGGGTCATTGAGTCCAACCCCTGCTCAATGCAGAATTTCCTAAACCATCCCAGACAGATGTACGTCTATCCTCTTCTTGAAGAGCTCTGGTGAAGGAGAACTCACTACCTCCTGTGGCAACCTATTCCACTGACTGATTGTCCTCACTGGCAGGAAGGTTTTCCTAATATCTAATCTGTATCGACTCCCTTGAAGTTTCATACCGTTGTTTCTAGTCCTCCTATCTTGTGCAGGTGAGAATAGGGACGATCCCTCTGCACTGTGACAGCCCTTCAGATACCTGAAGACCGTGATCATGTCTTGTTTGTACTGTAACCTGCCCTGAGGCCTTCTTGTATAGAACAGGATAAAAATGTAAATAAATAAAATAGAATAGTTTAGTCAGTTTGGTCTAGTGGTTAAGGAGCCAGACTCTTATCTGGGAATACTGGGTTCGATTCTGCCCTCCCCCATGAAGCCAGCTGGGTGACCTTGGACTAGTCACAGCTCTCTTCTGAGTTCTCACAGCCCCACCTACCTCACAGGGTGTCTGTTGAGGGGAGAAGTATAGAAAAGCTTTGTCAGCCACCTTGGGTCCCCTTAAATGGGTGGGAAAAGCAGGGTAGAAAAGCCAACTCTTCTTCTTCTTCTTCTTCTTCTTCTTCTTCTTCTTCTTCTTCTTCTTCTTCTTCTTCTTCTTCTTCTTCTTCTTCTTCTTCTTCTTCTTCTTCTTCTTCTTCTTCTTCTTCGATAGTTAAAATAGGGAACTCCTCTACTCCAACTTGAACCCCAGGTCAGAGATCCATGTCAACTGTATGAAGCAGGTACTAACTTTTAATTCCTAAAAAGTAGTTTTCACTTGTGGGTTGACAATGTAGAAGCGAACAGATGGATGGCATCTCAAGAGGCTTTAAATTTGGCCTGTTTGCTTTTTCAAATCTGGGGATTTTATGCAAAGTGACCAGAAAGGCTTCTTTAAAAAAAGAAATGGAAGCAAAATCTGCTGTTTCATTTGGATCCTTCTGCTTAGACAAAACATCCAACTGATTTCATGGGAAGCAAAGACCATTTTGAATAACGACAGCAAAAGTTTAAAAATTATGCACGGTGCTGAGATTTTGCATGGTGGGAGGAAGAATGATTTATGAAGTCATTGTTTTCCTCTCCTTTTGTTTTGTAATCACAACAGATTCTGAATAACAGTTGTGTGCAAATGGCATTGTGAAATTCCTGTGGCCAAAGGAACTAGGACAACTTTTTCACTGAATTCTCCACGAGGGAGAAAAATTATTCCATCAGTTTCTCAAGAACATAGGCATGCCATTGTTTGTTGTTTGGTTGCTGCTGTTTATTTATTTGTTTGGTTGATTTCTGGAAGGACCTTTTCTTTGATGTTATTGTTGTTGCTGTTGAAAGTTGTGCAGCAACAACTATGTTCTCAGCCTGGAGCTTTTCAAGGCCTTGTTTGTTCAGACCAGACCACAACAAGGGATGAGGCATTTCTCCACTTGGTCCTGTAGCTTGCAGTTAGTTAACATCTGCACTGGCAGAAGGCATTTACAGCGTACAAGTGCCACCTGCCTGCCCAGATGTTAACTAATTGCAAACTAGCTGTGGTGCATGAAAACATGCACCACAAGCAACCCAACCCTCCCCAATTCCTACTGGGAATTTACCCGTTGTGTCCAGGAGGGGAGCACTCACACCTTTTCCGGTGCAAGGGATCACCAGAGGTATGGTGCAAGCAGTTGTACAGGGGACCACAATCAAAATGGTGTTGTCCTGTGGAGGACTGGGTGTATGCCCAGATGGAGGTAAGCATCAAGGTGTGCTGGGGCCAAACTATTGTGTACTAGCATTCCCTAGTGCAAACGCTAGTACACATTAGTCATTTATGCACTATTGACATCCAGGTAACAGAAAGCAAGTGCAGAAATGCCCATGGACAGGAATAGTGCCATCTGCACAACAGCTTGCTTCAGATAACCTTCTCACTGGTCCTGAGGGCTCAGAGGGAATGAATGTTCCTAGTTTCAGAGCTCCCAGGAAACACATTTTGGCGGTGCACTTTGGTTCTGAAAGATGTACTTAGGCATCCATTCTAGTAGCTACTGATACATCTGTCATCCATGAATTTGTCTAACCCTTTCTTAAACCCATCTGGGCTGGTTGCTGTTACTACCTTTCTGGCAGCAGATTCCATAGGCCGATGACCCTCTGGATGAAGAAATATTCCAATTTCATAATACCATATGTATGAAAGTGGAAGCTGTGAATCACTAAGTTTTATTTTCTGAGCTATGGAACAATATATTCAGAAATGTCATCATTTCATCAGTGCTTTGGAGGTCATCTCAGCTTCCACATCTTCCGACAATTTTCTGCTAGGAAATGATATTTTGTGGAATATGGCAGGAAATATATATATATATATATATTTTAATAAGGGACCATGTGGATTAGACTACAGGAAGAATTGCCACCCAGTTCTGCCTATGGTAGAATTTCAGTGTGAATTTGGAAGGTCCTACTTGATTTATGCTAACATGACAGTGAACAGAGCACAGCTAAGAGAAGGCACACAATAATAATAGAAAGTTAATGAGCTAACAGAATACGTATTTAATAGAGAGAAAACCTAACATTCTTTCTACGAAACACACACAAAGAATAATAGACTAGATAATAACTTTGGAAATATTGCCTACAGTAGTTTACTCTTGCGTGTCTTGTTAGTGTAGACAAAATGAACTGCAGACTTTGAATAGACATAATGACAATTCTCTGTATTTTTTCTCACTTGAGAGGAGTCATTGACACTCAGTATTAATGATTCATGATACGTTGAGCAAGGAAACCTTCCCATTTTTCTCCTGCCTGATCAAACCTTGGCCCTTCGTGCACTTACCTGCCTTAATTTTGGATCAGCGCCAGAATAGATGGGCTCATTGATTCCAACCATGGGATGGCGTAGACAGGATCAGTGCTGTCTGTGTTGACAGCCCTGATCCAAATCAGCTCACACCACAGGTACACCTCTGAGGATCTGGACCAAAAGTTCCTAAACTTGGGGCCTGGAGGGGGGTGCTTGTTGGCAGTACACTATGGGACCCCACTTGAAGGGTACCTCCCAGGAGTCCCAAACACGGGAAGGATACCCTCTCCATGTTTCCTGTGTTCCAGATCATGGCTGTGGTCACACCTAAGGTTTAATCCAGTTTCAGTCCACCTTCAGAGCAAGAGAAAACATCAGCAAAGTGACCAGTAATTTTCTTTCTTTCTTTCTTTCTTTCTTTCTTTCTTTCTTTCTTTCTTTCTTTCTTTCTTTCTTTCTTTCTTTCTTTTTCATTCATTCATTCAGTTTATTTGTATACTGCTTTTCTAATAAATTACTCAAGGTGGTTTACAGTAACTATGGGTGTTTTTCCACTGTCACTAAAAGTACCCATTAAGTACTCATTAATGGGTATTTAATGCCATTAATGGGTACTTCTAGTGACAGTGGAAAAACACCCCATGAAGAGGACAATGCAAAGTAATACATCATACGTTAAATAGATAATATATCATAAAATTATATATAAACAAAATAATAACACTACGAAATTACACAAAACATTGGGGGATGGGGGAAAAGAGGCAACAATGCTGGGTCCTCCTCCTTTCCCCTCTCCAAGCGGAGCGGTACTGGAGATGTTAATGTCCAGACTCTTCAGCTCCTTCTGAGCCAGTTCTTAAACCATGGGAGGGTTGGAACATATTTGAACTACATGAGGAATTAAATCAGGGCGGAGCAGCACCAGACTCATGCCAACGTAGGCTGGCAGTGTGTAGTTGCTCTTTTGCTCAACTTTATACCTTGTAGGTGAGGCAGCAGCAGGCTGGCGTTGGTTTCAGTTCTGTATTTCCATATTAGCTGTCCCGTAGGTGAATTTTCTGAGTTATTTAACACTGAAAGAAAACAGCTTTTCCCTTTGCTGATGTATTCTCTGTCTTCAAAAGTGGATTGAAGCTGGATTAAACCTGGATTAAGCCAGTGCAGTGCTGATCCACCGATATACCTGATAAAGGCCTCCCTTAATTTGGATCACGCCCTATGTAATGTAAACAGACTGGACCAGCAAGGGCACGGCCTCATATATTGGCTTTATTATGCACATCTATGAGACCTAGAAGTATATTACATGGACCCTTAATACACATTATGCGTTTGTGCAGGAAGTCCCTACCACATGCTTCCGTATCTGATAGAGACCTGTGTGTGCAGAACTGGAACTACTGTTTTGGCACCTGAAGAGTGCCAAAATGATACAGGGCAACACAACCACAGCCCCCTGTTCCTCTCTACCGTGCTTTCTTACTTATAGAGCAGCTGCGGTGGCATCTTCAGGCCCATTTTGGCACTGTTTGGGCACCAAAACAGGCCTTCTGGTTCTGAGCACACAACTTTCCATCTGAGGATCATGGATACCTACATGCACAGACCTGGAAGTGCTGTTTCAGTGCCCAAAGAGCACCAAGATGGGCCTGGAGATGCAACTGGGTCCTCCATAAATGTAAGGGGGAACATGATAGTGGAAAGGGGGAGCATGGTTGCGTCTTCTGCCATCATGAGGGTGGGAGTGTCATGCACAGAACCAGAAGGCCTACTTTGGCTTATGTGAGAGAGTATGGAAGCAGTGCAACCAAAGGTAAGGCGGGGATAGGCGGCCACGGGTGGGTGGGGGGCAGGAGGCCATGGAGGGATCTGGCCTTGGCTGGAGCTTTGAATGAAGCTTTGACAAATGTCAGATACATCTGATTCATGGACAAATCAAATTTGTCCATGAATGTTGTTATTTATATGAGTTCGTACAAATAATGAATAGCACAAATATTCATGCAGATCCCTAGTTCCCTCCCATTGTATCACAAGTGCTCCCAATCTAGAAATCCGAAAAGGATCCCGATTAGGGATGTGAACAAATGGGGCTTTTTGTATTCGATTTGTGTCAAATTGAATGTAAGAAAATTTGCATTCATTCACATACGAATATCCAAATAATTCATCTGAATGATTTGAAACATTCAAATTCATTCAAATGTTAAAAAATGAATGTATGGACACTTGATTCAAGTTTGAATGTCTGAATCTGAACGAATTCAATTGAATTTTGAATGCTTTGAGTTTCCTTGCACATCCCTAGCTATGAGTCACATTCACCCATAGCAGCAACCTTGGACAGTGGATAATGTGGATGATGGCCCCCATGGCTCTGGAATGGCTGCTCCTCTCCAGAGATTGGATCCACCTCAATGTGGATGGAGCCAAATGTATCCACTTACATATATAACCATATTTGCTTTCAAAGAACCAGAAAGCAATTGGGAAAGCAATTAATTAAGATAAGATCTCAAAGATAAGACAGTCCAATAGGTAACACAGAACTTGGGATGCAATAACACAAGGATTTTTTTTTTTGTATCCATTTTCTGGAATTGCCCCATCTGTGGAATTAGGGGGGGGGGCATGTCAGTCAGTTTAAAGAAATAGGTGGCTTTCTTTCTTTTCCTTCCTTGTCCACTACTGGCCCAATTTTCTATGGAACTGATTGGCCAACAGCCATAGCAGGTTGAGACTGGCCAAAAAATCCCATAGCCTTCCACCCCACCTCATCAGAACTCCCCAAATTGCCACAGGAGTGATTGTTTTGCAAGAAGAAGGAGGAGGAAAAGGAGGAGGAGGAGTTGGCTTTTCTACCCTGCTTTTCTCACCCATCTAAGGGGACTCAAAGCAGCTGAGAAAGCTTTTCTATTCTTCTCCTCACAACAAACACCCTGTGAGATACTGTAGGTGGGTCTGTGAGAGCTCAGAAGAGAGCTGGGACTAGCCCAAGGTCACCCAGCTGGCTTCATGGGGGAGGATGGAATCGAACTCTGTATTCCCAGATAAGAGTCTTGCTCCCTAACCACTAGACCAAACTGGCTCACCAAAGAAGGGCACATACACATAGACCTTGGAACACAGTAAGGTTTTCTTTAAATAAATATTTTATGTGTTTCCCTTGGGTCTCATATTCATCCTGGGGACACCCCTAACCACATGTTTGAACACACTCGTGACCTCTGTTGCCTATGCCACATCTCTGTGTGGATGAAACTCGTTCTCGTTTCTTTTATGAACTTTGCATGTGCAGCATTCAGTATATTCAGACAAAGACAATGTCTTCTTTGGAGGGAACCAACCACAGGAGTTTGACCTACAAAAATTGCATTTTACATATGTAGCCTAAAGTTGGATGTTTTGGAACCACAGGAAAACAAATTAATGATCTTCCATTAGTGTCCCCCCTCTTTTTAGACAAATGACTGTGAGTGTTATAATGCATTTGATTTTTTTTCCCCCAGAGGTAATCTTAGATGTGGAGTGAATGAAGTGGAGTCTGTTATCAACCCATAACATCTGCTGCAGTGTCAAGTGATGAAACGAGTGACTCCAAAGTCCAAGACAGCTGCGATGGCTTTCTTAATACAGTTGGGTATTGTGCAAACAAACGGGTGCTGATACGGTCTACGGCTGTCACAATTATTCAGGCGAGTGATACATCTTCCTGTATTAGCTGCTTGAACAGTCCTATTTTGGTCTTCTTGTTTGTTTGTTTGTTTGTTTGTTTGTTGGGGGAGGGGGATTTAAAAAACAATAACAAGAAAAAGAAAGTTGACTACAGCTTAACAATTCTCTCTCAGCTCTCTGGTCTCAAAGATGGAAAAGAAAAAAAAGCTGCAAATAAATATTAAAAAAACTAGAAATTAAAAATTAAATTAAAATTAAAATTGAGACCTGGGGGAAGGAAGCAGAAATGTAAATAAACATGATCGAACTAAAAACAGCCAGCAAAGAACACATCTTTTCTGAAAAGGTAAACATAATAGCTATATTTTAGTTTTTGTGGTTCCTCCTCCTTACCCCCCAAAGGGAAAATTTACATTTGGCCCAGAAGTTGATGCAGGGTGAGTTCCCAGCTGGAACATCTGCACTTGAAGGAGCTGCTTCTTAACCAGAAATGGCTCCTTCCATGCAGGGGCTTACCCTGCATTGAGTACTTGTGGTGCAGGTTGAACCGGAACCATATGTGCACTAAACTTTACCAAACACCAGAACCGGCAAGACTTCAGTGGTGCCAGAGGGGCAAGTGATGCTCCACTAATGAGGGATGTGCTTGAATATTTGCAGGCACTCAAAATCTGATCAAATGTGCTGAATTTCAATAATCAAACTCAAATCCTGAAATTTGAATGCAAACCTTTGAATTGAATTTTGAATTTCAGATCTATTCGTTTGAATTATCCAGACTTTAGTATGTGTACGGGTTTATTCAAGATGTGTACTTGAAGATCGCATCTTTCACACGTCTGTACTCATTTGTATGGATCCGTACTGGATGAAAACATCTGAATTCTACCCTAGTGATGGAATGTGAGGATCCTATTTTCATCCTATTTTGAGGATGGATTCTGTTGCAGCTGTTTCTGCTGGGTTCCTGAATGTAGATTCATCTCATGACTATTGTGGACGTTAACTTGGTGGACAGGGGTTGAATACAGTCATGAAAGGGATCTGAGGACAATTCAATCTGGCTTCTAATTAGGCCATCATCGTCACTACTATGGGAGGGGGTTTTAGAGGACAAATAAGGGCAGAAGTGTTTGTACCCTTTCCCTCCCGCCCAGATATTCTGAAGTCCCTGAAAACCATCTGTGGCAATTCAGGCAGAGGCCCTTTCTGCATTGGGCCATATACTGGATCATATCCTGGAATAGGGGCCTGCCATCTGCATGCTAGTGCAGACCCTGTCTTGCCTTGCCTAGAAGGGTCTTCCTAATAATTTTCTTAAAATTGATCTTTGTGGTACTCAAGATGGCAAGATATTCCGTCTCCACCACTTCACTTTTGCAAACACCTAGGCTGAATTTGCACTTGGGCCTCTGGTATTCAATTAGGACAGCTCTGGCACAGCTCTGGTTCAGAGTATGTGTACCAGAGCTGTCCAAATTGTATACCAGAGGCCTAAGTGCAAGTTCAGTCCTAATCTCAAGTCCATCACTGGTGGGCAAGTGTTCCAGTTACAGTGAACCTGCATCCCTCTGAGGTGTGAGACCTACCCTTAGGAGTGTCCTACATGCAAGATAGAAGAAATATCTCTGAAGATGGATTGTGCCCTCATGTAGCATGGCAGCAAAGGAGGAGATAAATTACTGGATTTAGCATCACCCAGTTTAGCATCAAACCAAAAAATCCTGTTCAATGCTAAACCTTGATGGACAGTAACTTTCGTTCAGCCTATGTAGGGTTTTTGGAGGCTGAGAAGCCCCAAAGTATAGCACTTTGGTGGATTCCCACACTCTGACACAGAGGTCTTGCATTTGCCAGCTATGTCTCAGTGCTGGGCAGTATTTTTGTTTCCAAGTATCAGAACCATACTTTTCAGATTTAGTATCTTTTGGATCTCAGATGTTTGAGCTGTTCCTTTGAGCTTTATGCTCTTTAGGTTCTGAGTGAGTATTAGGAACGTGCAAGAACATTAGAAACATTTAAAATTTGATCAAATTCGTTTGAATTCAGACATTTGAATTTGAATAGAATATCTATACATTCGTGTTTTAACATTCAAACTAATTTTGAATCTTTTGAATCATTTGTATGAATTACTCACACATTCATATGTGTACTGTTACGTACACATTACATATGTACCCGTACACATCTTGTTCGTATTCTATGCATTCATACAGATATGTACGGGATGAAAATGGGATGTGTACTAATGCATACGGGTGCGTACAGACACATGCAAATGTTGTTGACATATCTTCAAATACAAATCAAAGATTTTTATGAATAGATACAAATATATTCAAATTGGATTCGAATTTGAATACATTTGTTTTTTTCTGTATACTTTCAAATTTGAACATTCAAATCTTCGAATTGAATCAAATCAGAAGATTGCATTCGTACACACCCCTAGTGAGTATATTATTTGAAAATGCATCAGGGCTCATTTCTGTACTGGGCTCTGCCATTCAGATGCTAGTGCAGATTATGACAAGTCCTGCCCGGCGATCTGCTGTGGTCTTCTCTAGCATATAGATGTCAAGCTCTGTTCCTGGATATAATCCAGAATAAGCCCCAAAGTAGAAAGAACCAGGGGTTGTGGGTCTCTCCATTAGGGATCTGCACAAATTACTCATTAGGTTCGCATTTGTACGGATTCATACAAATTCGAATATTCACATTCTAATTGAATGTCGGCTACGTTCAGAGATTGGCATTCAAATATAAAGTGAATGCTTTTGTGCATGTGTTTGATGCTTCGTTACATTGGTTATATTTGCGGAGTGGTGAATTGGCCACCCATTCACATCTGCAGTGGATTCAGGGCAGATTCAGAGTAATAATAATAATAATAATAATAATAATAATAATAATAATAATAATAATAATAATAATAATAATAATAATAATAATAATAATAATAATAATAATAATAATAATAATAATAATAATATGGGAAGTGCCCGACTGGTGATATAATACGAAATCCAGCATAGTAATCTCGTTTGCTGTGTGTAACTGTTGTTTTACATCATCACAATAATAATAATAATAATAATAATAATAATAATAATAATAATAATAATAATAATAATAATAATAATAATAATAATAATAATAATAATAATAATAATATTTATTTGTATACCGCCCTGTGGCGAACCAATCCAGGCGGTTAACAATAATAAATATAAAAAACATCAACGTGGATGCCAAGCAGGTTTGGGAGAGATTCAGAGGGCATTTGGAGGTGTGGCTGCTTGCAGGGATCCGAATCCACCATATTCAAAGTGAAGCGAACATGAAAAGAACATGTTTTATGTAATGTTTATGCATTTTATTTTGTACAAAGTGAGGTTTTTGAAATTTTTGAATGCCATCAATACCATGAACATTTTTTTTTTTGTAAAACCAGTGTATAAATGGTAATAGAAGTAGCCTTGATGATGATGATTAGATTTTTTATTATATTTGCGGGGGTTTTTAAAAATGTAATTGCTGTATTTTGCTTTGTATTTTGATATAATGGCTGTATTTCGCTTTGCATTTGGTTTCCATTTGTTGTGAACCTCCTTGGGCAAGAGTTTGTTTTGGAAAGGCGGTATATAAATAAAAATGGAAATGGAAGTGGAAATGATATTAAAGCTTAGATGGGAACAGAGTGTAAGATCTGAAGGGTTTTATGGGTTTTAGAACTGATCCTGTCTTAAATGCTCTCATTTTCTCTCTCTCAGCTTCCATTTTCGTACTCTAACTTTGCAAACAGCCACTAGTATAGACTCTGTATTAGCTGCACCTTTCTCATGTCCACTCCTAAAATGATTAATAATCAGTGCATGTTATTGTCCTCTTTCTGTTGACTTTTGGGTGGAAGGGGATGAATAATTAAAAACAACAGAGAGACTAATGCACAGCACCTAATGTGATGCGTATGTTCAGCCCCAGTAATATATTCATGAAGAAAATGCATAAAGGCTTCATGCTTATGCAGCTAAGAGGGTCAACATTACACAGCACTGGGTGGATTTAATATACATCGCGAAGGATACACGGTCTACTGGTTATGGCATGACCAGGTTATTCGAGTTCTTTTTCCAGCTGTGCAACAGAATTGTTATGGAACATTGTGCATGAATCATGCAACTGCAACCTACTCCACTTTTATTGCTCATAAAATGTAATGGCTCCAACCAGATGAGTTGGAAGAATGGAACTCATGTACATTGCACGCAGGCCTGAGTCAAGCCCCATAGGTCCTGGTGGCATGAACTAAGCTAGGACTGGAACTCTGTATAATATTTCCGTGAACACAGTATTATGACAAAGCAATGCACTCAGGTAGGAAAGGGAGAAACACTGAGTTCCACATGGTAGGCAGGAGTGGAGAACCAGACAGACAAAAGCATACAAGTGGACTTGATCATTGAATATGAGTTTACTTATTTGGAATATAATAAAGATTTCACCCTTCCTCCAATGAGATAAAAAAAGGTATATAATGCAAAAACTCCATATTTCCCTGTTCATCCTTCTACTCAGAGGCTCTTTCTGCACCTAGGTTAATCTGTAATTAGCTAGATCTGTTTTAGCTAGATCCAGATCAACCAGAGGGGAAGGATATCTTCACCTACAGGGTCATCGGTCTATGGAATCTGCTGCCAGAAGAGGTAGTAACAACAACCAGCCTAAATGGCTTTAAGGAAGGGTTAGACAAATTTATGGATGGCAGATGTATCAATGGCTGCTAGAATGGATGCCTAAGTACATCTTCCAGGCTGGGGGCACAAGCAGGAGGCCTCTAAAGGCCATTGTCTGGGACTCAAGAGCAGGAGAAGGTTTGCCCTTGTCTGTGTTTGAGATGCCCATGGGCAATTGGTGGGCCACTGTGTAAGACAGGATGCTGGACTAGATGGGCCATGGCTTGATCCAACAGGGCTCCTCTTATGTTCTTATGCAGGAAGCATCTGCATTGGGTGGGTTTTAGAACTGCAAATGTGTGCTAAACAGCATTAGTGTGGATGTAGGGCACATTTATCTGGTCCACCACTAATCTGGATTAGTGAGCCCTTAGCAAAGTTCTGATCTTGACCTACCCTAGTCCTGTGCAGACAGTGTGTTCTTAGCAGGTCCTTGATCCAGATTGCTGTGCAGACAACATGTTCATTGTAGCTCCTTGATCTGGATTAACAAGTAAGTGTAGAAAGGGCCAGTAATATACAGTAATTCAGTTGGGTGGAGGCTACCAAACTGAGCTCTTGAATTGGATATGGGCTTTCAGCTCCATAAAGGGCTTGGGAGGCTGCACTCCTTCACTGTCACATCACTCCATCTCTATCTTTCTCTTTTGTCTTTCAATTTCTGTTTGTGTCTCTTATAGGGATGTGCCAAATATATTTGTCAGCTTAAAATTTGCATGCAAATTTGGAGCTTCAGTTATTTGCATGTGGATCAAAGGGGGGGGGACTACATTTGTAGGCCCTCCTTTATATTTGGTCTTGCCTGGCTGGAGTGCTGGAGGCATGGGCCAGAAGATGCTTGCCCTCTGGAGGACTCCAGAGGGCCAGGGAATCCCTGCCCACCCCTACTTCATGTTTTCCATGGCCACGCCCCATGCCTCATACCCCCACTCTGGCTACCATCTCATCTGTCGCTCTCCCCCATCCCCTCCCTCACCTGCCACTCACCTTCTTCTTCTGCCACTGCCTTCACCACACCCAACCTCAGAAGCTCAAGCCCTCCCAGAGGCGTGCACATGGCTGAAATGGCCACAATGTGGCTGTGCATGAAGCTGAACATCCCCCCACCCTTTGATTCAACTCAAATCAAAGAGGGGAAATTCGTTTTCCTCATGTCTGTACATACCAACATTGTGGATGCCTGTCAATACTAACATGTACAGGTAACAAGGCATGTGCATGGATGCCATGAACATCTATGCACATGCCTGTTCTAATAGGACTTTCCCCTATTTTCCACTGCTTTCAGACCTGAATGGGGGGATCATTTTTGCTGGAGATGTCTCACTCCACCCCCATAAATCACAAAAACATTGGTTTGGACATGTGGCCCACCTAGTCCACTGATCTGTTCACACTGTGACCAGCCAGCTACACAGGGAACCTACGGGTTAGACTTGAGCGCACAGGCCACAACTCCACCTACCCATTCAGGCATTCTTGTCATCCCAAGAAGGTGCCCAGCATTGCTCCATCTTCATTTCCAGGGGCAGCAAATGCCCCACAGGGTTGTGCTGACCTCTTTGCTGGCCCAGTCACTGGAGAAGCCACCTTTGGTACAGGATAGTTCTTCATCAGCTTCACTCAAGCACCATGAAAGGTGCCACTTCACTTTGAAACTCAGACATGGAGGGCACTGTGGATTGGGATGCCTCTCCTCCGTGCCCAAAATGGATCCACCTCCATAGTTTCTGCTACTTGTAGTCTCCCATCAGCCGGCCTTTGGAAACATACCTCCTCCTGCTGAAACCTACCTACTGGATGGTATTTGGATGCCAATTTCATTATGCCAGCAGATCTTGAAGGTTGGAGTTAGATCAAAACAATCTATTCTGGGATCTTTTCTGTGCTTTGAATTGATAGTGCTGATCCAACCAGCACTCGCCCATGACTGCAAAGCTCATATGAGCTCTGCAGCCACCCTCCCCACCTGTGATGGCTAGAAGTAACACTAGTTCTGGATCATAGAGGTGTGTCAGTTGTAGACTTGACCAAATGGGTCTACAAAAGATCCAGATTAAGGGTCTCTTAGTCTGCGTTTACAGACCTAAATTTTAATCCAACTTCACTTTCAGTGTGAGAAAACACATCAGGAGAGTATGAAGGGCTACCTCCAGACTTGCAAAATAAATTTGCTGTTGAAATAAAAAATGCAGCTTACTTGCTGCGCAGCGACAACATCCATCTTGACTCGATAAGAAGCTCTGTAGCTTCTCATCAGGAGCTGCGAAAGCTAAGTTGGCACATGTGGTCAGGTGGGTTGAGGCAGCCAATCACATTTGAGCTGTCCTCCTGCTCTCCTCCTGCTCTTCTTGCCATTCTGTGCAGACTGAAGGGAAAATTTGAATTTTTTTTCTACTGCGCAGTGAGTATACTTAAATCAGCATTAAGGTAACTGTGCAATAGCGATAGGATATTGTGATGCCACGACAATCCATCAGTCATCATGTGTGATGCCCCAGTTGTGACTGGGCATTCCACTGTGCAGTATAAACAATTCTAAGTGCAGCCAGGCTGTTTTTATTCAATGTTACCTAACTCAGAAAAGCCAAGCCACCTTTGGGGTAAATAAAGAGGAAAGAAAATTATTAGTCACTTTGCTGATGTATTCTCTCACTCAGAAAGTGGTCTGAAACTGGATTAAGGCAGAGGTGTGAGCACAGACTTAATCTGGACCTGACTCTATCTTGTGCAGATGAAGTCAGACTAATCGGGGTAGGGACTCCTTGATCCTCATTCATCTGCAGAAGGGAGGCACATGATCTGGATTACGAGTTTCCTTAATCCTGATCTAAAGTGGGCACAAAAAAGACCTGAAACTGCATGCATAAGAACCTTTCTTGTGTGTGTGCCTATCCTGCCCCTCTCCTTAATTTCATAAATGTACATACCTTATACATTTCTGTGTTTGTTGTTATCAGAGCCTTACCTACAGAGACAGGTCCTTGTTCAGACGAAAGGAATGCAGTCATGTTATTGTTCTCTGTTGAACCAGAAAACTTGTAGGTCAAAGTGAAGAAAAGCTGTGAAGGAAGATGGGATCGAAAACTGCTAAGCAGAGACTTGCCTGCCCCATTTGGGAAGGGAGGGGAAAAAAGGGTCCCTAATGTGTAACATTTGTACTACCAACAGCAGTTTGTGTTACATTGGCTACACTCGGTCTATAAGATATATCAAAACAGAGCAAATTGGAAGAAGTACTGGGTTTCCATTTACTTTATCTATCCAGGAACATCAATTCTTCTTACTCCAGGCTGATAAATCGTAGCTGCCACAGACAAATGAGGTAGCAGAGCTGACAAAATGTGTTTGTCAGAAAGGAAATGCTGGATGTAAAAAATATATTTTAAAAGAAGGGTCTGGGCTCTCCAAAGACGACCATTTTCCTCTGCCTGCTTTTGAACCACTTGATTTTGCTCCCCTCCCCCCGCATTAAAACCATAATTTTTAACAGCAAGTGCATTACGCCATCAAACAACCATTATATTTGCCAGTAAAATGACATTACATGGAAAAGTATATTCTGTCAAATAGTCAGAACCAGGAATCTGAGGAGAAGGAGAAAAAGGAGGAGGAGGAGGAGGGGATTGTGAGGGAGGGAGAGAAGGGAGGGAGGAAGAAGTGGAGGGAAAGGGAGAAGGAAAAGAAGAGGAAGAGGGTAAAGGAAGAGAGGGGAGAGAAGAAGAAGGAGAGCAGAGGGGGAAGTGGAGGGGAGGGGAGGGGGAGGGAGAAGTGGGGGGAGAGGGAGAAGGAAAAGAAAAGAAAAGGAAGAGAGTAAGGGAGGAGAGGGAAGAGAAGAAGGAGAGGAGAGGGAGAGAGGGAGGGGTAGGGGAGGGAGAAGTGGTGGGAGAGGGAGAAGGAAAAGAAGAGGAAGAGAGTAAAGGAGGAGAGGGAAGAGAAGAAGAAGGAGAGGAGAGGGGGAGGGAGAGAGAGAGGGAGAAATAGTAGGAGATTGGGATTGGGATTGAGAGGCAAAGGAGGAGGAGAGGGAGGAGGAAAAGGAGAAGGGAGGGAGGAGGAGAGGTAGGTGGTGGTGGCAGAGGCAGATTTACCTGCCGTTGGCCAGGTATGTTAAGCAGATATCAAAGCTGCCTTGAAGTGCTGAGACATTCAGGGCATAAACTCCGTGGGCAAGTTGAGGGACCAAGAGAGTGCCTGCTCCAGATATCTCTCCTTTAACCTTTTATTGAGCGATATTCTGGAGTAACCAGGGAAACAGCGCAGGGCATGCACAGGCGCTTACTGGTCTGGACAGGCTTTGGGGCCCTTGCGTTGGCGGCTGGTTTAGATGATTGAGTTTTGGTTTTTATTTATTTATTTTTCCCTAAGCTAGCCTGTGCACAAGGTCTGAGGGAGGAAGGGCTTGCAGTTGTTAACTAGCTTTAACAAAAAGTAAAGATAAGTTGATAAAGTCAAATAATATTAAAAAAAACAAGGGAAAAAAGAAAAAGAAGAAAAAACTCAAATAGTACAAACACAAAAGGAATCATCTAAATAATTCCAAGAAAAACAAATATAATCTAGTCATCAAAATTAAAACGATATATTAGGTAATTTTAAAAAGTAAAACAATTTAAATAGTAACAAAAATAAAATAAGGTAAAAGTAATGACGGTAGATAGCAGGGAGGGGATGGGTTTCTAGTGTTTTGCATCAAGTGCTGTATCTATGACTATCTGCCTGTTGGACAGAAGTAATGGGCATGTGCTGAGTGCAATGAGTTCCTGGATCTCAGGGAATGAGTTTATTTCTTTAAAGCAGTTTTCTTATAGCATTTTCTAAGAAAATCCACCTTTGGATTAAAGAAAGAGAAAAGAAAATGTCTAGACTCTTTGAAAGTGAACAGGAACTAGATTAAAACTGAAGTGTGAATGCAACTTACTGACCAACTCTCCTTGGTCAACCTCTGGTCTACATTAGGGACACGCACAAATATATTTTGTATTCAATTTGTATTGAATTAAATGCAAGAAATTTTGTATTCTTTTGAATAGATCCCCTTCGAATGTAGTAGGATTTGACTTTGATAGGAATGTTCAATCCCATACATATCCAATACAAATGCATATGGATCCCGTACGAAGCTTCATACAAATTTATCAAAATATTCAATTTGAATTTGAATATCAATCTTCAAATGTGCCAACATTTGATTCATATTCAAATGTCCAAATCTGGCCAAATTTTGAATTTTACAAATATTCATGCACATCCTTAATCCAGATGCCTCCAAAAATGTTGACCCTAACAATCTCTAGCAAATAATGTATTGCTCCATTGCCCGATTTCAGCTAGAAATTACTTCCTTTAAAGTGTAGCTTCCTGAAACTGTTCTAAAAAGTCCCCCTTTCTTGAATTGACTCAGTACATGAAAAACGTCTGAACCCGTTCAGAGTTCATGCACCCAAGCACCTCATCTATTGAAGATGAACTCACTGCTCACTTTTTAGCCCATGATGCTCCTCATTTAAGCAAACAGTATTATAGGATTGCTCCAAAGTTTGATTCAGGAGATGCTGTAGTTGCCACTGGATTCTGGGAGACTGTCGTGTCCCAGGCAGGAGTGGGCAGCGAGACAAAACACACATGTACGCTTACGGCAGTCCTTTGAGGACTCAGAAGTACTCAGCACCAGTTCAGTCCAAAGTCAGGGGCATCCAGAGATTCAGTCCAAAGGTTGAGGTTTCCAGAAGTTCAGCAAAGTTACAAGGGGGTACAAGAGTCAAGATACACACACATGGCGGGAGTTGCACCAGAGTTATCTGCAACACTAGCTTAACGTGTGCTGCTCAATTAAGTAGGGGATGCAGCACCATGCCCTTGCCAGCGCAGCTGGGCCAAATGCTGTGATCTATGCCTGCTTTGCTTTTGTTAGTGAAGAATGAGTGGGGAGGGGCGCTTTAGGGGTTCTGAGCCTTTCTCTCCAAAGGATTCTGAGAGTTCCCCCAATGCTGGCCGCTGACTCACAACATCCGTGCTGCTAAGTCCTGGCTGCTGTGCCATTGCGGGTGTACCCTCCTCTGAGGAGGAGGCTGGACTGGCATGATGGGGCATGACAGAGATTGGTCAAAATCTGAGATATTGCTCAGTGATGTTAGACCCAGGGCCAGTTCACACTTAACTGCAAATTCACCACCATTTTCCTGAATTTGTGGGGAATTATTGGTCCCCTTGGCAGCTTTCCCAGGAACTAAAAGATATCGCTCCCCTAAAAACCCAACTCATCTTCCATCTTGACTAGGGGTGTTCATGATTTTTTTGTGTGTGTTCAATTAGAAGTGAATTGAATACAAGAAAATTTGCATTCCAATCTGTCCTTGGAATGTGGCAGGATTCCAATTCAATATGATTGTTTGATATGAATCATATTCAAATCCCTGCTGCCAGTTGTGCCCACAAATCTACAAATCTCCTATGAATCCTCTATAAATCTGCTCTGAATGCGTCAAACCCACTCTCAATCCACACTCGATCCACTTTGCATCTGCTCTGGATCTGCTCTGGATCTGCTGCAGATGTGACTGGGCAGCCACTTTCCTGCCTCCCCAGGTTCACAAACGTAGTGGAGCTCCGTATGAATGTACAGAAACATTTGATTTGCATTCAGATTTTAATCTTCGAATCTACCAAGATTAAATCAAATTTTAATGTCTGAATTCAAGCGAATTTGTGCAAATTTTGAATGTGGCAAATATTTGTGTACATCCTTAATCTTGACAATGAGAGATGAATAGTGCTATGAGAATAGTGCTATTTTATAATTCAAAGTGTGAGACGTGCTATACTGGGATGTGCACAAATGTGATTTTTTTTGCATTCAGTTCGTATCAACTCTAATGCAAGAAAATTTGTATGCATTTGAATAGATCCCCTTCAAATGCGGTAGGATTGCATTCGATATGAATGTATTTGTATGAATTCATACTAATATCTGAAATGAATGCATATGTATCTAATATTTATCTGATAGGTATCTGATATGTATCTGTTCAGAAAGCATCAAATCTGTCCTGAATCCACTTTGAATACCCTCTTAAACCATGTCAAATGCACTCTGGATCCATTGCAGATGTGACTGGCACAACCACTTTCCCACATCCCCAGTTTATGAACGTTCCAAAGCATTCATAAGAATACAAATGTCAGTGTATGAATGTTGTAATATTCTATTCAAATACAAATGTCCAAATTCATACAAATTTGTATGACTATCAAATGTTACGAATATTTGTATCACACTCCTACTGGGGATGTGCATGAATGCAATTTTCGGATTTGATTCAATTCAAATCGAATATTCGAATGTTCAAATTTGAACGAATGGTGAAAAAACAAATGTGTTCAAATTCAAATTGATTCAAATATATTTGTATCTATTTGTATGAATATTTGATTCGTATTTGAAGATATGAATGTCAGCAACATTCAAATGTGTCCGTATGCATCCATACTCATCCATACGCATCCTATTTTTATCCCGTATGCATCCCGATATGAATATTTGTATTGTAAAATATATAATAATTATTCGTTTGCTTTGCATCAGTTTTAAGGTTTAGAGCTTTAGGCCATTGTTGTTTTGCATCCTAACCAAGGCTTGTTCCAGGACATCATCTTGATTCTGAAATTCTTGATTCAGATTCAAGTTAACAGTGGATCCAAAATGGATATGAAGAAGATGCCTATGGATACGTATCTAATGCGTAAATATCCGTACACAGATGAATGTCCAAATAATTTGTACGAACGATCTGAAACATTTGAATTTGTTCAAATGTTTAAAAATGAATGTATAGACATTTGATTCAAATTTGAATGTCCAAATTCAATCAAATTCAATCAAATGTTGAATGTTTTAGATATTCTTGCACATCCGTAATCTTAGTGATATACTTATCGCAATGTCTCCCCTCCTGTGCGGATTCTGCTATGGTTTGTACCACACTGTGGTTTCTGGAAACAGAACCACCATACAATGCAGAGGACAACTGTATTTAGATCTTTTTAATTCCACTGAAACCCAGTAGGATGAAGCAGACTCTATATGTGAGGTTGGGATGGGTGAATCAGTGGCATCTCAAATGGGATACCATTTCAGTAATAACTGCCATCAAATAAAACATATTTAAGTACATGCTGGCATCTTGTGGGCACAAAGAAATGTCAACCATAATTATATTTAAACATCCCAAAGGTTCAAGGTCCCTATATTAACGTCCCCAAGGTTTGTTATTGAACTCTTCTGTTTGCGTTGTATGCATTGGCTCCTTTTGTTTTTACACATGGACATAGCTAATTGATGTAATCAAGATGTATTTCTGTTTCTGCAACAGCAATGTGTATATATATACTTGTAAACTTACTAAATTCAATAAATAAAAAAAAGAAAAGATCTATTTTTGGCATGAATTTATGTAGTGAGATGTTTTGAGTCCAATGTAAGGAAATGTCTTGCTTTTCTGAAACTCTGTAAAACTTTGCGGGACTCATGGAGGCATAATCCTGGATACACAAGTGTGATTAATTCTTAGATTCTCTATGCAGTTTCTTTTAAGACCTTTGTTCAGACCATCTGTCTCAAAGTAAAAAAATTGGTGGAGGAGAAGCTGGAGGGGCAACAGAAGCAGGAGAAGAAGAGGAAGAGGAAGAGGAAGAAGAGTGGAAATTGGGGAAAAGCAAGAGGAGAACTGGAAATGATCGGATTTTGGATCCACTGTTAACTTGAATCTGAATCAAGGATTTCAGAATCAAGATGATATCCTGGAACAAGCTTTGGTTAGGATGCAAAACAACAATGGCCTAAAACTCTAAACCTTAAAACTGGTGCAAAGCAATCTAATAATTATTATATATTATATATATTTTACAATACAAAACCAGGCAAACAGGGAACAAATTTCTACACAGAAGCAAATTTAATTTAAATGTGAGTCATCCACATGGACCCACATCCATCATCCCATCACCATGTTGTCCATGAGGATGCTTGAATGGCAGGGAGTTGCTTGCCTCCCGTAGTCCACGGCCTTTCCTGAAGCACTGCTGCTTCTTAAGGACACTTACCTGCCTCCAGAGTGGTCTGTATGAAACCATCTGTGTTTGATAATATCACCCTGGTTCTTAGAATTGCAGCCAGGGAACAGGCTGAGATCTTGATGACCAGAGGCAGGTGGCTGGGTGTGATCAGCACATCAGCACTTCAAAAAAAAGTACCATTACCGTATCACTCCTCTTAAGCCTCCTGGGGAAGAGCACTAGACTTGGAATACTTTTCCTCCCTCCTGTGTGTACAGGATTGCAATGTGTGATTAAGGTACCGCATATGCTTTCACAGTGGTAAGCCTTACTGAATCCAGCGAGTCTTATTCCTGAATATACATGCATTGGAATGTGTTGTTAATTTGTTTCCAGAATTACTTCTCTGCTGGAGAGAGGTTTGAATCAGCAGGCCTTAATTGGAATTCAGTTTTACCAAGTGTGTGGATTGCTGTAATGGGTAACCTGAAGAAACACTGACATCTTGTGGGAAGTAGAACAGAATTTTAAATTATTGCTACCAGGGGGCTGGCGTTGATTGCCTGAAATATTGGCTGTACTATGATTCACAAACCCAAACAAGTATTTAAATTTAAATTTCTAACACAATTACCAGACCTGCAAGTACAAAAGTTGAATGCATACATTTAAACTTATGTCTCTCAAGTGTTTTATTTTGCAACACACCAAAAAGTCAAGGGATAACAGGATCATGGCAAATTAGTAGCTCTGATTAGGGATGTACACAAATATTTGTAACTTTTAAAATATGTACAAATTTGGCTAAATGGGGACATTTGAATTTGAATTGAAATGTTGGCACATTTGAAGACTGACATTCGAAGTGAATGTTTCGATACATTTGTACAAAGCTTTGTAACACATTCGTTTGGGATACGTATAAGAATTCACATTGAACATTCGTATTGAATTTGAATCCTACTGCATTTGAAGGGGGTATATCTGAATGAATATGGATTTTCTAGCATTCAATTCAACACCAATAGAACACGCACACGCACACAAATTCATGCACATCCCTAGCTCTGATGGCTATTTGTTTCAAGGAGATACAGGTCGTTTCTGCACTTGCCTTCAGAAGATTGGAAGCCAATTTGCACTTGGCCCCGTAGCACACAATAGGGTAATATTTAGTAATGAGCATCTGCACTTTCAGAAGGCATTTTCAACCCAGAAATGGCTTCTGCCTTACCAGATGCTACCCTATCATCTACTAGCAGTAGTGCCTGTGATTGTCCACCACACGCATCAAAATGCTTACCCAAAGCTTGCCTGTCACGTCCAGCGCCGTGACCATTTCTGGTGCTAGGGGTCATCTGAGATACTGCACAAGCATAGTGGCACCTCAGATGACCCTAAATGTGATTGTGTGTGTGCAGAGCATCACTCATTGCCATGGCGATGGCACCAGCGCACACACAATCGCACTGACTGGCACAGAAAAGATGGCAGCAATCAGACATGTGCCCAGGTGATGATCCGATGCGTGCCCAGGTAAGTCTCCAGGACACACGGGGATTAGTCTGGCGTGTACCTGCATTCCCAAATGTGAACACTAGTACATGTTAGCAGGCAATGCACTTTTCCTGTCCAGCGGGACTGGAAGTCAAATGCAAAAATGCTCCTGTTACAGTTTTGTTTGTTTGTTTTGTTAATGCTGAATCCTACAAGCAGATGCAGGCACACCAGATAACAACCAGGCACCCTACAGATTATCAGACCAAAGTTTCAAACTGTGAAAAATCTGCTGACTGTAGATCCAAATTATCACTGCTGTGCATAATCCATTCAATGTTCTTGCTAAATAGAATCACTTGCATGGAGCCGTGGGGACACCTAGTGAACGCCAGTTTTCAGCGTACATTTCAATAAGTTGGTTTTATTTGCCTGGTCCTCCTGTTTACTCCAGAAATGTGCTCTACATCCGTTCCGGCGCGGACGAAGCGCCCGCAGCCGTTCGGGGAGAGAAGCATTCGCTCATGTTTCTCTCTCCCTGACAGCCGCGGGCTCGCCTCCCCCGCCGGCGTTGGCTGACAATCAGCTGATTGCCTGCCTTGCCAGCTGCGGGAGCCTTGACAGCCGTCTCCCCGCCCCTTGCAAAGCGTCCTGAAGTGTCTTAGGCTTCCCGTCCTACACCCGTTCCAAATGGAATGGATGTAGTACAAAAATGCCTCTAGACTGCTTAGCAGTAGCTTGGCAGGCTTTCGGAGCTCCGTGATTGACAGGAGGGGCGGAACACGTTCTGAAGCCACACCAGCCCACTGAAAATGGACCAATGAGAGCTGCCAGATCAAGGACTATAGAAGTAGGCAGATGAAGCAGCTTGGGGTCTCTCTCACACATGTTTTGTCGGGGTTAGAGGGGGATCACGGAGCGTTGCTCCAAGGTACTGTGTAGGCCTCTTTTCTTGGCCTCAGAGGAAAGGAGAACTGGTGCAGGACAGAACGAACTGCTGCAGACTCTAAGTGTGCTTTTGTTTGGACTCTCCTGTCGGAGCTGAGAGGGAAAGGCCCAAGGAAAGAGGCTGTGGACTGTTAGGTTTACACATGGAGCCTAATAGGGGCTGGTTGCTTTTGTGGAAGCAACTGACTGAAGGGGTGGAAGACTTAGCAAAGCAACGTTTCTTTTTTCAAGCAACCTAAAGACTCTAAAACTAAACTTAAAGCTTGCTTCTTTATTCTATTTTTCTGTAACAATAAACTTCAAGTGTTTTGCTTTACAAGGGAGTCAGTGTGCTGTTTTAAGGGAGCCTTCACATTGTTGTTGTTGTCATTCCTTAATTTTTTTTCAGATTGACAGACACCCTTAATTTTTAAGAATTTTATATATTATTTAAGGTGCAAAAAAAAAAAAAAAAAGGCCATCAAAACATTCTTTCTTTCACATCGGATATTGGAGAATTCAAGGTACTTCACTGATACTGTTTTAGAGCAATCCTTTCTAACATGTTAAGCCAATTAAATTTGGCTTCAAGCCTGGATATCATTCTGAAGGTACTGAAGGCATTTTCCATACTTCCCCTTATTCCAGAACAAATTCTAGAATATGTGGCAGAAGTCCAAAGACTAGGATCGACTTGGCCAAACCCTTACCCCAATCACACTTCATCCTCATTGGATGGCTGGGATAGGACATCAGAAACGGTGCCCTAGTACAGTATATTAGTAAATGTTGATTCCTATAAATGGACCAGGGCTAGTATGCTGGATCATGGAGGCATGGGGTACCTTTTTTTGATGGTTCACCAGGAAGTGCCACTAGAAATGGATGTGACCCCCCCCAAACAAAACAAAACAAAACACCTAGGCCAGGAGCTCCAAAGGCCACATGTATATATCCCCAGCCTTCTGTACCTTGCCACTGCCTTTGAGGGTTCTCCAAAGGCAACAGCAAGGACTAGAGTGGGAAAGACTGGCTGAATGTGGACAGCCTGACCTTCTTGTTCTGGGACGGTGCAGTCCATCCATTCCTGGAACCGCAGAAATGAGTGTGGGGAGAGCCTTAGTCACACTGGTTATTGGTGTTTTGGGAGAGCAATAGTAGACCAGTCCTGTCAATGTTCCTTCATCCTTCAGGGACTTTTAATACCACTGACCATCCTTCAGGAAAAGCTACAAAGCCTGGGATTTGAAGGCAGTGGATTGTACCAGTTCTGCTTCTTTTCCAGAGCAACCAACAATACTCACACAAAGAAGAAGAGTTGGCTTTTCTACCCCGCTTTTCTCACCCATTTAAGGGGACTCAAAGCGGCTGACAAACCTTCTATTCTTCTTCCCACAACAGACACCCTGTGAGGTGGGTGGGGCTGTGAGAGCTCAGAAGAGGTCACTCAGCTGGCTTCATGGGGGAGGGCAGAACTGGACCCGGTATTCCCAGATAAGAGTCCACCTCCCTAACCACTAGACCAAACTGTCTCACATGAGATGTCTGTCACCCTGTAAACTAGCTTGCAGGGTTTCCCATGGGCTAATTTCATCTCCTATGCATCGTGACATCTACAGTTTATGAAACTGCTTGTTGTAAGGTATCATTAGTGTGCGAGTAACAATCAGCTCTACAGCTCTTCAAGCAGAGGCTGGACCTACATCTGTCTGGGATGGTTTAGGAAATCCAGCATTGAGCAGGGGTTCAACTGGATAACCCTAAAGGTCCCTTCCAGCTCTATGATTCTACAATTCTATCATCTCCCCCTGCTTTGAGAGTTCACGAAGAACTGAGGCCTTTCCGCATTACAGCTGGAACGGCTGTAATGCAATTCAGCTAAGTCAGTTTGGGACGGTTTCCCCATTCACGCATAGGCAGGAAAGACCACATTTACACACGTTTCTGCCTGCCTATGTGTGAATGTTCAAACCATCCTGAAGTGACTTAGCTGGGAAAGGCCAGCCAGGGGCGGGGACGCCTTGCCCAGGCCTGCCTGCCTTTGGGTGGGAGCACCCAGGGGCAGGCAGCCCTGTCAGGCAGCTTCCCCCACTTCCTGCCAGCTGTACAGGACTTGATCGGGTCCTGTACAGCTGGCAGGAACCCACCTGGGTACCCAGCCATCCCAGGGCTGGCTGTCGATGGTCCAGGGGATGTGAGACCCCTCGGTAGACCGGACACATATGGGTCTACTTTACAGGCATCCCAGCTCCCCTTGCCGACAGTGGAGGATCACAAGCTTCTGCGGGTTCTAGCTGCCTCTAGGCAGCCGGGAGCGTGTACCACATGGGCAGCCTGCCCAACCGGAAGCCGTGCCGCATGCACGTTGTGCCCACTTCCGGATGCTCCATCGAGGCTCACAATCTGCTGCTGTTGGTCAGGGAAGGTGGGAGATCAGTAAACCAGACCCATGGGGTCCGGTCTACCAAGGGGTCCTACATCCCCTGGACCATCGACAGCAGCAGATTGGCCTCCTCTCACCCCGGAAGGGGACGAGACGGACTGCAGGAGCTGGGAGCAAGCCACCTCCCCAACACACAAGGCCATCACTCACCTTCCACTACCGGGGTTCCCATCGCACAGGCACACATGCTCCCGGTAGACGGGTCCTGTGGGTCCCGTCTACTGTCTACCAGAGTCAGTGCGCCTGCACGATGGGAACCCCAGCCGGGCAAGGTGAGTGATTACCATGGCCCCCATCACCTGTTCGGCCGATTTTCGGCCAATGGTGGAGGGGGGCGTGCCCATGTCTGTCAGGGAGGGGAGCATGACTTCCCTCCCTGGATGGCCGGGGATGCTTGGAACATGTGGAGACACATGTAGAGCAGTTTTAACTGCTCTACATCTCAAACGTGTGGAGGGCACTCCAGGATTGGCTGGGACGCCTCCGCCATCCCAGCAATACGTATGCTGCGTCCCCACACATTCTCCGCGCGTTCTAATACCCCTTGTGCGAAAAGGCCTCTGGTCACTACCATGAGGAAAAGCTTCTGGTTTAGTTTGGCCGAAGGTCAGATTCAGCATGTAATTTCTTACACTTTTTTGTCTTTGACCAAGAAAATACATTTTAATTCAGGAACAGTTCAGCCTACACAAGCGCAGTCCTATTACTTGGGAGACAACCCTATCAGGAGCAGACCTGATTCACTCAAATAGGAAAGCTTCTTACTGGACTTAGCCCTTCTTCCTTCTCTTATGTCTAATGCATTTATTCATCCTCTTTTGCAATTCCGGAACACAGTAAGTCTTCTTCTCCACCAGATGGAGTTAAAGGACCATATGAAAAGCCTTATGAGATAAACTATATCTGGGACCCAAAGGTAATTTGAAAGATAACATTTGCACAGGCCTTTTGGACCACAACAGAAGTTTTCTGTGGGCACAGTGTCTGCTCAGCACTGCAAGCCAAAACAGTGCCAGCTCCATCTTTGGTGCATGATGTCTCTTCAGAACCTGTGCCTGTAGACTCCATTCCTAGGAGCAGTCTATTGTGAGATATCTGAAAAGTAGTTTTAATCTATTAATTTATTTGTGTTTCTATCCTTCTCCATACCTGAAGGTCTCAGAGTGGATTACAACATTAAAGCCAAATATAAAATGAACTTACTCAAAGTGAAAGTGGGGAGGAAAGGCCTATGCATCTTCTGAACATGTGAAAGATATCTGACACCTTTCAGGAGAGAGAC
Source organism: Aspidoscelis tigris stejnegeri (assembly GCA_023333525.1). NCBI lineage: Eukaryota > Metazoa > Chordata > Lepidosauria > Squamata > Teiidae > Aspidoscelis > Aspidoscelis tigris. The sequence goes on from JALMGA010000005.1 coordinate 9,205,068, forward strand.
TATTCGGGTATGGGGCGGGATAGAAATGTAAATAAAATAAATAAATAATCTGGGGGCCATCACTGAAAAGGCCTTAGCCCAGGTGCCCATCCTGTTGGTTCCTGTTTCCTGTTGTCACAGGTAGAAATAGGAGTGGGACCTATGGGGCAACCTTGAGACTGAGGAACAATTTTTCCTTGGCTTCAAAATTAGGCTGTGCAGGACATCCACCCAAGCTCCACTCTGCCAGGAGCCTGGAAATTCTCCCATACGGGAGTCCTGCCATACACTGATGTGTACGCCTAGGCACCAAAAGGGAATTTTCTGCATTTCCAAGCAGAAGTCAAGAAAAAACATGCTAACTAATCTCTCCCTACATCTCACTGTTTTCTCCTTCAGTTCCACTTCTCCAAGAGGAAGTACGAAGGAACTATTTGCTATGAAACTGATGCTACCTGGGAAGTGTCAATGAGATGAGAACAATATAAGCATCTGTCAGATTTTAGCTTAACCCTATAGGGTCAGCATTTTACAATTGCCTTGCAATCATTTCCACAGAACATAAGAATGTAAGTAAAGCCCTGCTGGATTGGGCTGCAGTCTATCTAGTCTGGCATCTTGCCTCGCACAGTGGTCCACCAATTCCTTCTGGGCTTCAAGTAGAAGACAAAGGCAAAACCTTCACTGGCTCTCAATTCCCTTCAAATGGCTTTTAGAGGCCTCCTGCCTGTCTCTTCAATCTGGAGGTGGTACCTAGGCATTAATTCTAGTAGGTGTCTGTGAATTTGTATAATCCTTTCTTAAAGCTATCATGGCTACTTGCGGTTACCACCTCACCTGCATGTTTTGGTTGTCAATTTTTGCCCCCTCTACAATTGCATTTAGATGGCCAGGATCTTAGCTGCTTCTGTAGCAGGAACTATGAGATCTGCAACAAAAGTGGCAATTGCATGAGTCAAAAGGCTTGTGCCTAGTGTCAGACTATGGCCTTCTGGAGCCTCAAAGCTGGGGAGCAAAAGAAGTCAGCCATTTTTGGTTGACTGCATACACGTGAACCCAGGTCAATGCTAAACATTTCCCCAAATGGACCACTGTACATTGATCCAAACATTGTATGCACTATCAGGAGGCATGCAGGACACAGGTGCGCTGCATCGTGGGTCCCTGCGTCCAGAATCGGGGCAACCACGAGCAGGTAAGGAGGGGATTTCGTGCAGTCTCCCCCGGGTGGGCTAGGGAGGACTTCAGAGAAGCTCCCCCTAGCTCCAGAAGTGACAATCCGCCGCTTCTGGGGCAAGGGCGCGAGGTAGGAGTCCCCTGGCTTGCCATGCTTGGGACGCATCCTAAAAGGATGCGTTTTCATAGCAAAACACCCATTAAGCCCACATGAAATGTTGTGTCTATTTAACACCCATTAAGCACACTTTAGGTCCAGATAGGTGTGGACACACCTCACCAGAAGTGTGCTTAATAGGTCTGAGTATGCAGATGTGCACACTCAAAAGTGTGCCTAATGGGTGTTGCTGTGCGGACACTCCTCACTGGAATTGTCCTACATGGCCACATGTGTGTGGACATGTGTTTCAGAATCTGTGCTTAATGGGTGTTAAAGGGCCTGTGCGGAAGCACCCCTCTTAGCAGCTCCTTGATCCAGCTTAACAAGCCAGCATAGAAAGCACCTAGGACTGAGGACTTAGTGAGTTCTTTTGAAGTACGTGTCTTCTTCTTCTAAGTAATCAAGTGGTGGCAATGGTTTTATAATCGTCTAGATGCAATGAATAGACACTTAGCTCAGTGTTAATTTGAATCTAGGAGTATGTATTAGGGGTGTGCTAAACGACAGTTCCTTGAATCCAAGCAGTGTGGATACCTGACCAATTTTCCAAACCACTACAGTCCCCACTTTGGCCTTCTAGTAGACTCTGGGGTAGCTTCCGGGAGGCACCATCTGCACTTGCAGGAGGTGTTTCCACATCAGAAATGTCTCCTGCTGTCCCAGAAGCTACCCCAGGAGCTGCTAGCAGTGGTGCACAAAATTGTGCACCACACGCATCCTCATCCTTACCTGTTCCACCTAGAGGAGTGGCCATTCACACCTCTGCTGGTACAAGGGGGGAAGGTTATCTGAGATGTTGCACAAGCACACCAGCACCTCAGATGACCCCAAAACATGCCTGTGCATGCACAATGCATCACTGTCATCATGGTGACGATGCCGGTGCACACACAGTTGCACTGGGCCCCACACAGAAGATGGTGGAACCGAGACACACATCTAGACCCAGGTAGGTCTGTGACAGCATTGGGGGTTGGTTTGGCATGCTCTGGTGCTCACAAGTGGGAATGCTAGTGTACACCAGTGGGAATGCACTTTCCCCATCCCGTGGGTGGGGAAGCAAAATGCACAAATGCCCCATTTTTATGTGGCCTTCTAATTGTAGTTTTACAAGGTCTCCTAATCATATTCCAAACCTCGTTCTCCTTAAAAAACACCCAGACCCACCCTTTGTCCCACAACCCACCCCATGTTTTGCCTGTCTTCCATGAATGGCCTTGCATGCAAAAAAGTCTGCCTCACCTTTCAGATGCAAATTCACATTGCAAATGTGAGATTGGGTTTGTTAGCTAGGCAAAAACTAACACTCCATTTTACCCATTTGCAGCCATTAAAACACACAGGCCCAGAGAGATGAACATGTGTGACTGTATTCCAAGATGCCCTTTGGGAACACATTCTCTACCTTTGGTTCATTTGTTCTTGCACGTGCTCTTCCCCCTAGGATACTTTTTGTGTGTTCGTGTGCAGTCAAAGAAGTTCATAATTAGCGGTGACAGAGCTGCACTTTTGCAATGTGTGGGCTGGCAATGTGCATCTGTTAATTTTCACACCGTTCACCAGCGCTCCTGCCGTGGGCTTCTAAATTTTGTTTTGGATGTTGTAAAAGGTGGAATATACATTTGGAGATAATCCTCTCTCTCTTTCTCTTTCTTCCTGCACATGGTTCTAAGCAATGCTTCTCAGAACTAATAAGAAGGGAAAACAAATAACTTAATCAAAAGGTTTAAGCTAAGTTCAGGGTATAATGGAGAAAAAGTGCAGTTTCCAGCATTTAGTGTGGGAACAACAACAACAACTCTGTGTTTTTGGAGATCATTGGAAGAACACCAAGGGGTAGGCAGCTGTTCGAAAAACGCCTACTCCATGTAGCAGATAGGGCTTCTATCTACAGATGCTGTGCTCATGGTTTGCTACAGAGAGCAGCAGTTTCTTTCATCGCATCTAGTTCCTTGCTCTCCTTAGTGAAGGAACTGGTAGACACCTATGTCTGCCTGCTCTCAAGGAAGCAAGGAAGTTAAAATATGAGGAGGATGGAATGATCATGTTGGAAGTTAAGAAAGTAGGCTTGAGTCTGCCTTGTCTAGAGACCTATTCACACGAGGGCCAGAGGACCGTGTGTAGAATGCCCTGGGACAGAGCATTTGCTTCACTGGGCTGGCACTTCCATTTCAAACCACACCAGCCTGTCCCAGGGTGCCTACATGTGTTACAGGTGTAGAGCATGGAATCGTGCTCTACACCTGGCCCAGGGCATTTGCACGCTCCCTCCTTGACAGCTCCAGGCCCCACCTCCAGCTGCCCAATTGGGCAGGCCGGTCGAGTGCCTTCCCCGGGTTCCTGCGGGTTCTAGGGGACTGTATTGGGTCCCCGAGGGCCTGCAGGAACCCCCTGGGCACCCACCCACCCTGGGCACAGGCCTACATGGGGGCATGTGCATACGAGAGGCACTTACCCCATGCTCACTGGGTTCCAAAGTGGCCGGCAGGCTGTCACTGCTGTGCATCTGCACAAGCCAGCCGCTTTGATTGGCTAGCTACAGCTAGCCAATCCGAGCAGCTGTTTCGTGCAGACACACAGCGCCACCAGCCCACCTCACCACTTTGGAACCCGGCAAGCATGAGGTAAGTGCCTCACATGCATGAGCATCCCCATAAATGCCCATGACCGGGGGGGGGGGGTTCCTGCAGGCCCTAGGGGATCTGAACCTGGGGAAGGAACATGACAGGCCTGCCTGCACCTGGGTCAAATTCGACCCAATGAGGGGCAGGCCTGGGAGTGGTGTCCCGTCCCCATACCAGCCTTTTCGGGCTAGGCCACATGGGGACGGATTCCCCTTTTGCACGTAGGGGCGTTTGCCCACATGTTCCTTACCTGCCTAGGTATGAATGGGGAGAGTGTCCCCACGTGGCCTAGCCTTAGTGCACCTTAGCCATTTGGCTGTAGTGCAAAAAGGCCTCAGGCCTCTGTTCTCTAAATTGCCAGATACAGCTCATGCTTTGAGAGCATAGACCAGGTAGGTGGAGTAACGTAACTGAACTATTCATTGGGGGCTCTGTCCCATGTCACTATCCTGCAACTCTGAGGCACACATGAAAGATTTTCCATGATATTAGATCCCCAGATACATTCCTGAGAGTCATGCATTTGAACCCAGTAGGGATGTGCACAAATGGTTTTTTTCATTTGATTTGTATCAAATTGAATGCAAGAAAATTCATATTCATTCTAATAGTTCCCCTTCAAATGAGGCAGAATTAAATTTGATATGAATGTTCCTTACAAATCCGATGTGAATGTTAGACAACAAATCCCATACTAATCCCTTACGTATCCACTATGTATCCACTACGTATCTGCTTGGAACTCCTCAAATCAGCCCTGAATCCACTTTGCTTTCAATCCACTTTCAATCCACTCTGGATCCATTGTAGATGTGACTGGGGCAGCCACTTTCCAATGTCCCAGGTTCAAGAATGTAATGTAGCTTCAAACGAATGTTCCAAAGCTTTTAATTCAAATTCAAAAGTCAGCCTTCAAATGTGCCAACATTCGATTTGAACCCGAATGTCTAAATTCAGCAAAATTTATATGAATAATGAAAAATACAAATATTTGTGCACGTCCCTAGAACCCAATGAGATTGACTTCTGAGTAGAAGAGAGGGGAGATTATATTCATTCAGAGCTGCCCCTACCACGTGCATACAACAACTGTGGCTGGCTTGGACTAGAGGTTGAGAGAAGAGCATCTCCAACTGGAGTTGCATCTCAGCCTGCTTGCCTGTCCTACACCCTCCCCAAGACCAGTGTTGAGCTGAGGTTGAGAGGAGAAGATCATCTCTGGTAGGTGTTGCATCTGAGCTTGCTTGCTTCTACCATACCCTTCCCCAGGCACATGTAAGATCTATGACCTCTTTGGGCTAAGCATGAGAGAAGCCTATCTCTGGTGCTGTTTTTTTTTTTTCCTTTTGCTTCTCTTTTGTTTTCTCTCATGACTCTGCTATACTATTGTTATTACCCTGTGGCTAACATACCTTTTGTAGGCAAGGTTCTAGAGAGTGCTGTTGCTGTTCAACGGCAGGTGTGCTTGGAAGAAGCTATCTAGACCCATTTCAAACTGGCTTCAGGCCCAGTTATGGCACAGAAACTGCCTTGGTCACCCTGGATGATGACCTCCTCCAGGAGACAAACAGGGGGAATGCTACCCTGCTGGTTCTCCTGGACCTCTCAGAGGCTTTTGATACCATTGACCATGGTATCCTCCTGGAAATGCTACAGGGTTTAGGACTCAGAGGCAGTGCTCGTCTCAGATAATGACTGTGGGAGTTACTCGTAGACTTTGCCCAGGCCTTTGGATAAATGTTGGTCATATTCTCCCCATTGCAAATGTTATTGTTTTACTTGACATGTTTCTGTTTTTAACATGTTGGATTTTAAATGTTGCGGTGATTTTTATTGTTTTAATATATATTGTTTCTTGATATGTTGGATTTTAAAGGTCGTACAGGGTGGGATAGAAATATAAATAATACGTAATGCGTAAATACTGTTAAATTGATATTTTCTATTTTCTATTGTTTTCTTTTCTTTATTAACTATATTGCACAATATTTGGAAAAGTGGCATATAAATAAACTGATTGGTTGTTCAGATCTTTCTGTATCTGAACATCAAGAGCAGCAAATGATGATTTAACAGCCAAGGACAATGACAGTGTGCAAACGCTGGCGTGCAAATTACAGCTTCTCTCTTCCTTCTCTCTCCAACAAACGATTTGGGCATTATAATTATTTAAGGATTTTAAGATGGGAATAAAAATGACTGTGGGTGAAGGACAATGGGAAGAAAGGTCTCATATATAAAAAGGCTCCTTCTACTTTTGATAGTGCATATGCCAGGTGATTTCCAAAATTGAAATGTGCACGAATGTGGGGGTTTTTTTGCTTTCGAATTTAAGTCAAATCAAATGTCAAAATATTATATTCGATTCAAAACTTTAAAATCCAAATGTAACAAAAACCACTTCGAATCCTTTACATCGTAACGTTAACAACATTCAAATATTAGATACAAATTTGGAGATACGAATGTCCACAACATTCGTATTTAAAGATAGGAATGTCCACAAAATTCGTATGTGTTATACGTATCTGTATGCATTTCATATGCATTTTGTACGCATCCTGTTTTATCCCGTATGCATCCCGTTTTTGTTCCATATAAGTGTAAATGCACACAGATACATATGATATTCATACAGATACATATGTAATGCATACATATCTGTACATTCAAATGATTGGAATGTATGTTTTGGAACATTTGAAATTCGTTTGAATGTCTAAATTTGAATGTGAAGAAAGTCGATTCAAATTCAAATGTCCACATTCAAACAAATTTCATTGGATTTTGAATGTTTAGAAAATTGTGCTTTATGCAAGAAACTTTCCTCTTTAAACTCCACCCAATGGCAGTAATGTGAACAAATTGGTTTTTTGACATTTGATTTGTGTACAAATGTCCAAATTTGTATGAATTCATACAAATATCTAAAGTTACGGACATTCTTGCTAATCCCTAGTCCTAGTCAGCCACAGTAAAAAGGAAGATGTTGGAATATAAAGGTTTTTGCCTCAGCCAGAGAAGCTCTTTTTATTATCTCATTGTCCAAATGCCAGGTCAAGCACTTCAAAAGCAGTACAGAACCTGAGTTGTGGTTCTCCATGCCAGTTCACATGCCCGTATACAAATGCTTCAAAAGTTCTGATCACTTCCTTTGGGTCCATGAGAAGGGATGACCTTTAGACCGAGTTGAAGAATAGGCATTGTCTGCACCCGAAAACAGGAAGAGCAAAAACATGGAAGACAGAAGAAGGTGGGTGTGACAGAACAAAACAGCAGAAATGACCTCTTATCTATTATAGCAACATACCTGTCACAATGACAGATCACCTGGAAGCATAAAGGTGAGCAGTCTATTACATTTCAAGGACTTTTAGGGATCCACTCTATCTACAGGTAGCCTTACAAGGTTATGAAGCCCTCCATTTTCAGACATGAGGAACTCTTCCCAGCTGCAAACAACCAGGGAGAATGAAACAGGCTATATGCCAGTTAGCACATAAGAACATAAGAACATAAGAGAAGCCTTGCTGGATCAGGCCACAGCCCATCTAGTCCAGCATCCTGTTGCACACAGTGGCCCACCAAATGCTCATGGGCATCTCAAGCAGAGACAAAGACAAACCTTCTCCTGCTCTCGAGTCCCAGTTCCTCCCCCTCCCCCACAGCCTGAAAGATGCACCTAGGCATTCGTTCTAGTAGCCATTGATACATCTGTCATCCATAAATTTGTTTAACCATACCTTAAAGCCATCCAGACTGGTAGCTGTCACCACCTCTTCCGGCAGCACATTCCATAAGCTGATGACCCTCTGGGTGAAGAAATACTTCCCCCTGTCAGACCTTATTCTCCTACCCATCAGCTTCATAGAGTGCCCCCTGGTTCTAGTGTTGTGCAATAGAGAAAAGAAATTTTCTGTATCCACCTTTTCTATACCATGCATAATTTTATGCACGGTATAGAAGTTAGGTTTCTAAGTAGCCATGGGGTTATTCCAAGGAATGTACATGAATGGGTTTTTTAGCATTTGATTTGTAACAAATAAAATGTTAGAAAATTCATATTCATTTGAATAGATCCCCTTCGAATGTGATAGGAGTCTATTTATTTATGTTCTATATGAACATATTTGTACGAATTTGTATGAATATCTGATGAATGCATATTGGATACATATCCAATACGTACCTGACATGAACGTATACGTATCCAGTACATATCTGATACATATCCCCCAATATATCCACTTTGAAAGTGTCAAATCTGATCTGAATCCACTTTTAATTTGTTCTTGATCCATGTCAAACTCATCCACTTTTCCAGGTCCCCAGTTTCACAGATATCTGAACCATTTGTACAAATGTTCAGAAACATTCATATTCGTACTAATGTCAACATACTAATGTTAATTTGTGCACAAATATCCAAATTTGTCCGAATTCGTACAAATAATGAATGTTATGAATATCTGTGCACATCCTTAGTTATTCCACTGATGATTGATTGATTTTTCACTTTTAAATATGTCAATTCCCCCCCCCCCAAATTGCATAAAACAAATTAAAATAAAAGCACCCAGGTTGCAGCAAAAGGTTCCAATATAAGAAGTCAGGAGTAGTTGGCATTCAGGTAAATGAAAACAGCTCTGCTTAATTTATAACCTACTTCACAGACTCATGCTGGGTGGTCCATTGGCTTGTAGTCACAAGAGGCAACTAGATTCCTGTGGTAAGGCTTTCTACCTATGCATTTCAGATACAGGGTAGGAAACAAATATGAACAAATGCATGCATGCATGCATGCATGCATGCATGCATGCATTTATGTATGTATGTATGTATGTATGTATGTATGTATGTATGGATGGATGGATGGATGGATGGATGGATGGATGGATGGATGGATGGATGGATGGATGGATGGATTTATATCAGGTCTTTCTACATATCCAATAATGCAGATGGTAAAATTTCATTGTGAAGACTTTCACTTCTGTCATCCATTATTCTAACTTTGAAAGACTTTCACACTGATGTCCATTACTCTCTTAGGCCCTTTCCACACTGGGGCTCATTCCGTGATAAGCTTCAGGACATGGTCATGCCATCTGCATGCAAGTGGACTATGACATTCTCTGTCCGCCATCATACTTCATTGTCGTGTCCCAGGTGGGTGAGGGCAGTGAGGGAAACACACACCCATGCTTACGGTAGTCCCTTGGGGGCTCAGAAGTAATCAGCGTCAATTCAGTCCAAGGTCAGGGTTCGAGAGGTATGGCAAAAGTCACAGCAAGAGTCAGTCAGTCTGAGGTCGGGGTTCCAGAAGTTTGGCAAGTCACAAGAGGGTCCAAGAGTCAGAATACAGGCATGGTGGGAGTTGCATCAGAGTTGTCTGCAACACCAGCTCAGCGTGTGCTGCTCAATTAAGTAGGGGAGTCCTCACTATGCCCTTGTAGGTGCAGCTGAGCCAAATGCTGCAACCAGCATCTCACCGGTTTCTGCTGCCAAAGGAGCAAAGGGGAGGGGCGCTCTTGGGGTTGACTGTCTGAGTGCTTGTCCTCAGAGCTGTCTGTGTGCTCCCCCAAAACTGGCCTAAGACTCTCAAAGTCTGCAGCACTGTGCCGTGATATCTGCCCAGGACGTTGCACCATTGCAGCCACGCCCTCCTCCTCCAAGGAGACTGGAGAGGTATGACAAGGCATGACAATCATATGCATTGGGCAGAGCAGGGTTGCAGGTGCCTTAAAGCTTTCTCCTTACTTGGCTAGGGATGGCTATGAAATCTAATAGTCATCTGAAGTCAAAGAGATTTTCATTAACCAAAATGGATAGAAATAGAAGTTTGAATGTAACTGTTCTCCTGATCGGAAATTCCAGTTAAGCAGCACTTGATCTTGCTTGAATTTGTGTTTGAAGAGACTCTTCATTTGCTTTTGCTGTGTGACCGGCGTGTGATCTATGGGGTATGAAGGCCTATTCTGCTCATCTCTGAGTCCATTCATATTTTTCTGAATTTGGCACTGACTATCGTGTTCACTCCCGATCGGAAGATCAAGTGAGCAAAGCGATTGTGAGCTGCACAATGGAGCTGAGTTGGGATGTACATGGATATCAGTAACATTCGTTATTCGTATGGACTTGTATGAGTTCAGACATTCGTATATGAATTGAATGTTACGACATTCGTACATTGACATTTGTATGGATATGGATGTTTTGGAACATTTGTAAGAAGCTTCGGAACATCCATGAAATGGGGAGGCGGGAAAGCGACTGTGTCAGGAACATCTGCAACAGATCCAGAGTGAATTCAACATGGTCTGAGAAAGGACTCAGAGGATTCAGAGCAGATATGTTACAAGATACACATCAGATATATTTAGGAAGGCGGCAAAGACCCACCTCTTTACCCTGGCCTTTGGCTAAGATGAGATGATTATATTCTCTTCCTTCCCTAATCACAGGCACTACAAACAAGATGAGAACTCATGGGAACAATAGGGAATGTACTGTTCTAAATTTACTGAACTTTTAAGTGTTTTTAATCTATATTTTATGTCTATATTGTTTTTAATTTACTTTTCATTTTTAATGTGTATCTTGTGATTAATTGGCTGTTACCTGCCCAGAGACCTTAGGGTATGGGGCGGGATAGAAATGTAAATAAATAAATAAATAAATAAATAAATAAATAAATAAATAAATAAATAAATAAATAAATAAATAAATAAATAAATAAATAAATATGTATCGGATACGTATCAGATTCGTATATGTTTGTATCAGATATGTATCAGATACGTATTGGGTATATTTGCGTTCATATTGGATATTTGTATGAATTTGTACAAATACATTTGTATCAGAATCCTACCATATTCGAAAGGGATCTAGTCAAATAAATACAAATTTTCTTACATTCAATTCATTATGAATCAAATGCAAAAAAAGAGAGACCATTTGTGCACACCTCTAGAGCTGGGTAAAAGAGGAGATGTGCAGGGTCCTGCTTTTCCCCAATTATCCTACTGCAAATCTGAAGCCACAGGCAGGCTGAGATGAAAGGTGATCCTTTAGATATTTAGGGCCCAAGCCATTTAGAGTCTTCTAGGTTAAGGTTAACACCTTGGATTGGTTTTGGTGCTGAACTGGCAGCCACTATAGCTCTTTTAAGACCAATGTGATGTGCACCCAAGCCAGCTGTTCTGGTCAGCAGTATAGCTGCTATTCCTGCACCAGTTTCAGCTTTTTGAAATTGCTAGCTAGCAGAGAAAAGAAGAGTGAACAGCCTTTAAAATATTGTGTTCTTTCCCCCCCTGGCTGCAGATCTCATATTGAACTTAAGAACTCCAGCTGAGCCAAGAACTGGATTTCCCTTTCAATTGCTTCCAGTTTTCATCACATTCTAGCCCCAACACCAAGTTTGTGCAAAAGTATCAGAATGTGAGAGAACACTGAGCACCTATGAATGCACTAATCATTAGGAAAAGCATCCCATATGGCTCATTGGCTTGCATTCAAAACTCTCCTTTGATGGAAGTTAGACATGTCCTGGCCAGTATACCTGCCCAGCAAGCATACTAGAAGCCTCCCTTCCACACCTTGGTTCTGTTTGAGGGAAGCCCCAACCCCAGGGGCACCCTAAGGGGCAGGGCCTCCCTGAGACAGAAGCAGCATGCAGAAGGACAGCTCCTAGTACACTCGCTGTTCCCGTATACTAGCCAGTGCAGTAATGCACGTAAATGTAAACATTTTGGCTTGGAAGTAACTCAAAGTTATTCAGAGGAAGGTGGGAAAGGAGATAAAAATCCCACTCCTCACATTTACATACCAGTAAATTAATCCCACAGACCTTCTTCACTATGAATGATTTATATTAAACGTCCTGACATTCAAGAGAACAGAAAGAAAGCTGCAGGAGCAACCCTTAGAGGAAGCCATATCCATACTTGTTATCACCATATGTTAAGGATCTTGTGGAAATGTTACTCCCACTCAGAATAAATTGCCCAACTAATTACTTCATTTAAGTTGGTGCTTAACCCGTTCTTGGGGTGCAGTTTTTCTTGGCCGTTCTATTCATCGCAGCCGTTCTTTGTTAAAAGCAATTGCACAATCTCTTTGCTTCTGCCTCTGTTTTCCCATCTCTTTCATCTCATGCACACATGCAGATACACGGTTTACAATATCTGAAGGTCACTCACTTGTTTACGTCTTACTATTTGCTCTATATAATTGTGGCAGGCTGCCTTGTTTCTAGTCTGTTCCAGTAGCAGCACTTCTCCTGATAGCGTGGCATAGTTTCTATTCCTCTGCAAATCCTCCAAAAGATTTGTAAAGTAATCTCCTCTAGTGCCACAACATGCTTGCGAACCTCACAAACGACTGCTGCTTTTAAAGAAATTATACCAATGAATCCTGGTTGTTTGATTTACAAATCCGAAGCCTGTTCTTATGATGTAGGGATAAGAGAGGACTGATCAATCCCAATTCTGAAAAGTTTTACCCTATGATTATATAATGATTCTTAGTTCATCGAGGTAGGGTAAAGAAGTGTGTGGGAGCTGGATCTTGAGATTCTCAGAATCTGAGATTCAGAAAATACCCAGAGTGAGGAGAAGATGTCAGTTCACTTGCAGGAGGACAAAGCGCAGGAAGATCTTCAGCTGAGACATGCCAAACCAGTTTGGGGTTAAACTAGTTCAAACTGATTAGTGGGTGCTGGAAAAGTTCAAGTTCAAAAACAGAGTTGGAATCTGAACTTTGAACTGAGGCTGCTTTTGACTTGAGAGGATCTGACTGAAGTATATAAAATCATGCACAGTATAGAAAAGGTGGATAAAGAAAATTTATTTTCTCTGTCACGCAACACTAGATCCAGGGGGCATCTGTGAAGCTGATGGGTGGGAGAGTTAGATCAGACAAAGGGAATTTCTTCACCCAGAGGGTCATCGGTTTATGGAATTTGCTGCTGGAAGAGGTGGTAACAGCTACCAGCCTAGATGACTTTAAGGAAAGGTTAGACAAATTTATGGACGACAGGTGTATCCATGGCTACTAGGCCTCTAAGGACATTTGCTGGGATTTGAGAGCAGGAGAAGGTTTGCCCTTGTCTCTGCTTAAGATGCCCCAAAACAGTGGTGGGGCCCACTGTGTAGGATGGGATGCTGGACTAGATGGGCTGTGTCCTGATCCAGCAGGGCTCCTCTTATATTCTTATGTTCTAACTGAACAGAAGTGTATTCAAATGAGTGGTCAAAGGTGCCTGAATCAAACAAATCACCACGTCTATTTGAACAAGAATGTTCAAATTTGAACCAAAGCCCTGTTCAGTTCAGGCCAAACCAAATGAGAAAAAAAGATGGTAAACTTCTCTAATGTCTGCATTCCCAGGGTTAGGTCCTGGTCACCCTAACTGAGCTGTGAACAACACTCTTGGATGAGCTGGGAATTGGGATTAGAGATGTCTAAATCAAATGTTAGACCATTTGTATTTGCTTGAATAGATCCCCTTCGAATGTAATAGGATTTTATTCGATATGAATGTATTCATATGAATATCCGATATGTATTTTACAACACATCTGCTCTGAAAGCATCAAATCTAACCTGAATCCACTTTTAATCCATGTCAAATGCACTCTGGATCCATTGCAGATATGACTGGCACAGGTGCTTTCTCACGCCCTCAGTTTAACAAACCCTGAACTATTCAACCAAATATCCCAAAACATTCGTATGAATGTTGTAACATTTGGTTTGGGTACGAATGTTCCAAATTTGTCCAAATTCATACAAATGATGAATATTACAAATATTTTTGCTCATCTCTAACTGGAACCCATCACCAGTTAGGAATAAAAGATAGCAGAGACATTTGTACACTCCCAGAACTTTACTGGGGAAAGAGCTAAGGCTGTACTGCAGAACTCAACCTCTGGAAGATATGGATCCACACATTGGGGGGGGGGGCTGAAACTGAATCCAGCAGTGTCAAGAGGAAATTGTTACTGATTGATCAATTTTCACAATTCAGTTTTGTTCTTATTTTATTTGATTATTTCTGTACCCTAAATGATATATATCAGTCTTGTCTGCACCTTCCTTGCTTGCAAGCTTGACCAGAAAAATCAGGCAGGCTCTTTTGTTTATAGGTATAGGATGAGACTGAAAATTAATAGCTAAATTTAGCTCAGCAAAGGGAAACATGCTGGGAATTCATCCCTGCTTCAAGCGCAGTTCAGTATCGATTTGTTAATTTCTTTCCTTTCTGAAAGGCAGAAGCAGAAATTTGCTGATAGCACAGCTTTATTTAATTTCATACAAAAGGATTTGGAACAGTTCAAGGATCACATTGCTTCAGTCAAACTGTCAAAAGGTACATGCCAGGGGGTGGGGTGGGGAATAGAGAGTACAGTTCCAAAATGACATAGAATATAGTAGGCAAAGCCAAGAATAGCAAGACTATTGATCTTGATTGCTTTGGAGGTAAAACCGTAATCTTAATTTTGTTTGGCATTATGCTCAAGAGAAGCTGTTTTGTTTTAGGGTTTGTTAAAGCAACCAGTCCTTTCAGCTTAACCTTTTTAAAGCTAGCAAAACAGGAAGGTTGATTGCAGTGCAAAAGGCCTAAAAACACCTTGAGTAGCTTCTGCACTGCAGACCGGATTGGAGACACTTTGCGGAGGCGGCTTCCACATTTCAGCATGCAAGATCCATCTTGAAAACAGGTCTTGCCACCGAAATCCAGATTAAAATGAAGACCTGAAAAATCAGGTCTTCAATCCATCACTTCACCTGGATGTGTGCAGAGGCAGGACGCTTCCGCACACGGCCAGGCGAAGGGACAGATGACCCTCTGGCCGCCATGTTGGGAGGGGTGGAAGCAGGACTCGCTGCCTCCAGAGCTCCTCCCCTGTGTGCTGGGCGCTGCCGGAAACACCCGGTGACTGGCAGCTCACTGCTCCAGTCCCGCGGCTCCAGGGGCGGCATTGGCGGCACGCGGGCTGGAGGACTTTTGGAATGGGTGCTGATGTGTCCACACAGCACCCACTCCTTCTGTCCTCCCGGATCCGTCCTCCCTGCATGTGTGTGGACACGCAGGGGTTCTTCGGATCCATCACTATTTGTAACAGATCCTCGGGAGGATGGATGACCGAACAGCAGATCTTTTTCAGCAGCAAATGTGGAAACACCCTAAAGAGCCAGTCAGGAGACTTTGATTCCTGGTCACTTTGATCCAAGTCCCATTATATAGAGTGTGACTATGAAGCAGAGACGGTGGGGTATTTGAAACTGTGGATTATGTTAGGGGTTGACCAGATTCATAAATCAGAACACTTTAGTTATTTACATGACCTTTTTATTGAAGCTACGTCAAGTGGTATGAAGTTTTCAGATGTGGATTTTAGTATCAGTGTGCTTTCAGATCCTGTCTTCATTATTAATAGAAGGAGGAGGAGGAGGAGGAGGAGGAGGAGAAGGAGAAGGAGGAGGAGGAGGAGGAGGAGGAGGAGGAGGAGGAGGAGGAGGAGAGTTGGCTTTTCCACACCACTTTTCTCACCCATTTGAGGGGACTCAAAGTGGCTGACAAACCTTCTGTTCTTCTCCCCACAACAGACACCCTGTGAGGTTGGTGGGCTGTGAGTCTGGCTCCCTAACCACTAGACCAAACTCGAAAGAGTTTGCTAACTATTCTAACCCAGCTTGTTACTCACAAGAATTTAATTATCCTTTTTTTCCTCATCAAAGTGTTATTCTTATTAAATATGAATGCATGCACATTCTAATACACAAGGCATAAGCAACCTGGTATTTGAGTGGGCATAACAAGAGTAAGATGAAAGAACAGGGATATGACTAGCAGAGTTCTGGGACTCTGTGCCAGACAGATGCCTTTTTTGTATACTGAAGGTAATATTGGAAGAATAATCTTTCTGTGGTTCACTTCTCTCTTCTGCCTACAAGGAAACACTTCTGCACAAAGCAATTAAGGAAAATAACCAATGCTTAATAGCTATTGCCTACTACATACAAAGCAGACCCTGAAAGCTGGTTTAATCCAGTACATTTCGATCAGAATATGTAAAGATATGAAATTGCTGCCTGAAACTCATTAAAATATTTCAACTTTACAAAGGTTATTTTTACCAGTGGGAGTTTGGGTGACAATACTCATTAATCAATCAAGTTTTCTCTTTTTGACAAATAAGGTAAATTATGGGTGTTTTTCCAATGTCACTAAAGTACCCATTAAGTACCCATTAATGGGTACGTAATGGCATTTTTGTACCCATTAATGGGTACTTAATGGGTACTTCTAGTGACAGTGGAAAAACACCCTATATCCAGAAGAGCATAAGAATGAACATATAGAAAAATATAGTATAAAAAATAAGAAAAAGAAAGCTCGAATGTCAATCTCCAAACGTGTCCAACATTCAATGCAAATTCAAATGTCCAAATTCAGCCAAATTAATACGAATTTTGAATGTTACAAATATTTGTGCACATCCCTACTTGCTCTATCGAGAATGTCCAGCCAGGTTCATCAAGGCAACACATAACTAGCATCCCGGGTGCAACTGGATATTGCATTCAGGCAGCCGCGTCCCCTCGCTGTGCAGCTCCTGGAAAAGAGTGCACAATCTGCTGTCCAGGAGCAATCCATCTACTCGTGGTCAGCCTGACAGAATGGGTGCCTAGGTACTGAGAGCAGTATAGAGCAGCTGAACGCTTTGTCCTCATTTTCTGCTTGAGAGGCCTAGAAGCAATTGGTGGGCCACTGTATGAGACAAGACGCTGGACTAGGTGGGCTGTGGTCCATTCCAGCATCACTCCTTTTATGTTCTTATGTTTTTTTCAGCATGCCCAGCTCTGCAATGGTATTTTCAATGATGTACCTGTATGCACCTTGAACCCTGCCAGGCCTCTGTACTGCACTGACCATCAGGCACAGTACAGGGGTGGGAACTTATGTTCTACCTGATGCTGTTGGATGCATCTTCAGATGTCCTGGCTCACACTGATAAAAACTGGAGCCTCTCGCTAGTTGGTGCTGTCAATCAATTAAGGCAGAAACTGAGAATCTGATGGCAGCTGGAAACCTGACAATATCTAGAGAGCTATAGTTTCACTTGCCCCAAGGCAGCAAC
This sequence comes from Aspidoscelis tigris stejnegeri, assembly GCA_023333525.1. Classification (NCBI taxonomy): domain Eukaryota; kingdom Metazoa; phylum Chordata; class Lepidosauria; order Squamata; family Teiidae; genus Aspidoscelis; species Aspidoscelis tigris. The sequence continues at coordinate 9,222,161 of JALMGA010000005.1, forward strand.
TGGTTTCTTGCCATCAAAATGAAGTACAGCTAAGCTTCTGATGACTAAATGCCCACATCTATGCATTTTTCTTGCCAATAATAGAACAATGATTTTTGTCATTGCTTCTTCCAATGAGATGCCAGGGACATTTGACGAGCAAGATGGTGTCCTATCATTGAATTAAAGCATATTTTCCTAATTTTAATCTATGGTAAGGGTGTGCACAGATATTTAAAACATTCAAAATTTGATCTAATTCATTCAAATTTGGCCATTTGAATTCAAATCGAATGTCAATAAATTTGAATTTAAACATTCAAATGAACTTTAAATTTTTGAATCATTCATATAAATTATTCTGACATTCATATGTGTATGAGTACATACATGATGCGTACTTACCAGTATGCATCTTTCCCACATCTGTACACATTTGTACGGATCCGTACGGGACAAAAACGGGTTGCATATGGAATAAATACGGAATGCGTATGGATGCATACAGGATGCATACGGATGCTTATGGGCCCATACGAATGTTGTTGGCATTTGTATTTGCAAATATGGATCAAAAATTCACACAAATATATTCAAATGTATTTGAATCGAATCAAATGTGAATACATTAGAATTTTAAACATTTGAATCGATTTGAATTTTCAGATATTCGATCCAAATTGAATCGAATACCAAAAATTGCATTCGTGCACATCACTAATCTATGGCACTTTTGCACTTAATATCCATGCTGTTCCCATCCCAACCTTTACCCAAGCCTACCTAGCAGCTCCCAATGTGGTGATTGACGACATGCTATTTGACTGTACAGCCTCTGCTATTCTGCATACGGATTTGCACAAAGTATTTTTTTTGGGGGGGGGGTTGATTTGTATTAAACCAAATGTAAGAAAATTTGTATTTGTTGGAATAGGTCCCCTTCAAATGTGGTAGGATTCAAATTTGATACAAATGTTTGATATGAATTGCATACGAATCCTCTAGATATCCCATATGAATCCTATGTACCCAATACATATCCACTCTGAAAGTGTCAAATCTGTCCTGAATCCACTCTGAATCTGTTCTCAATCCTCTTTCAATCCACTCTGGATTAGGGATACACACAAATATTCATAACATTTGAAATTCATTTGGATTCGGTCAAATTCAGAAATCTGAATTTGAATTGAATGTTGGCACATTCTAAGTTTGACATCAAATTTGAATCGAATGTTTTGATACATTCACATGAGGCATCATATGAAGCTTTTGTATGGAATTCGTATGGTATTGATATGCATTCATATGGGATTCGTGTGGGATTCATATGGCATTGAATGTTCACATCGTCTACGAATCCTACCACATTTGAAGGGGATCTATTCAAACAAATATGAATTTTCTTCCATTCAATTTGATGTGAGTTGAATTTTAAAAAAAAAACCCACATCCATGCACATCCCCACTCTTGATCTGTTGCAAATATGACTGGTGCAGCCAGTTTCCCACCTTCCCAAGTTCGCAAATGTAACAAAGCTTCATACGAATGTTCTGAAGCATTTGATTTGAATTTGGACGTCGATCTTCGAATGCGCGAGCATTCAATTTGAATGTCCAAATTCATATGAATTTGTATGAATTTTGAATGTTTGGAATATCCGTACACATCCCTACGCGGCATTTCCAATTGGAAGTATGTGAAAGTTGCATCCAGGAGTTGACCGAGAATACCCTAGGTGTTCCCGGTTAAGCTGTGGAACAGGTTTTACTGCTGCACAGGTAGCAACAATCAGGATAGCACTGGGACATTCTGGGACGGAGGTGGCACTGGAGTGTGTGCATGTTCCATCCCAGAGCTTGTAAGGTTGTCCTGATCACCTAAGTGGAGAAGAAGAAGAAGAAGAAGAAGAAGAAGAAGAAGAAGAAGAAGAAGAAGAAGAAGAAGAAGAAGTAGAAGAAGAAGAAGAGTTGGCTTTTTACCCCACTTTTCTCACACATTTAAGGGGACTCAACCTAAGAGAAGAGAGAACATAAGAGAAGCCTTGCTGGATCAGGCCACAGCCCATCTAGTCCAGCATCCTGTCGCACACAGTGGCCCACCAAATGCTCATGGGCATCTCAAGCAGAGACAAGGACAAACCTTCTCCTGCTCTCGAGTCCCAGCAGATGGCCCTAGAAGCGCCCCATTTCCTCCCCCCCCTCAGCCTGAAAGATGCACCTAGGCATTCGTTCTAGTAGCCATTGATACATTTGTCATCCATAAATTTGTCTAACCCTACCTTAAAGCCATCCAGACTGGTAGCTGTCACCACCTCTTCTGGCAGCACATTCCATAAGCCGATGACCCTCTGGGTGAAGAAATACTTCCCCCTGTCAGACCTTATTCTCCTACCCATCAGCTTCATAGAGTGCCCCCTGGTTCTAGTGTTGTGCGATAGAGAAAAGAAATTTTCTCTATCCACCTTTTCTATACCGTGCATAATTTTATATACTTCAATCAGGTCCCCTCTTAAACACCGTCTCTCCAGACTGAAGAGGCCTAGACGTTGCAGCCTGGTTTCGTAAGGGAGGTGTTCCAGACCCTTAATCATTCTGGTTGCCCTTCTCTGCACCTTCTCTAGTTCCACAATATCCTTTTTGAGGTGTGGTGACCAGAATTGTACACAATACTCCAAATGTGGCCTCACCATAGATTTATAAAGAGGCAAAATGACACAACGGAACATCCCATGAGGTAGGTGGGGCAGTAAGAGCTCAGAAAAAAGCTGTGACTAGTCCAAGGTCACCCAGCTGGCTTTGTGGGTGAGTATGGAATCAAACCTGGTATTCCCAGGTAAGAGTCCAGCTCCCTAACCACTAGAGCAATCTGGCTCACCAAAGAGGCCCTCAAACTGCCGCTGCAAATGAAAGACAAAGTATTTCTTCCTACCCAGTATTGGGAGGAATGGAAGAGGAATCACTTTCTCCATATGTTCCATCTGGTCATTTCTGTATTTCTGCAGACAGAAAGCTGAGGACAATTTGACATGCCTAAGAGAAGACTCCTGCAATCAGGGTTACTGCTTGACAGTGAACAGAGAAATGAATTGATTTCTATTTTCACTTTTTGCATCCGTCTTGCCTCTTCTGGGAGTTCTTATGTAACCCACTCTGGCACCTTTGGGTATAAGACGGGATAAAATACAAACAAGCGAAAGCAAACAATAAATAAATAATATCTTTGTAAATATAATGTGGCTGGTCTTCTCCATTTGCCTCAAACCATAAGTCTTCTTCAATAAATCGCCATTGCGGGTCTAAAAAATAATTAGAGCCCTTCAGAAAATTTCTCCCCCCATTCCAATGACTGTAGGTGGCAGTCTTGCACATCTTCTAAGACCACCGCCAAATCCGTCCAAAACTGTGCTGGAGAAAGAATTTGTAGGTAGGAGTATAAAGCTGTTTCTGCAGCTGTTGTTCGCATCTTTGTTTTTAAATAGGTTTGGATGCTGGAAGTTCTGTCATCTGTCACAATAAGCAAGCTCTGGTCTGAACAGTACAAAAGGAAACATTATTTTAAGAAGAAGAAGAAGAAGAAGAAGAAGAAGAAGAAGAAGAAGAAGAAGAAGAAGAAGAAGAAGAAGAAGAAGAAGAAGAAGGGGAATTGCAAATGAGCCATTGAAGGGCGTTCTTCTTGATCATTCCGGGAGCTGGATTTACCTCAGATGCACTCTTGTTTTCTCTAATTTTTCTCCATAGACGACTTTGTTGATTCAAATCCTACTGGGCCACATTTTATACCTCACGAGGCTAGTTTTTGCCTTCTAGCATTAATAGGACTTGTTCTTAGGCAAGGGGAAATGTTTCCTCATCTACTCTTGCATTGCTTGTATTGGCTTTCTGAGCAGGAGGTCAACTGTGACCCTCCAGATGTTCATTAGCTATAACGCTGCATTCAGCCATAACAAAAGAACTGTCTCAGAGACACAGTGTGTGGCCCTTATGCTTCCAAACTTTCACTGATCCAGTTTTTCCAGCAGAGGGTGTTTAGGAGAAGTGGGAGACGTGGTATGTGAACAATCCCACCTTGGAGCCATCTCTGAGTTACCTCAGAGGTCATTTTGTTGTTGCTGCTGCTGCTGCTGCTGTATCTGATCGCAGCCTAAGACCCAACGTTCCACACCAGCTAGCATGAAGAGTTGTGAACCGTAGATGGGAAACGTTAGAGGGCTGTAGCTCAGCTCTCCTGATCTAGCTCTTGTGACAAGAATTTGAAGATTCAAAAGAATCTCAATTTTTTTTTAAAAAAATGTTTTTGAAGTTTGTTCCAGTTGATTTTTTAAAATCAAGCTTTCAAAGTTTGCAATGCTCACACAATTTGAATGCAGTTCAGCTGGCTGTGTGCATGAGACGATTCTGAGATACATTCCAGAATAAGACCCAATGCAGTTCAGATGGCTGTGTGCATGAGACGATTCTGAGATACATTCGAGAATAAGACCCAATGCAGTTCAGCTGGCTGTGTGCATGAGACGATTCTGAGATAAATTCCAGAATAAGACCCAATGCAGTTCAGATGGCTGTGTGCATGAGACGATTCTGAGATACGTTCCAGAATAAGACCCAATGCAGTTCAGATGGCTGTGTGCATGAGGCGATTCTGAGATACATTCCAGAATAAGACCCAATGCAGTTCAGATGGCTGTGTGCATGAGACGATTCTGAGATACGTTCCAGAATAAGACCCAATGCAGTTCAGATGGCTGTGTGCATGAGACGATTCTGAGATACGTTCCAGAATAAGACCCAATGCAGTTCAGATGGCTGTGTGCATGAGGCGATTCTGAGATACATTCCAGAATAAGACCCAATGCAGTTCAGATGGCTGTGTGCATGAGACGATTCTGAGATACGTTCCAGAATAAGACCCAATGCAGTTCAGATGGCTGGGTGCATGAGACAATTCTGAGATACGTTCCAGAATAAGACCCAATGCAGTTCAGATGGCTGTGTGCATGAGACGATTCTGAGATACGTTCCAGAATAAGACCCAATGCAGTTCAGATGGCTGTGTGCATGAGACGATTCTGAGATACGTTCCAGAATAAGACCCAATGCAGTTCAGCTGGCTGTGTGCATGAGACGATTCTGAGATACGTTCCAGAATAAGACCCAATGCAGTTCAGCTGGCTGTGTGCATGAGACGATTCTGAGATACATTCGAGAATAAGACCCAATGCAGTTCAGATGGCTGTGTGCATGAGACGATTCTGAGATACATTCCAGAATAAGACCCAATGCAGTTCAGATGGCTGTGTGCATGAGACGATTCTGAGATACGTTCCAGAATAAGACCCAATGCAGTTCAGATGGCTGTGTGCATGAGGCGATTCTGAGATACATTCCAGAATAAGACCCAATGCAGTTCAGATGGCTGTGTGCATGAGACGATTCTGAGATACGTTCCAGAATAAGACCCAATGCAGTTCAGATGGCTGGGTGCATGAGACGATTCTGAGATACGTTCCAGAATAAGACCCAATGCAGTTCAGATGGCTGTGTGCATGAGGCGATTCTGAGATACATTCCAGAATAAGACCCAATGCAGTTCAGATGGCTGTGTGCATGAGACGATTCTGAGATACGTTCCAGAATAAGACCCAATGCAGTTCAGATGGCTGGGTGCATGATACGATTCTGAGATACGTTCCAGAATAAGACCCAATGCAGTTCAGATGGCTGGGTGCATGAGACAATTCTGAGATACGTTCCAGAATAAGACCCAATGCAGTTCAGATGGCTGTGTGCATGAGACGATTCTGAGATACGTTCCAGAATAAGACCCAATGCAGTTCAGATGGCTGTGTGCATGAGACGATTCTGAGATACGTTCCAGAATAAGACCCAATGCAGTTCAGATGGCTGGGTGCATGATACGATTCTGAGATACGTTCCAGAATAAGACCCAATGCAGTTCAGATGGCTGTGTGCATGAGACGATTCTGAGATACGTTCCAGAATAAGACCCAATGCAGTTCAGATGGCTGGGTGCATGATACGATTCTGAGATACGTTCCAGAATAAGACCCAATGCAGTTCAGATGGCTGTGTGCATGAGACGATTCTGAGATACATTCCAGAATAAGACCCAATGCAGTTCAGATGGCTGGGTGCATGATACGATTCTGAGATACGTTCCAGAATAAGACCCAATGCAGTTCAGATGGCTGGGTGCATGATACGATTCTGAGATACCTTCCAGAATAAGACCCAATGCAGTTCAGATGGCTGTGTGCATGATACGATTCTGAGATACGTTCCAGAATAAGACCCAATGCAGTTCAGATGGCTGTGTGCATGAGACGATTCTGAGATACGTTCCAGAATAAGACCCAATGCAGTTCAGATGGCTGTGTGCATGAGACGATTCTGAGATACGTTCCAGAATAAAACCCAATGCAGTTCAGATGGCTGTGTGCATGAGGCGATTCTGAGATACATTCCAGAATAAGACCCAATGCAGTTCAGATGGCTGTGTGCATGAGACGATTCTGAGATACGTTCCAGAATAAGACCCAATGCAGTTCAGATGGCTGGGTGCATGATACGATTCTGAGATACGTTCCAGAATAAGACCCAATGCAGTTCAGATGGCTGGGTGCATGAGACAATTCTGAGATACGTTCCAGAATAAGACCCAATGCAGTTCAGATGGCTGTGTGCATGAGACGATTCTGAGATACGTTCCAGAATAAGACCCAATGCAGTTCAGATGGCTGTGTGCATGAGACGATTCTGAGATACGTTCCAGAATAAGACCCAATGCAGTTCAGATGGCTGGGTGCATGATACGATTCTGAGATACGTTCCAGAATAAGACCCAATGCAGTTCAGATGGCTGTGTGCATGAGACGATTCTGAGATACATTCCAGAATAAGACCCAATGCAGTTCAGATGGCTGGGTGCATGATACGATTCTGAGATACGTTCCAGAATAAGACCCAATGCAGTTCAGATGGCTGGGTGCATGATACGTTTTTGAGATATATTCCACAATAAGACCCAGTGCAGTTCAGATGGCTGTGTGCATGATACCACACTTCTTTCTCCACTGGGCCATATTACGGAATATATCCCCATGGGATGGGATCCTGCTGTCGACCAGCTAGTGCCGACTAGGGATGTGCACAAATATTCATAACATTTGAAATTTGTACAAATTTGGCCAAATTCAGATATTTGAATTTGAACCAAATGTTGGCACATTACAAGATTGACATTCAAATTACAATTGAATATTTTGATACATTTGTATGAAGCTTCATATGAGATTCATATGGGATTTGTATGGGATTCATTTGAGACAGTGGTTAGAGAGTCGGACTCTTATCTGGGAATATTCGGTTTGATTTTGCCCTCCCCCACGAAGCCAGCTGGGTGACCTTGGGCTAGTCACACCTCTCTTCTGAGCTCCCACAGCCCCACCTACCTCACAGGGTGTCTGTTGTGGGGTGAAGAATAGAAAGCTTTGTCAGCCACTTTAAGTCCCCTTAAATGGGTGAGAAAAGCGAGGTAGAAAAGCCAACTCTCTTTTTCTTCTTTCCATCTAGGCGATCAGGACAGCCTTACAAGCTCTGGGATTTGTATGCATTTGTATGCATTTGTATGGGATTTCTATGGGATTGAACATTCGTATCAAATACGAATCCTACCACATTTGAAGGGGATCTATGCAGATGAATACTAATTTTCTTGCATTCGATCCTGTACAAATCAAATACAGAAAAAAAATTGTTCACATCCCTGAACGATCCGATTACAGTCTGCACTAACTTGCAAACAGCAGGCCCCTATTCTGGGATATATTCCAGAATAAGACCCAGTGCAGAAGGGGCCTGTGTCTGAATGGAGGCATGCAAAATTCAGATGGATCTGGTGTTAAAATGAAATCCACAGACAGTGTGGAAGTGGGCAGCCTGAATTATCTAACATGCATTTGAAGCTGGACATTCCTCCAACTTGTGGCTCAACCTGAGTTTAAAGCACATATCAGCATAAATGGAGCGCAAATTATTATCACCATCATGTCTATTTCAGTTCTGGCATTTAAAGAATGGTTATTTTGAAGGGTTTGATCGTTAGGTATCAGCAGCATGGAAACAACAGCAGCAAAATCACAGAAAAGCAGGGGAGGAAATAACAATGAATGAAAGGAATGGAAAGTTATCGTTAACTATGCCTGACTCATTCATGGAATAAATGTCAGAAATTATCCTAATTTCACAGGAATTCAGAAAGAGTTGAACACAGAGAACAAAACAATCAAGATGGGTAAAATGAAAGAAAAGGAGACAGAGGAAAGTAAGCAGAATATATTCTCTATAGCTCAAGGTTAATATAAATTTGTTTTGCTGCATCACAAATATAACTCCGGCAAGGTGGCCCTTGGATCATACCACAATACAGCTATCAATGCAATATAAAATGAATATCCATTCCACTCCAGATCAGCAAATGGAAGTTCACATACTTGGGTTGTAAGATGCTGAGCAGATAAGGGACACCAGAAAACTATTCTGCCTGGCAGAGTTGAGGGGAAGCTGAAGAAGAGCAGGGCCATGGACAAGGTAGTTGAAAGGATCTTTCTTTCTTGCCCCAGGTTCTCCAGTAAGACCTGCAGGTCCTGGGATCCTCAGGCTGTCTCCTATCCGAGGACTAAATAGATCCAATCCTGAGGTCAATTTGCACTTGGCCTGGTATCTCACAATAACGTAAGAGCTGGGCAGGTGCATTTGCACTTGCAGGAGGTGTTTCCAACCCAGAAATGTCTCCTGCCTTGCTAGATGTTACCCTATCAACTACTAGCAGTTGTGCATGAAATCATACACAATGTCCAGCCCAACCTTAACTAAAAGCTTATCCGAAACATCCAGTGCCACAACCAATTGCAACATTTCTGGTGCGAGGGATCATCCGAGGTGCTGATCAAGTGTACTGGCACCTCACATTACCTCAAAGACTACTGTGCATGCACAAAGCATCATCATCACCATGGTGACAGTGCATGTGCAGTTGTGCCAGTCTCCACAATCAAGATGGTGTTGCCCTGATGGACATGCGCCCTGACACAGGTAAGTCTCCAGGTGTGTGGGACTTAGTGTAATGTGTACTAGCATTCTCAAGTGGAAATACTAGTACACATTAATCTGTCACGCACTTTTCCTGTCCAATAGACAGGAAGCCAAGTGCAAAAGCAGATCAACTTTCAAGACTGATAATTTGTAAAGATCATCCATTCATCCATCCATTCATTCATATTTCTATCCTGCCCTATACCCAAAGGTCCCAGGGTGGATAACAACCTTTAAAATCCAACATATCCAACAAAATGATATATATTAATACAATAAGAACCAAAACAACATTGCAAGTCATCGGCATATTTCATGCACTTTGAACGTCCAAACACCCCGGTCTTGGCTTTTTCCCTTGAATTGCTGAGAAATCATGTTCCCACAAGTATCGCTTTCCTGCTGGATTCCTATTATTTATTAGATTCTCCCTTGGGAAGAAATACCATCCTGCCTTCCTCTTTGTAATTTAAGATCTGTCAGCCCTTAAAAAAACAACAACCCCTAAAAGCTGTCATTCAGTGGTGTTCTCAAACACAGTGTCACACAGTATACGACAGAGTCATGGCAGTGCTTAGCACAAATCTGTCCAGGAAATTGGACAAAATGCTAGACATTCTGCGGGAGCAGAGAACAATTTGTGATCCAGCTCATTCTATGTAATCTGCTTCATGGAGAGTAGCTGAAGGAGCCACATTAGAATAAAGTTGTGTGCAAGTGACTGATTTGGCATTCAGTGTCTGCTCCTGGGTAGTGATCTACGAAGTCTGTGAATCCATCACGGCACTGGAACCATTTCCAGTGCTTCCCACCACTGTCTCTGGTGAGCTCCTTTCTGAAGGACATAAGAACCTAAATAATCCTCTACTGGATTGCACCCATGGGGGGTTTTCCACTAGCACTAAGTACCCATAAGGGTCCCATTAGGCTCAGAGCAGGAAGACCCCATTTCCACTGCAGACCCCATTAGAGACACATTTATTCCCACCGGTTCTAAGGAAATCTGGATTAAATGGGTCTTTCAGGACCTATAATTAAAGGGGCCTACAATGGCATCAAATCCAGATTATACGGAGAATGTTTCCACCGTGATCAGTCAATGGGGTCTAGGGAAGACGGGTCATCTTCAAAGCCTGCGCCATTCTCTGGAGTTTCCTTCAAAGCCATCTTTGGAGCCCAAAGTCCCAAAGCTTGTGCATAATCTCCAAAGATGGCTCTGAAGACGGCTTCAAAGGAAACTCTGGAGAATGGCACAGGCTTTGAAGATGACCCGTCAGAGCAATGCCATTTCTATGGAGCTTTGTCCAAAGCTCTGTATAATCTCCAGAACAATTTGCCGCAATCTTTGAAGATTCCCCAGTGCCACTCCAGAGGATCTTCGAAGAATCTCCAGAGCATCTATGGAGTTTGCACACACACACCCATGGCACCCCCCCAAAAAACATGGGGTAACGGGTGGGCCCCATGTGGGAAGATCCAGATTCACCACACAGGTGCTCTGGCGTTTCCACTGTGAGCAAGCTAGCACCCATTGTTACTGGGTGCTACACCGCCCATGGAGATGCATCGAGTAGATCCAAATCTACTAAATCCAAATTAATTGAAGGACCCATTCCTTAGATCTGGATCACCTTAGATCCAAATTAAGGGAAATAAGTGGGGAAAACCCCTATAACTCATGCAGTCCAGCAGTCTACTCTCACAATGGCAAACCAGTTGCACAAGGAAGTCCACCAACAGAACACAAGCACACAGCTTGTTCTGGTTTCAGTCTCCAAGCAACTGGCCTTTGGAGGCCAGGACTTATAGCCATTGATAATCTTAATTTCCATGAATGTAAGAACATAAGAAGTGCCCAACTGAATCAATCCCATGTAGGGATGTGGATGAATATTCATAACATTCAAAATTAGTATGAGTTTGGCCAAATTTGAACATTCGAACTCAAATTGAATGTTGCCACATTTGAAGATTGATATTTGAATTCATATGGGATTCATATGCATTTGTATGGGATTCTTACTCCAGTTTGGTCTAGTGGTTAGGGAGCCAGACTCTTATCTGGGAATACTGGGTTTGATTCCTTCCTTCCCCATGAAGCCAGCTGGGTGATCTTGGGCTAGTCACAGCTCTCTTTGGAGCTTTCATAGCCTCACCTACCTCATAGGGTGTTCTGTTGTGGGGAGAAGAACAGAAAGCTTTGTCAGCCACTTTGAGTCCCCTTAAGGTGAGAAAAGTGGGGTAGAAAAGACAGCTCTTCTTCTTCTGGGATTCATATGGGATTTGTTTGCATTCATATGGGATCCATATGGGACTGGACACTCCTATCGAATACAAATCCTACCACATTCAAAGGGGATCTATTTGAACAAATATGAATTTTCTTGCATTCAATTCAGTACAAATCAAATACAAAAAAAAAATTGTGCACATCCCTGCTCATGTCCCATTAGTCCATCAGTCTGCTCTCACAGTGGCCAGCCAGTGCACAAGGGAGCCCATCAGCAGGACATGAGCATACAGCTTGCTTTTCACTTACAAACTCAAGACCTCCAAGACATACTACCTCCTCCTGCCATTGGGGCTTCATCCTTTTCACTTGCCTGATCCAGCACTATTGACAAACACAGTTCCAGGAAAGCATGACCGCTGCCATATTTATGTAATTGTTTGTTTGCAGTTTTAACGTGCCATATATAGGAATCAATAGCAGTGTCTGAAAGTGGGAAGAGAAAGTATCTAATACCCGTTTAAACCAAAGGCCAGGGAAAAGAGATGCATCTTCACTGCCTTCCTAGACATGTACAGTGAAGGTGTCTGAAGCAGGGATGTGCATGAATATTCGAAGGATTCAAAATCTGATCGAATTTGATCGAATTCAGACATTAAAATTCGAATCAAATGTCTCTAAATTCAAATTTAATGTTCAAATGAATTTTTGAATTTTTCAAATCATTCGTATGAATTATTCAGACATTTGTATGTGTACAGATATATACGCATTACAAACGTATCCATACGCATCTTATTTATGTCCGTATGCATTTGTACAGATACGTACGGGATGAAAACGGGATGCATACAGGATAAAAACAGGATGTGTACAGACGTGTAAGGATACGTACGGATGCAAATGGACTCATTCAAATGTTGCCAACGTTCGTATCTTAAAATACGAATTGAAAATTCATGCAAATAGATTCAAATGTATTAGTTTTTAATCGAATGTGAATACATCCAAATTTTAAACATTCAAATTGATTCGAATCTTCAGATGTTCTATTCAAATCAAACCAAATCCCAAAAATTTTGTTCGTGCACATCTCTGGTCTGAAGCACCTCACAGGAGAGACTATTCCATAACCTAGGGGCCATCACTGAGTAGGTCCTCTCCCGTGTCTCCACCCCATTTACTACTGAATGATTGTACAACCAGGAGGGCCTCCCCTCCAGATCTTAAGGTACAGGAAGGTCATTGAACATAAATGTGTAAAAGATCCCATTCTGGGAACCCAGAAGTTTTATGGTTGTGTTATAAAAAACAATAAAAATTATATATAAAAAAAAGGAAGAAGGAATTTCTTTCGATATTTAGGGCCTATATGTGTTTAAGTGCTGGTAGGTTGCCAGCACTGTGTGACATCATCAGACTTCTTTATGGTCATGTTGGGGCTCTGCTGGTCTATCATCTTAATGGCTTATAATTTTACCTGTTGACCAGATAGAATTTGTATGAAATTTGCTAAGTTGACAAGGTTAGTTGGATAGTTCCAGGGAAGAAAAATGCAAAAAAATACAAAAATGACTAGTCACTTTTCTAATATTTTCTTTCACCCTGAAGGTGGACTGAGCCTGGGTTAAATCTTAGGTGGGAATCCAGCCCTTATCAACTCATGGCACACAAAGCAGCTTACAGAAGGTAAAATGCATTAAAGCACATTTAAAACATATGACGTTAAGAGCAATCAAGATAAAAAAGAAGATAAAAGATAAAAGAAAGCAAGAATTAAAAACTCAAAGGGATTGTCCAGAGGGAAATGTCAGAGAGGCAAAACGTATTCTCTTGTTTCCTAAAATATGTTCAGGTATAGAAGTCTAGCTCTGTAGGCGAAATCCAGGTGCCTTGGGAAACAGAGAGGGGCAGCTGTGAGTCTGCTGGATTTGGGGTAGCAGTTTGAGAGCCACTACGATGGTCAGTCTGGGATCCCTGTTCGCTGAGGTCCACCACATGTTTAATGGCGGACCTGATCTGCTGGAAGATGATAAATGATGAGGCTGGAGGCAGAGTACAGGCAGAAAGACAAAGAGTTTAATTTTCCTGGGCTTAAATACAGCAGTCAGTAGGGGCGTGGAGGAAATGATGTAAAGGCACAATCCAGGGAAGTGATTGGTGGAGCTGGGTCAGGCAGGCAGGTCAGAGGTGCTTGGCGATGTCGCATCCTGTGGTCAGAGGTGGGGAAAACCTCAAACAGGAAGAGAAGGGAAACTGTCCTTTAGAAACATGTGCTCGGACTCCAAATGCCCAAAGGCCACTGCATGAAGTGGAAAGAATTCAGACCCTGGTGGTACTGAGTGTGTACTACCAGTCTATGGAAACAGGAAAAAATCTTATTTCTTTTCCACTTGAGACTAGGGAATTAAGGTATGAGCTGGAAGGGAAGCTAGGGCAAAACTGCAGCCAGGAAATTACTGCATTCAAAAGATGTTTGCCTTACTTCAGATGAAAATTTGTTCCACAGCTTGGTGCCATTGCTGAGAAAACCTCTGGCCCATAACATAGGAGTAAAAAAAAAAAGTGATTTAACTCATGACATCTAGGTCAGTGCTTCATACTACATATATATTAATAAATAAGACTAATGTCTTACCTAGAATCAAAATGAGATTTGAATGTTTACCACATGATGTGTGACTGTGTACATGAACACACAAATACAAGTGGGTCCTTACATCTTAGCAACAGCATAAAATGACGAAAGAACATACAAATTATTCAAACAGCCATTAAAAAACTTATACGCAGCAGCAGCAAGTAAATAAGATTTTTTTAAAAAAAGTTTTGAGGTTTGGGACCTCAAAAGTCAGCCACCTGTTGTTTATGGAGAGCAATGGATTATCTTGAGAGGTGTAGAAGATTCCCCAGGAACAGTAGCAAGCTGGAATAGATGGGTCTAAAAAACATTCAGTACAGATGAAATACATCTGGGTAAGGCATGCAAACAGAAACAGGTCCGTTGAACAAAATTATAACAATTTTAATTTTGCTTCCAGATACACACTCCCATTCATGAAACTGGGGGTCTCTTGTTCAAGTTGACTAAAGAACTTTAGGCATGGCTGCAAAGCCTACTGGGAAATTCCATCCAGCAAAGGTAGCCATTTTAGAGCTGTAGAGGTGCCCACGCTGAGTTTGCAGAGCCTTTCAAAATGTTTCTCTCTAAAACCCCTGCTGAGCACTTTAAATGGCTTTTAAGACCTTTAAAAACTGAGTGAAAGTAAGTGCTGGCTGACTTTATAGCTCTCTAAGCCATTTATAGCGTTTCCAACATCCTACTGTTAACACACCCTTAGAATTATAAAACTATAGGGACCTGAAGGCTGTTTACTTTGCTAAATGCCAAGACAAGCATGGAGGGCGCAGACTGTTGATATTGAAGTTCTAGGACAGGATTTGTGGAATCTCAACTGCTCAAAATAAATACTAGATTATTATTTTTTTATCTATTGATTTGTAATTCCCATTTCTAGCTGTTGCGGGTTATGCTTTTGCTTTGGTCATTTCTATAAGAGGGCAAGAAGGGAAAAAATAAGTGTTTATATGTCAAGTTTCTGCTTGCATTCAGGATTCATCTGCATACAGCAAAAACATTGGGTTGAAAGTGGCTTAAGAGGTGGTAGCATCCAGACACTAAGGCTGCAATCCCACTTAGGTTTTTTAAAACAAAACAAAGCTAAACCTAATGCAAATGCGCATTCTGCCCATTACCATCCCCCCCACCATTTTTGCTTCTATTTGCTTCCCCACAGCAAAGCCAAACTTTCAGTGAGTGCTTACAATGTTGCACAAAATCACCTCCCTAAGCCTTCTTGTCCATGCCTTCCCCCCACTTTCTCCTTTATCACATCTTTCTCCCACCCACCATGGTTGGTTCATGCAGGAAGGAGCCAGCCAAGTCATCTTTCCCCAGCCAAAAAAGGAGAAAGTGAGAGAAAGCATGGCCAGGAAATGAAACTTGTTATCAGTGTGAAAGTGAAACTTTTTATCCACCATGGAGTGGCCTGCCAAGGGAAAAGGGTGTGTGCTGGCTTGAACACTTTAAAATCCTCTGCAAAGGAGGGATGGCAAGCCAGGGGCTGTCCTACCGGGTGAAACCCCACCCATTTGACGGTGCATCTCCCCCCAATACTGTGGTACTGTTCCCAAAGGTATAAAGATAAAGCATTTTAGCAGAAAAAACAGGAGTGAGAGCTTTTTTTCAGGTGTTTTTTATTGTGGTTTTTAGCTACTTACTCCTTGGAAAATGCGGGAACTCAATCTGTAATGGGGCCAAAGAAAATTCAAATCATTTCAAACTGCAATAAAAGCCAGGTGGGAACCACCACCCCCAGCCACATTAAAGAACAGCAAATGCACTTTTAGAGGCCTTTAATGAGGATTAGAAGTGTGAAGAGGACATTGTCCTTATGCTACCACCTCTAAGCCACTTCCAATCCACTTTTTTCTTGTGTGTGGATATAGCCCTAGACTGGATTTATCTCATGAGTATAAGTTGATGCTAGCCGCTATATATTATATTTGAGGCAGAAGGGCTGTGGAAGTCACTGCTAAGGTACCAGAAAAATTGAGTATTTCCATTGTTCTTGAGCATGGATCAACTTTCCATATGCAGAAGAATGATGCAAATTGTTGCAGTTATCATATGGATATCAGGACTAACTTGGCTACCATAGCACAATTAATGGTATGCACACAGCTCCAAGCCAGTTGATGGGCCAGTTTAACTTGTCAAAAAGTACACTGGAAATTAGGGATGTGCATGAAGAAAAGTGCATGAACATCAAAGTGAAAGTATGCACATTTGAACACCTGAACCTTTGAACAAAATGAACAAAGCTCTCGGCATGCAAATATGAAAATTCAATCCAATTTTTGCAATTTCACACCATTTTTGATGGGAAAAGGTCATGCAAATGTTTGTCTGTGAATGCAAACATTCAGATAGAGATGAGCAAGATGTTTTTTTCATGGTCACTTCAAATTGCTGCAGATGCTCTCCGAATCTGCTTTGAATCCCAGCTGCCAGCCACACGTCCAAACCCCCTGTGAATCCCTTTTGAATCTACTCTGACTCTCCTGCAGGTGTAACTGTTCCAACAAAGGGGTATGGATGGCAGGTGGGCATGGAGGCAATACCCCACCACTGCCTGCCTTCGAAGCCCCACTGCTAGAGCAGCTACATGGGAGGGGAGTAGAGGCTTTTTGCCTCTGTCTCCATCCCCCCCCACTGCATCGGGAGTGGGGTGATTACACATGGTCGTCACCCCCCACCATTCCAGGTGGTGGCGGAGCAATCTGCCAGCACTACCCTCTAGGAGAGGCACAGCTTTGTAACTGCTACTATGAAGGCTGTGCCAGACTTCTTTGACAGCTCTGGAGGCCCGCCCAGAGCACCCCATCTGCATGGTAAGCCTTGCAGTTGCGTGATCTATAATCCGGTCTTCAAGAGTGAAGACCAGATTGTAGACCCAATTATTGAGGTTTTCCAGAAATCTGGATCTAGGGTCTTGAAGAACCCATTAGGGCTGGAATTGGGAGGCCATCATTAGGAAGATGCCTCCCTCATCCAGTCTTAATGGGGTCCCCTGTGCAAAATGATCTTTTAGGATCCGTTCCACAAGGGTCCCTAATGGGTCCCTAATGTGGTCTTCAGGGACAGTGTGGAAACACCCTTAGTGTTTGCATTAAAAAATCTTTCTTTCTTTCTTTCTTTCTTTCTTTCTTTCTTTCTTTCTTTCTTTCTTTCTTTCTTTCTTTCTTTCTTTCTTTCTTTCTTTGGTACAAAAATCAGATCTGCTTTCTATTACTGTCCCATCAAATGATCAATAATGAATTCCTTTCCCATCGATTCATTGCTGGCATTTATCATCATACAATGATAAGAACAGAATTTAGGCATTGTAGCCCTAGTTGTGAATGCCAAGTGTTTTCCATCCAAGATGACACATTTGCTGGAGTCCCATACACCCACAAAAATTTTAGTAACATTTGGTCTAGCTATCTAGAACTGCTTGAATCTTATGAAAGTTATGAAACAGAGTTTTCAACATCATCGAAACAGCAGCAATTGGCAGATACTGGTACTTTATTTTACTATTACTATTTTTTAAAAATGAAACATTTGTTCTCATCTAATTGGATTTTATCCAGGCTATTTTTTATTCTAATTTGATTAATTTGGCCTTCTGCATTGGGAGGATAGATCTGGGGTCCACCACTGATCCAGCTGGCATATGCTTTGCCAATTACTCTGAAGTTCTAGGACAAGTATGATCTTGTTGGTCAAACAGAGCTGTATGCACATGTGCCGTCACAACTAGGTATGCGCACAAATGGGTTTTGTGGCATTTAGTTAATAAGAAATCAAATGTTAGAAAATTTGTATTTGTTCAAATAGATCCTCTTCGAATGTGGTAGAATGAATGAATGAATAAACTTTATTGATTAGTCACTTGACCGTATCACATTTCAAGCATACAAAAATAAAACCATATAAGAATAAAATCAAGCCTGTGGATATATCATCATTACTTATCCTCATCACCCTTACAAGGCACTCCATTAAGCTCAATGAAGCAAATGTGGTAGAATTCTATTCAATACGAATGTATTCGTACAAATTTATATGAATATCCAATACAAATACATACATATCCAATGAGTATCTGACACGTATCCTGGATACGTATCCTATACGAACGCATACATATCGGATACGCATCTTATATCAGTGCAAACGTGTAGGATATGCATCAGATCCGTATCCTATATGAACGCATATGTATCGATATGTATCCGATACATATCCCCAGTTTAACAAATACCTAAACTATTCGTATGAACGCTCTGAAACATTCATATTTGTACAAATGTTAATGTACAATTGTTGTAACATTTGATTCCTGTATGAATGTCTGAATTTGTACATATTCATATGAATAGCAAATGCTACGAATATTCATGCACATCCCTAGTCACAACAGACCCACTTCCAGGTGCCCTATCCCATAATGCTTCATTTCTAAGAGGGGCATGAGGTCAAGAGCGATGGAGTGTGGAGTGGTATCTGTATGCTGCCTGGACATTCATATTGCTTTGCTGGCAGATGTCTTTATTGATGGAAGAGCCACCTAGATATTTTGAATGCATTTGGACTCATGAAAGGGAGCGATTGAGGAGATATCCCCCCAATCTCTGCACTATAATGTAGACAGAAGTGCCTATATACACTCCTGCTGAATCTGTTCAAACATCCAGAGTGTATTGAAAGCAGCCTAAGTGGAAATCATCCAAAAGGATACTCAGCTAGAAGATCTGTGCATTTTTTAAAAAAGTATTTCAAGGACAGAATGTGCATAGGAAACTGAAATCCTTGTTAAGGTTTATGCTTATTGTAACAAAAAAGGTACAAAGCTCAAATTCGGAAATCCCACTGGCAATCGGGAATCTACTTCAGATGATTTTGTTTTGTTAGGGTTTACAGCTCGGCCATGGTTACTTGTGGAAAGCAAGTGAAGAAAGTCCCATTTGGGGAGATCTACCCCGCTCTAGGAATGTGCACAAAAGGGGGGGAGGGTTGCATTCGAATTCAAGTAGAATCGAATATCCAAACATTTGGCTCCAATTGAATGTTTAGAATCCAAATGGAACAAAATCTCACTCGAATCAAATACATTTGAACCTATTTGTTCAAATGTTAGATTTGAATATGAAGATATGCATGTTGACAACACTGGTATGTGTTATACGTATCTGTACACATTTTGTACACATCACGTTTTATCCTGTAGGCATCTTGTTTCCATCCTGTACTATCAATGCAAACGCATAGGTATTTCGCGTACATATCTGTGCATTATTACATACGTATCTGTACATTTGAATGTTTGATATCATTTGAATGAATGTTTTGGAACATTCAAAATTCGTTTGAATGTTTAAATTGGAATGTGAAGACATTCTATTCGAACTTGAATGTCCACATTTGATGGAATTCAATCTTATTTTGAATGTTTAGAACATCTGTGCACATTTCTCCCCCTTCCCACTTTCTGGATGCTCTCTCAGTATTGGATCAAGCAGCTCTTCTGACTCACACGGAGACCCTTCTGCACTGGGCAGGGCTCTCCATACTCAGCACCAGCATGTGGACAGCAGGTCCATATTCTGAGCCATAATCAGAATATGGCTCAGCGCAGAAAGAGCCACAAAGTTTTCTCGGTCAGCCAGGCTGTGTGCTCTTTTCCTGGCAGACAATGGAGTATAATAAGAAACATGTCTTCCATTGTGATAAAAGGGCATTTATCCATAAGTAGTGGCATATGCAAACAGCTCCCCTGATTTGTTTCTGGTTCAGAAACAGTTTGGATTTCTTAAGCTGTGTTTTGCATCCGACTGTTGTGATAGTTCATGATTATATAACTATGGACAAAAGGGAAGAAATAAAGTAAAATAAAAGGAGGCAGTTGTTGCTGACACAAGTAAGCTGTTAAACCTAGGCATGGGCACAGCCAGTTTTTCTTTATTGTCAGTAAACTGCAGTTGTTCCTCTATGTTCCAAAATGTTCTGTTCCTAGAAATCCTCAGGGATGCAGAAATGGTGAATGTGAGCACAGCAGTAGCAGCCAGCATCGCGGGGGCCTCTGCACACCTATCTGTGTGCATTGGCACAGAGGCAAATCTCTCTGGAGAACCTGCTCTGGGTCAGATCCAAAGGCGAACTGCTGCTGCCCTGTGGGTTTTTGATTATCTTGCCAATCAGTCACACAGAACTTCCGGGTGCATCAGAGGGACCCCTCAGATGGTGGACACTGCTAGACGCCAAGGTATCCTCCCACCGACTCCAACAATCCTGAAGCAATGGGCATCTGGGACAGGTGATTCTGCCATTCCAACATCCACACAGCTCAGGTGGGATTGGGTAAAATGACTCCTCAGCTCCATTGTTACTGGGTCGGCCCACATTGAGTTGTTGGCCACAGTGTGAGATATGATGCTGGACCAGATAGACTGTGGTTTGACCCAGCAGGGCTCCTCTTAAGTTCTCACATTAGACATGCTCTGAGAAAACATGTGGAGACAAATGTCAGTCTTCATGCACATGGCTTACCATCTCTTGGTTGCCATGGCCTATTTCTGCAAGCTGTGGCAAAGTTACCAGGCCTTATCAGAGCACAAGTTAAGAACCTCAGAACTGACCCAGCATGTTGCGTTTTAAATACTATTGATAGGTCCCTCCTAGAGCTGAACTGTCTCCCTGAAGACACCTTGTGAATGGGGGGGGGGGGGTGAAGATCAGCAATCCTGCTGTGAAATGAAAACCAGGCCTGACTTTCACCTGGCAACTTCTGTTTATGATGTCACTATTCTGGCAGGAACCTAACTTGAAAATTCCAAGAGCTCAGATGTTTGTGGAATGGGCAACACTTCTGCTACACATGCACACATACCAAAATATGAACTTCCAGATATCAAATTTCACAAAATATAATGCAATTCAAGTTCATCTCAAAATGTGGGCCCCTGTATGCTTACAAGTACATATTGTTAACTTTCAGGTGAATATTTTGCATTCGATACCTCTTGGAAAACAGGGAGGAAGGGAGGAAGGGAGGGAGGGAGGGAGGAAGATTTTAACCAAGCACTGCTTTTGGCCACATGTAGCATTATCTTCTCAAATTTCCAGTGCAGGAGATTTAAGAGAGAAAACCCAAACAGTGAGGATACTAAAAAGTCATATATTCCCTGGAGATGGGCTCCGATTATTTAAATTCTCTGTCAGCAGCAAATAAACTCCAATTGTTCTTTTGTTGGCAGAAGCATTTTATATTCATGCAATCCAGTGTGATTGCAGATAGTTCTATAGACTGTGTGGAAATTCCTATTTCTGTTTAAATATCAATGGGACCACAGCAAAAATAGGAAGAAGAAATTAGGTTAACACCACAGTTATTTTCTCTTCTTTTACGTTTGGCTACCGACCATCGAGATGATTGCTGATCAGGAATAATATAAGAACTGTTTTTTCTGGATGACAGCAGAAGAGCACGTAGTCTGTCATGCATCTGTTGTGGCAATATTGGGCAACTGGAGTCTAAACAGTTGTGGCAAATTCAGAACTGCATGTCTGGAGCATAGGCGGGAGTATCTCATGTGCTTTAATAGCATTAAAAAGGCTTCTAGTTAGGGATGTGCACAAACCTTATTTTGGGGGTTTGTTTTGGTTCAACTCATGCTCAGTGGGTGCTAGAACTGATGCCTAGTTTCTGCCTCTAGGGACACGTCTCCAGGTCATTTACAGGGAGACAGGTGTATTGTTAGCTACTAGAATAGAGGCCTTTTTGCACTTCAGTCATCCAGTTGAAGTGCATTAAGGCTGGGACAGATGGGGGACAGATCCACCATTCCATTTCATGCTCCAGGCTGGGCCAGTTCTGGATGGAACTGGCCTTTGGCAAGAGCAAATGCTCTGTCCCAGGGTTGGCCTTCTTCTGTACCTTAGATGACTTGGAATTGTCTCTGGGTTGAAGGGAGAGATGGGATACCTTTCAAGGCTCTTTGCAAGGTTTTGCCTTCATCTTCTGCTTGAGATGCCCAGAAGCAATTGGTGGGCCACTGTATGAAACAAGATGCTGGACTAGATAGGCTGTGGTCTGATCCAGCAGGGCTCCTCTTAGGTTCTTATACTGAACCACAAAAGCAGTTGGTACTGATTGTCAAATCAGTTTGGTACTTTAAAATTGTTTTTAAAAAGCCCTTTTAAAAAGGCACACTTACCCTGCTGAACTAGGGTTCGATTCAAACCTTCATTGGTTCCATCCTAGTTCAAAATGAAACCTAAGCTCCTTCTGCACTTACCTTTCTGTGTTATTCTGGATCAGTGGATCCGGAATAGCCCAGCCCACAGATTTGGATTCTGGGATGGCATCAGCTGGATCAGCACCATTTGCACATGCCACATCTGTGAGCCTCAGGGCTTCAGGGAGGGGCTTTCTGATGGTTCCCTGTGGTGCTCTACTAAAAGGCACCTCTTCATTAGTCCTGAGCATGGGAGGTTTGCCTTCAAGGCCTTGCTGATCTGCTGGTAAACCCTACTAGGTCTGCAGGTGATCTAGATTAAGGCCTCTCTTAATCCGGATCACATTCAGTCCAGTAAAGCCAAAGTGGAGCAGTGTCATGAGTCCAGCTCTCGTGATCTGAATCGACCTGGGAGACAGAGGTGCAGCAGCTGGGGATGCTGTGCTTTATTGCTGGGCGTTACAATAGATTATTTCCGGGCTCCGACTGGCCCGGTCCTGGAAGCCAACCAGAGTGCAAGGGCTGACCCAAGTTAGGCTAGAAAATGGGGGAAGGTAATGAAGAATCTTGAAGCAGGAGTAAGCTGGAAAAATAGGCAGTTTAATGTTACAAGGGGTTTTTATACAGCAAAAGGAAGGGGCACGGGGGAAATGACATCAGAGCAACATCAGGGGAGGTGATAGGAGAAAAGATGGTGCCTTCTGGGTCAGAGGTCCTTCTGATGTCACTTCCTCTGGTCAGCAAGAAAAGAAGGGCAGTTCTCTTAAAACCATGTGCTCGTGGACTCCATTAATGCCTAAGGGCAGCCGCATGGAGTGGAAAGAATTCAGCACCCTGGTGGTGCTGAGCGAGTACTACAAGTCTATGGAACAGGAAAATTCTTGCTCCTTTTACTCTGAGGTTTGTGAAATGGAGGGCTGAAGAAAAGGAAGCCAGGGGAAAAGTTGGGCAGCTTTTGTGGTTAGTACAAGGCAGTGAGGGATCTTCACTAGATGGAGCAGGATCTGAATTAAGATGCCCTAAATCCAGATCCCAGTAATACTGTTTAATCAGTAATACCAGAGGACCAAGGATCATGATCCGGAATACAAGAGGCATACATACTGTGGAATACATCTCAGAATACCGGTCTGCTGGCCACAAGCTAATGGAAACTAGGGCAGGTGTCAGCTGGGACTTTCTATGGTCTGCTCTAGCATGCAAATCGCAGGCCCCTATTCTGGGATTTATTCCAGAATAAGGCCAAGTGCAGAAAGCGCCCATAACTCCACAACTATCCCAGTAATATGCCGGTATTACAGCATCACGATAACTTGTAAACCTCCCCTATACCTGGCTTCAGGTTAGATAACGGAACATCATGCATTAGTGCACAGAGAAGTTCTGGAGCAAAAGGACCTTTGACTGACAAATTAGTTTTTCTAGATCTTTCCACCTGTGCTCAAATTCCAGCTGCTTTGTTCTTGTTTTGTTCTTTCCATATGTGCACAAATTAAAGTTACAGTTTTCTGTTCTTGCTTTCTTCTTCATGCAAAAGGAGGTGCTCAGCTGGCTATAATTAGAAATTCACGATGAACAGTGGTTGTTGAACTTGTCATTGCTGCTAGATGATACTCACTTGGTTTTCGCCAGATTACTTATTAGGAGAGGGAAGGGGAAAACAAACTCTTACTTATAAATAACAAGTCCCTACAAAAACTAAACCAGACAAGAGCTCTGTGTTAAGCCATATGAACCTGGCAGCTGCATTATGCTAGAGAGCCATCACTGTCTGCACCCAAATAAGAAATAGGGAACAGGGAGACGGAGGCAAACAGATGAGATGATGAGGCCTTTTCTTAATTTTTCTGTGTGATTTTTTTAAAGGCACAGGTGGCAAGCCAAGTGTTTTCTGGATGAGAACCAGAAGCTTTTCAAAAATGAAAACAATAAAAAAACCCATTTTCCTCATTTTTTCTCCCCTATTGCTGAATGAGAGAAAAAAACCAGCTCCATTTCAGACCTGTCACAGAGTGTCCTGAACAGCATATCTAGCAGACTGCCCAAACACCACTGAATACACACAGTGGTGCTGCCTGTCCATGAAAAGCATTTCCTCTGAGGCTTTGTCATCAAGAATGCGATGTTTTGTTTTTCTTGCAACCAGCCTTGGAAAGCCAGGGCATATGATATCCCACCAGGTGCCAAAATGATACACAATAGAACATCAGGGAAACATCAGCCATAATCCAGTTCTGTAGACCTCCGACAGGTATGCTGGGATTTGTATTCAAAGGCTTATTGTGCATCAAGGGACTCCATGTACCATAGGTTCCTCTTCCTCCTAGGGAGGGACTTGCTATGTTCTGGTTGCTTACCAAAACCCACAGAGATGTGAAAGCTCTTTCTGAAACAGAGGGCAGCCCACCTGTTGTCAAAACTTCAAGATCATAGTGCATCAGTTCTTTGTTTGGAGTTGTCATTAAGACAGTCTGTTACATGCATTGTCAATATTCTAAGAAGATGGTGGATTCAGCTAATCATTTGAATCATTTCCCCACCTCTGTGATTGTGGCTTGCAGATGAAAAAAGACATCTGGAGACCATCTCAATGGCATCAATGAGGGGGACAACTCCCCTTCACTTGTCTAGGGCTGTGACATAGGGTGTGCTAGCTCCTGCCCCAGGGAAGAATGTGGGTTGTCTGTACATCCTATGCTATGTCCTGAGCTGACATCTTACCTCCACAAAAGGCCTCAGAATTAGTGCAGTGAGTTTGGCTTGGTCCAGAACTAGTTTGAATGTGTTCAACCCAATTTGAATGGAACCTTGAACAGTTTATGGTAGTTTGATTGTTTACAAAATGAAAAAAAAACACAATAAAATGCATTGGAAAAGCCCTATTTAAAGGGCCATATTGGGGCCAAGTTAAACCAGTTTGGATCAGATGCCATGGTTTCACCCATTCAATCAAACATGCCCTAGTTCGGTTTGAATCAAATTAGCCCCACTCACAAACAGGAATAGGGATGTTCTAAACATTCAAAATTCAATCAAATTCAGTTGAATGCGGACATTCAAACTCAAAAAGAATGTCTACACATTCAAATTTAAACATTCAAATGAATTTTGAATCTTCCCAAACATTCGTTCGAATGATTTGAAACATTCAAATGTACAGATATATATGTACAGATATGTACAGTATGTACATAAACAATTGTACACCTATGTATCTGTATGCATCTCATACGTACCTGTATACATTTGTGTATGAAATGCATACAGATATGTATTCACATATGCATGTTGTCGGCATTTGTATCTTAAGATTCAAATCTAACATTTGAATGAATAGATTCAAATGTATTTGATTTGATTTGGATTTTGTTGCATTTGGATTCCAAACATTCAAACTGAATCTAATGTTTTGACTTTCAATTTGCATCAAATGCAAATGCAAAAACAAACAAACAAGCAAAAAACACATTCATTCATATCCCTAAACAGGAAGGTGGCTTAATTTGTTTTGAACTGGGTCTAATCACTTGGTTCAATTCAAACTGGAAGGAACCCAAACCAGACTTGCACATTTTAACTAGTAGACATTCTAACATCCTTCTCAGAACACTCTTCAGAGATTATTTCCCTGGGTAACTGACTGTTGTGCTCTTGAGATTTCCTGGGGGCAGTCACCACAATAGGTGTGGAAGCCCCTTAGGAAATGTCTTACAATTATTTGCCCCTTATAAGTAAGATCCCTAAGAGGGAGAACATCAGCCACTGATACATTCCATGTGCAGAGGATGGAACATAATCATGACCTCGACTACCAGTAGTTCTCAATATTGAGGACTACTGCTGTGCTAGATCAAGCTAATTCATAACACAGGCATGCAGAAGGGATGCCTCTGTTTTCCGGACCACCAAGGGATCCATTTTACTGACCCACCAAAGAGTGCCACTAAAACAAGTTCTCTGGGAGCTTTGTGACTAGGAACCTTTGTCCTAGCCCTTCAGAGCCTTTGGAAGCCAGTCCCAAAGTTCACTCAATGTAGGGGCTGGTTTGAACCAGCATCTTCTTGTAGATGGCATGCTCCAGACTATGCCTCGCTATGGTCCAAACCAGTGGACCTTCTTGGTCCAGTCTCATTGGTTTGGAACACAGTCAGGCAGTGGAGAAAGGTTCCATCTTCCCTCCAAATGATATAATTTGCCAGTGGCTGTGACTATTTAACATTAACCCAGCTACCATAAAATCAGGTAAAATCCAGTTCACTCCAAAGAGATGAAAAACCTTCCCAAACATTTCTTGATTGTTGCAACATTTCCACAGATTTTGGATCTTGCTGTCCCTGTTCAGTCTAAACAAAAACAGTATGTCTTTGGCTAGAGATGAGTTGGTACATGCTCGCTTGCTTTGAAATTAACACAAGACGAATGAATTTTTCTTTCTTCTTCTTCTTCTTCTTTTTTTTTTTGGAGGAGGAGTTAGTTTGAGATTAATTATCTAGCACATTTCAATGAATAAAAACCAAAGGAAAAATAAGTTGTGCAAACCTCTCTTCCAAGTCCCATCTTTTAACAGATGTTGTGATAGCCGCCTATCCCTTTATGTAAATATGTCGATTAATTCAATTATAGATATAGGGGTTAAAAAGGAATTTCTCCAAACTCTAGGTTTAGCTTTTTCAATTTTCCTGTTAAAGTCTGGCAAATCCACTTAACACTGGGATTTATAAAGAAGTGCTCAGCATTCATCTTGCACTACTTCATCTTGCACTACTTCATGACCAGGTTGTATTATGTGACTGGCGGGTAATGGAGGGACATGGCTCCAACTGTTGAACCAAAGGGTAGATTAAAAGGACACTTCCACACAGAGCTTCATCTCTCCTGAAGTCTTGATCTAGGTGTCATGTCTGGTATTTCAATGCTCCCTATTTTGTTTGACTTTCTAGAATGGACACTAGCTTTGTTCTATGTTATAGTGTTTATCGTATGTCCAAGTGTGGCTGTTACTGAGTTACCGGATAAAGGAATAAAGGATGGGGTCAGGAGAACTATTAAAATTAATACTCCGCCAGATGACAACCAACCCATCAAATGCTGAACAACAGGAAAAAAAGACATGAAACAAGTTAAGCATATCATTGGAATATGGGCTACACTCATTTCCTCCCAATTTTTGCTCAACAGACCATGTACAGGGCCGAGTGGGTGCCATAACTCAGTTCTAAATGCATATAATAATGCAGGCCAGTGGACTGAGAATTTCCAACAGATAGATTGACGTTGCTAGCTTTTGGCACACGCGATATAAGACAAACATCAGAGGCAGAGCCAAAGGATGCCTTCCAGGTTACACGAGCATCTTTGAACGAGATAAAAGGGTTGAAAATGCAGAAAGCTGGCTTAAAGCAGGTGAGATCACAGATTTACCTAGTTTAATTTTGCACTGTCAGGGATTCACCAAGTTTCAGGAAGGGATCTTTCATGCTTTACCTATGCTGGATTCACACTAGGGATGAGCATGAATATTCACATTTGGAATACATGCAGATATGTACAAATTCCAACATTCAAGGATGAATCTAATTGAGCCTACATTTATAGGCCCTATTTGTCTGTGAATTGAATTATCTGGCATTTGTCAAAGCTTCGATTGAAGCTTCAGTGGATACCAGACAGACAGACAGACAGACAGACAGAAGACAGACAGACAGACAGACAGACAGACAGACAGACAGACAGACAGACAGACAGACAGATAGATAGATAGATAGATAGATAGATAGATAGATAGATAGATAGATAGATAGATAGATAGATAGATAGATCTTTCCTTCCTACATGCAGATGGGGAAAGCGTCCGGCTGTAATGTGAAAAGGCCTCTGTTCTCCAAGCCATCTTTTTAAAAAACATGATCAGTAACTACTGAGGGAGAAGGAGGTAAATAACATGCTAATGAAATTCACAGTGAATAGAATCTTGGGAGGTGATACTAGCACTAATGAAGACAGAGGTGTAATACAAAATGGCCCTGCAGGACTTTATGGTGGTGTTTGGGAGGAAAACTTCAGACAAGAAATGTAAATCAGCATTGTGAGGGAGGAGATGATGATTATATATAAAAGTTTAAAATCACCCACTTTCTGTAGCCCACTCATGTATTAAGATTCAGAAGGAGTCTATTCCCTTCCCTCCACAGTGTTTCAACTATGGGTGTTTCCGCACTAGCTGCAGAAACTGTTTTAACCCCCCCCACACACACACACACATACACACAAGCCAGATTAAGAACACTTACCTTAAGCGGCTTCCGCATTGGAGTCCTCTTCTGTGACCCTTTGTGGAGGCCGCTTCCGCATTTTGGCATGGAAGACCGGTTTTTAAAACCAGTTTTGCCTCCAAAATCCACATTAACTGTAAGACCTGAAAAATCAGGTCGTACATCTGTCTCTTCGCCTGGATGTGTGCAGAAGGAGGACGCTTCCGCGCATGGCCAGGCAAAGGGATGGATTCCCTCCGCCCACCATGTTGGGTAGGGCGGAAGCAGGACTGTCTGCTTCCGAAGCCCTTCCACTGTGCACCAGGCACCGCCAGAAACACATGGTGACTGGCAGCTGCATGCTCCATTCCTCTGGCTCCAGGGGTGGCATCGCCGGCATGTGAGATGGAGGACTTTTGGAATGGGTGCTGATGTATCCGCACAGTACCTACTCCATCCATCCTCTGGAATCTGGCCTCCCTGTGCGTGTGCCCTTCAGATCCGTCACTATTTGTAACAGATCAGGAGGAGGACGGATCACCAAAAAACAGATCTTTTTAGATCTGTTTTTTCAGTGGCCAATGTGGAAGCACCCTATGTTGACCCTAGGGATGTGAACAAATACTCAAAAGGTTCGTTATTCGTACAAATGCATACAAATTCAGACATTCATATATGAATCAAATGTCCAGGCATTTGTACTTTAGTATTCCTATGAATATTTTGAGTTATTTGTATGAATAGTTTGGACATTCATATGTGTACGGATATGTATGCATCATGTGTGCATCTGTACGGATACGTACGGGATGAAAACAGGATGCATATGGATGAGTACGAGATTCATTTCATCGGATGCGTATTGAACATTCAAACAAATAGATACGAATGTAATCGTATTGGTTTGACTGTCCAGACGCTAGTTTTTCTTTATTCATGCAAATTGGGATTTTCAAGTATTCAATGCATTACGAATACAGTGTCAAAAATTGCATTTGTGCACACCCCTAGCTGACCCTAAAATAAAGGAACGCCTCCTCCCATACCGACCTGCCCGTGCCTTAAGAAGAAGTGGTAAGGCCCTCCTGGTTGTCCCACCACCTTCAACAGTGAGGTTGCTGGGCACCCAGGAGAAAGCCTTTTCTGTGATGTCCCCCAGACTATGGAATAGCCTCCCCGTCGAGGTGCGTCAGGCCCCTTCCTTATATATATTTAGGAAGGCAGTTAAAATGCACCTCTTTCGCCTGGCCTTTGGCTGAGCTGTTAATGTTCCCTCCCCCAGTACAGACACTATCATTTTAAACATATTGTATTTTGTTTTATATGTGCTGAATTTTTAAAGTCTTTTAATGTCTTTTAATGTATATTCTATTTTAATCTGTTGTTACCTGCCCAGAGACCTTTGGGTATGGGGTGGGATAGAAATGTAAATAAATAAATAAATAAATAAATAAATAAATAAATAAATAAATAAATAAATAAATAAATAAATAAATAAAGTGAGCTCATGGTCTAATTCAGGGCTTGCCCCCTTCTAAACAGTACCATCTCCATTATCCAAGGTCTTTCCTTGGCAGCAGTGTTCATAATATTCAGCCAGGTGTTATCAGTGCCTTCCAGAGATGTGCATGAATATTCGTAACGTTCAAAATTCATATGGATTTGGCCGAATTTGGACATTCAAATTCGAATTGAATGTTGGCACATTCAAAGATTGATATTCGAATTTAAATCAAATGTTTTGATACATTCATATGAAGCTTCGTATGGGATTTGTATGGGATTTGTATGCTGCTTGTATTCATTCATCTGGGATTCATATGAGATTGAACATTTGCCACAAATACAAATCCTACCACATTTGAAGGGAATCCATTTGAACAACTATGAATTTTCTTGCATTCAGTTTGACATGAATCAAATACAAAAAACAAACAAACCTTTGTGCGCGTCCCTATTCACCGGGGTTCTTAGTCTGCTTCAAATCCCAAGCTTTTTTGTCAAGCAGTAGATTGCTCAACTCTGGACTGACCAAGTACTCTCTTCAGTGACAGGACTTTGCCCTTGAATTTGCTTTTGCTGCCACTGGGCTTTTCAC
The DNA here is from genome assembly GCA_023333525.1 of Aspidoscelis tigris stejnegeri. Classification (NCBI taxonomy): domain Eukaryota; kingdom Metazoa; phylum Chordata; class Lepidosauria; order Squamata; family Teiidae; genus Aspidoscelis; species Aspidoscelis tigris. The sequence goes on from JALMGA010000005.1 coordinate 9,252,678, forward strand.
CTTAGCAGTGGTTTCTTAGGAGACATTCTCGTTCTCACTACTGCTGCCAAGGCAGAGTCAATAGAACACACTTCACCTCTAGTTTCATCTTTTAAGGCTGATTAGTCAAGCATAGTGGTGCAATGTCTGTCATTTCTGATTGGCTGCACATTTGCCCAATACGTGTGAAGCTGGGAGATATCTTGGACTAGACTGCCCATCACTCAGATGTCAGTACTTTGCCTGAGCTTCATTGACAGCCAACAGCCAAGCAGTCAGTGCAGTGTTCTTCAAGAATTTCCCCTAGATCTGCCACTAAAAACTGGTAATTTGCTGAGCATCCTGGCAGTGAAATCCTCCAGCTCCAATGGCTATTAGGCCAGATTTTATCGATGCAATTCCCTTCGCATGAGTGACTGACTGAAATAATCCACTATGGTCAAAGATCTATATAGAATTGATACACGAGTATAAATATCAACTCATAGGGTGTGTCCCCATAGGCATTTAAATCCAAACTGAATCCAAATTCGGTATCCAGCGTCCCCATTACTTATGTAATTAATCCAAATGTAGCATCCAGGCATCCCCATTCAATTTCTTACTCCTGGATTTTATGAGGACTATCCTGCAGAAATCTGGAGGAAAACAAAGTACTGATGAAAACAGGACTCAATCCCCTTTTTTGAGCCAAGTCCACTTCCCCCCTCCCCCAAATGGGGATGTTACCTGCCTATTTGGAGTAGAGGTTTAGTATTATAGCCAATGGCAGCCAGCTGTGGGTGGGATTTCACAGATGCAAAGCTCCCCCCTCCCTTGCCATGCTCTCAGTGCTAGAACCCTGATTGAAAACGGCAAAAGGGGGAGAGAGCTGATTGATGCATTTTTGCCTTTAAAACCTTTTTGCCAGGAACATTTGCATCTTTTCTGATTATTGTTATCAGAAAGATACATTTTATAAGCAAAAAGGCTTTGCAAAAAGCAACTCACCTCCCATTGTGCTGTGCTTGCTCCTACGCTGATCTGCTTGAGCACACAGTTCCCAGCAATGTCAAAAGGGAGAGATGTGAAAGGAGAAAGTAATCAGGTTTAGATTTTTTTAAAAAAAGTGCCAGCTGTTAATTTAAGATCTCTGGCTTCAGCCCAAGTGAATGAGTGAAGGGGAAAGTTTTGCTGCTTTGATTGCAGGCAAGGTTTGCACTCGAGGTGGGGGGATTAAAAGTCCTGTTCTGAGTGGGGATAGCTATATTTGGATTAATTGCCAGGCAATCTATTCAGATTAAAAATAGTCTCCAAAAATAGTCCAAACAGAACTAAACCAGGACTACAAAAACTAAGTGGGGATGTACCCATAAGGTTTAATAGGTAAGAAAAATATTATGATAGACCAGAGGAGGGCAGAGACATTAATGAGGGACAGATGAAGGTTAAGTGGGTACAATTGGGGGGTGGGGTCATTGAAGGGCTACCAAGGAGAAAAGTCAAGTCTGAAGATGTCAAGAAGATGACACCAACTGTAGAAGGTAAGAGACAGATTAGAATTTGATGGAACCAGTCAAATTTGGAGGGAAGAAAATCAGCATTGAAGGAAGGAAAGTCTAGGAAATATTTTTGGCCAAGGCACTGCCAAGAATCGAAGGGGATAAGAAATGTATTGTCCCTTCTGTCCTATATTGAGTTGTGGAGTAGGGGTGACTGTCTATAAAGATGGTAAAATAATATAAATAGCTTGGGTGGTGGAAGGACTGCAGGTTGAGGGAAGGATTGTTGTCAGTCCATCCTATTGTTAACACTTCCAGTAGTTTCTTGGTATAGTTTTTTTCACCCAATGGGCCCACCTCATGTTCCTTAGACTGAGGCCCTTTCTGCATGAACTCTAAATCCACCTTAAGGATCTATATAGTAACAATCTGGGCCTCCATATTTGCATTAATGAGGATCTAGGAGCCCCGGTTCCCTGCTGGCTTGGCTCCATCTGCACTTGACAGAGCCTGATCCAGATTAAGGAGGTCCTCAATCTGGATCTCTGGTGGTACCATCTAATTGGTACTACCAGAGGGACCAGTGGCCCTGATCTGGAACACAGGAGGTGTGCAGAAGGCACACCTCTGTGCTTTGAGATTACCAGTGGGTGCTTTTCATTGGCAACCTGAAGTGCAAAACCCTAAAGCACCCCCATAGGCCCCAAGACAAGGAACTTTCATTCCTAGTCCTCAGAGGCATGGGGGTGCAGCTTTGAATCTTACATGAGCGTCAAGTATGGTGTGGGCCATATGAATCAACACTGTTGCTACAGATGGCATAGATTCTACCCACGCCTGCCTGCAATCCAGATCAGTGAGCAGGTAAGTGCAGAAAGGGCCCAAATCCTCAAAACTATGACAAACAATAAAATGTAGAAGCAAATGGGTAGAGAGAGAGAGAAATGTGTCACTGCAGAGTGGGTATTACAATCTTCCTGTATTGAAATTCCTTGTTTTTATTTTTGGTGCAAGTGTGGGAGACAGCCTTAAATTTAATTTCACAGCAGAAGAATCAAACTTCTTGATGTCAGAAAGAACTCATTTGAATTCCTCTGAAAGACCTAAAGAACTTAAATTTGAAACTATCCATAGCAGGGATAAAACTCCCTTACACTCCGTACACTGATGCTACTCTACCACAATTCACACGTGCCTGGTGGGTTTGTATTCTAAGAAGGGGAAGAATGGGAACAAAAACATGGAACCCAAATAGTTTTTGTTATCTGCTGCTAAACTAGTTGTGCCACAAACCAGGAAGACTATAACCAATCTCAGTACACTTGTTATCAAAAGCTGTGTTAGGGAGCCAGACGCTTATCTGGGAATACAGGGTTCAATTCCTCCCTCCCCCACGAAGCCAGCTGGGTGTCCTTGGGCTAGTCACAGCTCTCTTCTGAGCTCTCATAGCCCCACCCACCTCACAGGGTGTCTGTTGTGGGGAGAAGAACAGAAGGTTTGTCAGACACTTTGAATCTCCTTAAATGGGTGAGTAAAGTGGGGTAGAAAAGCCAACTTTTCTTCTTCTCCCTCCATGAAGCCAGCTGGGTTACCTTGGGCTAGTCACAGCTCGTCTCTGAGCTCTCACAGCCCCACCCACCTCACAGGGTGTTTGTTGAGGGAAGAAGAACAGAAGGTTTGTCAGACACTTTGAATCTCCTTAAATGGGTGAGAAAAGTGAGGTAGAAAAGCCAATTCTTCTTCTTCTTTCTGTGAGAATATTGGGGTTGCAGGTAAAGAAAATGCTTTCTGTAGTATAATGATCCATAAGCTGCAACTAGCTTGAATGCCATTTTTAACAGTAAACCAAAATTAAAGTGAAGTTCACCTCAAAAACCATATCATCCATCCATCCATCCATCCATCCATCCATCCATCCATCCATCCATCCATCCATCCATCCATCCATCCATCCATCCATCCATCCATCTATCTGTCATCGGCCTGTGAAGAGAAATTCATGAAATAGTTAATCCAATATACAAAATACTTTTGCACCCATGTTTAAGGCAATTTCCATCCTCCAGTGTCCTTTACGTTCTAAAATAAAAATAAAGATATTTTTTCCCCTTTCAGCTTACTCCACAACAGCAACCCACACATAAAGTCCTAGAGGACAGGAGTGCATATGTGATATTTTGCAGTCTCTGGTACATGATAGCAAACTGTTATGCAATGAAAATCTCAAGAGACAAGGTCTTCAACAGGGTTTTTTTTAGCTTTCTTTCTGAAACTATTCAACACTTTCATAGCGTAAAATATTGTCTTCTGCAACTTTGAAGACCTTAGCCATCAGGGATGTGCAGAAATGGTGTTTGTTGGGGGTATTTTTGGTACTCGATTTGTATAAAATCAAATGCAAGAAAATTTGTATTTGTTCAAATAGATCCTCTTCCAATGAGGTAGGATTCATATTTGATGCAAAATTTCAATCCCATACAAGGCCCATACAAATGGATATGAATAGCATACGAATCCCATACAAAGCTTCATAGAAATGCATCATTTGAGTTTGAATGTCCAAAGTTGGCCAAATTTCTAATGTTACGAATATCCATGCACATCCCTAGTCAACATTCATTTTGGAATGTCCAAATTCGGCCAAATTATTACAAATTTCAAATTTTACAAATATCCATGCCATCTTTGGTTAAAAGTATAAGAAATGTGCTGTTGGACCAAACCAGCAATCTTTTCTGACAATGGTTAACCAAATAGAAGCTGATGAGCAGGGCATGGATGTAAAAACTTACCTTCCTCAAAGTCATGTAATAACTAGGCTTTAGAGTTATGCTATATGTTATACCAGAGAAGAAGAAGAAGAAGAAGAAGAAGAAGAGTTGGCTTTTCTACCCCACTTTTCTCACTCATTTAAGGGGACTCAAAGTGGCTGACAAACCTTCTATTCTTCTCCCCACAACAGAACACCCTGTCCTGAATTTGTGACTGGCTCAAAGGTAGGAACCAGAGAGTAGTAATAAATGGCTAATTCTCAGGGTTGAAAGAGGTAAAAAGTGGGGTCCCTCAAGGCTCAGTGTTGGAACCAATGCTTTTTAATTTATTCATCAGTGATTTAGAAGAAGCAGTACATAGTAAAATAGCCAAGTTTGCTGATGATACTAAATTATTTAGGGTAGTAAAAACCAAAAGAGATTGCCAAGAGCTCCAGAGGGATCTCTTAGCATTGGGTGAGTGGGCAACCAAGTGACAAACATGCTTTAATTTTAACAAGTGCAAAGCAATGCACATCGGGGCCAAGAATCCAAATTATGTCTATAAACTGATGGGGTCTGAGCTTTCTGCAACACACCAGGAAAGGGATCTCAGGGTTCTGGTGGGCAGTTCAATGAAGCTGTCAAGCCAGTGCGCAGCAGGAGCAGCAAAAAAAGCTAATTCAATGCGGTGGGTGTTTATAGGTTGTAAACGCTTCCTGACAGTGCAGATGTTGCCCAGATGTTGCCTAATTGCATACTATGGGCTGAAGTCCAAATGCAGCCCAGCTCTACCCGTAAACCAGTGAAAATGCATCATCTGGCTGAGGAGAGCTGAGTATCTGTTGCTAATCAACAGCTAAGGTTGCAGCCGCACCCAGTTCTTTCTGATGTCTCTTTTTGATACTCTGACCTTTTCTGGAAAAGTCCTCAAAAAGATCTTGCTCACAACGCAGTAGGAAGAACAAATACAACAGACATTCAAGAATGAGTGCATTCCTAAATTCAAGCCAGCTGACTGAACCGCTCTCTAAAATTGTCAGCTTGATTTGGACTGATTGACTGCGCCGCTCTTATTGTCTTGACCTGAGGCCTGTTATCATGTCAGTCTCTTGAGTTATGCTGTTGACTTGACCACATCGCTCTCTTATTACAGTATGTTGTTCTGGGGCAACCAGAGGGAAATTTGCACTACTTTCCTTCCCATCTATGGATTAGTTGGGCTGCCTACATGTCCCACCCATCGCATCCTCACTCTAAATACCGGGGTCACTGTTTCCTCAACTTGAATGTCTATTTCCATGGTTTTTGATTCAAACAACCAGGTTTAGATAGTGGTTTGTTAGTCATTGCATTGAGTTCCTTGTTGCTACCGGATGAATATGTTGGTTATAATACTTGCAGTTAGTAGGAAATATTCCAAAACTGTACAGCAATTTTCCTATTTTTTTTGAAAGGATGTCTTCTAAAATCCCTGGGATACATGTAGGATGGATGGATTTTATGACTCTGGGTTTTTCTACACTTATGCAATCAGGACATCCTCTTATGGTCTGAGATGCTCCATACACTGTGTCACCACCTCTGTCCCGGAGCATCCAAAAGTGTCCTGGAGTGCCCTGATCCTCTGTAGCTGTGAAGCAGCAAAAATACATATGGACCAGGAATGTCTCCTCGTCAGCTCCTGAACCCAGCATTCACATCACTTCCAGGTGCAAACACTGAATGGGGCTGAGGCAGGGTGGCTGTGTCAGGGTCATGATAGCAATGGTCAGGCACAAGGAGGAAGTTGCAGCAGCTATTGCTATGGTGATTTGGATGGCCCAGGATGGACCACCTGTACCTCAAGTGGCTGGTAGCAAATTGGGGATTGTGCCAGCACTTGCAGGGTGAATGCCAGCCATGGTCCCTGAACGTAAATTCAATGGGATATGTCCTTTATATGATAGCCAGTGACTTTTGGTTGTCCCAGTATTGCTTAATTTTCTATCTGCACTCTCTGTGGTGAGAATCACCACCTTCAAAAATCACTAGCAAGACCACTTCAGCCCATATTTTATTATTAGGCAACAGCTGGGCAAAGGCATTTTATAGCATAAAAATGCTCCCTGCCTGTCCAGAAATTTTCTAAGTATCAACTAGCTATGGAGTATGATTTTGTGCTTTACAAGCTTACCTGCTTTACAAAGACTTACCTGAGTCATCCAGGGGTGACCATTCTCACTTCTGCTTGACGGGGAGGTCAATGGAGTTGCTGTACAGGTGTGCTGGCGACTCTGCTGACCTCCTGACGTGACTGCGACTGTGCAGAGTGTCAGCACTTAGTGACAGCACTGATGCATGCACTGTCATGGAGGGCACTGCATTCAAGGTGGCAACACCCAGAAGAAGACTGGCCCCTGGACTGATTACAGGTAACTAAGCGATTGATCATGTGGGCGTGGGCTGTTAGTGATTAGTGCTCACAAGTCGACGTTAGGTGATCGCACTCATCTCCTGTCCATGGGATGGGAGGGGAAGTGCGAAAATGCCCCAGAATAGGTTCATAGCAAGCTCCTTCATTTAATATGAACCACAGAATACAGGATATGTTGGTTAAGCAAGCATACATAGTTTAAGCTCTCTCATTAAAACAACAAACAAACAAACACACAGGTTCCTTAGGCCCCACCATTGCTGAAGGCCTTTCTAGCAGGACCATTACTGAGGTAATTGTTCCCACAGCTTGACCACCAGATGCTGAGTTTATGCTGGAACTAAAGGCAACAACAAGTCCAAGAAGAATGCAAACAAGCAAGGTTGAACTTTAGCAGGAATGAAACATGGGCATGCAGTCGCTGTTACACCCATTGTTTGAAACAGGTCACACAGATGTCAAGCCTCTATTCCAGGATTTAATCCAGAATAAAGCCCAGGGTGGAAAGGATAGGTGCTAGAAGACTGTGAGGACCATTGTTAGAAGTCTCCTGGACTAGATAGGCTCTGGGTCCAGTTCAATGGGGCATTTCTTATGTTCATATGATCATATTTGAAAAGTGTTCACACAACACAGCCAGTGGCTAATCCAAATAGAAGATTTCAGGGTCTGAATTTTCAGACTTCAGTAGGCAGAGCATATATTATACAACTGACCTACAATTCTTCCATCTGAAAAACAGCAGTTTAAACAGACAGATATCCACCAGGTCATAGATGCCTATTTGTTTCATTTATTTGTTGTACTCTCAATGGAATCTCTTCTAGCAAGATGTCTGATAAGATTGATGGGAAACTAAACCCTGTAGAAAACATCTCCTTTGAGGTTCTGAGTATATATGTGTAGCTTCCCTCAAAACGTTGATGGCTAGTCAACACCAACGCCTTTTGAACCATTCAGCTTGACGGAAGATCTGATATTTTGCTCTAAAATGCGCTGTCATGGGTTTTCCAAAACAGCCAATAGATCATTGCCAAATACTATAGCCCTCAGACTTTGGCCAAATTCCATGCTTCTGACAGACTGTGGGAAATCTACAATGTATTGGGTAGGAATGTGCACAATTTTTGCATTCGAATTTGAATAGAATAAATATCCAAACATTCTATTTGATTTGAATATTTAGAATCCGAATGCAACAGAATCTGATTCGAATTGAAGACATTCAAATCTATTCACTCAAATGTTAGATTCAAATCTGAAGAAATGTTAAAAACATTTGTATTTGATGATATGAATGTTGACAACATTCGTATGTGTTACACGTATCTGTACGCATTCCGTACACATCCTGTTTTATCCTTGTATGCATCCCATTTTCGTCCAGTACTATCAGTGCAAATGCGTACAGATATGTATGAGATTTGCACAAATACATGTGTAGTACATATGTATCTGTACATTCGAATCTTTCAGATCATTCAAACAAATGTTTTGGAACATGCAAAATTCATTTGAATGTTTAAGCTCAAATGCGTAGACATTCTATTCAAATTTGCATGTCCACATTTGATCAAACTCAGTTGAATTTTGAATGTTTAGAGCATTTGTGCACATCCCTAGTATTGGGTGGCAAATTATTATGGACTGTAACTGGTCTTTTCACCAGAACAACAGGTGAAAATTTTCTGTGTGCTTCACAAAGTGTCTTATGTGATGTTTATGTAATGTTTTACTTTAGTATTATGCTGATAGCAAGATTCTTGCATTTCTTTGTGATTATGTGAACACTGTAAACTGGTTTAGGCATTTTTTAATGTATAGTGGTATATATAAATAAACAGCAGCAATAACAATAATCTTCAGTTGATGAGGCTAATAGCCTGGTCAATAGTCAAGCCTACAAAACCATAAGGCAGCTGGAGTCAAATATGCTTTCTCCAAGCAACCTTAATGGGAATCGAGGTACATATCTAGGCTTCATAGGTCTGTACATTAATCCAGATCTATGAGGTCACATTTCTCTCTAGTCTGCTGTGCCTGCATTAGATAAAGGATGATCCAGATTGGGGGGGGGGGCTTTAATCTGGAACACTGGCTAACCCACTTAATCAGGGGTGATTTTGCCCTTCTCTTCCTGTCTGCTGGATGGGAAAGGAGTGTAATCACCCAAAGTTAATTAGAATTCACACTTGTGAGCACTAGGTAACTATAGCCCACACCCCACATGATCAGTCACCCACCTGTGACTGTTCCTGGGGCCAGTCCTCTTCAGGGTGCCGCCATTTTGGTTGTGGCGCCCTTTGCTATGGAGTGTGTGTCAGCGTGTAAGATTAGTAAGGTGAGGTGCTCCACACCTAGTGAATAATTAGGGCACTACTGAGCAGGCAGGGGTACTTGGAGGCTGTAGCAGCCTTCTCCAAGTGCAGATGTCCTTCCCCAGAAGTTCCCTAAGTATTCACTACTGGCCTAAGTGTGAAAAGGCCTCTGGTCTACTGGTGGACCAGCAGGACCAATCAGGAATGTGGAAGACATAAAGCAGCAATCCCTTTGTGTCCAAGACTACTTTGGAGCACATTTCAGCAGGGCACCACAGTGCCGTGCTGAAAGGCAACACCCAGAGACCCCAAGGTGCAAATGTTCCTAACCTTCAGAGGTATGGGGTGTGGTCATGAAGCTCATGGGAGCTTTGAGGCCATGGTTTAGGCTAATCCAGACAGGTCCCATTGGTGCTCGTACCACCCACACCTTCCCATGGTTGAGATCAGTGGGCCTGGATATTCTGCAGGTGAGTGCCAGTTCTCAGAATGGAAAGAGGTTAGAAGTGAGGCCCCTCAGGGTTCATTATTAGGATCCTTGCTCCTTAATCTCTCCATAAATGATATAAACATCAGCTATGTTTGCTGATGACACTAAATTGTTTGGTGTATTAGAAATCTCTTGACATAGATTATATATTTCCTCTTAGCAGGGAGTCCAGTCTGACTGCGGACGCAGTGCTTCTCTATGATCTGGACTTAAAATCTTGGGACTCCAAAGATCTAAATTTCATTTGAATTCTATTTCAGTTCATCGGCCAACATTCAGCTGATAACCTCGTCCAGACAGAAAGCAATGACTCCTCTGCTCCAACGGCAGGTTTAGCACCACAGGAAACCTTCTTCCAATGGGGAAAAAAAAGAAAACAGAAAAGAAAATGAATTCAGATATTTCTCCTCTTGTGCTCTCTAAAAGTTATTTTTGAGAAGCGTTCTGAAAGACCATGCACCCAAATTCCCTTCCGGTCTCCATTTAATTGAACTTCCCGTGGCAAATCCATCATCTCCACTTTGCTGGTCTCCTTGTGGGTGAATTCATCACTGCTTCCCAAGTGCCCCTCTCTCACTCAGAAGAACATTTGACTCTCTTTACTTGCCAGAATAAATGAATCAGGCAATGGGTGGCTGGGAAAAAAAATTCTCCAGTAAAACTGCATGCCATGGACTGATTGACATGAAAATGTCATTCCAATGCAGTCCAATTCAGGCTGCCTCTGCTCCTCTATTGATCTTCTGATTATTTTCTCATAACTTAAAGGACAGGGCTTGTCAAACTGCCAGTGAAGGTTTACCATTGTTTCCAGGCATGTCGGAAAGCTCTCCAGAAACATGAAGCTAGTCTGACAGTTATTATTGCTTTTCCTTGCAGACATGACTGATAATGTTGGCCAACACTTACTGGTGCTAGAGTGATAAGCGGTGTTTTCTTTTCCCCCTCTTTTTTAAATGAAGTATATACAAAAAAAAAAGACAGAGTGCAAGAGAGAGAGGAAAATTCTAGGACAGCTACTGAAATTGACAGAAGGAGGGGGAGGGAGGGAGGAGGAAGGGAGAAGGGAGGGAGGGGAAGGAGGGTGGGAGGGAGGGATGGAGAAGAGAGAGAAGGAGGGAGGAGGGAGGATAAGAAGGAAGGAAAGGAGGGAGGATAGGGAGTGAGGATAGGAAGGAAGGAAGGAAGGAAGGAAGGAAGGAAGGAAGGAAGGAAGGAAGGAAGGAAGGAAGGAAAGGAAAGGAAAGGAAAGGAGGGAGAAGTGAGGGAGGGTGGGTTGAAAGGCAGGGAGGGAGGGAGTTAGGAAGGAAGGAAGGAAGGAAGGAAGGAAGGAAGGAAGGAAGGAGGGAAGGGACTCTAAAGAAGTCTCCATGTGTCATGATAATTTAAGTAGGGAGTTCATGGAAGTGACAGATTATCTTTAGTGCCAGCAATGTGTAACAGACTGAAACTCTCTTGGAAGAAAGAAGAAAATGTGGGGCAGCTTACTAATGAACCCCATCCATTCTGCAATCAGCTGTAACTATCTTGCCCAGCATCAGACATAAAATGAAGAGAGTCTTTTATTACCTTGTTCTGATAGATTGCAGAGGGTTGCTGAATCCGTCCACCAGACTGATCGCTAACCTCGCCCCTGGATTCACAGATCAAAGTAAATTACCTTGGCTGGCTGATGGTGCAATCTCCGCAATTCTCTCCCCTCACGCCTTATGTCTCTCAAGTGAATTTTCATCACAAATCTTTGCTTTCTGTTGCCAGGGAGGTCCCAGGGGGACGGGACAAATGGAGGCCAACCTAGAAGTGACTAGAATTTCATATTTGTGTTGTCCTTACAGTTTATAGCAGCTACCCAAGGGGTGGATCTGGAGCATGACCATTTCAGATAATGGGAAGGACGTTGTGATTTCTCTGCCACAAGTTCTTTATTCAAACAAATTATATATATTTCTGCCTGTCCAGGGGGAGAAAACACACAAGTATTATTTGTTTAGCTCTGAGAAGGAAAGTGTTTGGCATCCTTATAAAATCCAGTGCCTCTTCAGTTTTGAGTAAATTTTAAATTCTCTGCTGATTCATTCATAGGCTCTATCATTTTTTAAATAAAAAATCATACCTGTTAATGACAATGAACAAATTTATACTAGTTTATACTTTAATGCAACCATGTGGATGTATATGAATTTTGTAACTCCTCTCTCTCTCTACTGTATCATCTGTCTGTCTGTCTGTCTGTCTGTCTATCATCTGCATATACTGCAATTAATGTGTACCTATGCAAAATACGTACACGTTCAGATAAATACATTTGAACTTGGTAGAAACCAGTGGAAAAGCATTATACACATTTATGTATATTATTTTGGAAACAGGTTGAATCAAATGTGGATTAGAAACAGCAAAATACAAGTGGGCACAATGTTTCATTGGGACATTGACTAAATCACCTGTCCTGATAGAACAAATTTTAATATTCTTTGACTGTTCCAGCCTTAGTGAAAATGGACTGGGTCCCAAAGATGACTTGAATCCTCTGTAAAAGTAGACTCCAGAGAAGCTGGCTTGAGGAGGGAAAGCCCACCCACAAGACAATCCCAGCAAAAAAAAAAAAAAAAAAAAAAAAACAATCTGGGCAATACAACATGAAGATAGTTGGAACTGTGGGTGTGATCATGACCAAGATGAGGCACAGGTCTGATCCAGGGATACAGTTCTTATGAACTTATGGCCCCGTCTTCACGGCATCGTTATCTCGAATTCAAAACGTTTTGAGTTCTCCCAGTTCAGACGGCAGTTCGGCTTAACACACCATTTCCGTGTTAAACCACATTAAAACTTTTTGAAATAAATCCTGATTTCAAAAGGTCTCACTCCGGATCGTGCACTTGAAATGTGTTTAAGTTTTTACTGTGTTGACAGTACCATTTTCAAGGATGAGATTCCATGTTCAGGGTGCCCCTCCCCCAATCGCACTGTATCCAATGGCTGTCTGTATTCTGGGGACATCATTGGGGTGGGTGGGTGTTTCCCTGCCTGATCTGAAGCAAACTTTTTTCGGATCGCTTCTTCTCTTGCAAGCCTGAACTTCTTGGAGCAGCCTTCACACAGCAGTGCTACAGCTCCGGAGTGCATGCGGAGAGTTGGGGGGGGGGAGAGACAGAGAGGAGGGGATTGGGCAGGAGGAGGCTATCAGCATTTTGGATTCCCCTGGGGCAGGCAAGAAGAATTTGGCTGAGGGAGAGAGACACTCACACACAGCTATTCGTATATATATATTTTAATATTGGCCACTGAAGAAGACTTTTCTAGTCAAAACGCGTTTGGCCTATTTTTATTTATATTTTATCTATATTTTCTTTATTGCTTTGATTTTAATATACCTTTTGGCTGTGACTTGTGGTTTACTTTTTATTCCACAATTGTTTTTCTTACAGTGAGTTTTTTAATTTTGGTGCTTTATACTATATTATTTGATTTAGTTCATTTATTATTTGCATTATCAGTGCATTTATCATTTGCATTATCAGTGGGGTCACTGTAACCCTTTTAGTAAATATTACAAATTTTTTTTGTGTGTGGTATAGAACCCAATTGTTTGTTTGGTCACTTTTGGAGCCCAGCCGGAGAAAGCCTAGCTAGTCTTCCCCTCCTGGCAAGGGAGCAAGCCCGTACACACACACACACACACACACACACACACACACAGAGAGAGGCAGGCTTTCATGACAGCTATAAAATCAGACACTTTTGCTACTTCCCCCCCCCCCCAGCCTTCACACAGCAGCACTACAGTGTAGCAAGAGAACCAGCTCACTCTCTCAACAATGTTGCGAATTTGTGCAATTTCAGAAGTTCAGACCTTTGAAAGTGAAGAGGGGAAGCAGCTGAGATTCTGTATTAATGTTTAAAGCAATGGGGCTTTACTTGCTGCTGCTGCTGTGTGCACTGAGCAATGAAAAAGCCCCTCCGTCCCTTCCAGCCCAGCCTCTCGGCACCAGGGAAGCATGGGTGGGAACGGGGGATCCAGACTTCTTCGATGGGGGTGATGAGGGAAGAGCACAAAGCTGGAAGAAAAGGGGGAGGGAAACGTGGTGCAGAGGAAAGGAGGCGGAGAGCTGCACTGCCATGAGGGAGAGGTCTGATCTCTGTTACTTTGAACTAAGTGAGAGGGGCTGATCCTGGGAGGGAACAGCAATCGGAGGGGGTGGGCACCATGACTGGCAATGGGCAGGGAGGACTTGCCGTGGGGCCTCCAAAGACTGAATCCGAGATAAGGTTGCTGGTGGGATGCCATTGACATGGATCAAGTTGAAAGCCGTGGAGACAGTTTCGTTCCGGTTCATTTATTTCGGTTTCGTTAAACCGAATTAAGGCATGCTGTGTGGATGCAGCCTATGTTTCAAGTGTGAAATAGGAACTTGTTGGAAGGAAGGAAGGAAGGAAGGAAGGAAGGAAGGAACAGCTATAGCTGGTCTCTAAAAATTCCCTGTGACATTGATCTCTCTCTCTCTCATCCCTCTGTGAGCCAGTTTGGGCTACTTGTTAGGGAGCTGGACTCTTATCTGCATATACCGGGTTCGATTCCACCTTGGGCTAGTCACAGCTCTCTTCTGAGCTCTCATAGTTCCACCTACCTCACAGGGTGTCTGTTGTGGGGAGAAGAATAGAATAGCCACTTTGAGTCCCCTTAAATGGGTAAGAAAAGCCAACTTCTCCTCCTCCTCCTCCTCCTCCTCCTCCTCCTCCTCCATGGCTGTAGTCAGATGTAAGGTTTAATCCAGCTTCAATCCACCTTCAAAGCAAGAGAACACATCAGTACAGTGACCAGTAATTTTCTTTCCACCTTATCTATCATCCCAATGGTAAATTTTCTGAGTTATTTAACACTGAAAGGAAACATCTTGTCACTTTGTTGAAGTGTCCTCTCACCCTGAAAGTGTAGTGAAGCTGGATTAAACATTAAGTGTGACTCCAGCCTACATCTGTATTTGTGTGTCTGTGTATCTATATCTAGTATTTATCTATTTGAACCAAGGGTGCCAAACTGTTTTCTGGAAGTTTATTCTCTACCAACAGAATTCACAGGCACCGTGTGGAAACTCAGGCTGTATTCAGGCATAACAGCTCCTCATAGGGACAGGTTGTGGCCCTCATGATTCCAAGCCTTCTCTAATCCTCCTTGTTTGTGAATGAAGGAAGGAACAGACTGGTGTTTGAACAATCTCAGCCTCAAAACCTTCTCAGAGGAACCCCAGAAATGCTCTCTCTCTCTCTCTCATGCGTGTATATGTGTAAGAGAGAGGGCCTATTTACACTTAGGCCTCTCGTATGTAGTTAGGACAGATCTGTCCCAGATCTGTCCTAATTGTATACCAGAAGCCTAAGTGCAAATAGGCCCAGAGAGAGAGATGACAGCCTTAGGGAACTGCTCAGTTTACCTCAGCCTTGTCCATTCTGGCTGGCAATGCCCTTCAGAGGTTCATATAAGACAACAGATGGGCTGGAGTTGGGATGCTTTCAAAGTTATGCAAGTATAATCTCAACACTATTCCTGTTTCCCACTTTTAGGGACTGCAGATGGTGGCATAAGACACCCAACGCAAGACTCAGAAAGCATCTGCCTCCTCTGAAACTGCGAAATGGAGATTGGACAGTCTGTCGGCAAGTGTCTTCAATCAGTCACGCTCTTCTACAAGCACAGTTTCTAAATTAAAAACCCTTGCCTTTTTAACCAGCTGATGCTGTCATAAGCTAGTGCTCTCCCTCAAGGCAGCAATCTCTTACGCACTGATTGAGAGGGGTTCATTTTCAGCTCAACGAAGACTCCTTTCAACTGAATGTGTGGGAGTTATCACACTTAACTTCTGTGGGACAGTGTCCCATGGAAGTTCAGATCTGGTTCAGACGCCAGCACCTGCGTTACAAATGTCAGCTCCATGCCAAGCCTACCTGGAATTTACCTTCCAGCAAGGTAAGTGCAAACACTGCCTTCTAGCAGCAACTGCCTTGCCACAGAAATGACCATGTGGCCATTGCTACAGTGATTGGGTGTCACAGCACATGACTGCAAACAGCCACAGCTGTGATTCACCCCAAGGAAGCCTTTTCGAGGAAGTAGGTATGAAGACTGTGGGCTTTTTTCTATTCTGGCTAGAATAGGCAGGGACGTTCTGAGCATGCTCGTGGGGCGGCCCCTCATTGGCCGGGCACCTGCCTGGCCTCAACTGGCCATCTGAGCATGTGCGGGCCTATTCTAGAACATCCCAGCCTATTCTAGCCAGAATTGGGCCAGCAGGAGAAGGTAAGCCCATTCATGCACATGCGCGGCCCCAGGGTGGGTTGGTGGGGGTCTTGCCACTTGCATCGGCCTGATCCTGGCTGATGCAGGTGGCAGCACCACAGGGAAGGGGCCCAACTGGCCTCCGCACCTCTGGCTGCAAGGCAGCCAATGGGGGAAGCCAGGGGAGGGTCTTTGGCCCGAACGGGTTGAGTACACTTCCCTGTTTGCACATAGGCAGGGAAAGGGCACATTTGGAATGCGTCCTTTGCCTGCCAGTGCAGATGGGGAAGGGTATTCAACGTGTTTGGGCCGAAGTGTCCTGAGTATAACCAATGCACTCTGGATCTGTTGCAGATGTGACTGGTGCAGCCGCTTTCCCACCTCCCCATTTCACAAATGTTCTGAAGCATTCATACAAATACGAATGTCAATATATGAATGTGGTAACATTCAATTCATATATGAATGTCCAAACCTGTCTGAATTCATACGAATATCAAATGTTGTGAATATTCATGCACATTCCTACTCCATATCTCCCTAGACATCATTGGATGATAATCCCCACCATCCATGTGCATTTCCAATTGGCTGGGACAGGAGTTAATTGGAATCCAAAAACACCATGTGACTCGGTTGGATTTTTATGAGAAAGTCCCCACCCTAGGAGGTTGAATGAGCATCTTGATTATGTACAATCACAGCTGCACACTTGATTGTGGAGAAGCTAAGTCAGCTAATCCAAATGACAATGTCTGAATACTATTAGGGCCTGTTCGTACTTAGGTTTGTTCTGGAATATATCCTGGAACAGGAGTCTGGTGTCCACATGCTACTGCAGGCTATAGCAGGCCCCAGATGAGGTTTGCCAGAGTCTGCAGTAGCATGTGGACAACAGACCCCTATCCTGAGATATATTCCAGAATACAGCCAATAGGACCACATTTGCCAATAAAGGAATAAATGCCTTGTCTTGGAAGGCAATGTTGGGCTCAGTTTCTTATTTATTCAGGCAATCTCCTTAGCAATCCGAGAGTAAAGTCCCTTCACAAGCTTAAAATACAGTTCAATGTAAACACTACAAAGAAATAGACTTTTTACCCCTGCAGCATTGGTGCCCAACAAATAAAACTATTTTCTGCAGGCAATCAAAACTCATCAGGGTCCCAGCAGGAGTATTGCAGAAGAAAGGGAACTCCACAAGTAAGCTTCCACATCTAAAAGAGGCTTCCATCTGTTCAGGGTTAAATACATCACAGACATCTGCAGTAAGATCAGAAAAACCACTTCCTAATCCTTAGACCTCTCTCCTACAAATGGACACAACCCAAGTTCCATAATGTTTAATAATTTGGTTTGGTAGCCACCAGTGCAAGCATTTAGGGTGCTGCCTCATTTCACCCTTACTATTGCCTCTGAAAGAAGACCAATGGACAATCTACAGTACTAGGGAGGACAGTCTCACTGTGCAAACAGGAAAAATATCACCGGCAGGATACAGTGTAGGACTAAAAGGATTCTTTTCACCTGCCAATTTGCCACCTAGTTCATTTTCTTATGCCAAATGTGCTGGGCTGGGCTGTTTGAGCAGGATTTTCTGTTTTCATTTGCAGACACTTCGCTAGAAATCCAGGCATTAGGGGGTGCACATGAATGCAATTTTCAGATCTGATCTGATTTGAATCAAATATTTGAACATTTGAATTTGTATGAATAGAAAAAAAACTAATGTATTCAAATTCGAACCAATTTGAATACATTCGGACCTATTTGTATGAATATTCAATTCATATTTGAAGATACGAATTTTGACAACACTCGTATGTGTCCATACACATCTGTACCCATCTGTACACATGCCATTTTTATCCTGTAGGCATCCCATTTTTGTCCTGTACATATCTGTACAAATGCGCATGTTACGAAAAAGATGCGTATGGATACGTATGTAATGCATATGGATACATAGACATACAAATGCCCAAATAATTTGTACAGATGATTTGAAACATTCAAATTCGCTCAATTGTTAAAATAAAACTAATGCATCAACATTCGATTCAAATTTAAATGACTGAATTTGAACAAATTTGATCGAATTTTGAATGTTTTGAATATTCTCAGACATGCCTACTAGGCATCTTCTTCAGTGCAAAGGCTGGCATATCTTGGGCTGTTTCCGCACAGGGGCAAAAAAACCCGGATCTCCGGCACCAGGGGAACCGGTTTTAATAGCTCCGTGTGCACGGTAGATCCGGTTTTGCGGGGTAGATCCGGATCTAAGAGATCCGGATCTACCCCACACCCCTGCCGCTGCACACGCAGCGTGGATCCGGATTGGAAGTGGGTGCTGTGCGGAGGCACGGCACCCGGCTCCAATCCGGGACGGAGGGCCCGGAGCCAAGCATGGCGAGCCGGGGGACCTCGCTGCCACGGCTCGGCCTGGCCCCAGAAGTGGCAGATCACCACTTCTGGGGCCAGGGTGAGCTTGCCTAAAGCCCACCCTAGCCCACCCCACTGGGAGCACAGCGCAATTCTCCTTACCTCTTGAGGGTCGGCATCGCTCTGAGGGATTCACCGCGCAAGACCACTAAAAATGTGGTGTGCAAGAAACACCCATTAAGCACGGATTAAGCACGGATAGGTGCAGATGCACCTACCGGAAGTGTGCTTAATTGCCCCCGCTAATG
This sequence comes from Aspidoscelis tigris stejnegeri, assembly GCA_023333525.1. NCBI lineage: Eukaryota > Metazoa > Chordata > Lepidosauria > Squamata > Teiidae > Aspidoscelis > Aspidoscelis tigris. Next base: position 9,271,079 of record JALMGA010000005.1, read on the forward strand.
CAGACGCAGTGGCACCAAAGCGGTTTTGCCCCCGAAATCCACATTAAAAAGGGACGCGCAATGCGGACACCCCTCGCCGGAAGTGTCTTAATTAGCGACCTGTGTGTAGAGGCGCACCTTCGAATCCATGCTTAATGGGTGTTAAAGGGCCTGTGCGGAAACACCCTTGCACTCATGATGTTACCTGTTCAGGTTGTGATACATATGCAAGTAAATTTGTTAAAATTAGGACATTCAAATCTGAATTGAATGTTGGTACATTCAAAGGTGGGCATTTGAATGTGTGCCTTTGTTACATTCATGAACCTGGGGAGGTGGGAAAGCCGCTGCCCAGTCACATCTGCAGATTCAGAGTGGATTTGAAGTGGATTCAGAGCAGATTTGATGCATTCAGTGTGGATTCATAGGGGATTCATAGGTGCGGCCATCAGGAGTTATTTTTACCCAAAGAATTTGAGGAACTTGGGCGATACTTATTCAGTTTGAAATTCTAAGGCGACGTTCAGCAAAAACATAAAACGTAACCAGAGCAAACTCCAATAAAGCATGATAAGGTGTGATTCAATAAAGACATGAAATAAAACCAGGGAGCCAGCAGGAGACTTGTGAGCAGAACAAGGCATTTCCCAAAGGGCCTGAATATTCGATTCGAATCCGATGAATTTTGACATTCGAACTCGTATCGGATTTTAAAAAATCCAAACTTGACATTTGAACTTGAATACAGATTTTTGAAAACCTGAATTTGACATTTGAACTCCAATACGGATTTTCAAAAATCTGATATGGATTTTCAAATGATTCAAACGTGTAGATTTGTATCTGTCATATACGAACCTGCCCGAAAATTATCCGTATTTGAATGTGTTCAAATGTTAAAAAAATGAATGTATAGATATTCAATTTGAATTCTAATGTACAAATCTGAACAAATTCAATCATATTTCTAATGTTTCAAATGTTTTCTTGCACATCCCTACTTGTGACCCTATGATCAATCACAGGATCAATCATGGTCGCCACCACCATTGCACCTGTGTGAATGCTGCCGCCCACCGCACAAAGCGAGCTGGAAGAAGAGTGAATGGTTGTGCCGCCAGATTTCTAGTTAATGTTGGTAATGGTGTGGATCATGATTTAGTGCTCCACACCAAATCAATGATTAATGTACCTCTAGTGAGCGGGGGGCATGCTTCTAGGTTGTAGCAGCCTAGTGGACGTGTGTATGCTCTTCACCAGAGCTGCACTAACTGTTGACTAGAGGCCTAAGTGTGAATTGGCCTCTGGGTAGTCTACTAACCTATTACCTAGGTGGTCAACAAAGTGAACTCACCCCCAAATGAACTGGAATAGTCTGTTTCTGAAGCCAGAAAGAAAGAAAGAAAGAAAGAAAGAAAGAAAGAAAGAAAGAAAGAAAGAAAGAAAGAAAGAAAGAAAGAAAGAAAGAAAGAAAGAAAGAAAAGCACTTCTAAAAAATTCTTGCAGTTCTGATAAAATCTTCTGGACTTATTTGTACATGTTAATGAACAAGTGCTGTAACCAACACTACCTAATTGATGGTTTAAAGCAGGCATGTGGACTTTTTTTTGTTCTTTGATTGCCTGTGCTATTGTTGTGGAAGTCTTTAAATTGGTAGCCTAGCACTTCATTTCCAATTTTTTTCCTCCTCTTGTTGCAATTTCAGAGTCAGTTAAGTCATCTGATGATGCCGTTTAATTCGCTTAGAAATAACAGGTTTTGTGCGCTGAGTGAACTCTGCTGCTAAGAAATTATAGCCCATCAAAGCAATTTTGCCGTTTTTGCGGGTGACACATGAACATTTTTTATTTTAAAATTATTATTGTGCTCTTTGTATTCTTTATTTATTTATCCTTCAGACATTCTGCTAAGAAGTTGCTTTTCAACACCAGCTGGGAGCCAAATGTGGACTGGTTTGGGCAACAGAACAACTCACAAGGAAAGCAGCTGAAATCCCCTTTTATTTCAGTAGGATTCCAGCAATGCAACTGTGCGTGGGATTGCTACTTCTGAAAGAAGAGCACCTCCTGATCTTAGCTGGAGGTTTGCTCCAAGCAGCACTGTGCTGCTGACCAAATGAGATATTTTAAGGAGTATAAATCAGAAGCTGATAAAGTAGTAGGGATGTACATGAATGATTTGTGTCATTCGGAATTTGGGTGAATGTGTCCAAATTCCACGATTCATGAACAGATCGAATACGGCCCTATTCAAAGGGCCCTATCTGTCCACAAATTGAATAATCCAGTGTCCACAGAAGCTTCAGTCGAAGCTTCTATGGATATTGGATGCCCCAGGGCCTCCCTCCCTTGCCCACCCTACCCCTAAACCTCCCCCCCTTGGCTTCCCCAGGGCCCCCTTACCTGCTTTGGTGGCACCCTGAGCCTCTTCCAGGGCCCTCCGGAACTGCGAACAGGCTTTCTGGAATGTAAATACAGGCCTTCTGGTACAGCTCACTTTGAACCTGGGGCATTTTCACAATTCGTTTCCTGTTGCATGGACGGGTAAGGTGTGCAATCAACTAACTTTGACTAGCACTTGCACTCACACTTGCTAGTCAACATTAGCCTACCTCCTGACTGATTGAAGACTCGCCTCTGTTCAATCACCGGGCTAGTCCTGGGTGCCGCCATTTTGAGTAAGGCGCCTTCTGTGACAGCGTGTCCGTCAGCACCATCGCTATGATGACAATGGCATTCTGGACAGTTGCAGTCATTTCAGGGGGTCATTGAAGCTGCCAGTGTGCCTGTGCGGCAGCTCTGATGACCTTCCCAGCCAGGAGAAGTGCAGATAGCTAGCTGGATGCTAAAGTCAAGTCTCTCATAAGGGTTAGTATGTGTTCCATGGCTAGTATGCAATTAGGCAACCACTGGACAGGCAGAGGGCTTTCTATGCTGTAAACACCTCCAGGCAGTGCAGCTGTATCTGCCCAGCGGTTGCCTAATTGCATACTATGGGCTGAAGCGCACATTCAGCCCTACATTCAAAGGGGATCTATTTGAACAAATATGAATTTCCTTGCATTAGATTCAATATGAATTGAATACAAAAAAAGCAAAAAAAAAATTTTTGTATATCCCTACAGGTGACCAAAATAGCTTCTATTTTTGCTTGCTTTGTTTCCCCAGTTCCATCACATGTCCAACTCGTGTGCAATTTATAGGCCCCTAGTTGCATATATTATATAATATTTATTGATTTATCTGCATTTCTATATTTTCACTGTACAACCATGAAGATTTTATTTTTCTTAACTGTAAGCTGTTTTACAAGTTTCTGGAAACTTCCCCAAGATATTTTTTGGAAAAGAGAAGTCTATAAATCTGTTGAACAGAACTGAAACAAGACACTGCTGTTCTGAGCGAATCTTCCCCTTCACTCCTACAGAAAGTGTCAAGCTTTCCTTTCTCCCTTTTGAATTCTGAAAATGGACCTGTGGGATTGCAGGAACCTTTTGTCCCATCTCTCAGGTATGGCTCGGGGTCTCTTGACAATACGTGTCATCTGCGAATTCTTTGAAAACTCCCTTCTTGTAAACACTGCCACGAAGTGACAGTTGGAACTGAACAGGGAACAACTGTTTGATTCAAGATGGAGAAGACGCTGAAAGCACAATGGCAGATTCAAACTCGATATGAATGTTTGATATGAATTAGATTCAAATACCGCTATGCATCACACAGTAATCCCCTACGTATCCCCTACATATCTGTTCTGAATGCATTAAATCTGCTCTGAATCCACTTTGAATCTGCTCTCAGCTCACTTCTAATCCACTCTGGATCTGTTGCAGATGTGACAGCTTCATATGAGTGTTCCAACGCATTCAATTAGAATTCGAATGTCAATCTTCAAATGTTCCAAAGCTTTCAATTCAAATTTGAATGTTTGAATTTTGAGTGTTACAAATATTCGTGGGCATTCCTACTTCCAAAGGCATGTCCCTTGGGTCCTCATTGGGCACTTTATCCCAATTTAACTTCTCCCATAAGTGTTATAAATGTTCCACTGAAGGCAAATATTCCATGTTTCCTTAATACCTTCATTACAATAATAAATTTGCAGGTATAGAGAAGAACTGCTTTCAATGTTTCATGCTGAGAAAAGAGGTAGTGAGCTTAACCAGGTGGATTCCACAGCTTGAATCCTTTAGATATCTGGTAGAATCCCATTTGCTCATGAAGGGCTTTGAGGAGTAATGGAGACAAATGTGGGTTTTTTTCTTATTTGATTTGTATTGAATTGAATGCAAAAATAAATCATATTCATTCAAGTAGATCCCCTTGAAATATGGTGGGATTTGTATTCAATATGAATCTCATACGAATGCATACAAATAGCATATAGATCCCATACAAATGCATACAAATAGCCAACAAATCCCGTATGGAGCTTCATACGAATGTATCAAAACATTCAATTCAAATTCAAATGTCAATCCTCAAATATGTGGCAACATTTGATTCAAATTCGAATGTCCAAAGTCATCTGAAGTTGGCCGAATCTCAAATGTAACGGATATTCATTCACATTGTTGTATACGTTCAGAAAGGTGGTGAAGAATTGCTCTGGCCTTCGGTTACACGGGGACACACTTTCCCTCCCCACTAGCAGACACTGTTTTAATATACTCTCTTATTATTTTAATATATTTGTTTTTAAACGTCGTTAGCCACCCTGAGACCTTCGGGAATAGAACGGGAAAAAATATAAATAAATAAATAATGGGGAGTGACTCAGCATCCTGCTAATTTTATTCTTAACCTTACCTTTTAACTTTATATTTCTTTTCATTTTACTGTTTTTTATTTTTGCTTTTAACTTTCTGCTTTTGCTAATTGATTTTCTTGTACACTACCTTAAGATGTAATAGGGTGGTGCAGATATGAAACAAGCAAACAAATTTTTGAAATGTTAAAATTCATGTTTTATTGCTTTTCTTTAAATAAGGTCTTGTGTTCCATAAAACACTTTTAGTTCAGCAAAGACACATTGCCTACAAAGTAGATATTTTTGTTCACCCGCATTGCTGTCAGATTGCTGTGCATTTAATGTGAAGGAATGGTGCTCTTTGAATTGTGCACACTTTCCTATAGCTTCCACAATGAACTGATTTCCTCCACAACAAACAAAGAACACCATCTCTGTTTCATCCCATGAGACCTGGAATGCACTTCCATCTCTCTCACACACACACACACATTCTCTCTTTCTCCTTTTAAGTTTATAGGACTGAACAGTGGCAAATTGTCTATTTATGACATTTTCGAAATATATGCTCCTTTTAACCACCATCCCAGCAGAGTCCTAGAGAGCAGGAAATCATTCTGTCAGGAAACACCAGTAGTTCTTCCAAAAGCAAAAGAGATTTTGTCCAGGTTCTCCATCCAACTGGAAAAAAGCTCTCCTTATTGCTATCAAGTCTAAAATAATATTTGCGACTTCACTTAACTAAGGTTGCATTCAGATCCACAGGGCATGGTGTCCACAAATACCCAGGGCTCTCCTGTCATAAATCATTCTGAGCAGTGCGCTGGAGAGCCTTCGGGTACCTTCCAATGTGTTCTTCATCAGAGTGCTGAAATGGCACACTCTGATGGTGCCTCCACCCCATCATTCATCCTTTTATCTGCCACCATTTTAACATTTATGGAGTGAGGAGATCACTCATCTTTGGAACTTCCAGCGCAGGTCTGTTTGAGGCTGAGCTGTTGGCTCCAACTACAGAGGAAGAAGAAGAGTTGGCTTTTCTACCCTGCTTTTCTCATCCATTTAAGGGGACTCAAAGTGGCTGACAAAGCTTTTCTATTCTTCTCCCCACAGCAGAACACCTTGTGAGGTGGCGGGGGGGGGGGCTGTGAGAACTCAGAAGAGAGCTGTGACTAGCCCAAGGTCACCCAGCTGGCTTCATGGGGGAGGGCAGAATCAAACCCAGTATTCCCAGATAAGAGTCTGACTCCCTAACCACTAGAGGAGGCTGAAACATGGTCCATTAAGTCATCATGCACGCCGCCCTGGGGACAGGGCCAAAACATATCTGCCAGTTTGGCCCAGTGGAAAAGCTGGACCATACTGGAAAAGCTGGTCTCTTATCTGACAATACCGGGTTTGATTCCGTACTTCAAATGTGGCACGATTTTATTTGATACGAATGTATCCATATGAACATGCAATATGAATGCATATGATCCTGCGTACGGGTCCTGGATACGGATCCTATACAAACACATACATATTGGATAAGTATCCTATACCGTCGCATTTGTATTGGATACGCATCTCATACAAACGCATAAGTATTGATACGTATCCAATACGTATCCCCCGCTTAACAAATGTGTGAATATGTGAATTCATATGAATTCATACAAATAACAAATGTTTTGAATATTTGTGTACATGCTCACAAGACCCATACCTTGACAATGGACACCCAGCCCACTTATTCAGTTTACCATGCTGTTTCCATGTCTTTGAAACATGAGGAACAGGGAGCATTTTGGTCTTTCAAAGCTTCCACAACATTTGTCAAAATAGACACGCGAAGATGGACCTGCTAGTATATATATATATACCTCTTTCCCCAGTTCGTCCTTCCAGGCCACCAAGAGTTCTGTAACCATAGCAACATAACTACAAGCTGCACCATTTTAGCCAATTTTGTTATACTGTTTATTCTTTTCCAGAGTACAAAGATCAAATGGGACTCAGGCGCTTGGCATTTTGTTTGTCTTGTTAAGTAAAAGTTTGAATTATCCACCCCACCCCCATTTTGTTCAGTCGCGATTCTCTCCCTCCCCAGTGAGGCCATATTATATTTTCGCTGAAGTAATTGGAGTCAACAAAACAGCAGAGCGAAGTAATGTTTTTCTCAGTGTGCCACTTGAAACAGGTAAGGGATGCAGGCAACAGGTTTTAATTTGCAACCCTGTTTTTAAAATTACACTTGTATCCTCCCTGCCTTTAACTTTGATTTCAAAGAGGGTTTTGTCAGTCTTCCCTGACTAATTTTGGCCTCACAACAGACCTGTGAGGTAGATTAAGCCAAGAATGGCAGCTGCTGTTCCAAGCCCCTTTTGGTTTCTGATCTTATTTCAAGTACTCGCTAACCTCTTTGTTGCACTAGGACCTGTTCACACCATACCAACTCAGCATCCTCCTGTCACGCAGTCGTTCCAGCTGTCCAGGGCCTCCTCCAGGGAGATAAAAAGAAGGAAGAGACGCTTACTTCCAACTTGGTGTTCTCCTGCTCTGCGCTCACTTCCTAGTGGTGGGTATGAAGAAAAATGGACACTTAATCCATCTTTCCGTCCAACTGGGCCATGCCTTCCTCCTGGGAGCTAGAGAGGGGAGAGGGGAGGGGGACATTGTTTATGATATGTTTTTTGATCTCTTATTTACTGAGAATGGTTTTTTTTTTACTTGTATTGATTTGTTATATTCTTTGATGCAACTGATTATTTATTGTGATTGACTTTTTACTTGTTGTATTGATTTGTTGTATTATTTGTACTTTTTTTTCTCTTTGTTGTAAACCACCTTGGGCAAAATTTTGTTTTTTGGAAAGGCGGTATACAAATAGAAAAGGAAATGGAAATACACTTCCACTACCACTACTACCACTGGAAAACCAGAGTTGAGCAACCCCTCCACAGAGTGAACTAGTTGTGGAATGCTAAAAAGAAGGGATGTTCATTAGGGGTGTGCATGAATGCAATTTTCAGGATTCAATTCAGTTCGAAGCCAGTATCTGAAAATTCAATTTGATTTGAATCTTTACAATTTGCATTTACCCAAATTTGATTCAAATTTAGCAAATTCAGATCTATTCGTTTGAATTTTTGGTTCAAATCTGCACGTACAAATGTTTACAACATTTGTATGTGCCCGTACACAGCGTTATGCATCCCGTCTGCATCCGTACACCTCTGTATGCATCCCATATGCAACCTGTTTTCAGCCCGTATGGATCTGTACAAAGGCATACAGATGAGGGAAAGATGTAGGCATCATTTACGAACCCATACACATACAAATGTCAGAATAATTCAAACAAATAGATTCAAAAATACAAAATTCATCTGAATGTTTAAATTCATATTTATGGACATTTGATTCAAATTTGAATGTCAAAATTCATGCACATCCCTATCCCATGGTATCCGGGGACATAGAATAATAGAATCATAGAATTATAGAGTTGGAAAGGCCTTCTAGATTCATCGAGTCCAACCCTCTGGTCCATGGACATGGAGGGACCATTCATCAGAGCAACTTGCGTCCTCATGCATTTTTCATAGACTAAGAGTATCCTCATCCGCTACCTGTCACCCAGTCAGCCAAAAGTCAATGAAAGATGGAGGCCCATAAAGGCATGTTCACAGAACACTGAACTGGGAGAATGGAGTGATCCCAGTTCTTCAGTCAGACCTGTGGTCAGGCTGTGCGAAGAAGAAGAAGAAGAGTTGGCTTTTCTCACCCAATGGGACTCAATGCTGTTGACAAAGCTTTCTGTTTTTCTCCCCACAACAGACAACCTGTGAGGTAGATGGGCTGTGAGAGCTCAGAAAGAGAACTGTGACTAGTCCAAGATCACCCAGCTGGCTTCATGGAGGAGTGTGGAATCAAACCCGGTATCCCCAGATAAGAGTCTGGCTCCTTAACCACTAGACCAAACTGGCCTAGTATTACTGGAAGCATTAAGAAATATTAACATTTGGGAAATAATATTGTTACTAGTAATATTACTGGTAATTCTACTATGTGTGGAAGAGAGGGAGGGAGGGAGGAAGGGTGGGAGGGGGTAAAGAGGGGAGAGGGGGAAGGAAAGAGGGTCAGAGGGAGGGAGGAAAAAGAGAGGGTGGGAGGAGAAGTGGGAGGGAAGCTATGTTGCATTAAGAAACTTAAAATGATTCAGAACAACTTCATTCCAACATGAAAGGTCTTTTTACTTCTTTTGCTAACAAGAACATTGCAATCCTCGACCTGTCTTGTTCTAATCATTTCTATTCATCCAGTGAGTAAAACACTCTAAATATTTACTGAGCTAGTGCTTTCAGCATTCTTATCAGATAGCATTACCCATAAAATCAGGAATGTCTGCTTGGGGAGAGGGAGTAGAATGACAGAAAAATAGAAAGACTCATTTTCACCCACCTGAACCAGGATACAGTCTTTCATGCACAGGGCATTCTGCACTTGGCCTTATTCTGGAATATATCCCAGAACAGGGACCTGCTATCTGCAGACTAGTGCAGACTATGGAAAGCCCAGGTGAGGCCTGCCATAGTCTGCATTAGCTTGTGGCCAACTTGTCTGCTATCCTGAGATATATTCCAGAAAAAGACCAGGAGTGGAAAGTGTACTGGTAACTGAAAGTGAGCCTTTATCCTGAACCATGACCATCATGAATGTCCTCTAAAATTAACACACACACACACACATGCACAATTATTTTCAGTTATTATTTGTCCTATGTCCATGGCTTCAGGAGGTCACAATAATTAGAAATAATACTCTAAAAATTACAAAGGCAGCAACAGAAAAGCAGGAGATTTGAAACTTAAACCTGCAGCGCAAATGAATTACCATCAGCAAAGCAGAGGGTGAATTTCTTAGCCAAAGATTTAGGCAAAAGGGTGTATCTTGCCTTATAGCCAATTGCTGCACAGTGATAGTGGATGACACATCTCAAGAGCTCAGTTGGGAATTTATTATCAGTGCAGATCTTTTGGGACTGAAAGGAAGCTTGCCTTGCTAGTTTCGTGCTGTTGCAGCTACCATGTCATTTTCAACAGTAGACCGATAAAAAAATATTTGCAATAGCCCAGAGCAGCGATTACTAGAGATGTGAACAAATGTATTTTTTATTGAATTCATATTGAATTCAGCGCAAGAAAATTTGCATTTCCTTGAATAGATCCTCTTCAAATGTAGTGGGGCTTGAATTCGATACAAATGTTCAATCCCATACATATGAATCCCATACGAATCGCATATGAATCCAATACGAAGCTTCATACAAATGTGTCAAAACATTTTATTCGAATTCAAATGTCAGTCTTTGAGTGTGCCAACATTTAATTTGAATACGAATGTCCCAATTCAGCTAAATTCATACAAATTTTGAATGTTATTAATATTCATGCTGATTCCTGCTGTAGCTAAGCTAATTGTGTTTATAATAGGATATAGGTGACAAATCATCTGGATTTGGAAATTGACGGTGCTTCCGCATTGGCCGCTGAAAAACGGATCTAAAAAGATCTGTTTTTTGGCGATTCAACCTCCTGAGGATCTGTCACAAATAGTGAAGGATCCGAAGGGCCCTCATGTGTCCATACATGCATGGGGAGGCCAGATTCTGGAGAGTGGATGGAGTGGGTGCTGTGTGGACACATCAGCACCCATTCCAAAGGTCTGCTGGCTCGTGTGCTGCTGACACTGCCCCCGGAGCCACAGGACTGGAGCACGGAGCTGCCAGTCACCGCCTGTTTCCAGCACTGCCTGGCACATGGGGGAAGTGCTTTGGAAGCAGGCAGTTCTGCTTCCGACCTTCCCAAGATGGCAGGCAGAGGTAATCTGTCCCTTCACCTGGCTATGTGTGGAAGCATCCTGCTTCTGCACACATCCAGGCAAAGAGATGCATGTAAGACCTGATTTTTCAGGTCTTCAATTTAATCCGGATTTCAGCAGCAAAACTGGTTTTAAAAACCGGTCTTGCACACCGAAATGCAGAAGCAGCCTCTGCAAAGGGTCGCAGAAGAGGACTCCAATGCGGAAGCCACTTAAGGTAAGTGTTTTAAATCCTACTTAAGGGGGGGGGGTTAAAATGGTTTCCGCAACTAGTGTGGAAACACCCCAAAATTCTAAGGCTGTAGTCATACAAACTTTTTTAGTCCATCTTCAGATCTGGCTGCTCACACTTTTTTGCTTTTATTCATTTATTTGCGGACTTTCCACCCTTCATCTGGACTTTCCTAAATGGAAAGTCCACAAATAAACTTTTGAGCTTCCACACCGTTGTGAATGTAACAGAGCATCACACGAAAGCAAAAGATGCCCTTGCTTTGTGTGTGAATTTGAATCTTCAAAATATAGGCAATAGATTTAGATGCAAATATATGAAACTTCAAAGTTCATACACATTTTGAAGCTGGCAAATATCTTCTGCCCATCTTTAAAACAAACATTAATTGAAAAGACAAAGTTACAATAAACTATACAAATTGACACATGCTCATTAAATCACATTTGAATCCAGTTTCAAAAACTATACAATAAGAAAGCTTAAAGCTGCACGTTTTCTTCCACTGCCATTCATTATATCCCAAGAGGAATGGGTTAGAAGGAGCACTAATCAATTTATTCATAATTCTACAATTAAGCCAGAGAGTTATTACAGAGTCTATATATATTGATTTAATTAAACCAGCACACAGAAACTTCCTTTCTGGGATTTTACCCTCGTCTTGATCTCTTACAGCTTCTGTGCAAGGTTGCTGTATTTTCAAGAATAAATCTGTTGAATCTTTATCCTTCTCTTCTGTTGACAAAGTGAAAAAAGTATTCATTAATCATTATTGTCCGTATTTCATTATACCACACCAGTCTAGTCTGGTTCTTGTCATATTTCCTTCTTTTTTTTTTTCAGAGTTACATACTGGGCAGCAAACAGAGGACTGTGTAATAATGAATCTTTAATTTATGACTGAAAAACTGTGAAGCAGGTATAGTAATGGAGAGAAGAGTATTGAATCTCTCATTGGGTGTTTTCCCACCACACCCCTTTAATCTGGATCTAAGAAGATCTGGATCTAAGGAATGGGTACTTCCCTTAATCCGGATCTAGTAGGTGTCTGGGGCTGCTTCTGCACAGGCCTTTTAACACCCATTAAGTACACATTCAGAAATGCGCGTCCGCACATACGTACCTATTTAGCACACTTCCAGTGAGGCGCGTCCGCACAGCAACACCCATTAAGCACACATTGGAAAACCTGCGTCCGCACAGGCAGACCTATTTGGCATGGTTACGTCGAGGCGCGTCCTCACAGTAACACCCATTAAGCACAGTTCAGGAAACCCGCATCCGCACAGGCAGACCTGTTTAATACACTGCCGGTGAGGCGCGTCCGCTCATATGTGTCTCTAATGTGTGCTTAATGGGGTTTAACTGCACACCACATTCAAGGTGGTCTTAATGGGTGTTTTCGGTCGAAAACCGGATTAGCCAGACCCGGGTCCGCATATGGGATGGGGAGAGAACACATGAGGCAGGATAGGAAGTCATCATTTTGGCTGAGGGAACGTGGGGCAGAGACAGCTTCGGCAGGCGGGCGACCCCAGCGTCCCACTGAGTGATCGCCCATGTGCCTGGCAGTCCGGCCACGCCCCGGCCGAGGCTGTCAAACACACCAATCTGTACTTTGGGAATCTGCCTCAGCATGACCCGGCCACTCCCCGCTGAGTGTTTCGTGGCCCGTCGGCGGTGCGCTCGCCGGTGGCCGGAAGTCAGCGTGGAGTGACAGCTCCCTGCGCCAATCACGGGGCTCTCCGAGAAGCTCCCCACAAATCCATGCTACTGCATCCGCACGGCGAGGGCAGAATCCGTTCCCGCTAGTGCCCCTTCCAAAGTGTGTGTGGACAAAAGGGGTGCAGGTTGATCCGTATATCTTAGATGAGGATCCACGGAGATCCAGATCCAGTAAAACCAGATGGCCAGGAACCGCATATATTACATCCACATCTACCCTAATCTGGATTCTCTACATCCACATCTACTAGGAACCGTCTTTAGCAACCCCCCCTCTATTCTAAACCAGTTTTCATAAATCCAGATAAGGTAGATCCACATTTATTTGCCCCTGTGCGGAAGCAGCCTGAATGTCTGAACTATTTGTACAAATTTCTGGAAACATTTGGATTTGTTCTAATGTTAGCATAAAAATATCATAACATGTGATTCAAGTTCAAATGGCCAAATTTGCCCGAATTTGGAATGTTACAAATATTTGTGCATGCCCCTACCCCTCTGTGCTTTGAAACAGAATCAGGAAGGCATCTTCTAGAGAAAAGATTATGGTGCCGTCCTTTAGTTGCCTGTGTAAACACCAGCTTGATAAGAACAATATACCAGACATGGTTTGCTAGGGAAAACCTCTTCCAGCCATGTTCTAAAACCAGGACTTTTTTTGGCTATTGGCTTTAAAAATGTACAATTAACTGTGGTGGACCATAGGAAGCAGCAATGAAATGTCCTTTGAATCAGCTTATAGCACACTTTAAGCTAAGTGCGCAAGACCTAGCTGCAAATGTTTCTTACGTATGTCTAAATATAGTCAAGGGAATAATGCATTAAAGTTTTCTGAAGCTACGTTTCAGCAGTTAAAAGAAGAAACCAATAGCACAATACAATCCAGTCTTTTAAGTACCCAGCTAGGTTGGTTTCCTTTCTTGAACCTTTCATCTCAAGGCAGATTCATTTAATTCTGTGGAGAATACACAAAAGTCCTAAGAAATAAACAAAAAAAGAGAATTATATAAGCATGTACAATATAAAAAAGAAATATCATTAAAATATGCCATAAAAAGCAAAACACAGATTTAAAGCCAATCATACCCTCAAATTTCTACATGGCCCCATGGGCTCAAAAAGCTTAGTGACAGTAAATGTATCACAACATGCCACAATTTTCCTGCCTAATTCCTCTCTGTTGATCTTCTCCCTGTTTCTTCTTGTGGAAATCCATGAGAGCTTGCTACAGAACCCTTAAAATGGCAGAGCTCACAGATTTTGCTTTCAAGCACTTGTCTTTTATTTTATTTTATTTTATTTTATTCAAAAATGTTTTGAACACCAATGCCAGAAAGTAAGATTTTGCTTGAAGGAACAGAGAACAGCCACCTGGTGTGTTCCACAAAGACATCATTGGATTTTCAAGAGACATGAGCACTCAGATCCCCCTTTTCCACACACAGTCAAAGATCTAGATCTTCAAGATCCAGATCTTTGAGATGGCGGACCTCCTGGAGATCCGGATCTTGAAGATGCCTGAAAAGCCCCTTGTGGACACCTTTAATCAGGTCCACAGGAAGTCCAGATTTAAGGGCCTGAAGAACCCATGAAGTTCTGATTTCTCCTGCCCTTGTGGGAACAGGGCCTTGCAGATGGGGCCTTCAATGGTGTCCAGGTGAGTACAGGGTCTTCCCAATTGGTACCAATCAGGTACTAATCAGGTTCCTAATAGGGTCTTAGAAGGGTTCTAACCCCTGGTGGGAAAAGGCCCAGAAAGAGTACAGACTGCAGGCCATCAAATACTGTGGGTGATTTGAAGAACAAAAGAATCCTCATAAACACTCCTTTGGCCTTCTTAAATATGGAGTCACAACAAACCTAAAAAAAAAAAAAAAGCAAAAGAAAACCATCTTTCCTCTTTCCTGCTCCATCATACTTAGCAGCCTTTCACTGGGTTTTTCTTCATTCTAAGATTTGACAAAGTGACAACTGACAAAAACTGAATTGACAAAAAACGGGGGAAAGAATTCAGGAGAGCTTCTCAGCTCAACACAACACGGCAGTACACTGTGCATTCCAGAAACTCCATCTCGACTTGTGTTCATTAAGCAACTAAAGTATCACTCGCTGACTTCTTTCTCTGCTCCCGCCTTTCTCCCTTTTGCTGGCATATTCATGCTGGTTTCATGGTATTGTTCATCATTACACTATCTCCCTTTGTTCGGTGTCTTGAAATGTATTCTCTCAGATGTCAGAATTCAATCAAAAGTGGTTTGAAGTATGAGGGGGAGGGGGAGAGAAAGTAGATGAAAATGGCATTTGGGCTAATTTGAATAATAATCAAATCCTTAATGTGAATGATAATAAAAATGGTATTTAACTTCTGATTTATATATATATAAAAGAGAGAGTCTTGTATTTCATTTCAAGAAGAAATACATTGTATTAAGGGATTGTTCCCCCTCCCTCATCTTGCAAGGTGCGGGGTGGAGAGAGAGAATGATCGTGGAATAAACTATTGCTGTTTGCCTTCCAGTTTTATTTTAATCTTAATTGGTTTAATACCGCTAGCTTTTCAGCTTTACAGAAAGAAACACTAGGAACCTATAAGGCACAGCAACCCCCTTTTCCCTCCCCATTCATCTCTTCTTCCAACTGTAATAAAAGAACTTTTCCAGTTTCCTTCTAATCTGCTTTGTGTCAATTCCCCGAGGTTGCTAGCTTCATTTTAATTTGATTTTTAAACAAAGGTATTTTAAGCTTTCCTCCCTTTACCCACCTTTCTGTTTAACTCCTTGCTTGACTCAATGTGTCTCACTTATTTGTCAATAATAAAACATATAAAAACAAGGGATAACTTAAAAAAATTTTTTTACCAAACCCAGTTTACCCTCTGAAACAAAACAAAGTGAGAAGTGTTAAATCCTGAACATTAATTTATTTCATGTGCAACTTATCGTTCTGCAAAGTTAATGTCCAGCCCCAAAAGATGACTTCATATCGGTGCATGAAATATGTACCATTGAGGTCAAAATAGGCATGTTAGCTCATGGATGAGTATGTCTCTTTTGGGTTCTCTCATTTTTCAAATCTACATTGAAAACAGAAGAACAATTTCTCCTGATGTTGTCATTATTACAGGAATAGATAAACATTTGATAGTTTATCTTTACATCAGTTTTGCTCGACTTTCTGTTTTTAGCCCAATGACCAGTATTTAGTTTTTCCTAATATATCTTTATGGATAGATGAAAAGTTGAGCAAAATAAGACCAGACACTCTTCTTGTTTGAATTCCTCATGGTACCATGGTGAGCTAAAAAAGGGAAATAGTGGATTCTAAACTTAGGGCCTTTTTGTACTAGGGATGTGCAAGAATATTCAAAATATTCTAAATTTGATTGAATTTGTTCAAATTTGGCATTCAAATTTGAATTGAATGTCTATACATTAGTGTTTCTGCATTTGCTGCCGAAAGCGGATCTAAATAGATCCACTTTTTGGCAAACTGTCTTCCCGAAGATCCGTCACTATTTGTGATGGATCTGCACATCTGCACATGTGTTCAGATGTGTTCAGATTCTGGAGTACAGCACCCATTCCAAGTATCCTCCGGCTCATGCACTGGCGACGACACACACGGAGTTGTGGTACTTGGCATGGAACTGCCAGCCACCGCATGTTTCTGGTGGCGATTGGTGCATGAGGCTTTGGAAGCAGGCCAAACATGGTGGCTGCCAGAATCCGTCTCTTCCCCTGCCCATGTGTGGAAGTGTCCCGCACACATCCAGTGGGAAGTGACGGATGTAAGACCTGATTTTTCAGGTCTCACATTTAATCCAGATTTCAGCAGCAAAACCAGTTTAGAAAACCAGTCTTGCATGCCGAAATGTGCAGACTCTCAAATTCAGTCTTCATTGTGGAGGTATCACAAGGTAAGTATTTTAAATCTTGCCTAAGGGCCCCTAGAGTGTCCTAGAGTACAGTACTCTTTAATCTTCAAGAGTAAAAACTGCCCTACAGCTTAACCAAGAGCACCTAGAGCACTCTCAATATAGCCCCAGACCCAGAATTCACACTGTTACACTGAGTAGGGATGTGCAAAAATATCCGTAACATTCAAAATCTGGCCAAATTCAGCCGAATTTAGACATTTGAATTCAAATCTAATGTTGGCACATTCGAAGATTGACATTAAAATTCAAATCAAATGTTTTTATACATTTGTATCAAGCTTCGTATGAAGCTTCGTATGGGATTTGTATGGAACTGAACATTCGTACAAATGTGAATCCCACCAGATTCAAAGGGGATCTATTTGAACAAAAACAAATTTTATTGCAATACAAATTGAATGCAAAAAAATAAAAAATAAAATCATGCACATCCTTAATACTGAGTGGGAGGGGGATGAGGGTTGCAGATGCAGCTGTGCGGACATACACCACATCAATAATTGCCATAGCAATGGCTCATCATATATGACCATCGCTATGGCAATGCGAATGGGGCCAGATGTGACTGTCTGCACTTTGGAAGCTCCCAGGTAAGTCTGGGTTCTGTTTGCGATGGGGCCAGTCCTCACAATGCAAATGCCAGCTCCTGGTCCTGATCTTAACTTCCGTGGGGCACTGTTCCATAGAAGTTAAGTGTGAAAAGGCACCAAGTAAAACCAAAATATTCACTAGCAGCACAAATAGTGAACCTTAAACTCCCATTCTTTGGGCATATAATGAGAAGACCAAACTCCCTGGAAAACATGGTGATGCTTGGGAAGTAGAAAGAGAAGAAGAGGTCAGCCTGATAGCAGATACTCATTTATGAAAGCAATCAAGATCTGTTTGAGGTTTGTCACTTATCAATAACCCATCCCTTCACCCAAAGCATTTCATGGCCAATTGATGTTTCCCAGGTCCTTCCCAAAATGCATGTGTAGATATGGCTATGTACGCTCCTTTTGCTACCATCTGATATAAATTACTTTGCATTCTTGGATCAATAATCAGTCTAAATGAGCAGAGTGGCTGAGTAAGCCACAAATATACTGCAACCTATGGCAAAACTGCTTATGTGCAGCACTACAATGTTTGCGTACTCTACTGTTCTGTTTCAGAATTGAGGGCGGGTAATTTGTAACCAGAGACTGGAAGAGGGGGATGAAGTAGAACTTGGATACTGAAAAATCTGAGAGTTTGGGGTCTGCTTGTTTGGTTGTTTTGGGCCATTTATGTGGCTGATTTTGCAATCATGTCCTCTTAGGAGATTTTGTGTCTTCTGCTATGTCTACTCTGCACCATATAAAGTGTTGTTCCCTTCTGCAACATTAAACACATGTTCAGCTGAAGGGAGCAATTGAATCTGGGTGAATGGGAAACATCTGTTATCTACAGAAAGATGGATAACTTACTCCCAGCCAGATCAACAATGGCCTTTATTTAATAAGAGTGGAAGCAGTAGTTTTACCTTTCTATCATGGCAGACTAATAGTACATCAGTGGGCAGCAGCGTCTTACTCACTCAGACAGGCTCCAGCCGCTTAATTTGGCATGCTCCAGCCACTTGATGACCCTAGAGGTCCCTTCCAACTCTATGATTCTATGATTCATTTGGAAGCTGGACATCTATTATGCAGAGAGAGGGTTAAAGGTATCAGAGAAAATGGCTCAGCTCAACCCAATGGTGAATTGTAGCTTTGAAAAATGAGTTGGGTGCAGCAGGCAGCTCCATTAAGCACCATTTAATATCATGGATAAATGACCAAGTTGAACAGTTAAGGAGGAAAAGCCATTTAACACTTTAGTGGCCTCATCTACTACTGCTGCTATACAGTTATCTCCCCCTGTCTTTTGCCTCGGATGAGCTATGGAAGGCGAAAAAGCAAACAGTGTGTTGCTTTTCTTTGCAAAGATGTGGCACTTTGTTTGTTTTGACGCTGACAATAAACAAGACTCCTGAGTTCCATTCCGAGCACTTTTAAATGAAATTCAAACTAATTCATTCCACTTTCTGTCCTGATTCTTGAATAGCTTGCCACGGCCTCAATGGATAGCTATGTCAATGCAGTCCAGATAGGAGCAGGTGGTATTCTTTGGAGGCTTTCTGTACTGTTGCACCTAGGAGTCCTGGAAATACTGTCTGGTCTAAAAGAAATACAGTACTCCGCTCCTAGGCTGTAATGCAACTAGTTTCTCACCCAGGCAGAATCCTCCTCAAAGCTGGATCAGAGGGCACATGGCAGCAGGAGTTGGACTAAAGATCATACAGCAAGGGTCCAGGTGGGGCTGGAAAAACAGGTGCAGGTTCTGTCTCTCTCTCTTTCTCTCTCCAAGGCAGAAGAGACTTGTGCAGGGCTCAGAGGGCAAAGTCACCCAAAAAGCAAACCGCTGGCAGGATTGCCAGTGGTTCCAGCTTAGTGTAGTGATTTCAGCTGGTGATTCAAGAGGGCAGCAGAATGGAAGTGAACAGAAAACGACAGTAGAAACTATGGGCTCAGAGAGCTGTTTTTATACTCTGGGTGAACCAATCAGATTCAGAGGGGGAAGTTTGAATCTGTGGAAGGGCAGGGTCAGATTGTGGGAGTGAGTCCCAATAGCAGAACCCCTAACCTGCCTGGTTACTTGATGGATCATTGCTTGCTCAGACACTTAAGATAAGCAGCTGCTTTCAAATGGGCATCTCTAAACAAAAGGCTGCATTTTGGTAAACGAAGCTGTTATCTTAGTAAACAAAAGCTAATGGTTTCCCATTGAGGTGTCATCTAGCTATGTACAGATCCAATCTGTCCAGCACATAGGGAATGGCCCTTTTCTTTGTTTGTTTTAGCATTTTCAGAAAGTTTTTCCAAACTCTCCTGAAAGCACACTTTTTAGTAGGGATGTAAATGGGTATTTGAAATATTCGTTATTCATACGAATTTGGACATTGGTGTACGAATTGAATGTCTGGACATTTGGATTTCTGAATTTGAAAGAATATTAATATCTTGAGCTGTTTGTATGAATAATTTGGACATTTTTGTCTCGTATGTACCCATACACATCTCATACACATCCGTACAGGATGAAAACACGATGTATACAGGTACATACAAGATGCATATGTACTCGTACAGATACAAATGTAATAATGTATTCGTATCAAATCGAATTTCCAAACATTCTTTTTCTTTCTTTCTTTCTTTCTTTCTTTCTTTCTTTCTTTCTTTCTTTCTTTCTTTCTTTCTTTCTTTCTTTCTTTCTTTCTTTCTTTCTTTCTTTCTTTCTTTCTTTCTTTCTTTCTTTCTTTTTTGGTATTCAGATACATTCAGATTTTCAAATATTTGATTTGTTACAAATTGAATTCAAAAACTGCATTCATGCACACCCCTATTTTATAGCATATAAATTATCTTTACTTTGGCCTGGCACAGACCAAAATAATATATATATTACCACGCCTGCACATCCAGCCTCATGCCAAAATGCCAATTCACTTTTGCCATAAGATTTATAAGGCATCGTTGCTTGGCAGTGTCTCACGCCCGGTTTTGCCATGGAGAAAAGAGGGTTTGGGGGGAACCACAGGTCTCCCAGAGGCTGCAAGACCAGAACATTTGTTCCTAGTCCTTAGAGTGCTCAGGACCCATCCCTGAAACGGTGCAGATGAGGAATTTTACCATCTCACTATTATATTGATTAAAATTCACATTGTAAGCATAACGACTATGTAAGAGTCCTTATTATAAAGTCTTTACTGTCAAGATTCAAAAAACAAAAATCAATATAATGAGAAATAGCTGAAATTACTAACTAGCTAAAAAGAAACATGTTAACATACAAAGGAAAAGCAATCTTTCTAACCGATTAGTTCTACTAACAAACAAAATTACTAGCAAAGATGGGAAGTAGTTCGTTCTGAGAATCGGAAGGTCAAGGGAGGGAAAATGTTATATCCATGTATAAGACTTATGCAAGAGGACATGGATATGAAATAGAAAGGAAGGAAGAGAAGGAAGGAAGGAAGGAAGAGAGAGAGAAAGAAAAAATCTGTTCTTATCTGTGTATAAGATTTAGGAAAGGGCATGGGTATGAAATAGGAAGGAAGGAAGGAAAGAGGGAGGGAGGGAAGGAAGGAAGGAAGGAAGGAAGGAAGGAAAGAGGGAGGGAGGGGAGGAAGGAAGGAAGGAAGGAAATCTGTTTTTATCCATGTAGAAGACTTAGGAAAGAGGCCATGGGTATGAAATAGAAAGAAAGAAAGAAAGAAAGAAAGAAAGAAAGAAAGAAAGAAAGAAAGAAAGAAAGAAAGAAAGAAAGAAAGAAAGAAAGAAAGAAAATCTGTTCTAAAGATTTCCGTAGTTTTTAAAAACAACCAAAATTCATCAGAGGAAGGGAAACGAGTTAATAATATCAAGGATCTTTCTTTAGGCTACAGTACACAAATTGCCCAACTCACAAGGTTTGTCAAGTCCAGCCGTTTGCTCAAGCACTTGATTATCCCTGGTTAAGCCAAGGAGATGGAAAGAGGCCAAACAAAACCCTCGAAGGCATTCAGGAAAATTAGCAAGGAGGTCTAATGTCATCCGTGACATTTACATTTGCTGTGGGAAGTTGGTGCTGAGCCAAATCTCTCTAGGCTTCAAGCCATAAGATTTCTCTCTAGGTTTGTCGTACTCAAAAGTCAAGACAAGAGAAAGGAACTCTAACTGTGGGGAGTCACACAACAACTGGAGAGATTCCCTGCATTCTCAAAGTGGACTTTGAGCATCACTCTGTCTATAACAAAAAACACAGTCGTTGCAAAGGGTGCTAACGAAAAATAAACTTAGGCTGTGCTGACCTTAGATGACATGGGGAACATCAAGGCAAGGAGACTTCCTCTTACCCCCAGCCAGCCCATGTCTCACCCTTCAATGTCTTTAACAGCTCGGCTTCAGAGCTAAGCTCCCAGTTCCAAATACAGAGAGCCTTCTATTGTGCCAGAAGAAGCCTAGAAGTGTGCCTTTGCCAGGGCAGTATCTGCTTAAAGAAGAGGAGGAGGACGAAGAGGAAGAGGAGGAAGAAGAAGAGTTGGCTTTTCTACCCGGCTCTTCTAACCCATTTAAGGGCACTCAAAGCAGCTGACAAAGCTTTCTATTCTTCACCCCACAACAGATACCCTGTGGGGTAGGTGGGACTGTGGGAGCTCAGAAGAGGACTGTGACTCATTCCAAGGTCACCGAGCTGGCTTTGTAGAAGAGTGTGTAATCAAACCCGGTATTCCCAGATAAGAGTCCAGCTCCTTAACCACTAGACCAAACTGGATCATATAAGTGCTCAACATATTGTACAAAGCTAAATCTGAGAACATATAGGGCTTCTGAGAGCACAACCAATATTACTAAGAGTTTGTAAAAGGTTCCTTTTTGAACCACAGTGCCCATGATCCTCTGCCAAGGGGTTTCATTGTTATCATTAGTGACTAACAGGAAGAAATTGGAAGCATGACCTTTCATAGAAACTGTTAGTGGGCACGGAGACATGGCCATGGCTGAGCAGCTGTGCATTGTGTCCCAACCAACTATGTCCCAACATTGCCAAAGTCATTGCCATAGTGATCTAGGCTGCCCAGGCCTGGCCATATGCACTTCACGTGATGATAGCCCAATTTGGGACTTCACTATCCCTTGAACTGCGGATGGTCCCCTCTATGCTTCATCTTCATTCGGCCATGACATTTTTGGTGGTGCACTTCTAGGGCTGCTTCCAGGAGCCAGGAAAATGAGTCCAGGTTCCACATGGTGGTTAGACTAACCCAGCCGCTTGGCGCCATTGGGTCCTGTGTCAACACCACATTCCATGTACAATGGACTAGGGTGGTGCACAAATATTTGGAGGCATTTGATATCCAATCAAATGTGCCAAATTTTGACATTTGAACATGAATAGAATGTCCCGAAATTCAAATGTAAACATTAAAATTGAATTTTGAATTTGGGATCTATTTGTTCAAATGATCCAGACATTCATATGTGTATGGGTTTGTACGCGATGCATCTTTCCCACATCCATGCACATTTTTACGGATCCATATGGGATGAAAACAGGTTGCATATGGGATAACTACGGGACGCATACGGACATGTACAGATGCTTACGGATGTGTACTGATGTGGTGAATATGCATATGTCCACATACGAATGTTGTCAACATTTGTATGTGCAGATTCAAATCAAAAATTTGAACGAATAGATTCAAATCTGGTAAATGCAAATAGAATCTTGTTAAATTCAAATGTAAAAGATTTGAATCAAATTGGATTTTCAGGTATTCAATTTGATTTGAATAGAAGGTCAAAAAAATTTATCTACAACTCTACAATGGACTGTTCCGCAGAGTGGATACATTTTATTCCCCAGATGCTGCTGACCCAGATTGGCAGACCAATCCAGGGACGTTTTCGCACTTCCTGTCCCATCTGCTGGAAGGGAACGGAGTGCAATTAACCAATGTTGACTTGGAGCCCTGCAATCAAATACTTACCTTATTCGATCCTGGGCCCAGTCCTCCTATGGGTGCTGCCATTCTAGCTGTGGTGCCCTCGGTGACTGTGCATGCATCAGCACTGTTACCGTGATGATGCTGAGCCTCTGTGCATGTGCAGTCATGTCTATAGTCATCCAATGTGCCAGCATGCTTGTGCAGCACTTCAGGTGACCCCGAAGAAGGAGAAGAAGAAGGAGAAGAGTTGGCTTTTCTACCTCACTTTTCTCACCCATTTAAGGGGACTCAAACTGCCTGATGTGGGTGAGGCTGTGAGAGCTCAGAAGAGAGCTGGGACTAGCCCAGGTTCACCCAGCTGACTTTGGAGAGGAGTGCCAAATCAAACCTGATATTCCCAGGTAAGAGTCCAGCTCCCTAACCCTTAAACCAAACTGGCTCACAAAGAGTTGAGGATGGTTGTGCCGCTGGATGTTTAAGGTATGTTCTGGTAAACAATGGTTAACGTTTCGAGCACAATTTCACACTCCACACCTAACCAACAATTAGTGAACTTCTGGTGAGGGTCAGCATACCAGGAAGCAGTAACAGCCTACTCCACCTGTGGATGCTTTTCATCAGAGGTTCACTTATCATGCATTAGAGGCCGTAGTGTGAATAGGCCCCAAATCTTTGTTGTATGATGGAGTTTCAGCCTGTTTAGTCCTCTAGTGGAGCCTGAAGGGGGACTTCCAGTCAGAGACTCCTCCATTTATCTCCCACAGCAAGCCAAATTCTCAAACTGCTACTAGGAGTTAAAAGCTGAAGGAAATGGTGCAACTTTGGTCCTTCATCTCCTTTGTGATGCATCGGTTTTATAGCTGCCAGACAGCGCATGGTATCTGTGCTCTGCTTCACCACTAATGGATGCCGATAGCATGGCAACGTTGTGCAAGAAAGCAATCTTTCCACGGCAGCAAAAGCTGATCTCTAGGAGCAACCTGCCCACGTCTCGTTAAGGAGGTGTTTATGATACCAAATTGCATGTGTTGTTGAGTAGCTTCTTTTGATTCTTCTTTTTTAAAGCCATAATGATGTTAGGTTGGAGAAAGGCATGGGTAGAAAATACCAGCTCATTATGCCAATCAATTTTATTCACCCACCTTGAATGCTACATTCAGATTTTGATCACTTCATGAGTGTTAGGAATGGGAAAGGTCCCGTGAAGGGTACCGAGAAATGATTACCAGCATGAGGTGGCTTCCATCAATGAAAGATTAAATACTCTGTGATTGATTATTTAAGTTGAAAAGGAGACTAACAAGAGAAATGATAGCAAAAGGTGCATCCAGTAATTAATAGTGCAAGGAACATTATCTTTCTGCTTGGCCATACACTGTTCCCTGTTCCTGCATTTGTTCCAACTCATTTTTAAATACAAGTGGGTGTAGGAACTAAAGCTGGAGATAGACGAGCATGTGGCTTTTTATGTAACTTCGTTGGTGCAGGTGGATGCATCAGAACGGGCTGAATCTTAAAATGAACTGCAATGTGATTTGGGGAACTTTAGGATTTGAACAATACAACACAGAGAAACACAAGGGGGAGGGGGCAGGGAGAGGGAGAGGGGAGAGGGAGATGGAAGAGAGGGAGAGGGAGAAGGGAGGGGGGAGGGGAGGAGAGGAGGGGAGGGAGAGGGAGAGGGAGAGGAAAGTGGAGGGAGAGGGAGAAGGGAGGAGGGGAGGGAGAGGGAGAGGGAAGAGAGGGAGAGGGAGAAGGGAGGAGAGGAGGGGAGGGAGAGGGAGAGGGAGAGGGAGAGGAAAGCGGAGGGAGAGGGAGAGGGGAGGGAAGGGAGAGGGAAGTGGAGGGAGAGGGAGGAGGGGAGGGAAGGGAGAGGGAAGAGAGAGGGAGAGGAAAGTGGAGGGAGGGGGAGGGGGAGGGAGGGGGAGGGAAGGGAAGGGAGAGGGAAGTGGAGGGAGAGGGAGGAGGGAGGAGGGGAGGGGAGGGAGAGGGAGAGGGAAGAGAGAGGGAGAGGAAAGCAGAGGGAGAGGGAGAGGGGAGGGGAGGGAAGGGAAGGGAAAGAGAGAGGGAAGTGGAGGGAGAAGGAGGAGGGAGGGGAGGAGGGGAGGGGAGGGAGAGGGAGAGGGAGAAGGAGAGGGAGAGGGAAGGGAGAGGAGAGGGAAGTGGAGGGAGAGAGAGAGGGAGAGGGGAGGGAGAGGGAGAAGGGAGGAGAAGAGGGGAGGGAGAGGTAGAGGGAAGAGAGAGGGAGAGGAAAGCGGAGGGAGAGGGAGAGGGGAGGGAAGGGAAGGGAGAGGGAGAGGGGAGGGAGGGGAGGGAGAAGGGAGGAGGGGAGGGGAGGGGAGGGAGAGGGAAGTGGAGGGAGAGGGGAGGGAGAGGGAAGTGGAGGGAGAGGGAGGAGGGAGGAGGGGAGGGAGAGGGAGAGGGAGAGGGAAGAGAGAGGGAGAAGAAAGTGGAGGGAGAGGGAGAGGGGAGGGAAGGGAGAGGGAGAGGGAAGTGGAGGGAGAGGGAGAAGGGAGGAGAGGAGGGGAGGGGAGGGGAGGGGAGGGAGAGGGAGAGGGAAGAGAGAGGGAGAGAAAATTGGAGGGAGAGGGGAGGGAAGGGAAGGGAGAGGGAGAGGGAAGTGGAGGGAGAGGGAGAAGGGAGGAGGGGAGGGAGAGGGAGAGGGAGAGGGAAGGGAGAGGGTCTAGATGATTCCTCTGTACCTTTGATATAACGGAAAATACTCCAGGATAAAGAAGAAGGGGTAGAGAAAACTTTGGCTATGGATATCCAGTTCCAGAATGCCAATTGCCATTCATCACAGCCATGCCCTGTGGGCACACAAATGGGTGAAATATTCTAATGCAAAATCTTCTTCCTGTAGGCCTCATGCTGAAACCCCAAGCTTACATTGGGTCAGGAGGCTTGAAAGGAGAGAGGCTGTGCCTTGCTTTTGTGCCCTGTTGATGCCTTATAAATGTAGCATAATGTTCATCCAGTGAGAGGATTTTCAACTTGTCTGTCAAAGAAATACCGAAATAGGGATGTGCACAAATGTTCTAAATATTCAAAATTCAATCAAATTCGATGGAAGGTGGATATTCAAATTCAAATAGAATGTCTTCATATTCGAATTAAAACGTTCAAATGAATTTTGAAGATTACAAAACATTTGTTCAATTGATTCATATCATTCAAAAGTACAGATAGGTATGTATTACATACGTATCTGTATGAAACTCAGGCGCATTTGCGCAGAAAGTACAGGACGAAAATAGGATGCATATGGGATAAAACGGGATGTGTATGAAATGTGTACAGATACATATAACACATACAAATGTTGTCAACATTCATATCTTCCAACACAAATGTTGTAGACATTCGTATTTTCAGATTCTAATCTAATATTCAAATGAATGAATATATTTGATTCAATCAGATTTGTTTTACATTTAAATGTTTAAAATCTGAATGCAACAAAAATTGATTCGAAAGTGTTACATTCAAATCTATTCGTTCGATGTTGGTTACGAATTTGAAGATAGAAATGTTGACAATATTCATATTTAAAGATACAAATGTCAACAACATTCTGTCCTCCCCCCGTGCCATGCGCCACTGGAAATACGCAGGGTTGGCAGCTGCATGCTCCAGTCCCGCAGCTCCAGGGGAGGCGTCAGCGGTGCAGGAGGCCAGATGCCCTTTGGAATGGATGCTGCAGCTTTCATGCAGCACCCAGGCAATCCGGCCACCCGATACAGCCTCCCCGAGTGTGTGCAGACACGGGGAGGCCTCCTTGGATCCGTCCCTATTTGGGACAGATCATCTGGAGGACAGCTCACCAAGAAATGGATTTTCTTTCATCCGTTTCTTGGCGGCATACCCGGAAACACCCAGCATTTAATTTTAGGGATCTATGGTGGAGAGGGGTATCTGAAGTTCTTACCCTGTATCTAGTCATACTTTCTATAGTAGGTACATGCCAGATCCAAAAATGTTCAGATTCTTCAAACTATAATATTTAACTTTTTTAAGATTCTTCAAGATTTCAAATTTTTATTGTTTTTTTTGTCCAGCTTAATAGAATTGCGTGAAAAATTTCAAACTATCAACATTCTTCCAAATGTTAGATAATAGCTAGATACATAATAGGTAGATAAACATTCAGAGGGACAGACAGATGACAGACAGACAGATGACAGACTAGATAGATAGATAGATAGATAGATAGATAGATAGATAGATAGATAGATAGATAGATAGATAGATAGATAGATAGATAGATAGATAGATAGATAGATAGATGATATCCCTTTGAATTCCCATTTTGAACCTTCCATATTTTCCACCAAAGATAGGAAGGGAAGGGGGAACAGGAAAGAGTTGTACTAGCAAATATAGAAAGGTTCCAGTTGAATGGGAATGATGTTCTGCAGTCAACTTGGATGTGCTTTTATCTCTTGTCAATAAATGAGGAAATTCCTTCTTCCTTATATTAGAAAGACTAGAAGGGAACAGAAAATCAAAACGGTGAGGAAAAAAGTAACAGTGGTCTCTGGGTATAGGGAATGAAGGTAAAAAGCAGATGAGTGACTCTTGGCAAAGAAGAACTGATGGGAGTTTGTTCAAAATACAGTAAACGAGACGGTGGCTTGTAAAAATGCAGTCAAGAGACAAGGGAGATAGACTGTAGAGCAGAGAAAAATGAACATGGCAGATGAGATAATAGATCAAATAATGACCATGATTAGTAACAACAGTAATTTCTGCTCAGCTCTAATTTCTGCCAATCTGGTTCACACGTCAAAACAGGACGAAAACTCATGTCCAAGGCACAATCTGATTGCTTATATCCACTTCTGCTGTTGATAGCCGATGTATACTAAATTCATTAGCATGTCTGAAAAATTAAAATGGGGGCAGCAATTCATCTGCAGATTTTATTCTCCCCAACAATTTCTAAACAATCTCTTTTCACCAGCTGAGAATCTCATCTTTTTATGTTTTCGAAATATGTATATCAAGAAATACAAGGGCCAGCAGCGTACTTCTAACTCTGACATTTTAATGCAGGAATAGAACTACCCACAAATAATTACCCTTGTGTAATTAATATTGGTGCATCATTAATATTCAAGAAAGGTAACTTTCCTCTTTTACAGGTCTGGAATATTAAGGATTCCACGTGAATTTTGGCTGTTTATTATGCTGAAATCTCTGCAGACCTTCAGGGGGATAACTTATTCTGCTTTATGTATACATAAATGTCCTTTAGGGCTTTTTTCTGTTTCTTTTTGAAGCCATATAGAAAATAATGAGGTCCCAAAAGAAAGACAGGAGGGTCTCCTAAATAACCAGGGAGGCTCTCCATGTGCAGTTTTATGAGCCCTTGTGAAAACAGCAATTTGTTCATTAATCATGGGAGTAAGACTTCATCATTAGAGAGTTCAGGCAATCGCAGTCCACAGACAGCAGAAATACCTTTAGCATAAAAGCCAACTTCGGCTGGGGAAAGGCAGGGAAGAGGAGCAGAAGAATCAGGACAGGCCTTCAGTAGCACCAACCCAATTTCCATTCTGCCCATTTGCCTTTAAACCTTAATGTTGATTTCTGTACCAAAGCTGGGACTTGAAACCAGAGCATCCAAGCAAATCCATGGCCAAAAGAACAGAACGTCAAAGGGCAAGAAGCTAGTCTCAAAACCAGAGGTCTTTTCGCACTAGAGCTGAATGGCTGTAGTGAACGAAGGCTAGGCCATGTGGGGACACGTTCCCCTTTCACATCCAGGCAGGTGTGAAAGGGGAATCCGTCTCCGTGTGGCCTAGCCCGAAAAGGCTGGTACAGGGGCAGGACCCCCTCCCAGGCCTGCCATCATTGGGTCAGGTTGGACCCAGGGGCGGGCAGGCCTGTCTTGTCCCTTCCCTGGTTCCTGTGGGCCCTAGGTGACACAATTGGGTCATCTACAGCCTGCAGGAAAGCCCCTGGGCAGACACACCTGGGCACGGGCCAACCCGTGGACATGCACACCTGCTTGCAACTTACTGCTTCATTGCCAGGTTCAAAGTGGCTGGCTTGGCAGTTGGCATTGTGCATCTGCACACACCACTGGCTCTGATTGGCCAGTTACCTGTGGGTAGCTGGCCAATCAGAGCCGGCAGCACACGCAGACGCACAATGTTGCCAACTCGGCTCACCACCTTGAACCCAGCAGCAATGATGTCAGTTGCATGTGTGCATCCCTGCTAGGTCCCAGCTCGGGGGGGGGGGAGTGTTTCCTGCAGGCTATAGGTGACCTGATTGGGTCACATAGAGCCCACAGAGTCCAAAGATCTGTCCCGGTGCACTGGCAGCTGGGGCGGCCCGGATCAGGCTGCCCCAGCTGCCAGCCCCCCCAGTTGCCCATCAGCACCCAGCAGTGTGATGCCCTACCCCAAGTTATCTTGTTGTGGTGGTCGCGTGGCAGGCCGGGGCAATGTGCTGCTCCTTGTGGTACACCAGACCCATGCTGTCAGCACTGACAGCTTGGTCCCCAACTACAAATACCAGCAAGCAGGAGTGGGGCCCACAGCTGTTCTGGAGGGAGCGTGCAAATGCTCTCCCCAGAATGGCCCGGGATGGCCAGGAATGCCCTGGGCCAGGTGTAGAGCACAGTTTTGTGCTTTACACCCAGAATGCTAGTGGGCAACCTGGGCTGGGCTGGGGCGGTTCCGAATGGAAACACCGGCCCAGCAGAGCAAATCCTCCACCCCAGGATGTCCTACTCCAGTTCCTCAGGCCCTCGTGTGAATAGGCCTCTGATTCTGTCTCGAGCATGTTCCAAGCTGAGAACAGACTCCATATCTGAAGTTTAGCTTCCAGTGGGTTCTGTCCCTTCAAAGAGGGAGGGTGTGTTATGTTTTAAATATATTTTGTATATACTATTGTGAGCTGGCCTGAGATCTTTTGGTGAGGGACAGAATGCAAACTCTTTACAAACAAACAAACAAACAAATGATCTGTTTATTTGTTCAATTATTTATATCTTGCCTTTCACCCAAAGTTCCCAGGGCAGGTTGGAGGAGCAAAAAAGTAAAATCCATAAAACAGTAAAAAAAAAAAAAAAAAAACCACCCACAAAACTTAAAATAGGACAACAGACAGAGGACACTGAGTTGCATATCCATATTCACAGTTATGGCGCTGTCTTGATTGCAATGTGCTTCGTAGATTGATTTCCATATTAGTTACAGAGATATTAATTGGCAAAGGTGAGAAAAGGGACAATTCTATATACACCATGTAGAATTTCATCCCAGAGGTGAAACTGTTGAAAAATCAACAGAAAATCACTACTGAGAGATATTCTATTTATTTACTGGACTTTGTAAAATTGTTCCATTCCTGTGTTCCGTTCCCTTTTTTTATTGTTCCATTCTGGTGCGTGTGTGTGAGTACAAAAAAAAATGTACAGATAAAAATGAATAGGAATAAAAGTCAAGATACACATAAAAATGGGAATAAAAATCTCTACAAAAGTGGCTATAGAAGGAATCAGTTTATAGAGTCCCAGGTATTCCCCAAAGACCAGGATGAGTATTATTTGTTTGTTTGTTTGTTTGTTTGTTTATATTTCTATCCTCCCTATACCCTAAGATCTCAGGGCAGGTAGATGTGATTTCAGCAGTCATGCACATGTATATGTGCATACTGTCGTCACATCTGGATTGATAGAGTTTAATAGTTCAGGAAGCTAGTCTGCAATTAACTCAGAGAAAAAATCATTACCCTTTGCTAACCTTAACCTTTAGATTTAAGCTAGTACATTTGTGGAGTCAGGGAAAGTGTGATGAAAGTCTTAACTCACTCTCAAAGGGTTAACTGGATGTGAGGCATAAAAGAAAAATAAACTTCTGGTCTCACCAAGGTCCTTTCTGTACTGGATCTTATTCTGGATTATTTCCTGGTAGAGGGACCTGCCAACAACATGGTAGTGCAGACTATGGCAGTTTCCAGGCAAGGCCTTCCTAAAGGGCTTGGTCATCATGCATGCACTGTCAGCATGTAACCCTCTGGCGTGTCTTCCAGACAGAAAGAGGTGTGGATGGTCTGACTGGCACCTAACCAGCTCTGGTACTAATGTAAAGTAGTTGTATATGTGATGGAGTTAAATTTGCACCATGCATAGGATATGGGGGGTAAGCTTCCACATGGAAGGAGCCATTTCTGGTTAAGAAACAGCTCCTTCACACATGCAGGTGTTCTGTCTGGGAGCTTACCTCATGTGAACTACTGGGACAAGTGCAAATTGGCCCATAGTCTGCGTGAGCATCTGGAAGGCAGGTCCCATTTCCAGGATATAATCTGTTAAAGCTGGAGATTTGCAGAGATAGCTTATGAGAATGAGAGTAGACATGGTGATTCATTCCAATAAGGAAGGCTTTTATTGTCTTCATGATTGCAAGATAGGAGCTAGCTAAATGCATAGTTGGTTAAATGAGTGAGTGAATGAAAGCAATACATGGTTTACAGCTTAACCACTACATCGTCAGTCAGGAATATACCGATCAAAAAACACACATTACAGTGGTTATTAAGGCAGTATGAATTCTTGTGAGATTGCATGATGTCACAAATGAGGATCATCTGAAATGGAATTTACCTATCAAGTAAGTAGAGACCTAGCTGTGATAAACATGTTGTTCCCACAGAAAGATAGAAACTTACAGTAGTTGTGTCTATGTTACAGGAATAGGACATCACCTGTTTACCAGAATGTTCCTGGTGAGACAGATAGCTAAACAAGCATTTCCAGTTTTAACATATATTCCAACATAATCCAGAATAAGGGCCAATGCAGAAAGGGCCCAAACTTCAAAGGCGTAATCCTGCTGAGTCAATTGTGAAAGCAAGTTGGCCTATAAATGAAAACCTGACTTTTCCCATTATAATATAATTTTATAACATCATAAGAGCATAAGAGGAGCCCTGCTGGATCAGGGCACAGCCCATCTAGTCCAGCATTCTGTCGCACACAATGGCCCACCAATTGCCCATGGGCATCTCAAGCAGAACAAGGGCAGATCTTCTCCTGCTCTCACATCCCAGCAAATGACCTTAGAGGCATCCTGCTTGTCCCTCTCACATTCTGAAAGGTGTTCTGAGGCATCCATTCTAGTAGCCATTGATACATCTGGAATAGGTGCGCAATGCCATTGGACGCCTCTCATGTACCTCCCACACATGGCCTTACATTTTGGGATGGGTTCCGGTAGTGTCACGTGCTCTAGGGAGGCTGAAATAGGCCTTCTGGTTCTGGGTGCTTTTCCCTTATGATGCCCATGCGGGGGGGGGGGGGGGGGGGGGGACTCATCTGATAACTCATCATGGTTACCGAATCAGTGGATATGGGGCATGACTGTACATGATTTCTAATTTTGTTTTTCTAAGCCTCATCACTGAACCGGGCAATGACTAGGTTCTGAGCTTTTGAGCTTCAGCATTAGTGGTGATGTCATGTAGGAGTACAGTATACCCTAAAGACCTTATTGTAGTCGGTGGTGGTTCACAAATTGGGCAGGGTAGAACCCTTGCTCTAATTGGAAGCCTCTCTTTGATCCCACTTTGGGATGCAGTGTGGATCAAAGCGGAGTCTGGGGAGATCAAAGGGAGGCAGCTCTCTCCCACTCCCCCAGAGGCCACCATAGATCCCAGTCCAGCAGAGATGCAAGGCCCAGGTCACCCATCTCATTTTCAAAGTGAGCACGAGGCCCATAGCTCATCTGAAGTGCCCGAAAATCTGATGTCTGTAGCTTCTAATAGCCTTGAGCCATTTGTCTTCGAAAGCAACTTTTGAATGCACAGTACTTTTTGGAACGAATCCAAGGGATCTGATCTCTCTTTTGATAACATTTCAAAGTTCCCGTTTAAGGCTACATGCAGCCATCAATATTATGGAACTTTCCTAATAGCATACTGTGTGAGAAAGGCCTTTCCTGTGCGTGGATATTTGCGTCTGCACGGGCGAGTGTGCAGCTGATCCAGAAATTGTTTTTTGTTTGATCACTCAAAGTATACTTTAGAAAACAGATTTTTATGGTATTGATCTCTCCATCTTTTTCTTTTTTTTTCCCCTGCCTGCCTGCCTGCCTGCCTTTCTTCTTCTCTTTCAATGTGCTGGATTGTTTCTAATAGAAGTTATGTTTGCAGAGCAGGTGTCTGTCAGTCGCTATGGAGAAAAAGCACGAGCTAAAATTCAATAGTAGGGGGGATATGGAGTGGGGAAGTGGAATGATGACAGCACAGAGGTTATTTACGACGGTGGTTTTCAGTCTTGCTATATTCATGCAATCCATGGTAATTGTGTGAAAATCCTAAGAAGGTCTGCAAGAGAGAAAACAAAAGAAAAGTGCCTATTGTAGGATGCCCTGTACAATCTTGTTTGTGTACTCCAAGCTGTTGCATTGCTTCTAAAGTTTCAGTAAATATAGGAGCTGTTTCTGAGCTGTCTCTGAGGTTCCTACATGTAAATGCAACCTTAATGTGATCTTGGGCCCTATCTGTGCTTGCCCACTTTAGATCCGGATCAGTGAGTCTGGAATAACTGATCCCACTGATCTGGACTCCGGGGAGGCATGGGTAGGATCTGAAGTAAGTTCAGAAAAGGCTTTGATGTGATATATGTATTCTTCCCCTGCAGTGCACTGAACATTGTAATGTTTTTAATGTTTTTAATATTTTGTTACGCAAATACCTGTTTATGTTTTGTTATTGCTTCTATACTCTGTTCTCATTGGTGAGCCAGTTTGGTCTAGTGCTTAAGAAGCTGGACTCTTATCTGGAAATACTAGGTTTGATTCTGCACTCCTCCACAAAGCCAGCTGGGTGACCTTGGGCGAGTCACAGCTCTCTTTCTGTCTGTTCCTGTCAGTCCCCTTGAATGGGTGAGAAATGCAGGGTAGAAAATCCAACCCCTTCCTCCTCCATGAAGCCAGCTGGGTGACCTTGGGCTAGTCACAGCTCTCTTCCTTACATCCCAGGGTGTTCTGTTGTGAGAAGAAGAATAGAAAAGCTTTGTCTGCTGCTCTGAATCCCCTTTAATGGGGGAGAAAAGCAGGGTAGAAATGCCAACTCTTCTTCATTCCTGTACTTCACCTTGTTCATTTGTTTGTTGTTAGAAAAGCAAATAATAAGCAAATAAACTTAAGGGATTAGTCAAAAGGGCATCTCTTAAGTTCATCCTTCAGTGTAACCTGTGAAGGTGGCCAATGAGAATGAGTGCAGACAGAAATCCCTTCCCTTGCTGTAAGGAGGCTTGTGAATGTCTTTTCTGCCAGGTGAACATCAAAGGAAGTTTACAAACCTGTCTTCAGCTGGGTGAGGGACTTCCAGCAGTGCTCAGCTGTGCCAGAGGAGGAGGAAGACTTTCTAACCTGCTTTTCTCACCCATTTAAGGTGTGCCAGATGTCACTGGCTTTCCTATTGTGCCTGGTATGATAGAGGGATATCATGATTTAAAACAAATAGGCAAAATGGTGGGTGAGATATATAGAGCGCTACCACAAGAAAACTTTCACTGCTGAACGTGGCAGACTATGCACCTCTGAGTCAGCCCTTAACATTCCTGAAGGTGAAGGATCTTTCTGGACCTACCTCGACTAGTCTAGACCTGTGCATCTGAACCAGGCAGGGGCTGGTCCTGATCTGTTCTGGACTAGCCCCCATGCTGGCCATAAGACTTATCTGGTAGTCTCCCAGTTTGGTTCCACACTCCTACATGAATCCAGCTGGGTAACCTTGAGCTAATCATAGCTCTCTTTCTGAGCTCTCACAGCCTCAACTACCTCACAGAGTGGGGAGAAGAACAGAAGGTTTGTCAGCCACTTTGAGTCCCCTTAGGGTGAGAAAAGTAGGTTATAAAATCCGGCTCTTCTTCAGGGATGGCTAGTGGGAATGGAATCTCTTTTGCCCAACAGACAAAAGACACCCAGAAAACAACCAAGATCCAGAGCAGAGGAAGATACAGAAAGGCCTAAAGAGTGGATTCAAGCTTCTGCTTCCATGATGCACTGCCCACCTTATGGGGCAGCCATGTCTGAATACACAAGCTGTATTTGTTAGGTTCACGCTAGGGGTGTGCACAAATACAATTTTCGATTCCAATGGAATATCTGATTATCTGAATTCATACGAATAAAGAAAAACAAAATGTCTGGACATTCGAACTGATAAAAATACACCCATATCTATTTGTTTGAATATTCAATGCGTATCCAATTATATGAACCTCATATGTATCCATACACATCCTGTTTTTATCCTGTACGCATCCTGTTTCACCCGTACGTATCCGTACAGATGTGTACAGATATGCACAAGATGTATATGGATACATATGTGATGTGTATGCATCTGTATACATATGAATGTCTGAACTATTCATACAAATAACTAAAAATATTTGTATTTGTACAAATACTAAAAAACAAATGTCTGGACATTCTATTTGTATATGAATGTCCAAATTCGCCCGAATAACGAATACTTCAAATAGTTCATATGCACTTTGAAATGGTCTTACGACTAGTCAAATAAAGTTTATACTATTTGATACAAATAGTTCACACCAGTTATTTTTAATATGCTTCCTCAGTGAAATGACTTTTTAATGCCTTATGTATTGGGACTGAATGAAATGCATTTTGCTGGACTCACACCCACCAAAAGGAAACTGTTTTCAGGGTGATTTCTTCATCTTCCCCTCCCCGTTTTCAGAGTTCAGTTTCAAAGAAAAGTACCTCAGGACAGGCGAGGCTCCATTTCCAATAGCTGTAATAGCAACGCTTCTTTCACTGTAACTCGGAAACCATTAAAATATTGAAATGTCTATAAAAGCAATAAAATGATCACAGAGGTATGTGGTGATATTTAATTTTCCCACAAGTTAAATATCACTGATAATTAACTGTTAGAAGTTTATTTTGAAATGACATTTCACTGGAATATCAGACCTTTACAACATAATTAAAGGGTTTCTCATTGTAATGGTGTACAATTCTTGGTACTGAAGATTCTCTAGCATGCTTTTCACCACCCCTTTTATCTATCTATTTAAAGGTGCTTAGAATTGGAGGTTGAAGCTATAGGACACATCTGCCTACCCTTTCCTTTTACTGAACTTTCCTGGAAGAATTTGGCAAGGCAGGAATTCGTTTCGCCAAGTGACCCCAAGTGGCCACTAGAGGGGGACACCAATTTGCAGTTGTGATTATTTTTCTTTTGGTGGGGTATTGTTTCCCCAGAGTTGAGGAACTTTTTCCCTCCACTCTCCTCCTCCTCCTACTCTTCTCCTGCTTTAGGAAGCCGGACTCTTATCGGGGAATACCGGTTTGATTCCGCCCTCCTCCATGAAGCCAGCTGAGTGACCTTGGGCTAGTCACAGCTCTCTTGTGAGCTTCCACAGCCCCACCTACTTCACAGAGTATCTGTTCTGGGGAGAAGAACAGAAGGTTTGTCAGCTGCTTTGAGTCCCCTTAAATGGGTGAGAAAAACAGGGTAGAAAAACCAATGCTTCTTCTTCTCCCCTATCCCCTCTCCCCCTCCCATCTTCCTCTTTCTCCTTTTCCCCTCTTCTTCTTTCTCTTCTTCCTCTCCCTCTTTTTCCTCTTCTCCCTCCTTTCGTCTCCCTCTTCTTCTTCTTCCTCCCCTCTTCCTCTTCCTCCTCTCCTCCTCTTCTTCCTCTCCTCTTCCTCCTCTCCTCTTCTTCCTCCTCTCTTAGTCTTCCCCTCTTCCTCTTTTTCCTCTTCTCCCTTCTCTTCTCCCTCTTCTTCTTCCCTTCTTCCTCTTCCCCCTCTCCTCCTCCTCTTCCTCCTCTCTTTTCATCTTCTTCCTCTTCCTCTTTTTCTCTTATCCCTCCTCTCTTCTCCCTCTCCCTCTTCCTCTCCTCTTCCTCTTCCTCTTTTTCCTTTTCACCCTCTCCTCCTCCTCTTCTTCTTCCTCCTCTCCTCTTCCTCTTTTTTCTCTTCCCCCTCCTCTCCTCTTCCTCTTTTTCCTCTTCCCCCTCTCCTCCTCCTCCTCTTCCTCCTCTCTTCTTCTTCCTCCCCTCTTCTTCTTCCTCTTTTTCCTCTTCCCCCTCTCTTCCTCTTCCTCTTCTTCTTTTTCCTCTTCCCCCTCTCCTCCTCTTCCTCTTCTTCCTCCTCTCTTCTTCTCCTCTTCCTCTTCTTCCTTTTCCTCTTCTCCCTCTCCCTCTTCTTTTCAAGCCTAAAAGTACTGAAGGAGAAAACAAATCTCAGGGCGGCTGCATTAAAACTACACACTAAACTCCCGGTATGTTTTATTAGAATCTGTTTGTGTGGATGCGGTCTGCGTTGCCTAGGCAACTGCTTACAGGTCAGCCCTTGATTGGCTGTGTTGTCAGCTTGATTGCAGCGCTTCACACAGCACGTCGGTAGAGCTGAATGCCAAAGAGAGTCAACATAAGCTGGCCTGAAAGCTTTTTAATTTATCAAATAAAAAGGAACAACCTTGATGCCAAATTTGGAAAAGAAAAAGCTTAAGGCCTGTGGGGAAAGAGGGAAGAAAAGAGGCGGGTGCTGGAGGTGAGTGCTTCTGCCTGGGTGAGAAAGC
Organism: Aspidoscelis tigris stejnegeri; assembly: GCA_023333525.1. Lineage (NCBI taxonomy): Eukaryota > Metazoa > Chordata > Lepidosauria > Squamata > Teiidae > Aspidoscelis > Aspidoscelis tigris. The sequence continues at coordinate 9,308,651 of JALMGA010000005.1, forward strand.
GCATGTGGGGAAGATGGCGTTCAGAGAAGCAGCTCAATCCGTGCTGAAGAACAAGGACTGGGAGTCACGTTTGGTCATGAAGAAATCACAGTCGTCTCTTGCAAGAGAAGCTACACCAAGTGGTTTGCTTGCTTGCATTCAGTTGCATCAGGTAGATCCTGTAATATGGCTGTAGCTCTGTGGTAACACGGGCAGCCCGGAAAGCAAAGGGTTCCTGGTTCGGTCCTCAGCTTCTCTCCAGAAGTAGGCAACGGCAAACTACTTCTGTGTTTCTGCCAAGAAAACTCAACGGAGGAGGTACTGTTCTGCAGCACTTCCTCATTCCAAAATGGAGACAAGAAAGAGGAGAGGGAGGAGGAGTCTTTTATGTCCCACTTTTCTCACCCTTAAGGGGACTCAAAGTGGCTGACAAACCTTCTGTTCTTCTACCCACTCTGTGAGAGCACAGAAAGAGAGCTGTGACTAGCTGAAAAAGAAGAAGAAGAGGAGTAGGAGTAGAAGTTGACTTTTATACCTTGCCTTTCTCACCCTTAAGAAGAAGAAGAAGAACTTGCTTTTCTACCCTGCTTTTCTCACCCATTTAAGCTGACAAAGCTTTTCTATTCTTCTCCCCACAACAGACACCCTGTGAGGTAGGCGGGGCTGTGAGAGCTCAGAAGAAGCTGTGACTAGCCCAAGGTCACCCAGTTGGCTTCATGAGGGTGGGTGGAATCGAACCCGGTATTCCCAGATAAGAGTCCAGCTCCCTAACCATTAGACCAAACTGGCTCACTAACTGGCTTAAGGGGACTCAAAGCTGCTGACAAACCTTGTTGTACCAGCTTCCACCATGCAGACAAGGGCAGAAGTCAGAGCATGTTGTGCAGCACATGGAGCTGGGAGCCTTTTGGCCAGACCCTGGAAATGGTCCTACTTCCGGGCTAGAGCCATTTTTGGACATGACATAATATTCTCCTTGCCCTGCAATGTTGAAGGAGGGGAACTTTGTTCTGATGGCAGATTAGTGCAGCAATGTGGACACCCACCAGCATACTTTGCCCTCACCCTGCTTTTGTTCTTGCCACAAATCACCCAGTTCAGGGCAGGAATGACCTTGACATTGCATCCCATGGCACATTCAAAATTCATACAAATTTGGCCAAATTTGGACATTTGTGTCCAAATTGAATGTTTGCACATTCGAAGATTGGTATTCGAATTTGAATTGCATGTTTCTATACATTCATATGAACCTTCGTGTGGGACTTGCATCGTATCGGATATGTATGGGATTAGTACGGGATTGAACATTCGTATCGAATTTGAATCCCACTACATTCAAAGGGGATCTATTTGAACAAACATTAATTTTCTTGCATTCGATTTAATACAAATTGATTTTTAAAAAAACGACAACCCACACGCACATTTATACACATCCTTATTCCACAGCATCTGAGAGCAAATGCCACCTATGAAGTCATATAGGGCCTTTCCGCACAGGCTCTAAAAATGGTATTAGAGCCAGATGCAGGAAGGATTAGGATGTGGCATCCACACAGGGAGGGAGGGAGGGAGGGAGGGAGGGAAGGAAGGAAGGAAGGAAGGAAGGAAGGAAGGAAGGAAGGAAGGAAGGAAGGAAGGAAGGAAGGAAGGAAGGAAGGAAGGAAGTTTCTCCATGAGGGGCTTTCCTAAGCCCTTGATCATTGTAGCTGAGCTCTTTTGAAGACTATGGAGGTGACCTATGAAGCAATGACAGTTTTTTTAGCTTGGCTTCTGTGGATAAGAAGAGGTGGCTCAAGCGCAACAAATTTATGGCAGATATGTAAAGATCTGTTACATCTTAATATTATTTTAATTAGGTGGTGAATACAATGAGTGACTAAGGCTTGTGCATTGCTTTAATGCTCTGTTCATTGTTTGATTGACTCAGTAGCCATGTGGAAGCCCTGGCAATCAATCAAGAGAATGGAGACAAATGAAATGTTCCAAGTACAAACATTCCTAGCACCTAAAACTTTTCGTTTATAGCATAAAAATAAAATAATAAAAAACTATTATATCAAATTAAAACTGATAGGTATATTCAGCAAAACCTTGTTTTTTAAAAAAAGCTCATTTATTTGTTTGTTTGTTTATTTAATCTATCAAGATGTTTGCTTTTGACCACGAATACTGCATTTGTCTTCTGTGCTACGACTGGAACAATAAAAGTCTAGAATTCATTCCTTGGTACACAGATGGAGCTGTTGCAATAGGTTTAGTAAAGCAAGGGGGAAAAAATTTTTTCCCTCTGTGCCACAGTACACTTTGCATCATCCAGTTATTATTTTAAATGGAAAGAATCATATCGTTCTCGATGTATTGGGCAGGCCCATATAAAAATTTGATCAAGCTGGAAATCTGTAATTCTGTAGGAGATGATATTGTTTGCAATATGAAGTCCTTCTGTGGCTGAATACCATATCCTGACATTAATATTAGGGGTCCCAAACAAATACAATTTCTCGTTATCACCGACAGAGATGGCATTCTAAACTGAGGGGTCTCCTCATCTGATCTCACTGGAATGATTACGGCTGCCATACAATATTCACCAATATAGGAGTCCGGTCAAAATACCTCATAGGACATATTTAGAAGTAAACTTGCCTAAGATAGTACTGAACTTTAACTTAAGGAAATCAACTAAATTCAAAAGACAATGTGGGAATCAATATTCATGTGACAAATGTTAAACAGGGCACTTCAGTTGAGGGTTGAGGCAGGACACAGGCCAGATTCATTTGCTGCCTCCACTAGCTGAACCCTTGAGAAGGCCTACATTAGTGTGAAAGCCATTTTGTTTGACCTATGTTTTGATAATTAGTTGATGGTATTTTATTTACCTAAGAATTTATATTCACCAAAAGGTCTCAGGAGCTCACAAAAATAAAAAAGTATAAAACATTAAACCATATTTAAAATATAACACTACCCCCCCCCCCCCCATTCGCTTCATGTCAAAAAGAATGGGATGGAAATTCGGTTTTCTATGAATGGAGCCACTTTGAATGTGGTAGGCTTTGAATTCACTTTGGAAGTTCATTTATCCCTGCTGCCACCAGTTGTGCCTCCAAATCTGATCTGACTCATATCCAATCCAATCCTAATGTGATCTAAATGTGATCTGAATCCAATTTGAATCCACTGTGGAGGTGACTGGACAGCCACTTTAAATGTAACAAAGCTTCAAACAAAGGTACATAAGCTTTCACTTTGAATGTATAGGCAATATATTCACAATTTGTATGAAGGGGAGGATGGCAAACATTTTTTGTCCATCCCATCCCATCCGTACCCTCCTTCTCTACCCACCCTCCCAAATATGACAGCTCCAAGAGGGAGCTAAACATCAAAGGCTGAGGCGAAAAGTCCTGTTTTAAGCAGTTGCCAAAAACCACACAATATAGACACTTTGTAGCTACCAGTCTAGATGGCTTTAAAATAGGGTTAGACAAATTTATGGACGACAGATATATCAATGGCTACTAGAACGAATGCCTAGGTGCATCATTCAGGCTGGGAGGGGGGAGGAACCAGGGTGCTTCTAGGGTCACCTGCTGGGACTTCAGAGCAGGAGAAGGTTTGTCCTTGTCTCTGCTTGAGATGGCCATGAGGTGGGCCACTGTGTGCGACAGTATGCTGGACTAGAAGGGCTGTGGCCTGATCCAGCAAGGCTTCTCTTATGTTCTTACTTGGTAAACTTCAATAGGAAGGCTATTCCAGAGTCTGGGGGCCACCACAGAAAAGGATCTCCTGCATGCCCTTACCACAGACACCTCTGACCTGTTTTGTTTTGAATGTGTTGTAATTTTTTTGTAAACAGTCTTGAGACTGCAGTATAGGATGGTATAAAAACTCCCTAAATAAATAATTAAAATAATATTACTGAGTGCATTAATATGTCCTTTGCTGTTATCCACCTTGTGGCGACTCAGCCCAGCTCCTCCCTCCTCATCCTCCGCAGAGCAACACAGGACATGAGCGAGCTGCTGAGCACCCAGGTCGCCTACCAGATCTGGTGGGGCTGTGTGCTAACCAGTTCCCCCCCCCCCCCGGTGTCCTGCTTTATATGTCTGTGTATCAGACTCCCTTAAAACAGCAAACTGTTACAAAAGGAAAAATAAAGAAGCAAGTTTATAGTTTGACTTAAATGTTCTTCAGTTGCTTGAAAAGAAAGATATTGTACTTAATAAACTGTCCCGCTCCCTTCACTAAGCTCCACTATAAGCTAACAGTCCCTGGTAAGCTATACAGTAAGCACCAATCGTTCTTAGTCCTTCCTTCTCAGTTTCTTCTTTAACCTGAAGTAAGGCAAGTTCCCAAAATAATAATGATAGCCCTGCAGCAGTCCCAACCTGCCTCCCCAGGCTCTGCTCTACTCTGTCTCCAAGAGGAGAGACCCGCAGACACACACACACACCTTAACTTGCATGCCCCGATCTTCCTCTTCACAAGAGGAGAGACCTTCGTCCTCTCGTCTCCTCTCTACCCAAGAGGAGAGGCCTAACACATACTGGTTCGGAGGAACTCTCCCTGATCCCCCTTCTGCACAAGACAAGACGAGCTGCCGCTTTTTATAGTCCGCGATTTGGCAATTCTCATTGGTCCAATTTTGGCGGGCTGACATGGCTTTCTCTGATGGTCCATCTCTGCTCTCACTCTTGGAGCTCAGAAAGCCTGCAAAATGTCTGCCCGGTCACTGCCTGCCTGGCGTGAACGCCACACACCTTCAAATCATGCTTCACTTCCCAAGAAAGAAAGAAAGAAAGAAAGAAAGAAAGAAAGAAAGAAAGAAAGAAAGAAAGAAAGAAAGAAAGAAAGAAAGAAAGAAAGAAAGAAAGAAAGAAAGAAAGAAAGAAAGAAAGAAAGAAAGAAAGAAAGAAAGAAAGAAAGAAAGATGTTCTTGTTTTACTGCTGCTAGAATACAGAAAGTCTTTTGGATGCATTTTTATAGGCATTTTTGCATACGTTTACCTAAAATGCAGACTTTTTAGTGCATTTTCCAATAAAATATATCTTTTATATAAAGTTTCTTAATTAGTTCATCCAAGGACCATATCATACATAAAAAATCCATAAAAACAATGAGACTCATAAGAGATTTAAATTCATAACCACAGAATTATACTTATTCAAATTTGCTTCAAAAGGAGGGGTTCCAGCCACTCCTGGGGAGGCTCATCCACACCCTGCTGCCACTGTCCTGGACAACTAATGAGATCCCAGTCAGTAGCATCCACATGCTCCTCCTGGTGCATTGCTGTGAGCGGGCATGGGAGTGTGGCTAACAACCAAGGCTGCAGCTGCGTAGTCATGCGCCACATCCTGATCGCAATGGCAACATCCAGGTCTGTACCAGATGTTGCCATGACTGTTGCCATGGCAAACTAGCCTGCCAGGCATGGGCCATCTGCACTTCAAGTGCTGGTAGTCCAGTTGTGCCTTACCAATAGTAAGGTGTTTTTTTCACAGGGCCTTTCCACACTTTGTGTCATGCCTCTGGGGTGGCCATCTCTGAGCATGCATGGCCATCCTGATCTTCAGAAGCTGTGTAGCAGTAAAAACTAGTACAATCCTGCATACAACCTTTGCATTATTTTGTGCAAAGGCTGCATGGGGGCGGTTCACTGCAGCAGTGCACGTACCGCGTTATCCAATCGTCATAGCAACGGCCAAGTATGCATGCCTAGTGCTGCTGCAATGTGTACTCTCCTAGACAGGCGCAGTTGCATTTCACCCAAATTCAGGTAGATCTGGATTAAGTGTGGGACAGGCCAGCATTCGCGTTGCAAACACTGGCCATCATCCCTGTTCTTAATTGCCATGGGATAGTATCTCACATGAGTTACATGCCAAAAAATGTCCCAGGACATTAGGAGATTCTCAGATTTCAGCTCCATGGCTTAATGTGACAATTCACACACACACACACACACAATTTAGGTTTAGAAGTGGTTTTATGTAACTAGAGTTACTGAGGGTGCTTCCGCACATGCCCTTAAACACCCATTAAGGACACATGTGGAAGCATGCATCCACACAGTGGCAGCTTTTTTAAGCCGCTTTTAGCACGGAGCGTCCGCACAGTAACACCCATTAAGCACACATGTGGGAAACCGCGTCCACACAGCGGCACCCATTAAGAATGGAATGGGTGGACCACGTCCGCACAGCAGTACCCATTAGAGACAGATAGGGGTGGCCCATGGCCAATATTTGTGGCTGCCACATTCTAAAGTCAGTCTCTGGTTATGAAAAGAACCACCCATCCCTCTGCACTCATCTGTTCAAGTAGAAAATATTGAGTATGCAATGGCAACCCATTACAGCTTTGAACAGACTTGGGATCAGCAATATCTGCAAAAGTCTATGCAGTTGTGGCCAATTCTCTTGGATTGCCCACGTAATGAAGATCAAAGGGAAATAGCGAATCACCGTTTTCCACTGGAGAAGTAATTAATGAGTTCTTGCATTTTTTATTATCTCAGCACTCTGTGCATCATAAATCTGAGAAAAGCAAGAATCAGTACCCAGGTACTGAATAAATGCCGGGCTGAACGGAAACAATTCTTTGCTTCCCTGATTCCCAAGAAAACTTAAATATCATCTCAGCCAAAGTACTTACTTCTCAGTTCATGACACTAATAGCAACAGTAATTGTAATGTTGAGAGAAGAGTTGTTTTGTATTGTCAAAAAATAGAGGCCAAAATTGTTCCTAAGTAGTTGTGAAGATCTCATTGTTGGGTTTTCTTTGCCACACTTAAACCGAATAACTCGTGTGCTTGTAGTGCCTTTACTTCTCGCTGAACAATCCTTGCCATGGCAACACACGCTGCAGTGTCATAAGCATTCAGCAATCTGGGAAGTGCAATGAGCAAGAAACACACATACACACGAGGCGCAAAAGTCCCTAATAGCCAATAATGGCTCCTTCAACTCCCTCCACGTTGAAGGAGATGTTCTAGGAAAAGCCCCATTCAAAGGGGCTGTGTTTACAAGCAAACATGAAACAAGGAAGGAAACCCCATGGGTTCGATACAGCTGAAGGCCTAGCCATCTGAGGTAAGCGTGGATAAGCTGAAGAAACATTTGGCACAATGATTGAATTGGATATTTGTGAGTCAAGCATACAGTTTTCTCAAATGTTCTCATTGGCATCATCATCATCATCATCACATTATCGGCCGGTACATAACATCATCTTAGGAACTTGGGAAGGTCCCAGTGCATTATGAAATATCAAAGGTGACATGTTTAGTATCATGTTACATTGTTATATTGTTATGTTTCTGTAAATAATACTGATGATGATGATGATGATGATGATAACAATAATAATAATATTCTGTTCCTCTGACACCCAATCTGGGTTTGTCACCATATATATCCTGTCCTAAAAACAAAGGCAGCAGCTTGTCAGATGGCTCATCAATATAGTCCTTTCGCATACATTTTTAGAAGACATGTTGTATTTATTTATCGATTTGTCATTACATTTTTAGCTGTGCTGTGAACAAAAACAAAATCTAACCTGTTATGTGTAAAATAGATCTAGCAAGCTGTTGGACTCTCATATGCGCCCAAATTTCCTACCACAATACACACACAGAAAAAGAAACCAAGAAACAACAACAACAATAATAAAACTGTTTGCCTTTCCTGATTTGCTTTCAAAAAATCCAGATATAAAATTACAAGGGAATGAACTGATCCCATGACTGTCTTCAACACTTACCGTATGAATAGATAGATAGATAGATAGATAGATAGATAGATAGATAGATAGATAGATAGATAGATAGATAGATAGATAGATAGAGGGAGAGAGAATGTGTGTGCTTATGTGTTAGAGATGGCCAGAAAATCAATCCATTCTCTTGTACTTTTACATCCAGATTTTTTCAGGGTATATCAGTAAAGACAAACTGGTTTTTAGATTGTGTGTGTATATTTTTTTCACTCTGTCTCTTTCAACTGAACTTCATTTATTTCTGTCTTTCTGTGTGAGTCGGTTCACCATTGACACCTCTGAGAAACAGAAAGCTAATGATTTTCTTTTAGAGTATAATATGTAGATAATTAAGTTAATGTTTTTTAGCAATTGGAGTGTTTTAACTGCCATCAGACAATGTATGTCTCTTCCCCCCTTCTGCTCGATCTGTGTAGTTAATTTAACTGTGAAGTAGAACTGCAGAAAGAAATACGATGTTTGGCATAATTGCAGCGCCATGTTCATCATTAGATTTCAGAAGCCATTCCTCTAAATCCTCAGCTTGGTAATTTCTTTCATAGCTCGGCAATTTAGGTACTTTTCTCCAGCTCCCCATGGTATTAAATGTCTGGTTTAAATATGAAGGATTTGCTTTCGGGTTCTCTGCTTGTTAAAAACTAAGTTGCACTACAGTATGTAAATCTTTGCATTAAATAGAGGAATTTAGGGGGAGGTAGCATAACCTGTAGATATCCTCTTCTCTATTTCAAATATGTGGGTTTTGCTCTTAAAGAGTGGGAAAATACAATTTTGCTCATTTCATGCAATTGTGCCACTGAAGTGAATAGGCTTTTGACATAGGCTGTGTATACATTCATCTTAAAGCGCAACCCATAGCTGCCCTGTGTGTGCACAAAGAACTGCACTCCAGGGAATGGCATTTTCCCACCATTAGCCTCAGAAGGGGTACATTAAGCCAAGAGTGGGGAAAACCCATTCTTTGGGCACTGGGTGAAACCAATTTCACCCCATTCAATTCACTTAATGAATGTGGGGGTATTTGGCTTCGTGCATGAAAATCTAATGAATGTTCATGCATGAAGGGAACCCCTGCTCTTCCCTTCTTGTCCCACCTTGCCCCTCCACTCACCTTCCGGATCTGTGCGAGTACATCCCCATCCATGAAGCTTCGATGAAGGCCGGATCCATTTGCCTGTGAATGTCAAAATTCATACGAATTGGTACAAATTTCAAATTGCACAAATATTCATGCAGATCCTTATTGGGCGCTATAAGCCAGGATGTGGAACATCACATCAGCTGGAAGTTAAATGAACAACCAGAGTTCTTCTGGACTCTTTTCCTGTCTGTGGCCAAAGTTGCAACTTTTTTTTCAGCTTCGACAAATAGTGTTCCTCCTACACTATTTGGTTCTGACAGCCTTAAGAGCCCCCCCCCCTCCACCCAGAAATTTGGGGGTGTAACTGGGCTTTTTCTATGCACAAAGAGTTGGCAACCATGAACCACAGCATCAATAGACCGTGTGAAAGATGCCTTATGGTGGTTAATTGGACTAACACTCTAGGAATGTGCACAAATATTCATCGCATTCAAAATTTGTACGAATTTGTCAGAATTTGGACATTCTAATTCTAAGGCAATGTTGATACATTTGAAGATTGACATTCAAATGCTAATTGAATGTTTCTCTACATTTGCATGAAGCTTCCTTACATTCATGAACCTGGGGAGGTGGGTAAGCAGCTGCCCCGTCACATCTGCGATGGATCAAAAGTGGATTCAAAGTGGATTCAGAGTGGATTCAAAGTGGATTGAGCCCAGATTTGATGCGTTCAGAATTGATGCATAGGGGATACATAGGGGATTGTAGCTGAATTGCAGGCAATTTGTAGCAGGGATTCAAATTGAATTCATATCAAACATTCGTATCAAATTTGAATCCTACCACATCTGAAGGAATTTGTTCCAACAGATATCAATTTTCTTGCATTCGAATCAATATGAATCAGACACACACAAAAATTCAAGGACATCCCTATAACCCTGTACTGCACTACTGATTCATTGATAATTTACTCCTTCCCTCCATGGTGTAATTGACTTTGGGCTCCTTCCAGAATGCACTGGGGCATTGTGGAACCACTTTTGGTGGTACAAAGCACCTGACAAAATACCTACCTGAGGAGCGTGATGCTTTTATGAGTCACCCATGGGTGAAGGGCATGTTTTCAAGCTCTCTGGTGGAGCACCTTATTTGCCACATCACCTGGCAACTCCATAACATGTGGATGGTATTGCTCTATTCTGTCATATAATGTACAATAATGTTCAGTGCAAAAAGAGCTTCCGTCTGATACTTCTGGGTGCAACCAATGGGTTCCATGACCCATTGATTAACTGACTGATCATCTCTTAGCAAATAAAAAAAATACATACATACATACACACAAGCGTTGGTACAAAAGGGAACTTTTTAAAACAAAAATCAACACATTAAGAAATAGCTGTAGAAGAAGAAAAACAGAAATGTTAAATACATGAGAAATATGTGAGAAATGAAATTTGGCAAACATGAACGTCCTAAAGCAAGAGAGATGGATTGTACAACCTCGACCTGAAGTTAGAATCTTGATCCTTTGGTTGATCTCCCAGTGACTGGCAGTAAATCAAAACAGTGCTTTCCTTCCAAGTCATTAGTGAATGTAGTAACAGAAGCCAATATTCAATCCCAACCTCTCCAAAGATAGATAGTGATGCCATTTCTAAATCCAGACCCTCCCTAATCTGTTATGACTGGGAATCATTATTTAATGGAATTGCATTACAGATTTCATTGCAGATTTGGGTTTTCTGTTTGTTGCTTGTTTGTTTAAACCATCCTAGGATTTAGTTTTCCATTTGAAGCAGTAATATAGAATTGAATGCAAGAAATTTTTTATTTCTTCAAGTAGATCCCCTTCAAATGTGGTAGGATTCGAATCTGATACTAAAGTTTGGTACAAATTCAACTCAATTCCCAACTACAAATCACATGCAAATCCTTTATGAATCCCATACAAATCCTCTACATGTCCCCTATGTATCCTGCCCTGAATACGTCAAATCTATCCTGAATCCACTTTGAATCCACTCTGGATCCATTGCAGATGTGACTGGCACAGCCACTTTCCCACCTCCCCAGATTCACGGATATAACGAAGCTCCATATGAATGTAACGAAGCATTCGATTCGAATTCAAATGTCAGTCTTTGACATTTGATTTGAATTTGAATGTTACGAATAGAATATTCACATCCTCAGAGCAGAGAGAAGAGATCTGAGAGCCACATGAGATCATCTGCACTGATGTAGCAGTGCTTGGGTCAACACAGCAGGGAAAGAAAGCAGAGTCCGTGGAGATGCTGCAGGGCTTCTGCCCATCGAATGCACCAGAAGAGTGCAGTGCCATGCAAACACTACACACTTAGGGCACATATAGGTTGTTTTTCCACTGTCAAAAAGTACCCATTTTTGCACCCATTAAGGACCCATTTGGGTGTGAGCCAGATGATCCTATTTCCACCACGGAAATTGGGACCCAATTGCTTCCATTGCCATGGGGGAAATCCAGATCTAATGGGTACTTTTTGGGCTTTAATCTGGATTTTCTGTAGACCCCATTAATGGGGTCTACAATAGGATCTTCTCCCAGAAGGTGGCTAGGGGGAGGGGATGCACCTATGGGGGGGGAGCCCCAAAGTCCCAGATTTGGAGTGATTTCGGAGTGATTTCGGAATCTTTCTGAAATGACTTCAAAGTCCCTCCAGAGCGATCACCATGGACTCCAGAGAGGCTCCGGAGCTGTCAGCACAGTCTGTTCGCTTCGGAGGAACTCCAGGGTCTTGCTGCCGGTCTCACCGAAGAGATCAGTGCTGACTCCAGAGTCTCGCTGCCGATCTCTTCGGAGGGACTTCGGAGGGACTTCGGTGGGAAGTCAGCACGGTCTGCATTAATAGCGCACAGACCGCGCTAACAGCTCCGGAGCCTCTCCGAAGTCGATGGCGATCGCTTCGGAGGGACTTCGGAGTCATTTCGGAATGATTCCAAAATGACTCCGAAGTCACTCCGAAGCTGGGACTTCCGAGATTGCATCCCCCTGTCCCCAGAGACACCTGGGGTGATGGACCGACCCCTTGGGGGATGATCTGGATTCCCCAGATGGGTGAAAAGGTGTTTCCATGGGGGGGGGGGGTTAGCACCCATTGCTAATGGGTGCTACACCTCCCATGGAAACACATTGGGTGCTCCCCTTAATCCGGATCTACTAGATCTGGATTAAGGAATGTACCCATTCCTTAGATCTGGATCTTCTTAGATCCGGATCTAAGGGTTGCAGTGGAAAAACACCCTTAAAGCACCATAAAGGTGCCATGTGGATCCTGATGGCCTAGAGACCACGAGAGAATGATGCAGTCAACCAATTCAAATTTCCAAATACCCTCATTCTCAAATATTTGCTATGCCAGAAGTTACTGCTATTTTGCAGCCGAGGCTTTTGCAGCCAAGACTCCTGGTCAGAGCTGCACATTAGGGATGCACAGAAATAAATTTTTGCATTCAATTTGTAATGAATCAAATGTTAGAAATTTGCATTCATTCGAGTAGATCGCCTTCAAATGTTGCATTTGATACTTATGTATTTGTACAAATATCCGATATGAACAAATACGTATCTGATACGTATCCGATACGTATCCAACACAAACGCATATGTATCCGATACATATCTGACACGAATGCACACACATTGGATACATATCCGAGCCGAATGCATACCTATCAGATATGTATCTGATATGAACACATACGTACCTGATACATATCTGATACATATCCCCAGTTTAACAGATGTAACTACTCATATGAATGTCCCAAAACATTTGTATTCATACAAATGTTAATGTACAAATGTTATAACATTCGATTCACGTACGAATGTCCAAATTTGTACGAATTTGTACAAATAATAAATATTTACGCACATCCCTACTGCATGTGATTGCAGCCTGATTGAATCAGCTATCCCATCTTGTAGTTCTGTTTGTAAACTAAGGGTGCAATAACTTTCCATTCCCATATTTAATGGCAGCAAAAAGTAATTAACAGCAGATGCCAAGTAGAGGATGATTTCCTGTTCATGTTCTTCCCATAGGGTGGGGGTGGGAGGGAGGAATATCCCCGAAGTAGGAAACCAACATATTAATGCAAAGGTTTAGATGGCTATACATACACAGCTTGTCTCTGTTCCTAAACTAACTATCTGACATCAGCATACTTTATGGCGCTTAAAATACTGTTCTGTGTCTCTCTGGCATTGCTACTGTTTTGAGAATGTTTGGTTCAATGTGTTGCTTTATGGGATAATGCTACTAGTTTGACATTCCCCAAGCTCTGGGGACTTGGTAACTGACAGGAAATAAAACATTTGGTTGTCTTTTGGTCTGGGATGGAATTTTCCCTGTTGGTGAATAAAACATTTTGTTATTTTTGTTTTGTTTTGTTTTTATTTTCGCAGTTCTGATGCTATAGGTGAGGCGAGCGCTGGGGACAATGACAACTATAAAATGTATCCCCTCGGCGGGAGAGAAAGTATTCTGACTTTTGTGTGTGTGCGTCTGAAACATACGGCGGCTGCATGTCAAAACACCTCATGAAGAAGTGAAGCCTCTGCAGCATAAAAGATTTGCAAAAGTAGGACAAGCTGGGTCTCCAGCTAATCTCATTTAAAGGGTCGCAGCCACTGCTTCACCAGCCCTCCCTCCCTTTTTGCGTCCTCTGCTATTCATGCACACACCTAGGGAGCAGCCCTGGCCAATCAGGAGGCGTGCAGGACGCAGGCGCGCTGTATCCTGAGTCCCTGCAGCCAGAATCGGGGCAACGGCGAGCAGGTAAGGAGCGAATTTCGCGTGCTCCACCCACCGGGTGGGCTAGGGTGGGCTTCGGAGAAGCTTCCCATGGCCCCAGAAGTGGCAATCCACTGCTTCTGAGGTGAGGGCGAGCCGCGGCAGTGAGGTCCCCTGGCTCGCCATGCTTGGCTCCAAGGAGCCAAGCATGGCGGGCCGGGGGAGGGCCCCAGAGCATGGATCTGAGGCGGGTGCTGTGCGTCCACACAGCACCCGCCTCAAATCCAGATTAAAGCCGTCCTTCCGCCATGTATGTGGAAGGACAAGGGTGGGTAGATCCGCATCTATTAGATGTGGATCTACCCCTGTAAATCCCGATCTACCGGGCATCCGGATTTAGTAAAACCAGGTCTATTGGAACCCGGTTTTACTAAATCCGGATGAGGTAGATCCGGATTTACTTAGGCATGTGCAGAAGCACCCCTAGACATATCTGTGGACCCCACGTCCCAAAATGCATGCTTTGTTGCAATCGTTTATGTAAAGAGGATTAAGCAAGAATGCCAGTCTGGAGGATGAGAGTAAAAACAACAAGCAAAATGTTTATGGGTGGATCACTCACTCACTCACTCACTCACTCACTCACTCACTCACTCACTCACTCACTCACTCACTCACTCACTCACTCACAAGAGCCTTTATAATGTTCTTCAGTCTGAACTAGACATGTGCATGAATTTTTTTTTTGGGGGGGGCATTCGATTCAAAATGAATCGAATGTTCAAAAATACATGTTCACCTGAATAGATCACATTCAAATGTGATAAAATTCTATTCGATACGAATCTACCTGTACATATTCGTACAAACAGTTGATATCTATGGAATGCAAATGAATACATATCTGATACTTATCTGATAAAAATACATATCTGATATGAATAGATACGTATTTGATATGAACAAATATGTGATACAAATAGATACGTATCTGATACGAACAGATACAAATCTGATACGAATAAATTTGTATCCCATACGTTTCCCCAGTTTAATGAATGTCCAAACTATTCATAGGAACGTCCAGAAATATTTGTATTCGTTTGAATGTTTGCATACCAACATCGTAACATGTAATTCGAGTTTGAGTGTCCGAATTTGGCTGAATTTTGCTGATTTACAAACGTTCATGCACATTCCTACTCTGAACATTGTCTTTTTAATGCTTTCAGTAATTTCTTCCCTAACTCTCCCTTTTCTTTCAAACTGTGACAATACTTTGAAGCCTTTTTGCACTTACCCGTGATCTGGTATAACAAGGGGTTCAGGGACTTCGCGGCTGTTTCCGCACAGGGGCAAAACAAAAATAAAAACAAAAAAACCAGATCTATGGCACCCAGATTTACCCTTACCCTTACCCTTACCCTTACCCTAACCCTAACCCCAACCCCAACCCTAGCCCTAGCCTTAACCCTTACCCTAACCCTAACCCTAACCCTAGCCCTAGGCTTAACCCCAACCCGAACCCTGACCCTGACCCTGACCGTGACCCTGACCCTGACCCTAACCCTAACCAACCCTAAACCTAACCCTAGCCCTAACCCTAGTGCTAAGCCTAAAGCTAGCCCTAACCCTAACCCTAACACTTACCCTTACCCTTACCCTAACCCTAGCCCTAACACTAGCCCTAGCCTTAACCCTAACCCTAACCCTAACCCTAACCCTAACCCTGACCCTGACCCTGACCCTGACCCTGACCCTGACCCTGACCCAGACCCTAACCCTAACCCTAACACTAACCAACCCTAACCCTAACCCTAGCCCTAACCCTAGTGCTAACCCTAAAGCTAGCCCTAGCCCTAACCCTAACCCTAACCCTAGCCCTAGCCTTAACCCTAACCCTAACCCTAACCCTAACCCTAACCCTAGCCCTAGCCCTAGCCCTAGCCCTAGCCCTAACCCTAACCCTAACCCTAACCCTAACCCTAACCCTGACCCTGACCCTGACCCTAACCCTAACCCCAACCCTAACCCTAACCCAAACCCTAACCACAACCCTAACCCTAACCCTAACCCCAACCCTCACCCTACGTGCAATCCTAACCCTAACCTAAGCAACCCTAACCCTAACAATAACCATAACCATAACCCAGGGGCTAGGCAAACCACGGCTCGGGAGCGACATGCGGCTCTTTGGCCCCATGAGTGTGGCTCTTCCAGATTAGGAGTTCCCTAATTAAGTTAATAACAATATATCTACTATATAGTTTATGTGTTAAAAATTTGGCTCTCAAAAGAAATTTTAATCATTGGACTGTTTGATATTTGGCTCTTTTGACTAATGAGTTTGCTGACCACAGGTCTAGTGGCTAGGGAGCCGGACTCTTATCTGGGAATACCGGGTTCGATTCCTCTCTCCCCCATGAAGCCAGCTGGGTGACCTTGGGCTAGTCACAGCTCTCTTCTGAGCTCTCACAGCCCCCCCCCCCCACCTCACAGAGTGTTCTGTTATGGGGAGAAGAACTGAAGGTTTGTCAGCCACTCTGAGTCTCCTTAAATGGGTGAGAAAAGCGGGGTAGAAGAGGCAACTCTTCTTCTTCCAACAAAGGAACAGAATTGTCTGCAGTTTCTCCCAACATTTAGGAGATTCTTGTGCTTGAGTTTCAAAAATCAAGGCTTGTACCCCCTTTCCACAATTCTAATTCTGCTGTATTCCCAGAACCACACAGGGGTGATCATATGAAGCAGCTGGTCTTCTGGCTCCTGGCTGTTAATGAAAAGGAGGATTCGGGTGGATTTGTTCATTATAGTTCAGAAAGTGTCTAGTTCTAGTTGAAGGTCTGCATTTTAAAAATAAATTGGCTTAATTCAATTTCATTCAAATGGTATTAGAAATGCCCCTGAAGGTTTCTTTTGGTCTCCTTCCCTCTCTCCCTCTTACACACAGCGACAGACAGACACAGACCTTTCTGGAGGGAAGGAGATAACTTCGTTGTGCTGAGTGTTGTTTTATTGATAATGCATAAAGAAAGTGTAATTTAATATTCCAAAAGATGGCCGTATCCTGCCTTTGGTTCCTTCCTTGCCACATCCTCACAAAACGGGTGTGTGCCTCCTGATGCTGTAGGCTAAGTGTTGGTAGAAGAAGAAGAGTTGGCTTTTCTACCCCGATTTTCTCACCCATTTAAGGGGACTCAAAGCAGCTGACAAAGTTTCTATTCTTCTCCCCACTACAGAACACCCTGTGAGGTAGGTGGGGCTGTGAGAGCTTAGAAGAGAGCTGTGACTAGCCCAAGGTCACCCAGCTGGCTTCATGGGGGAGGGCGGAATCAAACCCAGTATTCCCAGATAAGAGTCCGGCTCCCTAACCACTAGATCAAACTGGTACACACTTCATTGCTCTGTAATGGTCCTGCTCCAACTTTTTTGCAGGAGAACTCTCTCTTCTCCAAGTGCCACCACTGGGAGGAAGTGGGTGATTTTTCCCCCCCACTAAAAAATGCTGTACTTTTTCTGTCTGGAAAATTTGGACTAAGCCATGCATGGAGGAGAGGTGTGGGAAGGGGGAAGAAGAAGAGGAGGAGGAGGAGGAGACAGAAGGTGAAAAGGAAAGAAAAGGAAGAAAGGGGGAGGGGAGACAGAGGAAGAGGAAAGGGGAGGGGAGAATGTCAGAGAGGAGAAAGTGAAAGGAAGGTATAGAAGAGGGGAGGGGAGGGGAGAGGGAGGGGAATGTGAGGGAAGGTATAGAGAGGAAGAGGGACAATGGAGGGGGGAGAGGCGTAAAGGGGAAAGAAGGGAGGGGAGAGGGTGGGAAAAGGAAAATGGAGGAAGTGGAGGGAAAAGAAGAAAGGAAGCAAGGGGAGGAGAGGAGCAGGAGAAGAAAGGGGAAACTAAACAAGTTATTTTGGAACTCATTCTTTCCATATTTTGCAGTGGACCCAAGACAGGTTATTCTCAAAAGCTCATAGAAGAAGAGAAGGCTGGTACAATCATGTAGTTTGTATCACATACGTGCCCCCCTTCACTTATGTGGCCCTTACTCATCAGGGCCCTTCTCCAAAACTACTGCCGGGATTTGTCAGTAGCAAACTGCCCCCCCCCCCGTTCTGCAGCTCTAGCAAACTGGTCACGTCCCCTCTTTCCGCTTCTTACAAGCCCTCCAACTTCCTGGCCTCCCCTCTCCTTTCTCACTCATTGGGACTGTAGATTAGAATTTCCCCATTTAGTGCGGCCGCCTCTCAGCTCACTTGCGCCGCTTCACCCGCTGTATCAATCTGCTTTTCTGCTGCTCCCGCTTCTCTCTCCCTGACCTCCCTAACCCTTGAGCAAATGAATCTATTTTTGCCTCTGAAGATCTGATGGCAGATAACACAGTTATTAAGGATTGCTTTTTCTTGCTCTAATAATGACAATTCAGCCTTCGATATATTGTCCAAAAAGCCAAGTTATGCTTGTCTGCAGTGGGAATTCTAATATATTGATTTGGGGGAGTGGGGTGGGTGTTCAGAAATAAGATAGTTAAGTTGAATCTACCACAATTTGTCACAAGCGTATCCCTAGCATATATCCATGTCCCTGCTGAAGGTTACGAGCAGCCAGTGGTACTCACAAGGTACTTAGAGAGCAAAAAACCTGAAATGTGATTCTTGGAAACCATGAGATCACCCAGAAGAAGACGAGCTCGCTTTTCTACCCCACTTTTCTCACCCATTTAAGGGGACTCAAAGTGGCTGACAAACCTTCAGTTCTTCTCCCCATAACAGAACACTCTGTGAGGTAGGTGGGGCTGTGAGAGCTCAGAAGAGAGTTGTGACTAGCCCAAGGTCACCCAGCTGGCTTCATGGGGGAGGGCGGAATTGAACCCGGTATTCCCAGATAAGAGTCCGGCTCCCTAACCACTAAACCAAACTGGCTCACCAAGACCAGAGCAAAAGCTAAACTGAGTGATATAGTTTGGGCTTGCTCATGCTTATCACCTGTTGGCCTTCACAGAAATTTCAAGCAGGTAGGAATGTGCATGAATATTAATAACATGCCATATTTGTACGGATTTGGACATTTCTATACAAATTGAATGTTACAACATTGGCACATTGACTTTCATATTTGTACAGATGCATCAGAACATTCCTGAACCAGGGATGTGGGAAAGCGGCTGCGCTGGTCACATCTGCTATGGATCCAGGGCGCATTCGACATGGATTGAGAGCAGATTCAAAGTGGGTTCAGGGTGGATATGATACTTTCAGAGTAGATATGTTTCGGATAAGTATTGGATATGTATCAGGTACGTATGCATTCACATTGTATAACCATATACATTCATACAAATATATATATATTCTTATCGAATGGAATTATACCACATTCGAAGGGGATCTATTCAAAGGAATACAAATTTTCTTACATCCGATTTGACACAAACTGAGTGCCAAAAAAAAACCATTCCCTGTTGCACAGCTGGTGAGGGCTGAAGCTACAGTTGAACAGCCTATTTTTATTTCCTGAACACAGCCTGTGATCTTCTGCAGATCAAAGCACAGGTAGGGGAGGTAGAATTGAATCTTCCAGTTGGATCCTTGCGTCTCCTTGTGGTTCTGATCTGGTGCTAGTGGAGATGATAAATTAAAGAGAGTGGGGTTTTTTGTTTTGTTTGTTTTTGCTCAGTCTCTGCTAATCCCTTCCCTCCTGTATATGAATTTTGTTTCCTTTCTGCCATTCAGTTTTCACGCTGTCAAAATATCTCAAGGGGTGGGTATTAAAAAATTCTCTCTCGGTCCACCAAAAGGGAGGGAAACTGGGAGAGAGAGAGAGAGATTAACAAACAGAGAATGTTTCAGGCACCTAAAGAATCTCAGAGTCAGCAGCAGCGCCTCATTACAAGGAAGCCCAGAGGCAGGCTTTATAGCCCAGAGAACACTGGCAGGGCTCCCACTGGCAGATGCCACTTAACAAGCAATCTGCTAAATTTGAGCTTCCCTTCTGCTTTTAAGTAGGCCCCAGACAAGATCTGAAGCACGTTGCAATATGCAACCTGAGAACAAATTGGCATGAGGTTACGCCATGCACCGATAGAGAGGGAAAGAATGAGACCCAGTTTTGACATCTCCTACAAATTAAGGGAAGTGCTCGCAAGCCTATGTCAGGCTCCTATTACCATATCATTCAAGGACCAGGAAATTGTAGGATTGGAAATTGGCAGGCTGTTGCCCATTTGGGGCTGGAGGACAGGAAGGCAGCAGTATAGACAGCCAGAAGTAACTACCGCATGCAAGACAGGGGTGTGCATGAATGCAGTTTTCGACATTCGATTTGAACCAAATATTCAAATATCTGAATTTGTACAAATTAAGAAATTTTTTTGTTGTTTTCTAGAAACATTTCCCCTCCCTTAAACTGTTAGATAAATTGCTCAAGTTCTTTTTTGAACCACACTATGTCTGATCAGTATTCCATGCTCAGGGGGCTGTATTGCATTTCCACATAGTCACACTTTATTAGAAGTAAACAGCTGTAGGCTTTCCCTTCTCCGTACCTTTCGTTAGGTTTTAACTTGGACAGTGCAACAACCATTGTTGATAAATTAAATCAAGAAGACTCTTTAAAATTCTGGAGTTTCTGAATATGCTTATCAGGCACCTTTCTGCACTTGGCCTTATTCTGGAACTTATCTCAGAACAGGGGACTGCTATCCCCATGCTAATGCAGACTATGGTAGACCCCAGATGAGGCCTGCCATAGTCTGTATTAACATAGGGACAACAGATATATTGCAGAATAAGGCCATGTGCAGAAAGGGCGCAGGTGTAAATACATAGTGTAGTGTATAACATTCTAGTGCTTTTCTAGTCAGCGAATTTTCCGTTTGCTTTCCATCACTGGGAAGCAAAGCACTAGTACGTTCTAGCCTTCTGCATTTGTGAATGGTTAGAGTATTTTGAATAGCTAGAGCTCTGCTGACACTGCCAGCATGCCTGTGTGGGACCCTCACCGGGGCAACTTCATCATGCCTACGTCATCATTCATGTGCTCCCCCTGCATGTCTTCCAAGAACATGTCATCCCCATGCAGATGGCCTTGTTCTGTCCCAGGAGCAATCTGTCCCAGCTTGGGATGCAGGGCAAGGTGGCTGGGGCAGCTCTGTTAAGTGCAGGAACAAGGTTATTGAAGGGAGACCATGAATAAAATTGTTATTTTCACATTGGTTTGAGAGCCATGGATCTGCTTTAAAAATAAACAAAGGATGGAAAGGTCACTGCTTTTATGAAACTATATTATCAAGGATCAACAGCCCTTGAATTGCTATCTGCAATATGGAGAGAAGGGCTAAGAAAGGAGCTCGTTGCTTTGGTGAATTTCACTCTCAGGACTGGCAACAAGGATTTAATGAGAAATATGAGGGCAGTAAAGAAAATTTTGACTTGAGCAGACATCGGGACGACCATTTCTACCTTTTGTGGGGAGGGAACGATAAGCAGAAATAGCTGTGTTCATAGAGTAGTCTCCGTCATGGAGCATGACCTGCTCATAGTTTTTATGGATATTGCTGTTTTTAATATATTTTGGTTGTAATTTGTTGTTTTAAAACTTGTTATCTGCCCTGAGACCTACGGGTATAGGGTGGAATAGAAATAGGAAGGAAGGAAGGAAGGAAGGAAGGAAGGAAGGAAGGAAGGAAGGAAGGAAGGAAGGAAGGAAGGAAGGAAGGAAGGAAGGAAGGAAGGAAGGAAGGAAGGAAGGAAGGAAGGAAGGAAGGAAGGAAGGAAGGAAGAAAGAAAGAAAGAAAGAAAGAAAGAAAGAAAGAAAGAAAGAAAGAAAGAAAGAAAGAAAGAAAGAAAGAAAGAACAGTCTCCATCATGGAGCATGACAAGAACCAGAGTTTTCAAAGACTTCTTAAAACATAATTGGGTACCAAGGCACCTGCTGGTTTCTGATGAGATCACTTGACTTATCTTAGCTAGGTGTTTTTATGGCAATTGTATGGCAATACCTTTTTATTGCTGTCAGTCACCAGGAAGTTTTGTTTTCCCTATAACTGAATACTTTAATTGTAGCGTGCTGTTTGGGCTGCATATGGCTTGATTTCCTTTTGATTGTGTGTTTGATTGTGTCTGTGTGTGCATGTGTGTGAGACCTGCCATAGTCTGCACCAAGATGCAGATGGCAGGTCCCAATGACAGGATATAATCCAGAAAAAGTTCTAGCGAAGAAAGGACATATCTTAATGTGGATCTATGAATCCGTGTCTCCTGCTGGTCTGCTTTGTCTTCATAGGGATGTGCCCGAGTGTTTTTTAAAATCTGATTTTTATTGAATCAAATGCAATAAAATTCTTATTCGTTCAGACAGATCCCCTTCAAATTCAATACGAATGTTCAATATGTGCCACGATTTCCAGCGGTCCAGTAATTGCCTGCCCTCCTAAGAGCAGCTGGGCCCTTTTAGGATCCTGGGTTCGTGCAATGGCCAGGTGAGTACTACAGTTTAAGGACAAAACACTGGTAGCAAGCGTTTTAAACAGTAAACTAAAACAGGTTTATTATTACACACAAGCAATACTAGAAAGGAATATAAGGTTCAGGTATTTGTCAGTTTAAGTCTACAAGTCTCTTAATGTTACAAGCTTCCCCAGCCTATCAGCTTCCCTTGCCCAAAGGAAAATAGTTCTCCTGTTAAAAAGTCAAACCTCTCCATGTTCCTCCCCACTGACTAGCTCTGCCTCAGCCCAAGCCAAACCAGTGTGCTAGAACGTAGCTCTGGATGATCACAAGGCCCAGTCGGTCCTTGCTTGTCCGACCACCCAGTCTTGGTCAGTTGCTTGTGAAGTCTCCCTCAGAGCCACAACCCTCCACGATTGTCTCCTTCAGAAATCGCCCAGACAAAAGACGCAGTCTCTTGCTCCCACTGCTATTTAACCTTTTTCTCCTGGGGCCTTGATTGGCTGAAAAGCTCCATCTCCTGAAGGAAACTCCTAAGGGAAACTCCTCCTCAAGCTCCCAGATCCCCGGACAGCTTTTCCCTCCAAATCACACCTGCAGCCAATCATTCCACCCAGACCTGAACAGGATTTCCCGCCTTTTCTGCAGCCTCTAGCCAGGGCTTGCAAAAAGGCTTGCAAACCCAGTTTGCAGGGCTTTGCGTGGACAGACAGCCATGCGCTCTGCCATGAGGCTTGCAAGGAGCAAAGACATATTACTGCTCATTGCAGCCTGACCCCTGAAACTGTCACAATATGAATTTGCGTACAAATCCCATATGAATCCGTATGAATCCCATCTCAAGCTTCCTATGATTCGAATCTCGATCTTCGAATGTGCCAACATTCTATTCAAATTTGAATGCCCAAATTTGGCCAAATTCATATGAATTTTGAATGTTATGAATGTCCATGCACATCCCTAAGGGACATATCTGGATTAAGGAGCCCCTTAGTCTGGCACTGTCGTAGATCTGTTGAATTGGGTCTACTTCTGGACCAAGGGCCCTTTTCTGGATCACAGGGGGTTTGCAGATGGTACGCCCCCTCCCCAGATTCTGAGGCTAGGGACTCTCTGGGAGGGATAGACTGGATCACCACTGTCAGCACAGAATGCACTCATCCGGTCCACACTTTCACAAGATCTGGGGCCCTTCTTCACTTGGCCCACTAGTCACCATGGGGGGGGGGCTCCAAAATGAAGCATCTGCACTTGAAGGAGCTGTTTCCTAACTAGAAATGGCTCATTCCACCCAGAAGGTCCCCATATGGTGACTATGCATGGTGCAGGTTGACCCTGCACCATGCATGCATTTACCTTATCCTGTGCAAGAGCCAGTAAGTTTCCAGATGCTCCCTTCTCATGTCTTCAGGTTTGGAAGATGTGCTGGAGAGTCAGGTGATGCAGTACAGAAGGTGACATCCTTGGACAGGAAGCAAAGTGTGAATTTCCCCCTGGATCAGTGAGGGGAGGAACCGGGGTGCTTCTAAGGCCATCTGCTGGGACTCGAGAGCAGGACAAGGATTGTCCTTGTCTGTGCTTGAGATGCCCATGAGCATTTGGTGGGCCACTGTGTGCGACAGGATGCTGGACTAGAAGGGCTGTGGCCTGATCCAGCAAGGCTTCTCTTATGTTCTTATGAATACAAATGTCTTGGAACATCCGTACGAATAGTTCAGACATTCATTAAACTGGGGATATGTGTCGGACATGTATCAGATTAGGGATGTACATGAATATTTGAAATATTCATTATTCGTGTGAATTCGTGTGAATTCAGACATTCGTAAACGAATCAAATGGCTAGACATTCATGCTTTAGTATTAATACAAATACAAATATTTTAAGTTATTTGTACGACATTTGTATTTGTACGGATACGTATGCATTGCATATGTATCTGTACCTGAAGGATGAAAATGGGATGCTTACTGATGAAAATGGGATTTGTACAGATGCATTCAGATGCGTACGGATGTGTACAAGATTCGTATCATAGGATACATATCAGATATTCAAACAAATAGATACAAATGTATTTTTATTGGTTCAGATGTCCCAGACATTTGTTTTTCTTTATTCATACGAATTTGGATTTTCAATACTCGATTTGTTATAAACCGAATATTGAAAATTGCATTTGTGCACAACCGTATATCAGATATCTATTGGATACGCATTAGTTCTTATTGGATATTCATACGAATCTGTATGAATACATTTGTATCAAATAGAATCCTACCAAATTGAAAGGGGATCTATTTGAATGAACACAAATTTTCTAATATTTGATTTGTTATGAATCAAATGTCAAAAAAACCAATTGTGCACATCCCTAGAAGGGACCCTGACTTGGATTCTATTGGGCAACCCTACAAGACTGTGGAAAGAAAATCTGACAACTGGAGAGCTGTTATTGAATCTTGACACAGTCTTTATTAAAGCTGCATATATAGATTAAATGGAGTAGTGAAAATGACAATAATCAGTTATGCTTAATTGGTGGAATTAGCAGCAAAGCAGTGCAGTAAAAGCAAGCTTTAAACAGTAATCATGTTGCAATAGATGTAGAGATGTCAATGGAGGGGACAGAAAGAGGAAACAAAATGTTGGCGTGATCAAATTGAGAGATGATTTCAAAAGAGACGGAAAACAAGATGAGGGGTTGCCAGTTTGGTCAAACATCTGGGCTACAGGGGAGACTTGTTAGAGAAAAGAAAAAGAGAAGAAGAGCATAAAAAAGGCTGAGGCCAACTGGAGCTGGCTAATGGGAGAAAAAGGTCTTTGCTTCACTTATATGCTTAGCTCCTGGCACATGCAACCTACATCTCTAAGGGTACCAGTTCATCAGTACAAGGACAGGTTGAGATTCACAATGGAAGGCATCTTTAATCTATTGCTCTTCAGATTGCTGCTAGTGCTTGCAAGTCCTTGTACAGAATAGTATTTTCCTTGACCCTTGGCCACTGATGTTCACCACTGATCAGCCATTCAGAGAACCACTATAGGAGAATTGGGCCCTTTTTGTAAGTACAAGGCTATCCGGTTCTTGAATCCAGTCCTTGAAGGTGGGGTCCATGGGTGCTTCCGCACAGGCCCTTTAACACCCATTAGGCACACTTTTGGAAGCGCGCGACCACACACACGTTGCTGTTTGGCACACTTCCGGTGAGGTGTGTCTGCACAGCAACCCCGTTTTCAAACTGGTTTTCGGTGGCGCGTCCGCATTTGCGGGGTCTATTAGGCACACTTCCGGTAGGTGCGTCCGCACCTATCCATGCCTAAAGTGTGCCTAATGGGTGTTAATTACACACCACATTTCAAGTGGTCTTGCTCCATGAAAACGCACAGCACCCGCCTCCCATCTGTAACCCAGGCCCCTCCCCCAGCCCGCCATGATTGGCTCCTTATCCACACAGTGCATTCATCTACATTTAAGGAACACTAGGCAAGACACTAACACACTGCCTAAATAAATATTCACCCCTTACTGCTACTCTGAGGCTGCTCCCTTTTAAGCAGAATTTTTTCAATTTTGCTGAATACAAAAAACAAGATTGTTGATTTTCTTTAAGCATATATTGGGACATCTTCTTTCCTTGTTAAAGTATCCCATGCGTGGGCTCCTAGCTCTTTGTGCTCTGCTATAATTAAGATATAAATCGCTTAAGGATATTTGATGTTAAAGCTGTAAATGATACTTCTCCTGCATAAAAGAAGGAGCAATATGGCTCATGCAAACAAAGATTCCTGTTGTTCAGTCACACTGAAGGCATTTACATTAATGCTGCTGGATCCACTTGCAAATTTCTTCATTTCTCATTGCTCTGAGAAAATCTCTGCTTACAGTAGGGATGTATACGAATATTCACAACATTCTGAATTTGTACAAATTTGGCCGAATTCAGACATTCAAATTTGAAGACTGACATTCAGATTCGAATAGAATGTTTTGATACATTCGTATGAAGCTTCGTTTTGGATTTGTGTGTGATTTGTATGTGATTCATATTGGATTTGCATGGAAAGTTGTATTGAATATTTGTATCAAATTTGAATCCTATTACATTTGAAAGGGATCTATTCGAACCAATACACTTTTGTTTTGCATTTGAATAATAATAATAATTTTAAAAATGATTCATGCGCATCCCTGTCTTACAGGGGTATCATTCAGACCTTTGCACATTTCTATGTCTAAAATGTGTCAGTTTTCAGGACATTTCAGACACAGTGCCAAGGGCCATAGAAAATGCTTGTTTGTTCCAGGAAAAAGATTCAGTGGGAAATGCAGACTCCAAACTGTCTGATGTCTTGACCAAATACTCTGTTGACCTGTTGAACTTTGTTTCCTAGGCATACGAAAGAGGTGTTTCCTTTCAGAATGGCATGTATCAAAAGAGAGATGAGTACGTACAAAGTAGTGCATTCCTAAAAGGCAAAATCAACCTAAGTTTATTATTTTTCAGTAGCTCCTGCTTTTGGTCACAAACTTCTGACCATAGAGATTTTTATCTGCTGGCTTTGTGCACAAGCATGAAATGGGGCGCCATAAGAATGCAAGAAATGTCCCATTGGATCAAACCCACGACTCACCTAGTCCAGCAATCTGTTCTCAAGGTGGGTCAGCCAAAGGCACAAGGAGACCCAACAGCAGGATATGAGCGCACAGCTTTAGCTGCTTGCAGCCCCCCAGCAGTTGGCCTTCAGAGGGATACCACCTCCAGTTGCTATCAATGCTAAGAGTTATTGATAGCCCTGATTTCCATGAACAGAAGAACATAAGAAATGCCCCATTGGATCAAACCCAGGACCCACTTGGTCTAGCAATCTGTTCTCACAGTGGGTCAACCAAAGGCACAAGAAAGCCCACTAGCAGCACATGAGGCACACAGCTTTCTCAGCAGTTGGACTTCAGAGCAGGAACGTGCATGAGTATTCATGCTATTCAAAATTTATATGAATTATTTGTAGCTCCACCCCATTCACCCATAAATCAAATGGATCCGGTGTTAGAAAATCCATATTCATATGAATAGATACCCTTCAAATGTGGTATGATTCAATTTGATATGAATGTATTTGTACAAATATCCAATATGGACAAATATGTATCTGATACATATCCATTATGGACAAATACATATCCAATAAGTATCCCTAATGTATCCATGCTCTGAAAGTGTAAAATCCGACCTGAACCCACTTTTAATCCACTCTTGATCCATGCCAAATGCAATCTGGATCCATTGCAGATGTGACTGGCGCTCTGTTTTTCCACACACCCAGTTTAACAAATGTCTGAACGATTAATACGAATGTCAGAACTATTCATATGAATGTCCATGCCAGCTTCCAGTAGCTCAATCCTGTTAGGGGGTGGTGGGGTGTCAGGTACTCCCCCGTTGGTAATAAATCTTCGTCGCAGAGTTGCGTCTCTCCGTGCTGAGGAAAAATACAAGCTTCTGTGTCTCTCTTACTTCTGGCTGTCAGCAGTTCATCGCTGTCCATTTCAGCACTTTTCGGGAGCCCCTCCTTTCTCTGCCCATAGTTTAAGCAAACAGACAGAGAGCCGTAAATTCTCCGTAGAGGTTTGTTTATTTCGTAGCAGTTACATCTTAGCAGTTGCCTTCTCTCTCTCTCTCCAGCAATCAATGAACTAAGCAAGGGTAACACACAGCCATGTGTGCCCACCTTTATACAATTCCTTATCAGAGTTGGTGACTCATTTCCCTTGTATTACACAAGCCTGTGTTGCAAGTGTTACACAAGCTTACTCAATTCTTGCACAATCCCTGTGTTGTAATCCTTACTTCATTCAGCCTTCAGCAACTGGTGATAGTCTGGTGACTGTTGTGACACTTAGTTACCTTTTCTGCACACATCTCTACATTTTCCATATATGGGCTCTTCCAGCCTAACAAATCCAGCCCTGAATAGGGCTGCATGGGGATAGTACATGTTTGCACTGGAACTGTGAATGGACCAGAGAGTGTACATCTCTTGAAGTTAATGGATGCACCCAAAATAATAATTTTTAAAAAACCCTGGTACTTACAGAAATCTAGGGCCTTTCTGAACTTAATAGATTAGGCTGCCATGCTCTAGGGCTGCTAAACTTCTGGTAAAGGTGGACCATTTGCACTTGTCATGAGGAAACCTTCCCCAAAGTGTCCATTATTGGCCAGAAGTGCAAATGGTCCTCCCATTTATCAGCCCATGCCGCTGCATTCAAAGTCAAAATTTCCACCTCCCCGCTGCCATGACTGGCCGTTGCTTGGCATGCTTGGATGCCATTGCAAGGGGGTTGTGTTTGAGGACAGGGATGTATTGCAGCAGCCAATCATGTCAGCACCCATGATCAAATGTGCAGCACCCACTACTTGGTTGCTCGTTGAACACCTGGCTTGTGACTCAATGACTGGATGCTGGGGATGGGAGGTCCAGTCACATCATAAGCCTGCAATCAAACACAGCTGCCACTGCAACTGCACCTGTGGAGATGCTGCTTCCCCCACCTACTGACCACATGGAACAGGAAGAAGAGCAAATGGACACACAGCTGGACACTCCAGGTAAGTTTTGGGTCAACGCTGGTAAAGATGTGGAGCTTGATTTAGTGCTCCACACCTAATCAACAATTAGTGAACTTCTGGGGAGGCACGGCCATGCTTGGAGGCTGTAACAGCCTTCTCCAAGTGCAGATGCTCTTCACTAGAAGCTCACTAATAGTTGACTACTGGCCAAAGTGCAAGTAGGTTTCTGTATGCAAACTGGATTCCATTTAAGGTTTTTTCACACTTACCTTTGTAGGACACACAAGGGGAAGCCCTGCATGGTGCATCCTCAGTGCGCAGAATCATTTCTTTATTAGAAACTGTTCTGCATGTGCTGGACCCCCCCCCCCTCTGTATAGGTGTGGAACAGTTAAAACTGCTCTACACCTATACTTGCAGCAGGGCTCAAGGATGCAGGGGGAGGATGTGTCTTGCACCACAGGTGTGATTTGTCACCTCCAGCAACAAGAACGTGCAGACCTTCTGGCACCTTTTCTGGAGCTCTGCAATCACTGCCATTAGCACTTAGCCAAAACTTAGTAAACTGCCAGCTAAGTTACAAATGCATTGGGTGTCCACAAGTGCAGACTATGGATGTGCAAGGATATTCAAAATATTCATTATTCATATGAATTTGGGTGAATTTTGACATTCATATACCAATTAAATGTCCAAACATTTGGATTTCTGAATTCAAAAGAATACGAATATCGTGAGTTATTCATATGAATAATTCGGACAGTCATATCTGTACAGGTACATATACATCTTGTATGTACCCATACCCATCCCATACACATCTGTATGCATCTGTACAGGATGAAAATGAGATGCATATGGTATGCGTACAGATGCGCATGTGATATCCAAATGCATGGCAACCCAATCAGGGAAATGCAAAATAATATCCAAATTATTCGAATGAATACATATTAATGTATTTGTATAGATTCAAATGTCTGGACATTTTTCCTTATTCGTACGAATTTGGATTTTTGGTTATTTGATTTGCTATAAATCAAATGTCAAAAATTGTGTTCGTGTGCACCCCTAGTGCAGACTCCCGGAGCATTCTGGTGAGAGGAGTCATTCTGAAGCATTCTGGTGATTTCACCCGAGGTCTGTATTCTATCTACATCAAGCAGGAACTGGATTTTCATCCCATTTGCAGAGAGAAGGAATTTGTAGAAGGATGTATCTGGTGGGAAACATCTTGTGATTTCCTTCCTGTGGATATCCAGGGACATTCTGTGGGCAAGAGAGAGAAAATGACTTGTTTCCCAATTGTTTGGGAAAATGGCAGTATTAGCAGAGTTCATGATGAACTGAACAAATTAGGAATTTAAATATCTAATTTACATGACAGAAACAAACATCTAGGAGTCTCTTTGTTCAATTAAATTAAATCCCATTATTCCTGACTTGCATATTCAGGTGGCAATTAGAACTGGGGCAGTCAGGAAAAAATGTTCTCTGGCCTTTTCTGGGAAGAAAAATAGTTTTTTCTTTCTCTCATTCTGTGTGTGTGTGTTGTCAGACATTCACACTGTACAATGTCTGACAGGAAAGGAAATCACATGCAAGGCCTGAGGCCAAATGCTGGTATTGTACTCTATTATTATGGCTACTTGCATCCAGTTTTGTTATGGGAACTCACAGCTCCTGAGGAAAAGGTCACCCTGACTCCAGAAGCAAATCCTGCAGCGTGATTGGATTCGAGAAACCATACGACTTTGTGTGATGAGAATCATATCCTTCTACTCACATACACGTAACCATTCTTCTTCTTCTTTCTTTCTCTCATTCAGTTGTAATGCATTTACTCATATATCCATGCATTTAATCGTTAAGCATTTGTATTATGAATTCTATTTAATGCTTTATGCTGTAACCAAGCAATAAACCTTCTGGATCATCTGCCACCTTTACTCCTTGTTTTGGAACTCTGCTGTTGTAGGAATGTGTACATTTTTGTTTTGTTTTGTTTTTTGCATTCAAATTCAAGTTGATTCGACTATCCAAACATTCTATTTGATTCAAATGTTTAGAATCTGAATGCAACAAAATCCGATTTGAATTGAATATATTTGAAACCATTTGTTTGAGTGCTAGATTTGAATCTGAAGATACGAATATCGGCAACATACGTATCTGTACTCATTTTGTATGCATCCCATTTTATCACTGTATGTATCCCGTTTTCATCCAGGACTATGTATGAGGTTCATTCAAATGTTTCAAATCATTCAAACAAATGTTTTGGAACATTCAGAGTTCGTTCAAATGTTTAAATTTGAATGCGTGGACATTCTAGTCAAATTTGAATGTCCTTATTCAATCTAATTAGATCGAATTTTGAATGTTTAGAACATTTGTGGACATGCTTATGCTGCTGTTTAGTCTGCTGCATTTGTGCCTGGATACTTAGTCTCAGGCCAGCTCTCTGCTAACGTGTGTGTGTGGTGTGCACATGTTCTGCCGATCTTTGAGGTGAGAAGAACAGAACTTTCCTGAAACATTTTGGTGCGCGTGATTTTTTGGACCAAGGATCTGTTCTATTGGCTGGTTCATGATTGCATTAAATGTCACCAGGGGAAGCCGGCTACCTGTTTGCACTTACCTGTGTGGCATGGATCAGGATGCACTGGGACATTCCATTCACCTCCATCCCAGAGCATCTGAATTGTTCTGGAGCATCCCAATCCTCTGTAGCTGTGGGGAAGTAAAAACGTATTCACCATTTGAATGAGAGCAACCAGAACATTCCCACTTCCAGGTACAAAGCCTCAAGCAAATGGGACAGCACAGCATGGCTGTGGTAGCACAAATGTGTGCTGCATTATGATCACCATGGCAACCGCCAAGCACATAGGGATGGGCACGAATATTCATCAGGTTTGCAATTTGCATGAATTTGTATGAATTTGAACTTTTGCGTTCAGATTGAATATTAGCTGCAAATGCTTTTTTGCATTTGTTCAAAGCTTTGTTATACTCACAAGGGTGGAGAAGAGAGGCTGAGAGGCTGCCCAGTCACATCTGCAGTAGATTCACAGAAGATTCAGAGCAGATTTAAAGTGAATACAAAGTGAATCCAAACAGAATTTGGTGGAGCAACTGCCAGCAGGGATTTGAAGCGGATTCGAATCCTACCATATTTGAAGTGGGTCTATTTGCACAAATGCAAATTTCCTTTGCATTCACTTTGATGTGAAATGAACACATGGGGAAAATTCATGCACATCCCTACAGGTGCATGGTAGAAGTTCCCATGGCCCTTTCCATGGCCATTTGGATAGTTCAGGACAGACTGTCCACACCGTGTGCACTGCTGGTAAAGTTGGATACACCAGTGCTCACAGTGCAAACAGGGCCCTCTACTTAACTGCAATGGAATGACAGGTTCACTGAGTATACTGAGATTCTGATAATGGGCAGCTTCCACATGGAATTTTTGGAATTTTGTAACTCCCAGGAACAGCCTGTCTGCACAACTGCAGCAGCTAGCCTGCTTCCCAGCATGCAAATGGTGCCAGGGAGCAGGCTAAGGGGAGATAGCTTTAAAGCACTCTCCCAGTCTATCCTGGGGCCCGATGAACAAGCACACAAAACCTGAGGCCAATTCGCACTTAGGCCTCTGAGCAGCAATTAGTGCAGCTCTGGTGAAGAGCATACACATTAGGGATGTGCACAAATGCCTTTTTAACATTCAAATTTAAGTCTATTTGAATATTTGAATATTCGTTTCAATTTGAAATTCAAAAATCTGAATTTTCAAAAATCCAATTCGAATGCAGATTATCCGAATCTGTATTTTCAAAAATCCAATTTGAATCGAATGATACAAATGTTGGCAACATTCGTATCCAATTTTGGAATTTGCCCGCATCCTGTTTTTTCTCATTTGTTTCCTGTCGTCATCCTGTGTTATAAGCGCAAATAGACTGGATCTATTCAGTTGAATTATTTGAAAATCCGTATTGGACTTCCAAAAATTAAAAATTCAATTGGATTCAGAAATTCTGATTTTCAAAAATCCGATTCAAATTCGAATGTCAATATTTGTCAAATCCAAAGCAGATTTTTGAGTTTTCAGATATCCATGCATATCCCTAATACACATGTCCACTAGGCTGCTATAGCCTAGAACATGCCCGTCCTCACTAGAGGTGCATTAATTGCTGATTAGGTCTGGACCACGATTTCGTGCTTTACCCCTTTACCCAAGGTTTGCCGGCAGCTTTTGATGGCGTGATCATTCGCACTTCTTCCAGCTCGCTGCGTTGGGTAGGCAGGGAGCACATCATCTGCACATCCACATTGCTGGGTCAAATGTCAGCTACTGCCATGATCAGGCAGGTCTCCACGGGCCAGTGCCACAGTGACAGGCTGCCAAGGACCAATCCATACAGCATTGGGGCATGCTGCCCCAGCACATCGTCGGGATTGATTCTGCTCCTCTGTATTGCCATCCATTTTTCCATTTTTTTATTTATATACCGCCTTTCCAAAAATAAATTTCTGCCCAAGGTGGTTTACAACAAATGGAAAAAACAAAGATACAATACGAATACCATCAAAACTATGGCAAATAAATATAGTCAGTCAAATAAATACATAAGTCAAAAATACATTGGACGATATAACAAATAATACATCATATAATAATAACAACAATAGTAATTTTTTAAAAAGCCAAAAACTTATAAAACAGTCATAGTTTGCAACACTGAGGGAAGTGAGGGCGGAACTTAAGTAGGTGACTCAGCCCCACGCCCTTTTTGGCTCAAGTGTGTGAGACGCTGAGATCTTTTGAAGAACAATCTAGCAGACCCTCAGGAGGGCGATGCAGCGGGCGCTGGGGAGGCTGCAAGCGACGTCCATAGGTCCCCCCTGTCGACCTGCCTCCAGCTTCCTTCATTTCCTTTTTCCAGTCCTGTACATTTCTTCAGTTCCAAATGCTGCCCCCTCCCCTCAGAGTCTCTCTCTGTTGCAGTTAGAGGAGGGTCAAGGGTTGAAATTGCCTTCCAAGCACCGATGTTCCTTACCAGAAGCACGCACTAAGAGGCTATGTGCAAACTGACCTGGTAGAGCTGCCCCATGGTTGTGCTGGTCGGGGGGATGATATTGTTGGCCTGCAGGTGCATCATCATGGAACATGTGATGTGGCTGGTAGTGGGCAATTGTGGCAGCGAGGAAGCAGGACTTCCGGTTTTCAAGGAGGTGGCACAGGCTGGTCAACAGCAGGACCATTCACATTTCTGGCCAATAAGCATCGCTCCTGGCAGGTGTGAATGATACTTCTGTATCTGGCATTGTCCAGCCCTAGTGCATGGCAGCCTAATAAGGTAAGTGAAGAAAGGCCGCTGGTCTCATTTCACCAGGCTCCCAGATTTGGCGTTAGATATTGGCTGTTTCCATGCATCCACTGGGAAAAATACAAAAACCGCCCAGCATCATTGGGTTTATTGCCAGTTTCCAAAGTGGTTCTCAGATGAATCACAGAAATCCAGCAGCCCCTGGCAAGAGATGCACACCATGTAGAAACTGCCCCTGTGCTTTTCATTCCCTTCCTCCTCCTCCTAAAAATATGCGGCAGAGTACTGCCAAAAATGTGACAAACTGAATTGTTCTGTCCTGCATGCTTCTTCTTGGAAGGAAGACGTACAAAAATCACACTGAAGCACAATGGGAAAGGACACTTTGTCCAAACGGTAGGAATAGCATGACATCTTTTTGTGCCTCCTCTGTCCTTAAAACAGTTAGAGCTGGAAGACGTTCCTTTGTGGATTTATCCATTTGCAAAGACAGGAAGATATTTCTCACCTTTTCGTTCCCCACCCCTTTAAAAGAAAGATTTGATTGTCACTTGGCTGAAATATAGAGAACATTACAGCTTGTGGGAATACCAATTAGAGCTAATTATAACCTGACTGATCTGCCTTAGCATGAGAATATTGCATCAAATCCTTTCTTTCTTTCTTTCTTTCTTTCTTTCTTTCTTTCTTTCTTTCTTTCTTTCTTTCTTTCTTTCTTTCTTTCTTTCTTTCTTTCTCTTTCTTTCTGTCTGTTCCATTTGCAATTATTTTCTTCTTTGAGTTTGGACTTAACAATAGGGATGGGCACAAATATGCAAAATATTCGTTATTCGTACAAATTAGGACAAATTTGGACATTCCTATATTTATTTATTTATTTACATTTCTATCCCGCCCCATACCTGAAGGTCTCTGAGCGGGTTACAAAAGGTTAAACTAGATTAAAACAAGTTACAAATTAAGAACTGATACAGATTAAAATGAAATACAAATAAAACAAAATGCACACTTAAAAACACCTTAAAATTCAACAATTTTAAAGCCATGCACTCCGTTATGCATTAAAATGTCATTGTAACTGGGGAGGGAGAATAAATCCTTAGCCAAAGGCCGAGGCGAACAGGTATGTCTTTACGGCCCTCCTAAATAAATACAAGGAGGGGGCATGGCACACCTCAAGGGGGAGGCCATTCCATAATCTTGGGGCCACTGCTGAAAAAGCTCCCTCCCGGGTGCCCGCCAACCTCACTACTGAAGGTGGCAGGACAACCAGGAGGGCTTCATTATTGGATCTTAAGGCACGGGCAGGTTAGTATAGGAGAAGGCGTTCCTTTAGATATTTGGGGCCCAAGTCATTTAGGGCCTTATAAGTTAAAGTTAACACCTTGAATTGGGCCCGGTAGTAAATTGGCAGCCAGTGCAATTCTTTTAAGACTGGTGTAATGTGTGTCCAGTTAGCTGTACCAGTCACCACTCTGGCTGCTGCATTTTGCACTAACTGCAACTTCCGGACCGTCTTCAAGGGCAGCCCCATGTAGAGCACCCTATATGAATCAAATGTCCAGACATTTGTACTTTAGTGTTTGTATGAATATGAATACTTTGAGTTATGAATTAATTTGTGTCTTGTGCATATCCGAATGCATCCGTACGGATACAGTAAGTACGGGATGAAAACGGAATGCATACAGGATGCATATGAATGTGTGTGGATGCGTACAGGTACGTACAAGATGCCCAGGTACCCATAGAGATACGAACATCCAATTTATTCATATTTTTTCGTTATTTGGATACATTCAAATTTTTGAATATTCAAATTGTGTTTGAAGTTTGTCAAATAAATAAAATAAAGAATAGGCTTTTTCTGTGAGGATAGGCAGCTTTTTGTTTTGTGTTATGTTATGTTTTGTTTTGTGTTATGTGTTTGTTTGTATTTCCCTTTTGTTTAGGAAACTAATGTTCTGTTTTAAGGCTTCGGGCCCACAGGATAGTCCCTGTGGGGAATTGAAAGGCTTCTCTTTTTCTTTTTCTCCTTCTTTTGCTAGCCTTTTTGGGAAGGGAGATTACTTTGAGGCATTAAAGGAGTGAGAAGATTCTCTTGAAAATTATATCCATTTGAATTCCCTGTCTGTAGTCTGTTCAAATGCAGTTCTTATTTGTTGCACATAACGATGGGGCCTATAAATGCATATAATGCTACTGAAACTGAATTGGACATCTACACACACACTAAAACTTTGTACGGTAGGGATGTGCAATAATCTTCATCGCTTTCACAGTTCATACAATTTTGAATCGGTTGCTGGCTATATGCAAAGATCAACATTTGTGATTGTGAAGACCTGCTGCCAGCCTGGCAGCGTTCGTGTCGTAGCACCACCTCAGTGGTGTCTCTAGCAAGGAGCTGCCCAGTCGCTTCAGCAGCAGATTCAGATGCAGCTGGGTTCTGCTGGTGAAACCGGCCAGCCACCAGAGGGCATTTGAATCATGTGACCAGGTGGCAGGCAGCACTCCCAGGTAATATTTGAATGTACAGATTCCAGTGTTGAATCTCTACATTCAGATCTTATCTGGAAGCGTTGCCTGCCGCTCAGTTACATGATTTGAAGTTTCACCGCCAGCAGCCAGTCAGATCTGAATCCACTGTTGTGTGACAGTTGGACTACGCCAACTGGTGGACTGATCCAGCTAATCTGGGCCCACTGGAGTGGTCTAGGGGTGTGCATGGATGCATTTTTTTTGCGTTTGAATTCAAGTCAATTCAAATGTTCAATTTGATTCAAACTTTTAAAATCTGAATTTTCAAAAATCCGATTTGAATCCAGATTATCCAAAATCGTACATTTGAAAATCTGATTTGAATCCGAATACACAAATGTCAGGAACATTTGTATCTAGTTTTTTAATTTGCACACATCTCATTTTTGTTCCATTTGCATCCTATTTTAATCCCATATTATAAGCTCAAATACGTACGATATTCATATGCAATATTTGTGGATCTATTCATTCGAATTATTCAAAAATCCATATCAGATTTTCAAAAATTCAAAATTTGTTTGCATGCTTAAATTCAGATTTCTGAAAATCCAATTTTTGAAAATCTGATTTGAATTCAAATGTTGATATTAAACAGATTTGAATCAGATTTTTGAACTTTCAAATATCGGTGCACATCCGTACAGTGGTTCAATAAAAGTAAGTGGTAAAATACTCACAGCAGTGAATGTCATTGAAATGCATTGGAAGTTCAGGCATCGGTTTTTTAGGAGGAGGAGGAGAAGGAGAAGAAGAGTTCATTTTTCTATGTCACTTTTCTCACCCATTTAAGGGGACTCAAGGAGGTTGGCAAAGCTTTCTATTTTTCTCCCCACAACAGAACACCCTATGATGTAGGTAGGGCTATGAGAGCTCAGAAAAAAAGCTGTCACCAGCCCAAGGTCACTCAGCTGGCTTCATGGAGGAGTGCAGAATCAAACTCAGTGACTATGAGATATGAGTCCAGCACTCTAAGCGCAAGACCAAGATTTACTTGAAGATGGATTTCTTGAAAGATTACAAGTACTGGCTAAACCTGTGCAATGACAGAAATTCAAAATATGCTACAAATGCCCCTGGAAGAGATACCAATAAAGTACACATTACTTTTTGGAACAAGCAAATTCTCAAATGTCAGCTAGGGTATTGAGAGCAGTGACAATGTGTTAAGGTTACCTTTGTTCCTATTCTATGCAACTATGTGCTTCTCAGAATGCCCCATTTCAACAGTGCTGTGCCAGTAAATACAAGGCTATGTCAAGGGATGGGCACTTCTGCATTACGATATTGGCATAATATTATTGGTATTTAGGATGGAAATACAGAATTACAGTCAAGAACCTGAGATTTCTGAATTAGACCATATTGAAAGATATAAAATTTTATTTTGAAACGCAAAACTTTCCCTTTGGCAAAGTAGATTTCATGAAATCTGCATTTACAAAGAGTAACTGAGACAGGGAGATAATCCTGGAGCATCCAAACTGGTCACTGTTGACAGAATTCTGTACTGGAACAAGGTAAAAAAAAAAGCTATTTGGCAACATCTTGGATGCTGGTGAACAAGATTAGTGTGCTTCATTGGGAACTATTGTTCCCATTTTTTTCAGTGCAGCTAGGTCATCAACTCTGTTGTGGTGCAATCAAGGGGTGCTTTTCCACTGTCACTAGAAGTACTTATTAAGTACCCATTAATGGCATTTTTGTACCCATTAATGGGTACTTAATGGCATTTTTTACCCATTAATGGGTACTTAATGGGTACTTCTAGTGACAGTGGAAAAACACCCAAGGATTTCCTCCACTCACATACCTCCTTTGTTTCCTTCCTGCTACTTGCCTATACTCTCTTTCTCCATTCACCTGGATGATACTCTCAGCACCTGCCACATGAGTTGAACCTTCTCTTTGTCTAATTTACCCACCTCTCCCCCCATCAATGAATGAGATCTTTGGAATGAATGGGGTCTTTGTCCCTCCCTCTTTGGGCATTACTTTGGGAACAGGGTCTCTGCCCCCTCACTGTGTATAAACATAGGAAACTGGGAGAAGTCCAGTATGGTTCCCACCCACCACTTCATCAGTTTCTGATATCATCTCCATTGCCATAATAAGTCTCTCCAGGTTGCTCCACCGGTCCTGCTACCTGGGAGCTTGGATCCCGATAGATGCTGCTGCTATGTGCTATCTCAGCCAAAAGTCACTTTCTGCATCCTGCCTAAGAACAGCTTGTTTGCTTGCCTTTAAAATTCCACTCCAGCAAAGCTGCACAATTGGGTTTTAGCACAAAACTCCATTTTCTCTGCTCCATGGCTGAGGCTCCACATCTTCTGCTCAAAAGTCCCTTTCAAGTCTTCTATATGCCATAGAGTGTAAGAACCAGCTGCTCCTGGGTAGTCTAGGTCACGTGGGAAGTTTCGAGTGTTTCAGGATGGGTTATTCCTTTTTTCGGCCTTTCCCATATTTCTGCTTGCCAAAGTTCACCTCAAATAGTTTCTTCACTCATAAAAAGCCTTGTGTGCCCAGCTACCTTTCCTTATTTTGTCTTCACCCACATTGCCTGATGCCTAATTAAGTGTATCGTTCAGTGGGATTCTCTTCCGGCTGCATTTTTGAACTGCTTCTGACAGCACACTGCATTGTGCCCATCTGAAACTGCCATTTCTACCTTTTCTGCTGCCTTCTTAATAAAAAACCCTCCCTCTTTCCCTGAAGAAACTGTCATGGAAAATATTTTTTCTTGCTGCCTGCCTGTCTGCATTATGGAATACTTGCCAATTTATCATTTGGGCTGTTTGGTTGGACCAAGATAATTTCCCCTCATAAAACACAGGTCCAGGTCACGACCCATAACATCTATGATCCTGTAGGAGATGCTTATGGAATGAACTAGTAGTAGGTCTTGCTCTTTCCAAAATCTTTTGTTCCCCAGTGATGAAATATGTTGCTGATATCAACATGCTCCAGTTCATGGTTGTGTGAATCTCTCTCTTTGCCAGCAGATCTCCATTTGATCCTATATATTATGACAACAATTATTAGTGACCTTCATATTACATGTATGTTTTACTCCTGGCTGGAATCTATCTGTTGATTGTTTTATCCCAGCCTGGGACCTTTGGATGAAAGAAGGGATATGAATACCTGAATAAATAATAAATATACAAAGGGATCGGTGAATTGGGACCACTAGAAACATGCTATGCTCCACCCAGTGTGGATATAACTTGCACCAGAGTATGGATGAGAGATGTCCTTGCATTGTACCAGGATATGGCTAAATGTGGAAAAAGTCTAAGCATATTAGGGAGCTCCTAGGTCTGATCTACTGACCGATTGTGGAATGATCCTTCCTTCCTTCCTTCCTTCCTTCCTTCCTTCCTTCCTTCCTTCCTTCCTTCCTTCCTTCCTTCCTTCCTTCCTTCCTTCCTTCCTTCCTTCCTTCCTTCCTTCCTTCCTTCCTTCCTTCCTTCCTTCCTTCCTTCCTTCCTTCCTTCCTTGCATGTAGTACTCTCATTGCTTGTCCAAAGAGCTGAGCAATTACCTACATAAAGTGGTTACATATTGCTGCTGAACAGTTGTAATCCTCTCTTAATAAGTGCAGAATGAGCTAATTATTTGTCTCCAAAGCAAACATGCACTTCAGTCTTAATTTAGTTAAAACATCAGAGCACCAGAAAATAAATGGGAAGCAGGGAAGCTTGTGAAATGGAACCTTTTACCAAGTGTAGTTGGTTGGTTTGAAAAAAAAATGCAGTAGAGAGATGGAGGCTGCATCCCCAAAAGACTTATTTACTTCTCCACTGTCACTCTACTGTCACTCTATTGAAGTGGACTTTAAAAGTGCCATGCAAATCAGGAATAAGCGTCCGCATGAGGCTCAGGAAAATGCGTGTTTTTAACGCACCTTCCGTCCCCATAGGATCCCTGTTTTCTTTGCGCGCATCTTTTTCTCCCCGCCCCTGCTCTTGTTCATAGGGTGCCAGCGGGAATGGGGAGGGACTGCGCTCGGTGTGGCCACAACCAGGAAGACAATCCCTGACAAGTGCAAAGGAGAAACAGCGATCGGCTCTCTGTTCGTCTCCCAGATCTCCCCCCCCCTCAAAATGGCTTCTCATGCTGGAAAACATTCACTCTCACCACTTTCTCTGTTATTGCTTTCAAAAATCCACCCTGTCCAGCGCACGATCGCTCATTCACTCATCACTTTCCCTGTTATCGCTTTAAAATCCACCCCTAGCAATAATCCACTCATTTCACACCTCACAGCGATTGCAACAATGTTGCAATTCTGCGTGATTCTGGCTCTTTAGTTCTGAGCTTTAGAAAGTGAAGCTGCTTGTGTTTCTGCTGTGTGTGCAGGCGGCAATCCCCGCCCCTTTTGCCACGGAGCGTCCTCAAGGTAAATGTAGCGAGGAAAACCCGCGACTTACAGAAAGAGCGCTGGAAGAGTTGTTTAAAGTGCATGTATTTTGTCACGCGATTTCCACATTTTGTAGCGCTGGAACCTCGTTAAAAACCCTGGCTTGGGGGCGCTCAGAGGCAAAAGGAGAGTCTTGGCAGACTTTTTATTCCTTGGGGACAGGCCCGGAGACAACAAAATGTCCCATGCTCAATTGCAGGGGAACTCAATTTCTTTGCTAGGGTTGAATCATCCCCCCCCCCCAGATGTTTTAATGAATAGGTCTGAAAATAATAACAAGAAGAACATAAGTATTTAAGAACATAAGACGTGCCCCACTGAATATTTTTCCTTGGGTTCCAAAAATGTCCTTTAGTACAGTAGGGTTTGCATGAATATTCTTAACATTTGAAATTCATACAAATTTGGCCAAATTCAGACATTCAATCGAATATTGGCACATTTGAAGATTGACATTTGAATTCCAATTGAATGTTTTGATACATTTGTATGAAGATTCATATGGGATTCGTCTGGGATGTCTATGGGATTTGTCTGGGATTCGTCTGGGATTCATATTGGATTGAACAATCATATTGAATTTGAATCCCACTACATTTGAATGGGATCTATTCAAACAAATACAAATTTTCTTGCGTTTGATTCAATGAGAATCCAATTAAAAAAAAATTGTGTGCATCCCTATAGTACAGTACTGGCACCTTCTCTGTTCTTCTTATATCTTCTTCTCCTACTTAAAACAAACCTTTGGCTTCCAGTAGAGTATGTATTTTACAGATTATAAGCACGCTTGCGTTGTCTGGTTGGCTATTATCACCATACCTATACCTGCTGTTTGCATGCATAGCTAGCCTCAAGATTCCAAAGATGTGTGACAATTTTCATTATTAGCACCGATAATGGAATTCAAGGAAAAACAGTCTAGGGTGGCAAATGATGCCATTAAATAGTTCGTGACAGTGTAAATGTCTCTGATTCCCCACTCCCCGTGAACTCCTTTCTTTCAGTTTCCACCATCCAACAAACTCCATGTATTGGGACCTATCTGAGCTTGCCTCCAAAGATTGAATTCTTCTGTTTATGCCTTTCATTGATCCAAAGCTTTTCTGCAGGACCTAGGGAGGAAGCTAGACTAAAGAAAGGAATTCAGCAAAGGGCCAAAGTGCATCTTGCCCGTTTCAACTGATTCTTGGTAACTAAGAGAATTGACAATGCGGCAGAATGTAATATATATGCATGCCCATTCTTGAGATCTTTCTGTGGAGGAGGGGGCAGGCTCCCCTGATTCTCATCTGACCTGCATGTAATGAAGCGAGTAGGTCAACAGCTGGATCGTAGATGGCAAAAATCCCAGAACGCATCTGAGCAGGCATGGTTAGGAACACATTATCATTCGTATCTTGTAGCAGGGATGGCAGCAAAGAGGTCTTACTTCTGTGCCAACACGGAGTCCTCAGGTAGCCATCCAGCTGAGCTTTTTCATGTAGGGCAAAAAACTCGTTTCCTCCTCTACAGGAGTGGCATTAATAATCGACATCCCAAGACAGCTGTGACAAGTTTGTTAGGCACGCTTTGCTAGGCTTCAAGGCATTATTGCTTTTCTGAGTAAGGAGAAAGGCTACATTGCCCAAGATCTCTGCGGAACAAGTCAAATAACTGAGAGTAAGAAAAGGGGATTGGAGAAGGGAAAGAAGGACAGAAAACATTCTTTGGTCTGTTTCCAAACATTCCTGCAACCAGTGAGGTCTCTGAGGACGTCCCACTGCTTTCATATACAGTTAGACTTCCTTATCCATGGGGGATACATTCCAGGCCCTGCGGTGGATAATGTAAAACCACGGATAATTGCAAACACTGGGAAATGCACTCCGTTTCCCATAATTCCTGTGCAATCCCATCGATACTATGTATTGTAGTGGATACATAGGGGGACATTTAGGAATTCATAGGATTTTTAGCAGGAATTTGAATTGGATTTGTATGGAACATTTGTATCAAATTGGAATCTGACAACATTCAAAGGGGACCTATTTGAATGAATACTTTTTTTGCATTCAATTCAATACAAATCAAACACACAAAAACATTTGTGCACATCCCTAATCCCAAGTAAGCTTTGTTTTGAAAATCCCGAGTTCTCCTTGCTTCAGGCTACTTATGGAGCAAGAAGCATATTCCTTTTCAGTGTTGGTGTCATCAATAACTGGGCTTCTTGCTGCTGTGTTTTAACCACAGAAACATGCAGATATTTCTCACCAGTAGAAATTTTCACTAGTAGAAATTCAATGCAGTTCTCCACTAGAGTGGAAGTGTTATCATCTGCCTCCATGGTAAGCCATGGTCATAGAGAAGAAAAAGAAGAAGAAGAAGAAGAAGAAGAAGAAGAAGAAGAAGAAGAAGAAGAAGAAGAGAGTTGGCTTTTCTACCCTGCTTTTCTCACCCATTTAAGGGGACTCAAAGCAGCTGACAAAGCTTTCTGTTCTTCTCCCCTCAACAGAACACTCTATGAGGTAGGTGGAGCTGTG
This sequence comes from Aspidoscelis tigris stejnegeri, assembly GCA_023333525.1. NCBI lineage: Eukaryota > Metazoa > Chordata > Lepidosauria > Squamata > Teiidae > Aspidoscelis > Aspidoscelis tigris. The sequence continues at coordinate 9,352,133 of JALMGA010000005.1, forward strand.
AGAGAGAAGAGAGCTGTGACTAGCCCAAGGTCACCCAGCTGGCTTCATAGAGGAGGGCAGAATCGAACCTGGTATTCCCAGATAAGAGTCTGGCTCCCTAACCACTAGACCAAACTGGCTCACTATGCATGGTGTGAGAGAAGAATGGAAAACAGCTTAGGATAGCCTATTTCCACATACAGCCCGGGGGTATCCTCATATGCCTTAAGCATTCTTCACATAAGTGGCTTGAAGCTGAGGTGGCACTGTTTTGCTGACTAATAGATTAACTCAAGAGTAGCTGTTTTGCTAAAATAAAAAAAGTGAACTAGCTTCATAGTTTTATAAAGGTGCATAAAGGGGGTTGGACGCGATGACCCAGGAGGTCCCCTCCAACTCTACCATTCTATGATTCTATGATTCTATGATTTAAAAATGATCTAAGGTCCTCCTAGCATGCCATGTATCCACCTGAAGTGCAGGAGAGGCTGAGGTTGGGCACCTTGTGAGCCAGTTTCGTCTTGTGGTTATGGTTCCGGACTCATGTCTTATAGTCACCGTGTTTGATTCTGCATTCCTCCATGAAGCTAACTGGGTGACTTTTGGCTAGTCACAGCTCTCTTTCTGAGCTCTTACAGCCTCACCTACCTCATTGAGTGGGGAGAAGAATAGAAAGCTTTGTTTAAGTACTTTGAGTCCCCTTAAATGTGTGAGAGGAAGAAGGGCACAAAAGCCAACTCTTCTTCTCTTCTTCTTGCCAGAAGGCACATCCATGTCTTTATTTTGAAGTGCAAAGACACAGCCATCAGGGCAATTTCTGGGGGTGCAAAAATTTACCTTTTGGATGAAGCACCCTGAATGCCCTAGTTGAGGTGGCAAACTCTTTACTGAGTACCTTGTGCCACCAGAAATAGAAACACTCAGCACCTTCAACAATATTTCTGGTAACTGACGTGAAGATGCAGCATGAATCTAGAGTGGCATTCTCCTTCCTTTATTCAACTACCATAAAACCTCTTCCTAATGTAAGATACTACCATGTGGAGGAAAGGTTGATAAGGTATGTTTATAAAATGGCATGGAAACATCTGAAAGGTTTGGAAGTGGAGCTGTAATGTAATTTCAATCCACTCAGTTTCTGCTGCTTTTGAAAATAAGTTTTGTGTGTTTTCAGGTATGTGTACAAATGTCTGCATGAAATGTGAGAGCCAGGGAGAAAATACAGTGTTTTCTTGGCATTGAAGCTACATACTTTAGATACATTTTAAGATTACTTTATATATTTTATCTTTTTATTATCATGACCCACCCTGGGAACTTTTGATGAAGGTCAGGACATAAATTATTAAATGGATGGATGGATGGATGGATGGATGGATGGATGGATGGATGGATGGATGGATGGATGGATGGGATTGGGTGGGTGGGTGGATAAGAGTTTTAACAGTAAACAAATAATAATTTTTAAAAAATCAAGGATAGAGCAACTAGACATTTCAAACTGCAAAAGATAAATTATTGAATGGATGAATGGATGAATGAATGAATGAATGAATGAATGAATGAATGAATGAATGAATGAATGAGACTTTTAAATATATTCTAAACAACTTCCAGTAAAATAATAATTTTTAAAAAATCAAAGAGATACAGCAACCAGACATTTCAAACTGCAAAAGAGAAAGTGAAGAAGTAACTTTTTAAAGTTCTTTTTAAAATATGACCAACAACAAGGTCAGTCATGGTTATGCAAAGGCTAGGGATGACCTGAGGAGGTCTGGTTAAATTACATAGCTCAAGTAAAAGTACAGATAATTGACAGCAGTGGCATAGGATCTAGAGAAAGCCTGAACCCTCAGAGCACTTATTTATTGTTTTTTTTAAAAAAAAACATGATGCTATTTTGTGCATTTTACTGCTATGGTAGACCAGAAGACGCTAATTTAAAGGGACAGGATTGTCTAGCTTTCATTACCTATCATGAATTCCCAACCCTACTCAACCTTTGCAGCATGGAGTGAAATCAATTGCATTTTTAGACTTCTTTTTCCACCAACAAATTGATTAAAAAATGCAAAAACTGTGCCCCCACCTCCGTAGTATCTGCCTTGCTGCTAATGCATCAGAAGCCCTCCTAAGAGTAGCGCACTGACTTGTCAGAAGCAAAAACAATCCCCAAGCCAAGTAGTTCAGGGTGTCTGGGATGCAGAGCTCTATGTAGCTGCACCCTCTGCTGGACTGAGCAACCGGATAGATCACTCTACTCAACTCTTCAGTTAAACTAAATAAGTTTATTATTATAACCTTGAGTGATATTAAAGAAACAATCAAAGATAAAGTATAGCTTTGCTTCAGCTCCAGTCCAAATAGATAAAAAAAATAAAGATGTAGCGTTGCTCCAATCGCCTTAGTTACAAAGTTCCAAATAAAGTCTTAGCAAGTTACTGTCCCTCATTGAGTACAAGCTAGGTTCCCTTAACTTCAGTTCCACAAAGAAAGAAATAAACAAGCAGTCTCTGCCTTAGCTAAAGTCCCTGCTTGAATCTCAGGCTACTGATAACTCTTGTAAGGAACTGTCCCTGCTAACACTGCCAAGCTATCCTGCCTGCAGTCAAATCTCTGCTCCTACCCCAAACTGGCCAAAAAGCAGTCCCAGGAAAACTCCCTGTTTCCCTGAAGTTTCTTCCTCTTAGCTCCAGAGCAAACTAGCCTTCCTCTCAATTCAGCATGCGTCTGCTTCTTCTCTCAATGTCTCTCTTCCCTTCTCCTGTTGCATCTCTGGGTGTTTCCGCACAGGCTGTTAGAACACATTTAGAAACACATTAAAGACACATACAGAACACACTGGAACTTACCTTCCACATTGGAGGTCAGATCCGTTCACTTCGAGGATGCTGCTTCCACACGGGCTCGCATGAGATCCGTCTCTAATGTGGTCTTGGAGCCGCTAAAACCAGAGACGTTTTCGCACGGGGCTGAACGGAACGCGGAAAAGACAGCTGTGGACACGTCATCCGCATTGGCCGCGCGCGGCTTGCGTTCCGACGTGTCCGCAGCTGTCTTTTCCGCGTTCGAAATGTAGAGCACTTTAAACTGCTCTACACGCGTTCCAACGCGGACGAGCCGCCCGCAGCCGTTCGGGAGGAGAAGCATTCGCGCCTGCTTCTATCTCCCGAACGGCTGCGGCGCGCCTCCGACGCCGCGCGGCTTTGACAATCAGCTGTTTGTCAAACAGCTGATTGTCGATCTGCCTCCGCGGCTGTCTGCGCGCCCCTTGCCGGCGTTTGCCGGCTAAGCCAGCTTCGGGCGCTTTGAGCATTCGCACCCAGACGCTCCGGAATGCGTTTACACGCGTTCTGGCGCGTCTGTGTGTGAACGGGGAAAGCGCCCGAAGCTGGCTTAAGCTTTCCGCCTGAACGCGTTCCGTTTCGAACGCGATGCAGTGCGGAAATGCCTCAGTTCCTGGAAAGATCTGAAAGATTAGGTCCTAACCTGAGACGTTTTCGCACGGGGCTGAACGGTACGCGTGGGAGACGGCTGCGGACACGGCATACGCATTGCCCGAGCGGGGCTTGCGCTCTGACGTGTCCGGAGCTGTCTTCGGCGCGTTCGAAATGTAGAGCACTTTAAAGTGCTCTACATGCATTCGAACGCGGACGAGCCGCCCGCAGGCGTTCGGGAGGAGAAGCATTCGCGCCTGCTTCTCCCTCCCTAACAGCTGCGGGCTTGCCTCCGACGCCGGCGCAGGTTTGGCAATCAGCTGTTTGACAATCAGCTGATTGCCGATCTGCCTCCGCGGCTGTCTCCACGCCCCTGGCCGGCCTTTGCCGGCCAAGACAGCTCCCGGCGCTTTCACCTTTCGCACACAGACGCGCCGGTACGCGTTCCGGCGCGTCTGTGTGTGAATGCTGAAAGCGCCGGGAGCTGTCTTAAGCTTTCCGCCTGAACGCGTTCCGTTTGGAACGCGTTGCAGTGCGGAAAAGTCTCTGGTCTTGCATGGAAAATCCACATCAAAGGAGGACGTTCCTCACATGGACAGGAGAGGGAATAGATGTCCCTCCGCCCGCCGGGTTGGGAAGGGCGGAAGCAGGACTGCCTGCTTCCAAAGCCCCTCCCCTACACGCCGGGTGCTGCCGGAAACAAACAGTGACTGCCAGCTCACCGCTCCAGTCCTGCAGCTCCGGGGCGGCATCGGAGGTGCGCAAACTGAGGACTTTTGGAGTGGGTGCTACTGCATCCGCACAGCACCCACTCCATCCATTCTCCGAAATCTGGCCTTCCCACATGAGTGCGGAAGCATGGGGCCTTATTTGGATACATCTCTATTTCAGACGGATCTTCCCAGAGACGGATTTGAGAAAAATGGTTTCCTTTATTTGTTTATTTATTTATTATTAACATTTCTATCCTGCCCCATACCCTAAGGTCTCTGGGTGGGTAACAACAGATTAAAATAGAACATACATTAAAAGACATTAAAAATTCAGCACATATAAAACAATATACAATATGTTTAAAATGATAGTGTCTGTACTGGGGGAGGGAACATTAACAGCTAGGCCAAAGGCCAGGCGAAAGAGGTGTGTCTTCACTGCCTTCCTTAATTCAGCTTTCAGGAGGTGTGTGTGGAAACACCCTCTCTTCTCTCAGTGTGTGTCTGCAGCTTATGTAGAGTCCGTCCCCCCCTCCCCGGTTGCTATAGGCTGCTTCTAGTCAAGTGTTCCTCCTTGCTAGGGTGGGAACTCCACTTCCAAGCTTCCCCTCAGGCTCAGGCAAGCCTGGACAAGTCCCAAAATGGCTCCTGAAGGCTAAATAAACTTAAAAATGCTGTGGGGTGATTCTGCAGGCTGCAAAGCACCTGTGGTCATCACACCCTCCAAACAGAAAACAGTCTTAACCAGTGGCACTTGCTAATCAATGTGATCTTCAGCATTTTTGTAGTCCAGAAGTAAATACCTTTGAGCAGACCCTTTTCTTTCTTTCTTTTTTTTGCTATTTTGGCTTCTGCTGCCAAGAACTGGAAATCGGCCAGTGTGACTAAAATGAGCTGAAATAAATTATAGACCTTCAGCTTGGCATTTTCCCCCAGAAATGTTGTGGAATCCATTACTGACAGTGAGATCACCGGTCGCTTAAAATCTTACACTTGCGACAATACAAAGTCCTTTCTCTAGTTTTTGCTTCTGAAGGTTAGGCTTCAAATAAGCATGTGGAAAGCATGGCCCAGTAGACACTGCGAGATGTGCACAGTGCCTATATAGTGCATTGAATGTGAGGTGCCACAAACATCTGCATGGTACTGATATGAGCATGCCACATTCTTCCATCATTGTGGCAGTTTAGCAGCAGAGTGGTTAGAAGAACTCTCAGAGCTCTTCAAACCTATCTTGCATCATAGTGATGGTCCTGCTTGAGCCACCACCTCTGCTCAAAGGTGCGTACTCTCCGTCAGAGTGGTCTTTGACAAACCTCCCCCCGCTGCCAGAATCAGAATCATGGATTCCTCTCTTTGAATCTGACAGCAGGGGTAGCCCATCCATCCCAGCTTTTGGGATCAGAGCCAGTCCCACCCTGGTTTTGATCACAATGGGCTAGCTGGTGGCCTCCCATGTGTCAAAACCGGGTGACTGTATCTGAAGTTGATGGCAGGGGGATGCAGGATCCCTGCCCCTCCCTGAGTCAAGACCAGCTGCTTCCCTCCCCCTTGACTCAAGATCAGAGGCCTATTTGCACTACAGCCTCCAGCGCATGATTAATGAACTTCTGATGAAGAGCATCCATACATGGACAAGGTTGTTACAGCCTCTGAGCATGCCTGTCCTCGCCAGAAGTGCACTAATTGTTGTTTAGGTGTGGAGCACGGAATCATGCCCCACACGTTTACAACCTTACCTGAAAGCTTACCTCTAAAGTGTCTGGGGAAGCGACCATTTGCTCTTCTTCCAGAACTCCGGGGTCGTCTGAGGTGCCGCAAAAGCACGCTCAAGGTTCCAGGGAGCGTCATAATCTATAGTAAATAATAAATATGAACAAATTGTACTTGGGAATGTGCACATATAAAAATTCATTATATTGGGAAAATGTGTACGTTGGAGGGATACAAGAATCTAGTTGTGAAGGCCTAGCTTTTAAAATTGGAAACCGAAAGAATATTCCGTGCCTGGGGGAGGTGTTAGGACCAAAACAGAATTATGTATTTCAGCCCCAGAAAAAAAGAGAGAAGAAAATGCTGCTGAAATTCAAATAGAAAATTTGCCCCATGTGAAAAAGAGAGGAACAGAAGGCAAAAATACTTTTTTAACAGAAGCGAGGCCAGCTGGAACTCACCATTGCTACCCCTTCTCCATTCTAGGGAACAAGCTGACATATGCAGGTGGGTGTGGAAGCAGCAAAATTTAAACTCTCCTCCCAGTTTCTGTCTCTTCCCTGTTTCTGAGCATGATGCTGATTGTGGTGGTGATAATTTGATTCTTCTACAGTGACGATCAGAAGATGTGGCCTAGTAAAAACTCTTGAGAAATTTTGAGAAGTGGAAAGTTTATTTCATTTTATGAAACTCACAGGGTAAACCTACTCTCTCTTTTTAGAAATGGGCAATGGATCCCACTGAGTTCACTGGAAATATTTGCGTACCACTTCTCTTAATCCAGATCACACGCCTCCCATCCATACATTGATGTGGATCAAGGACACCTCACACCTGGTTCGTCCTGCCACACCTACAGAAGATGGGGATAGATCCAGAATAAGAGGCCGTTTAGTCGCACCCACAAAGAGAATCACAAGGGCCTTGTTCTGGATCGCGGGAGACATGCCATCTGCAATCTGGAACTACAGGGGGAATGCTTTGCAGTGCTGCACTGCCACACATACACACCCAACCTCTGAGACTAGGGATTTTAGTTCCTAGTCATTGAGTGTGTTGGGAGCTCCAAAGCTGGAATGACAGCACTGATCCAGCCCATGCTTGCACATATTCCAAACCTGTGGGTTTGGTTATTCCGGATCCACTGGTCTGGATCCAACTGATGTAAATGCAGAAAATCATTTGCACTCTTTAGCACATGTTTGCCATTTCAAAGTCCACTCAGTGCTGGTTCTTCTGCCTATGATTGATCCAGAGGGATTTCCGCACTGCAACGCGTTCCAAACGGAACGCGTTCAGGCAGGAAGCTTAAGACAGCTCCGGGCGCTTTCACCGTTCACACACAGACGCGCCGGAACGCGTTCCGGCGCGCCTGTGTGCGAAAGGTGAAAGCGCTGGGAGCTGTCTTGGCCGGCAAAGGCCGGCCAGGGGCGTGGAGACAGCTGCGGAGGCAGATCGGCAATCAGCTGATTGTCAAACAGCTGATTGCCAAACCTGCGCTGGCGGGGGAGGCGGGCCCGCGGCTGTTCGGGAGCGAGAAGCAAGCGCGAATCCTTCTCCTCCTGAACGCCTGCGGGCAGTTCGTCCGCGCCCGAACGCATGTAGAGCACTTCAAAGTGCTCTACATTTGGTACGCGAGAGAGACAGCTCCGGATACGTCGGATCAGAAGCCCCGCGGCGGCAATGCATTTGCCGCGTTCCAGGCTGTCTCCCACGCGTACCAAACAGCCCCGTGCGAAAACGTCTCAGATCTAGCTAATACAGGTCTAGCTAATACAGATTAACTGACATAAGTGCAGAAAGGGCCTCTCCACTGGATGCAGGACTGGTGGATAAACCTTGCAGATCATTGGTGAATTTGCACTTCAACCCATAGTATGCAATTAGTACACATCTGAGCAGGTGCATCTGCATTTTCAGGAGGAATTTACAGACTACAAACACTCACTGCCTGCCCAGAGGTTGACTAATTGCATACCAGCTGTGGTGTACACAATTGTGCACCACAAGCACCCTAACCTTAACCTAATGTGACTGGGAATCTACCTGGAAGTGTCCAACAGCAAGTATCTGCACTGTTTTTGGTTGGGGGGGGGCATCTGAGGTGCTGTGCAAGTGTGCTGGCAGCTCAGTTGACCTCTTAACATGACTATGCTTACTGGAACCAAGATGGTGGTGCCCAGTGGAGGATTGGGCATGCAGGAGGTAGATTAGATATTAGGAAAAACTTCCTGACAGTGAGGACAATCAGTCAATGGAACAGGTTACCACAGTAGGTAGTGAGTTCTCCTTCCCTGGAGGTCTTCAAGCAGAGGCTGTACCTACATCTGTCTGGGATGGTTTAGGAAATCCTGCATTGAGCAGGGGTTGGACTTGATGACCCTAAAGGTCCCTTCCAACTCTATGACTCTATGATAACCAAACACAGGAAAGTCTCCAGTTGTGCGTGGGCTACACTATTGTGGACTAGCACTCACAAGTGCAAGCACTAGTCAATGTTAGTCTCTTCTGCATCTTTCCCATCCCTAACCCTAACCCAATGGATGGGAAAGCAAGTGCAGAAACACCCCATTTTTAGAAACCTACCCCACGCAAAGGCGATTCCGGTATTATTCTCTGCAGGAGCGCCTCTTAAACTTTAAGGCAACTCTGATTCATGCAACCTCTCAAAGAGATGCGGCAAACCTTCTGCTTTTTTCCTGTAAAATTCCACTTTCTTTCCTTGTACCACAGGCATTATAGTCTTTTGAAGAGGGTTAAACACACTCCTGCATGCTCAAAATATTCCAAAAGGATTCCGTTTCCGCCTCGGGAGTATCCGCAGGCAAGTCCCTAATTCGTGCTACATCTGAGTCAATACATGTTTTAAAAAACCCATTTAACAAATGTACTGCATTTGACATAAGGGGCTAACACATATTGTCACAGAGATCATGGGGACATTCCCGGGTTATCTGGGGCAGAGTTTGGCAGCCGCAGTATTAGCAGGCAGAGTTTTCGACTGTGCTCCATGTTCCTGCCATGTGCACTGCGATCAGCAGCCGCTTGGGTTTTTTTTTCACACAGGTTGAGGGAAGAAGAAGTAGATGAACTGTCATGTGAAGCGGATGGGCCGATGTGCGCACATCTGCTTGACAGCTCATCTGCTTCAGCGCAAACTTGTTGCCTTCCCAGCAATGTGAATGGAGGTAACGTTACCGGCAGAGCGAGAGAGAGAGAGAGGTTATTTTCCCATTTATCCCCTCCTTGTCCATGGCCGGCAGGGGAGGAGGGGATGAAAGGGAAAATAACCTTGCTCGCTCGCTCACTGTGCCAGTGGGCAGGTGAGGGAATACTGCAATGCTCCTCTCGCCACCATCGCCACTGCCGATGTTCCCGCTGTTCCATGGGGACAGGCAGTTACGGTTTGGATCCGTGTTGCCCCAAACCACATGGAGACGCTTTATTCTGCATTACAATGCAGATTTTTATCAAACGTGTCCAAATCGCATCAGCTGGCTTGCATGCGAATGCGCCCTCCTTGAATCTGCAACTGCGTTCCTACCTGTTCTTTGTCTTCTTGGGTGGGGATCTACATTTTCTCCTTCTAATTCTTTTGAACTTTTGGATTATGCTTCAGCCAAATGAACAAAATAGATTTTAATTTTTTTTTTGTCCATGCATGTGTGCGTGGATAGGTAGAAAGAATTAGGGTAATTTAATACTTGTTCAGTATGCACACAGAGGGAAATTGGGGTTCTCCTACTGTTCCAGCCATAAAAAGGAGGTGCACCTGTGCCCTTAATCTCTCTATTGTTACTTCCCGCTACCCACTTGCTACATACCTGTTGTATTGCACAGGGGTGTGTGTGTGCTTTGTAGCAGGTGGTAAAAAGGGCAAAACTGGTCGAAATTGCAGCTTTTATGTTAAGGCACATGTCCTCAGAATGGAGCTAAATGGTATAGAACACGGCAAGGGTATAAGAATGCAGTGCCCCTGTAATTTCCTCCCCAGTGGGTTGCATTTCCTTATAGCTTTAAGAGCCAGTTCACACTGTTATTAAATAAAAGTTTATAAAGTGGGGAGGGGAAGTTGCCATGGCGACAGCCGGATCACAGAATGCTGGGCTTTCTATCCCCCCCATGGGGATATTAGCAAAGCTCACTTTGGAAATAATAAAACAACATGCACACACGCGCCCACAAACACTCACAAAATGCCTTCTGTAAGCTGGCACCGTTTTGTCAATTTCTTTCTACAATGCAGATAAGAATCATCAGGCTGGGTTACATCACTGATCTTTCTATTCATTTTGAGGCAGCATTTTTGAACCAATTTACCAATCTTCCCCTCCTCCCCCTTCTTTTAGTTCTTAATGCAATCAGAACATTGATTTGTATTCAGAAACAAACTTACAGTAGGGAGATGAAAATAGTCTTCTCTCAAACAGGTTTTTGACCTCCCCACCTTTTATATGGCTTTGGGACGCCACCAAAGAGTGGGAACATGAGGCCTGTTTGCACTTTGGGCAGTAGTCAACAATTGGTGAACTTCTGGTAAAGAGCATCTGCACTTTGAGGAAGCTGTTACAGCCTCCAAGCATGTCCTGACTCCCCAGAAGTTCACTTCTCCCATATTGACCTACCCATACCTTAAGATCTGCAGGGAACACCCTCCTGGTTGTCCGCTGCCTTCAGCAGTGAGGTGGGTGGACACCCGGGAGAGGGGCTTCTCAGTAATGACCCCCAGGCTATGGAATAGTCTCGCCCTGGAGGTGCTTCAGGCTCCTTCTCTGATTCTGTTCAGGAAGGCGGTGAAGACGCACCTCTCTGCTCAGGTCTTTGACTGAATGTTGGTTATGTTTCCCCCCACTGCAAACACTACTGTTTTAACTGATACTGTGTTGTTTTTAACATGCTGGATTTGTTGTGATGGTTATTATTGTTTTAATATAGGGTTGTTGTTTTTTGATATGCTGGATTTTAAGGTTGTTACCTGACTTGAGGCCTTCGGGTATAGGGCGGGATAGAAATATAAATAAAAATAATAAATAAATAATTTTTGATTAGGTGTAGAGCACTTAATCATGCTCCACACCTTTACCGGCATTGACCAAGGGAGCATCCAGTGGACCATTCACTCTTCTTCTGGTTCCCCATGGTTGGCATGTGGAGGAGGCAGCGTCTGTGCAGGTGCGGTCACAGTGGTGGCCATGATTGCCTTTGTCTTCTGCTTGAGATGCCCTGAATCAGTTGTGTCCCACTGTGTGAGATGGGATGCTGGATTGGATCGGCTGTGGCCCAATTTAGCAGGGCTCCACTTATGTTTCTATATTCTTCTCATTTGTATTCTTGTTCCAAGGTTTGAACTTGCAGATTGATGAGTGATTTTCATCAGACCTGCAGTACCTTCCCCTATTTCTCCCTTCCATCCATTTTGTAAAGTTCTAATGAAAACATGAGACACTTTTCTTTCCCTTTCTCATCTAATATTAATGACTGCCCGGTGCAGAATAGGTGTTAATTGGGAATGCTGAGTCTGAAACTGCCATGAGTCACTATGGGCTGTTGACAATGAGAATTCCTTTCTCACAACACCCAAAATGTCAAAAGAATAATTCACAGAGAATATTAGGGAAAGTAAATGAGGTTCAGGGCGGTGCAATATGAAAATAAGATCAGAATGCACTCAGCCAAAAACATCTGAAGCTGGAGCAGGCGGTTTTAAAGAGGAGAAGCAATCCTCTTTTCCTGTCCATAGCTCTGTGCAGAAGGGAGATGTAGTCTCTATTAATAAAGCCACATTTGCTCAGCGTGAAGCATTTTGGGAGGGAAAGGAAAAGTGAAAGCTGAATGGGCCCTAATCATGCTAGTGGAATTCACTGCAACAAGATGTGGTGATGGCCACTAGCCTACATGATCCCAAATTAAATAATTTCATGGAGGACAGATGCAACTGTGAAAGATATTTCAGACCAGTTCAGCTTCAATTTAGATCTTTTGTTTATTGTATACATTAAATCCATGCATGCAGAGAAGAAGGGAAGTTCCTTCTTTTAATAGGGCTTTCAATAAAGTATCGATACTGAAGAGAAACCAAAATTTCTCCTAAATAGATACAGAATGCAGTGTTTAAATAGAGATCATCATTTCACAACAGTTTGTCACCAGCTAAAACACAAGATTACAAAAGTGTCTACAACATCTACTTTTAGACAGGGTTCAATCACAAAATACCAATAGTTCTGCTTTTTCACAGCTCAAGCACCTGTTTCCTGTTCGTCCAGTCCACACGCCCACATTGCATAAACTAATCATAAATTTGCTGTGACAGTTGAATTGTGGTCAGCTCTTACATAAAAGATTACAAATGCTAGGTATAATTAAAACATGATTAAATATATGTTCACCATCTAAAAAGGGCTAATTAAAAAAATTCCTTGTCACAACTGACTAGGGATGTGCATGAATATCCATAGTATTTGAAATTCATATGAATTCGGCCAAATTTGGACATTTGAATTCAAATCGAATGTTGGCACATTCAAAGATTGACACTTGAATTTGAATTGAATGTTTCAATAGCCAGTTTGTTCTAGTGGTTAGGGAACCAGGCTCTTACCTGGGAATACTGGGTTTGATTCCACCCTCCTCCACAAAGCCAGCTGGGTGACCTTGGGCTAGTCACAGCTCTCTTCTGACCTCTCATGGCCCCACACACCACAGAGGGTGTGGCTGAAAGTTTTGTCAGCCACTTTTGAGTTCCCTTAAATGAGTGAGAAAAGACAACTCCTCCTCCTCCTTCTTCATATCAAGCTTCATTACGGATTCACATGGGATTCATACAGGATTTGTGTGTAGAGGCGTGCACGAATGCAATTTTTGACATTAGATTCAAATTGAATATTCAAATATTTGAATTGTATTTGAATGTCAATCTTTGCTTGTGCCAACATTTGATTCAAATTTGAATGTCTGAATTTGGACAAATTCCTATGAATTTAGAATGTGATGAATATCTGTGCACATCCTTAGAAAGAAAATGCAGAAAACTGGATATACTGAAAAAGTGCCCAGGAAGAGGTTAGAAGTCAAATATCTAATAAGTAAAATAAATTTATATGCAATGTGGTTTTAGACAATCCTAGAATCTTGACCACCATAGACCTTTGACATAACCAAGGTGGGTCTTCATCTGCTGTTATGAATTCACTAAAGTGTGAGATAATGCTGCATGTTACTGTTCGAAGAGCAATAACTGTAAGACCAGCAACATATGGAGAATAGCTATAGCCTAATCTCTCTAAGTCTTGTCGTGCAAGCTTATATGCTTGGAAACGTTGCCAGGAGGGGTTGTTTTAAAAGCTGTTACAAAAGACGGCAGTGTGTTAAATCTGAAGCTCTTAATGCAAGCTTCAGTGATCATACTCATTCGTTTTCTGCCAATTCTGAATCCCTGATATTGTATGAAGCAGGGAAGGGAACATGGAAATAAGTCCATTATGATGTAGGTCAACTGCTAATTGGTTTCAAAGGGCTTTATGCCAAAGTGGGGAGGGTGAGGGGAGAGAAAGGATGCTTCCTTTTTCAGAGTCAAATGCAGACATTACTGGTATAAACCGGGGCATGCACAGTTTGCTTTGTTGTCCAACAAGCCAGGATGACTTAGCAAGCCCATTAACATGAGAGGAAGCGCATAGTTAGATTGGCTGCAAGGAAAATGGGCTTGATGAAAATAACCTCCATAGTTTCTGGATAAACTTTTTTTCCCTCCTTTGAATTAGTGTAAAAGTGGTAAATCCTTTGTCAGTAGGACTCAGATTATACCAATGGGACACACACACCCCTTTATGGAACTAATTTCATGAAAGAGGCTAATGATACATGGATGTCACTTATAGTTTCAGTTAAAATCAGTGTGAGAGACTCCTTGATAATGCCACCTTTTGAAACAGTTAAGGGTACAAGAACACATGGCAGATCCTTCTATGTGGTAGCCCCTGGCCTGTGGAATGAGCTCCTTTGTGACGTTCATCCAACCACTTTCACTGTATATTTTTAAACACATTGTGAAGACAAAAGGTGCTTCCGCACCTACCACCAACAAATGGATTTAAGAAAATCCATTTCCTGGTGATCTGTCCTCCTGAGGATCCGTCCGAAATAGGGATGGATCCGAGGAGGCCCCACACATACGCACACATGCAGGGAGGACAAATTCTGCCAGCTGATTCCCCTGGGTGCTGTGTGGAGGCGGCAGCACCCATGCAGCTGCCAGTAACCCAACGTTTCCGCCGGTGCACGGTGCACGAAGGAGGGGCTTTGGAGGCAGCCTGGTCTGCTTCCACCATCCCCAAGATGGCAGCTTCTGGCACATCCGGCCCCTCACCTCTCCGTGTGCGGAAGCATCCTGCTTCTGAGCAGATCGAGGTGAGGGGCCAGATGGAAGACCTAATTTTTGAGGTCTTACCGGAAGCTGGATCTTTCAGCGGCAAGACCCCATTAAGAACAGGTCTCGTGCGCCAAGGTGGGAAGCAGCCATCTCGACAGTTCCTGGATCCAGCCTCCAGTGTGGAAGGTAAGTCCTTTAAGTGTCTTGTATGTGTCCTGTATGTGTTGTTAATGTGTTTTAATGGCCTGTGTGGAAGCACCCATACCTTTTTACTTAGACCTGTGGCTGAAGAAATTGTTTTTCTTACCTGTTCAGGTGCTATTATCTGATATATTCATTGCTATTCATTAACCAGCCTGAATGGCTTTAAGAACATAAAAACATAAGAACCTAAGAGGAGCCATGCCAGATCAGGACACAGCCCATCTAGTCCAGCATCCTGTCTCACACAGTGGCCCACCAAATGCTCAAGGGCATCTCAGGCAGATACAAGGACAAACTTTTTCCTGCTCTCGAATCCCAGCAAATGGCCTTAGAAGCATTCTGCTTGTCCCCCAACCTGAAAGATGTACTGAGATATCCATTCTAGTAACCATTGATACACATGTCATCCATAAAATTGTCCAGCCCTTCCCTAAAGGCATCTAGGCTGGTAGCTGTTACCACCTATTCTGGTAGCAAATTCCATAGAACTATGACTCTGTGGGTGGAAAAAACAAGTCTCTTTGTCTGATCTGACTCTCCTACCCATCAGCTTCATAGAATGCCCCCTGGTTCTAGTGTTGTGTGACAGAGGATAATATTGTGTGATTAGAAGAAAGGATTAAATAAAGCCATGGAGGACAGGTATGTTAATGAATATTAGAATGCACGCTTAGATACCACCTCCAGGTTGGAGAGACAGGCAAGAATGCCTCTGAAGGCCATTTACAGGGAATTCGAGAGTAGAGGCATTTCTACACTTGCTTTCCTGTCGAGTTGAACAGGAAAGGGGCAGAAGAGACTAATGTTGACTAGCGGTTCCACTTGTGAGTGCTAGTCAATGATAGCCTAGCCCATGCATGATTTATCATTTACCTGGGAAGTGCCAGGTAACATTCGGATGGGTTGGGCATTCAAAATGCTAATGGCCACTCCATTCCTGATTTTCACTTCCTGTGGACACTGTGGGAAATGAAGGTCCAAAAAGGGCTTAGGTTTGTAAACAATCTATAGCCTTAGTTAGTAAAGATATAGGACAACAGCAATCTCATTTCTTAGGTAGTTTTCCAGGATTAAAAAATGTAACTGGCTGTTTCCACACTTACCTGGTTGGTTGGATGGAGTGGTTATGGCAGCAGGAATGACCCCACTGCCCAAAGACTGTGCAACCTTCAGCAAAGCCCTTCTGCTCACCTCCTTCTTCATAGACTAGGCTTTGTACAGAAAGGCAAATGGGCCTTCTTTTCTAGACCAGCCTTCACATGTGGAACAAAGCTATTGGCCCTTAAGCCAAAGCTTTGTTATATTCAGTAGTTGTGAGGTCACCAGGTAAAGTACCTTACTGCCCAGAGCCAGCTATTCCTCTATCTCCCCTTAGCTTAGAACCTTCAATGAAGGTTCTAGGTAAGGATGTGCACAAATATTCATAACATTTGTAATTTGTACAAAATTGGTTGAATTCGGACATTCGAATTCAGATTGAATGTTGGCATACTTAAACTTGAATCAAATGTTCTGGTACATTCATATGAAGCTTCGTATTGGATTTGTATGTTATTTGTATGTTATTTGTATGTGTTTGTATGGGATTCGTATGGGATTGAACATTCGTATTGAATATAAATCCTAACACATTTAAAGGGGATCTATCCAAACAAATGCAAATTTTCTTGCATTCAATTTGATACCAATTGAATACAAAACAAATAAATAAACATCTGAGCACACCCCTAGTTCTAGTTGAAGTTGACGCCTACCACATTCACGGGGGCTCCCTGTTGGAATGGGCAGTTCGCTATGCCTGGACTTTGTAAGAGAGGTGTTGTATTTCTCTAAATTGTTTTCACTCTCTCTTTGCCTGGGAACCAGCTTCTAACTGTTTCACTTAGCTTCTTCCTCTTGCTGTTACACCTGAAAAGTCTTAGAGAGACCTGCGCCCACAAGAATCTGCTTCATGCTCCACTGTGTCTAGACCCATGTCCAATTGCCGGAAGTGCGTCATCATCTTGATTTTGGAGCTTAGTGTGACTGTGCATGCACCATTGCCATGGCAACAATGACACTCTGCACATGCACAGTTGCATTTGGTGTTATCTGAGGTGCTAGCACACTGTGTAGTACCTCAAATGACCCTCACACTGGAAATGGTGCAAATGGTCACAGTGCTGGATGTTTCAGGTAAGCTTAGGGTAAGGTTTGGGATGCGTGTGGTGCACGATTTTGTCCACCACCTCTAACTGATGATAGGACAACATTTGATAAGTCAGGAGGCATTTTTTGGCTGTAAATGCCTCCTGACTGATCAGATGCTCCTTACTAGAGGTTACTCTCTCATCAACTATGGAGCCAAGTTGAAGAAGGTATAATGTGAAGGTGTGACCACAGTCTCAGGCATCATATGATTATCCAGTATCCATTTATGTACATCAGTCAGTCCATTTGTTAAATATGGTCGATGGTTTTTTAATAGAAAAAGGGAGGAGAAACCATCTGGTCTGGGAGATTTGCTATTTTTTAACTTTTTAATTGCTGCTGTTACTTCTGCAACAGTTATAGAGGTATTCAGAATATCACTTTGCTAATCTGTTAACTTCTTTTGTAATTTTTTCTACCCTAAATATCTTGAGTATCTGTTGTTCCCATATTATTTCCCTTCTTTTTAAACAGTTTGATTTTTAAAAAAAATATCATGGTCCCTTTAATACTTTCTGCATCTGTGCAATGTTTATTCTTGTTGTCTCTTAGCTTTATGTGTACCTTCTCTTTCAAATAAATTTTGACATTTTTATTCCCTTAAGCTTATTTGGATGACTTTTTGGAGAACTCCCCCCCCCCCTTCCAAGTCCTCATAGGAAATTTCTTTTTTCAAAAATTGCTAAGTTGCTAACTGGAACATTAAGCTGTTGGTGGGTGTCGGGCAGTCCAAATTACTTTCATTTCTTCCATTTAAGGAGCTTCTCTATTTCTCAGATATTTTTGAAATGAAAAAGTGTTGGCAGGTAGATTCCCATTTTTTGAAACTGCAGTTTTTAATGGGCTTTAACCTTTATTGTAGATCAGTTCAAGAGATTGCTATGAAGCAGTGGCATAGAAATTTTGTAAATGGATACTAGGGGTGTGGATGAATATTCGTAACATTTATTATTCCTATGAATTCCTATGAATTCTGGCATTTGTGCAAGAATAGAATACTACAACATTCGTACATTGATATTCATATGAATACAAATGTTTCAGAACATTTGTACAAAGCTTCAGAACATTTGTGAAATTAGGAGATGGGAAAGCAGCTGCACCAGTCACATCTGCAATGGATCCAGAGTGAATTTGACTTGGATTGAGACTGGATTCAAAGTGGATTCAGGGAGGATGTGACACTTTTGGAGGGGACATGTTACGGGATATGTATTGGATAGATATAGATACGTATTGGTATGTATGGGATACATATGAGATATGTATGCCTTTGTATCAGATGGATGGATATATTAGTACTGAATAGAATTCTACCACATTCGAAGGGAATCTATTTGAACAAATACAAATTTTCTTACATTCAATTCAATATAAATCGAATGCAAAAAAAACCCCATTGTGTGCATCCCTAATGGATATGCATACATGTATATACGCATACCCCTTTATTATTGTGTATATATATACGTGGTACTGTATATATATACAGAACCACGTATATATATACACAATAATAAAGGGGTCTAGGAACCCTCATGGAATGGAATAAAGAACAGGGGCAGGCCAGATTTCCCCTTCCATCTTGCAACGAGAATGGACAAGAAGAAATTAATAAAGTGGAGGGTGGAGGTTCAGATATTCCCCAAACTATCACAATTCTCCCAAATCCAGGGGTAGGTACCAGCTTCCTCCTCTTCTAAAGCAGACAGGACAGGAATGATTTAAATAAATCAAATACATCTGAGAAGGGTACTTGTTCCTGTCTTAAAATATTTAAAAGCTGAAACAATCCATTTTACAAGTAGTACCTTACCATACACATTTCCTGGACCTGTATATCTTGGAGTTTGGTTACTAGGAGAAGATTTAGAATGTTTATTTTAGAACTAGAGTTATCTCATCTAAACCTCCACTATGCCAGCAGTTTAAGGGAGTGTTTCTAGTTCTGCATGCATTGGATTCATATATTGAATGGTTATTGTCCTCAAGGACAGACGTCCAATGTTCAAAATGAAGAGCTGATGCATAGTTGGGCCCCGTCTATATATTTTGATCTGCTATAGGCTTAATTGTGCATCTCTCATTTAGATGTGCCACGAGCAGGAATTATACTGTATTGCAGAAATGACAAAAGGCAGTTACCGGATTATGCTGTTGGATCACCCTGTCACATTCTGACACCCTTTGCAATCAGCAGATGATCAACATCTTAATCTGTTGGCGGCGGCTGTAGTCCTCTGTATTGTAGGCATGGTATGATTAAGGCATTGCACAAGCCATGCTGACATATAGAATTGGAGAACCATAGAAACAAGCTAGGCAAGAGTCTTTTCTCCTTCCCAGGGGCACCTTCCTGGAAGGTCTTAATACTCATGTATCTATTTTAAAAATGCAAATTGGTGACGCATAATGTACCCCTTTAATTGATGTTAGTGCAAGTTGCCAGAATAATGTAGTGGCTGAATATTATTCCAGTGGAAAGTAGCTCTTTTCTACGCCAGCAGGACACTGAGTATATTCACTATTTCAAAGCAAAATTACAACAGAAAAGAACACAGCATTTTTTAAGCAGTTTGAAAAACTAATGCAAAGGGGCTCCAAATGGTTAAGACTAGGATTGCGCACAAATATTTGTAACATTTGTTATTTGTATGACATTCGTACATGAATCAAATGTTATGACATTTGTACATTAACATTTCTACGAATACAAATGTTTTGGATGTTCGTATAAATAGTTTGAACATTTGTTAACTGGGGAGGTGGGAAAGCGGCTGCGCCAGTCACATCTGCAATGGATCCAGATTGCATTTGACATGGAACAAGAGCGGATTAAAAGTGGATTCAGGTCAGATTTGATGCTTGCAGAGCGTGGATATGTTACAGATATGTATTGGATATGTATGCTGGATAAATATTGGATACATATCTGTTCATATCAGATATGTATGTATTCATATCAGATACATATCAGATATTCATACAAATTTGTACGAAAACATTCATATCAGATAGAATCCTACCATGTTCAAAGGGGATCTATTCAAATGAATACAGATTTCCTAACATTCAATGTGTTACTAATCGGATGTCAAAAACCCCATTCGTACACATTCCTAAAGACAATTCATGGCTCCAGCCATTATGAGAGGAAAAGATTCTGGAATTCTTTTTGCTCCCAGGTTTGCTCCCAACTAGAGATGTGCATGAATGCATTTATTTGCAATTGATTCAAATCGAATCAAATGTAAGAAAATTTGTATTCATTTGAATAGATCCCCTTTGAACATGGTAGGATTCTATCTGATATGAATATTTTCGTACAAATGTCTGATATGAACATAAACATATCCGATACATATCCACTACTTATCCCATAACATATCTGCTCCAAAAGCATCAAATCCACCCTGAATCCACTTTGGATCTGCGCTCAAACCATGTTGAATTCAATCTGGATCCATTGCAGATGTGTCTGGTAGGCTTGGGCCCGAATGCAATTTTCAGATTTGATTCAATTCAAATTGAATATTTGAATCTTCAAATTTGTATGACTAGAGAAAAAACAGATGTATTCTAATTCAAACCAATTCAAATACATTTGTATCTATTCATATGAATATTCAATTTGTATTTGAAGATATGAATGTTGAGAACATTCATATGTGTCCATAGACATCCGTGCATCTGTACGGATTGTACACATCCCATTTTTAACCCATATGCATCCGGTTTTCATCCCAAACGTATCCATACAAATGCGTACGGATACAAATAAGATACATACATACATACATACATACATACATACATACATACATACATACATACATACATACATACATACATACATACATACATACATACATACATACATACATACATACATACATACATACATACATACATACATACATCCCAGTTGTTTGCTAGTTTCTGCACCTAAACTAGATGTGAAAACACCCAGTGAAGAGGGCAATGATTTGGACAGACCTGTCGAGAGGGCCATGTCTTTTACTTCTCAGCTGTGCTCTCCTGACAGTGAAGGAATAAATAAATGAAGAATAAAATAAATGCTCTCATGCAGGATGATTGGCAAAGTCATGGCCACTGAAGACATTCAGCACAGATGAAGCGTGATGGACAAATCATTTCAGGCATTGTGTTATGTGAGTTAAAAGACGAGGAAGAAGAAGAGAGTTGTCTTCCCCCCTACAAGGAAATTATAATTTCTTGAAACACTTTTATGTTAATCTCCCCACCCATGCCCCCTTCCTGCAATCTGCATAAAACAGCCTGAGATGTAGCGTTTTAGAGAGATCCATCACCAGTTCCCTTCATTGCAGCCGGCAGTTCATAGCTCATTTGTTTTACTATGACCTACCATTATGAAATCCCAAGTGTTATTTTTCAAGTGGGTAATGTATAAACGCATCTTCCTTCCTGATCTACTGAGACGTTGATTTGTTAGGGAAATAATTAATAATTGCTTCCCAAATGGGCTTAATTGGGGCCACCGAACATTGCCCAAATCATTTACAGCAATCAGACATGATGCCTGTACATGCCACATAAAGGGTGTTAAGTGAGAACTCCATCCTCTTGAATAAATGCATCATAAATGCACCATTTATTCTTTTCTTTTCTTTTTTTTCCTTTGAAGTTTCCTGTAAGGTTATTTTTTTAATCATCATCATCATCATCATCTATACTTTATGATCTTGAAACTATGAGCTGCTCTAAAGAAATCCCCCAGTTCTGAGTTTTGCTTTTAAGGTGGCATGCTTATTGTAAACCAATCTCCTCCTTGGATAGGGAAGTTTATAACTGCTCATTTCTTCAGGAATTTTCATTGCGTCTATGCTGTGCAGGGCAGCTTTGATTTTCTCATTTTCAATGCTTCTCAGCTTTCCAAGAGTGGAGGTACACATGGGATTTCTTCAAAGATTTCCTGCAAAATAGAGACCTCCTCCCCATTCCCACTTTGATGTCACTATTTGCATTAGGAAAGTGCAAGAATATTTGAAACATTCTAAATCCAATCAAATTCATGTGAATTTAGACATTCGAATCAAATATCTACACATTTGTAAAAAAAATTAATGTCTACGCATGTTTTTTAACATTTGAATGAATTTGAATGTATTGAATCATTTGTACGAGTCATTCGGACATTTGTTTGTTTACAGATACATATGCATTTCATAAGAATCTGAACACACCTTATTTGTATCCGTACGCATTTGTATGGATACATACAGGATGAAAATGGAATACATACAGGATAAAAACAAGATGTGTACGAATGTGTACAGTTGCATATGGATGCATACATACACATATGAATGTTGTCAACATTCATATCATCAAATACGAATCAAATATTTGTAGGAATAGATACAAATGTATTCAAATTGGTTCGAATTTGAATACATTCATTTTTTTCTAAACTCATATAAATTTCGACATTCAAATATTTGATTAATCGAATGTCAAAAATTGCATTTGTGCACACCCCTAATATTAAGCTCTTCTGTTGCAATCCTCCATTAATGCCTATTGATGCAATTAAGCATACTTTCCCCCCACTCATATTGCTACCCCAGTTCAGATATGGGGGCTGTTTGCACTACAGCCCATAGTGCATGATTTGGGAACTTCTGGGGAAAGGCATCTGCACTTGCAGGAGGCTGCTGCAGGCTCCAAGCGCCCCCTGCCTTCCCAGAAGTTCCCTAATCATGCACTACCTGTGGAGCACAAAGTCATGTTCTACATCATCCCCAAGCTTCCCCAATCACTTCCCTGTTGTGTCCAGCTTGGGAGCTGTAACGTCTGCCACCAGATGTAAAGGCTGCCACCAATTATAACATAGAGTGTTGTTATAATATTTCAGTTTGTTATTTTGTTTGGGTAGCGTGTATTTATATCCTAAACAAGGATATAATGTCAGAACTTCCCTTTTAAAATGTCTCTCTTCCTTCTGCCTCTAAGTCTTGATACTATGGTAACAATAGCTGCTTGTCAATGCTCCTCCCCCAACTCTGCCTAGCCAGCAGTGGGTTACAGTATCTGTTTAGAACTCCTAACTTGGCTCACTTTGAAAACAGTAACTCAGATGAATCTTCTTTAAAATAACAAGAAAACAAGTTTATTGTTTACAATTCAAGTTTCACGCTGTTTCTTCTTTGTGTTACACTTAGACACTTCAGTTCATCAAACTGTATAGTCCCCTGCTTTCTCCTCAAGCACAAGGATTCTCAAAGTTCATTTCATAAAGTCATCAATTCATATAACGTGTGTTAGCCCAGCTTCATATAGCTTCTTTAACCATGAAAATCAAGTGTTATTAGACTCAGGACCCTTCTTCCAGCTTCCCTAAGCTAAGAGCCCGGTTCCCTCCTTTGTTAACACCCTCTCTGGTCCGTTAACCCCGAGGCAGAGAACACTAAAAATTTCCTCAGGCTCCCTTAAATACTAGCCTGGCTGGCTAGCTTCACCCTGATTGGTTGATGCCCCTCCAGGATTCTATTCTACCCTCTCTCCTAGAGAGCTGGAATAACCCCTCCCTTAAGCTTCTTACCATTTCTAAAAAACACACTTTGACAACACTTCTAAACGTATAGACATCCCAATCTTACCACACTTTGCAATTTTGCCAAAATAACTTAAATTTAGAGTGAGGGGTCCTCGCGGGCACCACAGGAGCATTTGCATCTCTGCTGGATAAGGAGGTCAACAGGGCTGTCATGCAAGCACTGGCAGCCCTGCCACACTCCTGCCGTGACTGTGACTGCACAAAGCATCAGCATGGCTGTGGTGACAGGGCTGGTGCACACACAGTCACACAGAGCATCACAGCCAAAATAGCAGCACCCTGAAGAGGACCAGCCTCGCAATCACGTTAAGGTAAGTATTTGATCGTGGTGTGGGGAGGAACAGCTATCACTGACTAACGCTCCAAGTGTGAGTGCTAGACAATGTTGGTTCATCACACTCCTTTACCCTCCAGTGGACGGGAAGGGAAGTGTGAAAATGCCCAAGATTACAGTATGGAATACAGAATGGGGTTCCTACGCCTTTGATATAGAGAAGAGAAAATTCCAGTAGAGATTATTTGGTATTCAGGCATACTAGGGGCTTCTCTTCCATTGGCACAGTTTAAGGGAGGCCCTGCCCCTAGGGGTGGAGTCAAAGGGGGTAGAGCTTCCCTTAGACCACACCAGTGTGCAGAAGGAATAAAGTCCACTTATTGATCCAGTATAGCACTTATTGATCAGCACAGAATCACTAAATGGGATTAGTCTAAATGTTTAGTCTTTTGACCAGAAGGGCATGATGGGATTAATACTGTAGTATCATTGTCCATGTTTACAGTTACCTCATATTGTGAAAAGTGGTGAATTGATACTTTACCTAAGGCGACACTGAAACAAATACTAAACATAATTTATCCCATATGCAACCCATTTTCATCCTATACGGATCTGTACAAACGCATACGGATGCAGGAAAGATGAGGATCTTCAAAAACTCTTTGTGTACAAACCCATACACATACGAATTTCTGGATAATTCAACCAAATAGATCCAAAATTCAAAATTCAATCCAAATGTTTACATTTGAATTTTGGGACATTCTATTTGAGTTCAAGTGTCAAAATTGGGCACATTCAATCAGATTTCAAAAGCCTGCGAATATTTGTCCAGATCCCTTATACAGTGTGAGTGCTCCCAAAGTGATAGATTGTACTCTGTGTTGGAGAAGGCTCCTGAAATATCACTGTCAGAAACCAAGAATTGGGTGGGTTGGGGAATATTTCATGAGAACATCCAGGAAGATTCATGCCTGCTATTGAGGAGGGGTCATGGGTGTTCTCAGTTCCTCTTCTCCTTACCTCAAAGTCCAATATCTTTGGAGAAGAAGGCGGCTGTTGAAGCAGCAGACGAATGCTTTCCCAAAGTTTTAGCCAAATGTCTTCTCCCTCCAAAAAGCTCTGATTATAAATCCATACTCTTGGTCAAACTGTGCTTAGTTCAATGCTGCTTGGAAGTCTTTGAACTGAAAGGTTCCTGTGAGTAAACACACCTGCTGAAATCACTTGTCAGAACACTGTACATGGAACAGTAGTTGCTGAAGTCCACCTGAAATGGGTACTAAAATGAACTGAGCCTTTGCTAAGCAACCAAGCATGCCATCCTATTTATTTTATTTTATTTATTTATTTATTTGCACAATGTCCAAAGTATGTGTATTTATATGGAATAGGTACTGTGCAGCATGGTACTTATTGGTGCACTTATGGAAAAAACAACAACAAAGAGAAGGAATTACACTGAGAACACATTGGCTATGTTTTATGCTATAGGATATAATTTTATTGATTATGTTCACAAAGGGTGACGTTTACCACCTACTTATCTATGAACCTTCATAGCATGGTCTATTGCATTCATATTGATTAGGCATTATACTCTTCACAATGCATAACATTTAAGTTTTCTTTGGCTCTAGCATTCTCTTTAG
This sequence comes from Aspidoscelis tigris stejnegeri, assembly GCA_023333525.1. Taxonomy (NCBI): domain Eukaryota; kingdom Metazoa; phylum Chordata; class Lepidosauria; order Squamata; family Teiidae; genus Aspidoscelis; species Aspidoscelis tigris. The sequence goes on from JALMGA010000005.1 coordinate 9,377,270, forward strand.
CTGGAAAAAATAAAGGATTTTTTCCCCCAGAAAATGAATGTGTATTTACTCACAGAAAATACATGTTTTACCCAGAAAAGAATGAGTACGATGTCAAATGTCCATCGGAAGTCTCAGATAAGATGAACATGAATAGGACAGGCAGACATGGCAAAGAATGTTTGCAAAATGTAAACATAATTTAAAAGTTATTTTGCCCATTCTTTGTGTTAGTAGCTTGCAGCCAGGAAATGCCATTGTGTTTCCCAGGAGAGACAACTTCTCAGGGGCCACTTTATTGAGAGGATTCGTGTTCTCCAGTGGTGCCTAGCATAGACCGAGCAGAACATGCAGAAACTGGTTTTCATATCTCAGTCTACTCAAATCTACCTTTCTGCTTTTACTTGTTAAATCAGATTAATGAATTGCTAAGAACTAGGGATGTGCATGAATATTTATAGGCATTTGAAATCTGATTGAATGTGCTGAATTTCAACATTAGAACTCAAATAGAATGTCCCAAAATTTGAATGTAAACATTTGAATTGAATTTCAAATCTATTCATTCAAATTATCCGGACATTCGTATGTCTACGGGTTTGTACATGATGCATACTTGAAGATCCGGATCTTTCCCGTATCTGTATGCGTTTGTATGGATCCGTACGGGATGAAAACTGATTGAATACGGATGGGTACAGATGGGTATGGATGTGGAGAAGATGCGTACATGCACTTATGAAGATGTGCATGTATGCATCTTCCCCACATCCGTACACATCCATACCCATCCGTATGCATCCCGTAGTTATCTCGTAGGCAACCCGTTTTCATCCCGTACAGATCCATTCAAATGTGTATGGATGCGGGAAAGATGTAGAAAAGTCTACATCCTGTACAAATCCATACACATATGAATGTCCGGGTAATTCGAACAAATAGATCCAAAATTAGATTTGAATGTTTATATTCAAATTTTGGCACATTCTATCGGAATTCGAATGTTGAAATTCGGCACATTCGATCAGATTTTGAATGCCTACAAATATTCATGCACATCCCTAATACAGACCAGCCATGTTTGTAGAGTTATGTTTTCATTTGCCATTCCAAGATATTTGGGAACAATCCCCATATAGTATAATCTCCATAATATCTCTAATAAGACCACTGTGGGGCTACATGAAGAACCTTTCCTACTGAGACATTTCTGGGATCCTATGTCAAGCATTAGCCTTCATTTGTACTTCTCAGCCAGTTGCCTACTTTACAAAGTTCTTCTCAGAAACACTGGAATAAGAAATGTGAATTTTTCTACACTATGGAGGTGCATTACGTTTTCACTATTATAAAATTTACTTTTCCATTCCACGGATTTGTTTCTGTCCCCTCAATGCTTTGCTTTGTATCTTGTGCTTTTAAGTTCATATTTTATTCTGCTGTCACACTTGTAAATTTAATCCTCTCCCCATGAACTTCCATTTACAGCTTCAAATTTTTCCCAGGCGCTATTTGCTTTCACTGGTTGCATTCTCTAAGCACTATATATTCATTGGCATTAATAAATCACCATTCATTTCCCACTGTTATTTTCAAGAACAGATTTATTACCCAGTATATCTCTACTGACAGCTGTTCCAGACTCACCATGAAATTTCTGTGCAAGTAATATCCTTAATTTTCACTGGTGCTGCTGAAAAGACCAGTGCAAAACCAGGAATGTTTCCTAAAAGTTTAAAGCTGAATTGGTCTGGAGCTTCATTCCTCTGTTAAGACAATGGCCATATCTACATCTGAGCTGGAAAAGAAGCCTGGTGCAGGTACTTCGGTTGGAACATCCAAGGATGTTCTGGTTCATTTCCATGTCCTCACATATAGCTGTCTCAGTAGGCTTTGAGGCTATATTTTGGACAACCTAATCATAAAACCTGGTCCATGTACCAAAGGCCAGGTCTGGCTTTCAAAGGCTGGGCATGAATATTTCAGTCTTCAGTGAGCCAGTTTGGCCTAGTGGTTAAGAAGCCAGACTCTTATCTGGTAATACCAGGTTTGATTCTGGCCTCCTACATGAAGCTAGCTGGGTGACCTTGGGCTAGTCACAGCTTTCTTCTGAGCTTTCACAGCACCACCTACCTCACAAGGTGTTCTGTTGTGGGGAGAATAGAAAGCTTTGTCAGATGCTTTGACTCCTCTTAAATCGGTGAGAAAAGTAGAAAAGCAAAGTCTTTTCTCCTCTTCCTCCTCCGTTTCCCATATGGGGAAACCTGAACCACTTTGTTGAGATCTACTTGTGGATGGGATATTAGCACCATTTTGCCACCCTGTCCATCTCTATAGCACCATCCAGTGTGGACGAAGGATTCTAAGGGATGGAGCGGTTTCTCCACTATTCCTCACCATAGGAAGGATACCAGCCAATGCAGAAACAGCCCAGGTTGTTAACAACAGTGGTAAAGGAACTGCCTCCCCTTCATGGATTTAGTTCATTAAATGTTTCACATTTAAGAATTAGAATATGTAATACATGGGAGGAAAAAAACCTATTAAATTTGAAAGTCACTGTTCACAGAAATTCTCTGCCCTCCCCACCCACTTTGCTTCTCCTGATGGTCCCCCTATATGCAGCCTCTCAAGTCTTTTTTTAAGTAGAAAGCCCAAACTTATCACGGGGTTAATGAACCATCAGCTGTTGTCCAATATCAAACCCATTTGTCATTGAATAAAATTGCTCATCTGACTTTCATCCTAAGCTTCAGGTATAAAGCTGTCAAGTCATAGAAGTTATTTATGTTCCCCAAGGTAAGAATTGCTTTGAATAATTATAGGAACAACAGCCTTTCAGATAATAGCATAAGAAGGAAAGGGGAACTTTTCTAAAGCCCTCTGTATTGGTGGCAGCCTAGTGTTTCTGCACTAGCTGCGGAAACCAGGTTAACCACCGCCCAGAGCACATTAAAGACACTTTAAGTGGTTTCCGCATTGCAGTCCTCTTCTGGCACCCTTTGCAGAAGCCGCACCAGCACCTCAGTGTGCGAGACCGGTTTTTAAAACTGGGTTTGCCACTGAAATCCGGATTAAATGTAAGACCTGAAAAATTAGGTCTTAAATCTGTCACTTCCTTCTGGATGTGTGCAGAAGCAGGATGCTTCCATGCACAGCCAAGGGAAGGGACGGATTCCCTCTGCCCGCCATGTTGGGAAGGGTGGAAGCAGGACTGCCTGCTTCCAAAGCCCTTCCCTTGCGTGCCGGTCACTGCCGGAAACAGTCGGTCACTGGCAGCTCCATGCTCCAGTCCAATAGCTCTGGGGGAGGCCTTGCTGGCGCGTGAGTCAGGGGACATCCACACAGTGCCCACTCCAGTCTGTCCTCTGGAATCCGTCCTCCCTGTGCGTGTGCGGACGTGCGGGGGTCCCTCCGATCCGTCACAAATAGTGACGGATCTAAGGGAGGATGGTTCACCGAAACGTGGATCTATTTAGACCCGCTTTTCAGCAGCAAATGCAGAAGCACCCCTAGAGATCATGTTGCCCATTTGCCAGGATACCCAGATCACTGATTCTGCTCGCACACAAATTGTTTCCATTGGAGAAAAATGGAGTCTTCTGTTCATTTTTTTTTTTAAATGAATTTCCATTGAATCTAGCAATGAGCAGGTTCAGAACTTGGAGGATTTCTGCACTTGCCTTCCCATCCATTCGCCGGGAAGAGTGCAGAAGAGACTAATGTGTACTAGCATTGGCATTTCGGAATGCTGGCACACGATAGCCTAGGCCCAGTGCAATCAGAGACTTACCTGGGTCCGGTCATGCATCCGGTCATCTGCAGGGTGCCCCCTTGCACTGGAAATAGTGAAGATGGTCACATTCTAGATGTGCCAAGTAAGCTTTTGTTTGGGATTGGGGAGGGTTGTTGTGCTTGTGCTGCTCAATTTAGTGCACCACAAGTTTGCAGTTAGTTAACAACTGGGCAGACAGGGAGCATTTCTAGGCTGTAAACGTTTTCTGCAAATGCAGATGCAACTGCCTAGATGTTAACTAATTGCAAACCAAGAGGCCAAGTGCAAATTGGCCTTTGGCTCGGCTTATGCAAAACCAATCATGATTTTGAAAGTCCCACCACTTCTTTTTCAGCCGCAGCTGTGGGCCAGAAGTGCCTGGATTATTATTATTATTATTATTATTATTATTATTATTATTATTATTATTATTATTATTATTATTATTATTATTATTATTATTATTATTATTATTATTATTATTATTATTATTATGGCTTATGGTCTGATCAGAATTGTGCCAAGTTTCTTTCTTGGCAGGCAGCTGGCACAGTAGAAGTGGTGGGAGAAGCAGAGAGGACCAGAGCAACAATTCACAACTATTCTTGGCTGGTTTTGCACTTAGCATGTCTGCACCCAGCCTCTACTGCCGCTCACCAGGAGTTGCTGCAGCCTTCCCCAAAACAATCCAGTTGCAGACTGTTGTAAAGCAGACCAGAGACTGGCCAGGGGTGGCTGAATCACTCCTGAAGAGCTAGTTCCACAACCTCTTCTGCGACATACAGAAGTGAGGAGCTGTGCCTTTGTGGCTGCAGCCGTGTGCAGAGAAGACCCAGAAGTGCTTTTTGTGGCCTCTGGAGAGTGTCAAAATAGGCCTGGGGATGCCACCATGGGCTCCCCACAGGTAACTGGGGGGGGGCGTCAGAGAGGAATGGGAGGCTGTGGTCCATTTTGTTGCTCTTTGGAGGCCAAAAAAGCACTTCTAGGACTTCTGCACGTGCAGCTCTCCATCTGGGGATCACACGACGCAGTGCAGACCCAGAAGTGCTTAGAAAGCATGTGGTTGTGGCAGCAGTGGCAGCAGCACAATGAAAGGTAAGTGGGGCAGTGAGAAGGGAGGAGTAGGGGTTCACTTCGTTTTGTGCATGAATATTTGTATGAATATTCATGCAGTAATGTGAAGCCGCCCACATTCGTAGGGGTGGATCCGGCCAAAGCCGAATTTCCCCACATTCGATTCATGGGGAATTGGCTTCGTGCACTCCCTATTATCCAGTGCAAGGAGGCAAGATGAATTTCTCTGGAGCTCCTCATTACTTCCAAGGTGACACCATCAAAGCATGACCACATCTCATTAAGAGCATTTCAAGCATAAATAAACACACAGACAGAAGATATATCACCAGGTGGCAGCATCTGCTGCAGCTAACATTGCATTGCTTCAGAAAGCCAAGCAGTACAAGTCAACCCTTAATAGTTGGATGGTAGACCACCAGGAACTCTCCAGGGAAATTGGGATATTATCCTGGAAGAAGGCAAGAACAAACCACATTCTTACTGTTGTCAAGAAAGCAACAAGCTCGGATAAAGATTGGGAACATCTGTATCCTTACCTATATTTATGCCAGTTTTAAAAAATAATTATAATTATCTTTACAGCATTGTCTTCCTAACGAAGACCGTAGAAAGGAAACAATGCTGTTGACAAGGGACTGCTTCCCAACAAGATACAGTTGTTTATCATGTCACTCATTATGATTTGTAAATACGCTGGTGCTTATGGATGACTCTGTTCAAGATTAATGAGCAATTTGTTCTCCACTGAAGAATGGATAAGAAATGTTCGCCTATCTCTAATGAATTGTGGAGACTAATAAGTGGTTGACCTTTGAGATGGTTTCCCTACCCCTCCCAGTTGTATTTCTTCTTCCTTCTGCATGCAGTGCAATGGCACTGACTTTGTGGACAGAGGTTTATGGGGTTTGTTTCGCAGCAGCCAATGTTATGTTTGTAGCAGAGTGTGTGCTAACCATAACCGTTTATGGTTAGGGTGCAAAGAAAGTCAAATCTTGTGACCTCCCTTAGGTTTGCCCCTTCAATAAAGAGTAGGGATGTGCATGAATATTCGTAGCATTCAATATTCATATGGATTCATACAAATTTGGACATTTGTATACAAATCAAGTTTTGAAACATTTGTGAACTGGGGAGGTGGGAAAGCAGCTGCACCAGTCACATCTGCAATGGATCCAGATTGCATTTGATATGGACTGAGAGCAGATTCAAAGTGGATTCTGTCAAAGAGTTTAGAATGTTATGTTGTGATCAGGAACTGAAGAATTACGAGTCAGCAACTCATAACTCAGAGTCTTGTGATTTGCAGTTTGTGGGCTTAAAAGTAGCTCTGTGTTGTACAAGTTTTTGTCTTTAGTTTGCTATTTGAAGAGAAGTTCTGAAATAAAGCTGCTGAACCTTCCAATGAGGAAAGAAATATTTTATCTCTGGATTTATTTGGCTGAATGACTATCCAGCTGTCTCAGATTGACAAGTGATCTGACTCCAGTCCAAATCCGCTACACTACCTGATAGATTCAGGGTGGATTTGATGCTTTCACAGCAGATATGTTATGGGATACATATGGGATATGTATGTGGTTGTATCAGATATTCATACGAATTTGTACAAATACATTTGTATTGAGTAGAATTCTACCACAATTGAAGGGGATCTATTCAAATGAATATGGATTTTCTTCTGTTTGATTTGATACAAACCAAATGCAAACAAACAAACAAACAAACAAAAACCCATTTGTGCACAATCCTAGGAATCAGCCAAACAGTCAGCTCAAGTCCATAATACTGAGCATTTTTTGGCACCTGAAGAAGACACATCTATTCAGCCCAGCAGTGTTGATGATATTTTTATGGGCTATATGTTTTTTATGTTGTTTTACCTGTTTTGTTAGCCTCCCTGGGACTATATAGACTAATGATGAGTTCTGAAGCATCTGTTCCCTCCTTTTAATTAGTTCTAATAAAAATCTTACACAATCCTGGAATTAAATTTTAGTTCAGTGCACTTCCAGAATGAGAGCATGAACCAAACTGCAGTTATCCTTCAAAACAAATTCAAATGCGCAGTAAATGAATTTCCTTCCCGCTTCCCACTATGCTATTTCTTTACATTTCTTGTTTTCACTTCCTTTTTGCCAATAGTTGCTGCATTGTCAGCTGCAGTTGGCAAGTCTTCCTGGGTCTTTAAATCTAAAGCTTCCCAACTCATATCCTTCCTGCCTTTCCTTCTACTGGCCTTTCTTGCCCTTGCCGTATGAACCAGTTCCGGCAAACTGCAACCACGTCCGTCCCAGATGGGCCTGTGAGAATAAACTAAAGAAGGCTGTGAAGATTATTTTTCCTCTTGGGGGTTACCCTCTGGCCTGTAGCATGTCTTTTCAAAATAGCTTCCCCCTGACTGATCCCATTATTATCACAGATACAATTCCCAACTCACCTGTCCAGATCAGAAATCAATCCGTCACATTCAAAAGCAGCAGCATACATAAGCTGGCTTCCTGTTGCTTTCCGGCAAGCGCTTATACTGTGGAGCCTGGGCATATCTGAAAATTGTTTCAGGCTGTTTGATGCCTGTCACACAGAATTGCAAGTGGGAAGCGTAACACTTGGGAACTCAAAATGGATGCTGAGAGGAGGAGGAGGAGGAGGAGGAGAAGAAAAGTTGGCTTTTCTATCCCACTTTTCTCACCCATTTAAGGGGACTCAAAGCGGCTGACAAAGCTTTTCTATTCTTCTCCCCACAACAGACACCCTGTGAGGTGGGTGGGGCTGTGAGAGCTCAGGAGAGAGCTGTCACTAGCCCAAGGTCATCCAGCTGGCTTCATGGGGGAGGGTGGAATCATACCTGGTATTTCCAGATAAGAATCTGGCTCCCTAACCACTAGACCAAACTGGTTCAGTGAGTAAGTAGACCTTACTTTTTGGGCTCCATTTAAGGAGTGAATATTCCTATCTACTGAATTGTACATGATAGCAAATATAAATATCTTTACTTAAAGGAAAAGCAAGGAATCAGTGACTCTCCAGAAGCTGGGAAATTGCCTTGTCTTCTCACCTGGCACACCCAACGGACTTAGAATATAAACTCCTATCGGTCACATTATATTGTTATTACTGAGAAGGCTGGATCACAATCTACAGAGTGTTGAACTTGGGGGCATGGGAGGATGATCCTGGCCTCAGGGCTATGTACTGACACCATATAATAGTGAACTACTGTTATATATATGACTACTGACACCATATAACAGTGAACACCATTAGCCTGGCTGGCTTTGAGAATGGGTTGGACGAATTCATGAGGAACAGGTGTATTAATGGCTACTAAAAATGATGCCTAGGTATTGGCTCAGTTTGGGATGCAATGGTTGGTCTACCTTGTCTCAAGGTAGACCCTGGTAAGTGCAAAACATAGTTATTGTCCAAGGCCCTAAATGAGTTCAGTAATTAAAACCAGACTTTTCTGCATCTAGCTCAAGATTTATCTTCACTAATGTATCACACCACTGGATGCCATTTGGGGTTTGGGATGCAGGCTGTACCAGAAGGTAGTATGGCAGAAATTCCCAGAACATATTAATATTTACCCCTGGAATTATTTTGTATTTAGGATGACCTTTCCCTTTCAGGCATTTCCTCTCTTCTGCAAATTGAAGAATGCCTTGCTGATCTTTGCAATCTTCCCAGCTGCAGTGCAACCCAGGGCTGGCACAATCTCCTTCTTGCTCTTCTCTCGTCTGCTGAGATTTGCTTGTTCACTGCAATGCAATATTTACATCCTGGCATTAAGAAGAGAAACGGGGCTTGTTATGTACCATAGCCGCTGAGAGATGGACGCCGTGACTCCTCAGAAACACGAGGAGATGAAATTTGTCCTCCTGAGGATTGCTCGCTCTGTGGATTCTTTACATCTAGCGGTTGGCCTGCGTGAACCCAAAGGATATTAGATTCTTTCAGAGCAAAATAGGGGATGCTGAAATACACTTAAACTGTTTTGTTTGTGCCCTCCCTTTCTCCTGGTATGATCACCCACCCTTTCAAGTGACAAAATCTTGTCTCTCCGCTGAGTAACCTTTGACCTTTACCTCACATCTCTCGTGGCCTGCTTTGTCAATAGAAGCTGTCAACAAAGGCTTCTGGGAAAGGATGTGCTGGTGCATGTGTGGCGCATGAGAGAGACAGACGATCCAAGAGACAGTTTTAAGAGGAGAGTTAAGACTCCAGCGTTGCTCTGTTTTGGGTTTTGTTTTGTTTTAAAGTCACGCTATTATGCTCAGATTGGCTGAGGTGACCTTTGACGGCCTCTGCTCATTCCTATTGACTCCCTCCTCAGGCGCCTCCTATCAAATCCACTTTTGCTGTGAGCTTTACAAGGGACAGCTGTGCTGACACCACTGTTACCACCTGCTGAGGAACGGCGACTGGCTTTACATGAAATGAAGCAAAAGAAAAACAGTGAATAGAGGAGAGAGCCAGGACTGTGTGTGGAGGAGAGGCAGACAGACAGCAGGCCTCCAGCCCCCAAAGATTTCCCATCACTGTCCATCTCAGCTTAGGCCAGACTTTGTAGAAAGTCTTTTATCACAACATTTTCCTGGGGTTTGTTCCTCGTTCCTGTTTGATTTCGACTGTGGCTGCTTCCGCACAGGGCCTTAAAACACATTTAAAAACACATACAGGACACATACATCTTCCACACAGAAGGCCAGATGCGGGACTCTTCATGCGGCCGCTTCTGCACTCCAGCGTGCAAGATCTGACCCTAATTGGGTCTTGCCACCAAAGAATCCGCCCTCCAGGAAGACCTCGAAAATTAGTTCTTCCATCCGGCCCCTCACCTCGATCTGGAGATCTGGCATGTCTCCTGAGTGGCCGCGGCTGCTACTGGCAGCCCTTGCCCTCAGGCGGTATTCTGCGCAGGCGCGCCATCTAGTCAGGGCAACGCGCCTGCGCAGAATGCCTCCTTAGGGCAAGAGCTGCCAGTAGCAGCCCCGGCCACTCAGGAGACGTGAAGGACACAGGCGCGCTGCATCCTGGGTGCCGACCCTTAGAATCGGGGCGATGCTGACAAGGTAAGGAGGGGATTCACCACACTCCCCCCAGGGTGGGCTAGGGTGGGCTTTAGGCAAGCTCACCCTGGCTCCAGAAGTGGTGATCCCCCGCTTCTGGGGTGACAGCGAGCCACGGCAGCGAGGTTCCCCGGCTCGCCATGTTTGGCTCTGAGGAGCCAAGCATGGCGGGCCGGGGGAGGGCTCTGGGCCACGGATGGGAGGTGGGTGCTGTGCATCCGCACAGCACTCGCCTCCCATCCGGATCCACGCTCTCTTAGATGCGGATCTACCCGGTAAATCCGGATAGCCCGGGGATCCGGATTTGGTAAAACCGATTCCTCTGGGAACCGGTTTTACTAAATCCGGGGGCAGGAGATCCGGATTTCTTTGTCCCTGTGCAGAAGCAGCCAAATAGATATATATATATCTGATATGAACAGATACGTATCTGATACAAATACATACATATCTGATATGAATAGATATATATCCGATATGAATAGCTATGTATCTGATATGAACAGATTCATATCGGATACGTTTCCCCAGCTTAAGGAATGTCCAAACTATTCATATGAATGTCCAGAAACATTCGTATTTATTTGAATGTTAGCATATGAATATCATAACATTCTATTTGAGTTCTAATGTCTGAATTCAGCCAAATTCAACCAAATTTCAAATGTCATATTTGTACACATCTGTATTCCAGAGTCCCTTCCATATGTGTCTTCGTGTGTCTGACTGTGAAATGGTCTTAAGGAACTAGCTGGCAAGCAACAGGAATTTCAAGCAATGACTGGTCTGCAAAGGGAGGATTTCTAGGTTTTCTCCCAATTAAAAGGACAATCATCACAGGTTTTTCGAGCCTTAATGGAGGCTTCAGCAGTTCAAGATGTTAATCCATTTCTCCTCAATGAAATCAATTGCAATTGTGCAATATGGGATGAGTGGATTTCACCTGAGATAAATGGGTATTGATCCTGTTCCTGAAGCAGGTTATTGGACCAGCCAAATCAACTGTCTAATTTTATCTTTCTGTAGAGAAATGCAGACTCAGAAAATGGATTCAAACATACCTGCGTGCCTGTTTTCAGTTCCTCCGCTGAGGCTTTTTGCGTACAGATGAGAAATGAATGGAACAAGACTGGCAAAGACATTTGTTCAGTCTCCATTCATTAGAGAGCAGAGTCAGATGTAATTCACTTGCCCCACTATTATACGAGGATTGGAACATGGTTGTCAATCAGTTTGTGTGAATCATTAATTATATTTTTGGAGGAGAGGGAGATTTAAGAAATATGTGTATATTAATTAATGTTATAGAACTGTGCATTTGAGGTGGAGAAAAACTGTGCATTTTTCCGAAAAGGAAAACAATGTATAAGAAGGGGTTGCATAAAATTTATATTGGTGTCCTTTGTATTTTCCTAGAATTTCTTTTTAAAAGATCAGTTGTGATCAGGGATATGCATGAAGCCCATTTTACCCCTTTGATTTGATAGGAATCATATTCGGCTTTGTATGAAGCCCCTCCCACAAATGTGTGGGGCTTTGGCTCGTTGTGTGAACATCTGTCAAATGCATGGAGGTAACCCTCATCCAATTCCAGTTGTGTGTGCCCCTCCAGAAGGCCTAGTTGAGCCTCTAAGGAGGGTGTGGCAGTGGCAAAAGGTGAGTGGGAGTTGAGGCAGGATAAAAAAAGGGATGGGGGTTACCTTCAGACATAAACATTCACAGGTAGTGAATGAGTGAACATCTTGTGCTTAGATTAGGGATGTACATGAGTATTCATAACCTTCAATATTCATACAAATTTGTATGAAATCCAACGTTACGATGTTTATGCATTGACATTTGTATTCATATGAATGTTTTGGAACATTCGTACAAATGCTTCAGAACATTCGTGAGCCTAGGGACATGGGAAAGTGGCTGCACCAGTCACATCTGCAATGGATCCAGAGTGCATTTGACATGGATTGAGACTGGATTCAAAGTGGATTCAGGGCAGACTTGATGCTTTCAGAGGAGATATGTTACGGGATATGTATCAGATGTGTATTGGATACATATCAGATACATATGCATTCATACCGGATATTCATACGAATTCATACGAATACATTCATAACGAATAGAATCCTACCATATTTGAAGGGGGTTTATTCAAACAAATATGAATTTTCTCACATTTGATTTGATATGAATCAAATGAAAAACAACAACAACCATTCATGCACATCCTTAGCTTAGATCAGTTACAGTCTTGGGGGACCACATAGATATTCCCTTTGAGAAATATTATTTCTGATCTCAAGAAAATTACTTTGTTGACTATATACCCATAAGAGGCAGGGATAAGAAACATTTTTACAAGTATTTCAATTGTTGTGTTCTCACCTATATTTAGTTTTCTTCTTCTAGGCTTGCTGTATAACTGAATTTTATTCTATTTCAATTCGTACACTGCGCAAAATGTACTTTGTTAAAATTTGCACCAATCTAAATGCATGTCTTTTGGATACACAAATGCATATACATTTGACCATTTTATAAGAGATGCACATAGAGTATATGAAAAATTACCATTTTGTCTACTGGATGAGGGGAAATCTATAAATCCGCAGTAGCTGAATCTACAATGTAAGAATATAAAAATAAGAACATAAGAGAAGCCTTGCTGGACCGGGCCACAGTCTATCAGCGATCAGTGAAATATCATGCAGTGGTCATACTGCCCGGGGAGCAGATGTGCCTCACATCCAGAGCACCATTTTGTGAGGGTGAAATTTTGCTGCCTTCCCTGGAATCCTATCACATTTACTTCTTTTTGCTCCGAAGTGGAGATGAAGAGATGGACTATCATGTGACTATGGTAGTGCCCCCCCCCCAAGGCATCCCAGACAGAACTGCCCCCATTTTCAAGTGGAAACACAGCCACAGAGTGAAGCTGCATCCAGACACCAGTTACCTATTCTACTATATTTGAATATTCTGAACTAGATCATGGATATTCTGGAAATCCATGCTTTAAAGACATGTGGATAAATATTTGTAACATTCAAAATTCATATGGATTTGGGCGAATTCGGACACCTGTATTCAAATCAAAGGTTGGCAGATTTGAAGATTGACATTTTAATTCAAATTGAATGTTTTGATACATTTGTATGAAGCTTTGTATGCATTTGTATGGGATCATGTCAAATTCAAATCCCACTACATTCGGAGGGATCTGTTTGAACAAATACTAATTTTCTTGCATTCAATTCAATATGAATCAAATATACAAACAATCTGTGCACATTCCATTTATGGGTACGTAATGGGTACTTTTAGTGACAATAGAAAAACACCCTAGATTAAGTTACTATCTAGTTGCAGCCTTAAGAAAGAAAGAGATGTTTATATTTCCATGAAGTTGTTTTGTATTTGAACTGAAACAAATGCTGCAATTTCTCTGTGACCCAGAACCTTTTTTTTATGAAGAAGCTATACTAGGGATGTACACGAATTTTCTAAACATTCAAAATTCAATTGAATTCAATTGAATGTGGACATCTGAATTCAAATAAAATGTCTTCACATTTGAATTGAAACATTCACATGAATTTCAAATGTTCCAAAACATTCCTTCAAATGATTCAAAACATTCGAATGTACAGATATGTATGTATTACATACATATCTGTATGAATCTCATATGTATCTGTGCACATTTGTGCTTATAGTACAGGATGAAAACAGGATGCATATGGGATAAAACGGGATATGTACAAAATGCATAGAGATACATATAATGCATACAAATGTTGTCAATATTCGTATCTTCAGATTTGAATCTAACATTCAAACGAATAGATTTGAATGTATTCAATTCAAATAGGATTTTGTTGCATTCGGATTCTAAACATTCGAATCAAAACAAATTTTTGGATATTCAATTTGAATCAAATTTGAATGCAAAAACAAATTCATGCTCATCCCTATGCTACACCATTTATGACAATAAGCTGAAATTTTCAGATGTTCAGGTGTGTTTCCTGACAATGCTCTAAAAAAAGATAAAACTATGAGATTATAAATGTTTTAAGGATTCTAGGCCAGATGGGTCAAGCAACAATATAACTGATTCTGGCTGTGGTTAAATTAGTGCAAATCTAAATAGGGTATTTTTATTAACAGTCTTTCTCACAAAGAATGCTCTCTGCTGAGTGATTTGGAAAGGTAAGCAGGGAGCAAAGTTTCAAACGACTCAGAATGGAAGTCTATTCCAGATTATTTTCATGCATCTGATATGTATCTCAAATTAAAGATGTGCAAATCATCAGAATTCATCACAATGGTGACGTGATTTCTCACAGCCTGGATTAACTGGGCCCAGCAAGAGAAACATGTCAACAGATTGGGGGAAACCCAAGGTAGGGATGAAAAGGGGAAGACAGCAAGAACTTTGTTCCCATCTTAGAAGCCCCTTTTAACCTTCTGGAAAGGTTCCCAATAAAGATCAGTGCTTCTGTAATCAAAAATAGGGCCAAGGGGGATGGAGGAAGTAAGTGCAAATCAAACTTGATTGGGCATATTCAAAGCAAGTGGGGAGACCTATTTGAACAATCAGATGTAGGAACTGATTGGGCAGCACTCAGGTAGATGGTGCCCCATTCAGAATCCGAGTGATGAGGTTCACAGTATGGAGAATTGCCAACTGGTGAACCAGAGCCAATGAAGTGGTCTGAGAGGAGCCAGGGTATGATTGGATGGGCATGTTTCAATGCAAAAAAAAAAAAAAAAAAAGACATTCATAGCTTAGGCAAGAGGCTCAAATGCAGTGTTTCCATTGCCATATGCCTCTCTCACCATCACAGTTTTGTGGCCACCTATAAAATGAATACAGGTCATGTGGCTGCTTCTATCATTATCAATCCAAAACAAAGTAGTCGACTCTTTCCTGGCACTTAGCCAACTAAGCATACCATTGTCCAGTCTGCAGAAGCATACCATGCCCAGCTGTGCCATCCATGTGGGTATCTAGGATGCTTCCAGATAACTTGTGAACCAGGGGCCTATTCGCACTTGGCTTTATTCTGGAATATATCCTGGAACAGGGGCCCTTTGTCCCCATGCTAGTGCAGGCTACAGCAGCTCCCAAGTGAGGCCTGACAGAGCCTGCATTAGGATACTGACCACAGGCCACTATCCTGAGATATACTCCAGAAAAAGGCCAAGTGTGAATAGGCCCTAGGTGTCTGCACATCTAGATGCTGCTGAAGTTGTGTAGCTCCAAATCTCTGAGCTGCTCCAATCCACACTGGAGTTACCTTTTCCTTACTCCTGGTTAAATGACTACAGAGGAGGGATTAATGTGACTCTCCAAGCCTGATTTGTATCCAGGCTACTTCTAGAATTTATTGGGCTCTCCCTGACCAAATTCATTCTCCAGCCTTTAACACCAATTAGAAGAAGAAGAAGAAGAAGAAGAAGAAGAAGAAGAAGAAGAAGAAGAAGAAGAAGAAGAAGAAGAAGAAGAAGAAGAAACAACCCTAACCTGGAGCCTTTTCACACAGGGGTTTTTCGAACACATGGAGGGCACGTCGGAACGCAGCATTCGCTCTTGCGGGCGGCGGGATCCATTCCAGGCCACCCGCAAGCGTCCCGACGTGCCCTCCATGCGTTCGAGTTTCAGAGCACTAAAAAGTGCTCTGAAACCATCTCTGCGCGTTCCGACCCGTCCCAGAGAGAAAGCATTCGCACGCTCTCTCCCTGTGACAGCTCGGCCCCTCCCCCAGGCTGCTCCCATTGGCTCCTATGGAGCCAGGGTGGGCAGCCGGCTGCCTTCTGTCCCTGGGTTCCTGCTCGCTCCCGAACCCCAGATCGGGCTCCGGGGGTGGGCAGGAACCCCAGCCAAAAGCCTTCTACCCATCCAAAGGGTCTTACCTTTTCCTGCAGGCTCCATTCTGTGTAGGAAGGCCAGGCCGTTCTGAGCACGCTCGAGGGGGCGGCCCCTCATTGGCTGGGCACCCGCACATGCTCAGATGGGCAATAGAAGCCAGCCAATGAGGAGCCGCCCCCTCGAGCATGCTCAGAACGGCCCGGCCTTTCCACACAGAATGGAGCCTGCAGGAAAATGTAAGACCCTTTGGATGGGCAGGGGGCTTTTGGCTGGCGTTCCTGCCCACCTCTGGAGCCCGATCTGGGGTTCGGGAGTGAGCAGGAACCCAGGGACAGAAGGCAGCCGGCTGCCCACCCTCGCTCCATAGGAGCCAATGGGAGCAGCCCGGGGGAGGGTCTTCCCCCCCCGAACGGGTTGAGAACACTTTCCCATTCGCACTGGCAGGTGAGGGAACTGCTCTCAAAGCATTCCTTACCTGCCCTTGTGTGAACGGGAAAGTGTTCTCAACCCGTTCGGCGGGAAGCGTTCCGAGGCATCTTCGCCTTAGTGTGAAAACGCCTCTGGTTTTCTCACCCATTTAAGGGGACTCAAAGCGGCTGACAAAGCTTTCTGTTCTTCTCCCCACACCAGACACCCTGTGAGGTGGGTGGGGCTGTGAGAGCTCAGAAGAGAGCTGTCACTAGCCCAAGGTCATTCAGCTGGCTTCATGGGGGAGGGTGGAAATGAACCCGGTATTCCCAGATAAGAGTCCGGCTCCCTAACCACTAGACCAAACTGATGTCGCAATAGGGCACCGAGCTTAAGGCTTACCCCAATTCAGAATTCCCTCCTGACTTCAAACTACTCAATGAAGCAGGACAAAAAGGTAGAATTATTTGGTTTATTAAAATAAAAAGGCAAAAAAACGAGCAAATGCCTAAAATAGCAAAAGAATACAGTTTCAAAAGTTCAGGCAAAAGAAAAAGGTTTCTCCGTGTAGCAAGGTTTGACCCTTTAGTTCAAAAGTTCAGCATCAGAAGTATAACATTAGTATAACATGACTCTAAATCAAGATAGCATTCAAACTTATGAGAAGACGACAGACACACCTGAGGTCAAATAGAGATATCCTGAGCTATTACAGCATGATTATATCCTATCACATGTTAGAAAAGGACCAATAAAGTGCTAACAAATGAAGATGCTTTGGAATCTAAGTGAGTAACCCTCCTCACAAATTCGATGTGATTTGTTGAATGTTTGCTTTATTGCCAATTAGTGTTATCTAGTCTGAGGAGTCAACCCCAGCAGCAGTTCTATTGGGACAGTACACTCTCAAGGGCACTTATTTTTATTTTATTTATTATTATTTACATTTATATCCCGCCCCATACCCGAAGGTCTCTGGGCGGGTTACAACTTTAAAACAAGGCCTCTTTCCTTCAGGGTTAGAATAACAAACTGATTTTCCCAAAATGAAGGCTTTTACTACAGATGTTAACACTCTAAACACCAAGATGGTGCTACTTTGTTTTTCCTGTTACAAGGCTACGTTGGCTCTCCCATTACAGGTGGAACAGGTAAATTAGCAGCCATGAGTACATGTACAGCGCTTTAGAAATAAACTAATAATAATAAATAATAATACCATATCTAAGCTGCTTTTGAATTGTTGTCCTAAAATGTGTGCAGATGAATCCGGTGTGAGATTTCTACAGTTTTATGTACACAATCTCTTCTGCAGATGTGCATGAACTCCAAAATGAAGAATCAGTTCAAATGCATTGAGTCTGGTTCAATCTAGAACTAGGTCAAACATGTCGACTTGATTCTAGATCATACTCAAACAGTTTGTGAACTGTTTAGTTATATTTATTTATTTTTTCTTCCAGCCGTGAATGGTGAAATTATCTGTTGTAACAAAAGGGTCAGATAGAATCATGTTAGAACAGTTCAAATAAAAAGCTCAGTTAGACTGAGTTAGGGTTGTTTCCGCATCTGCCACCGAAACGCAGGTCTAAATAGATCCGCTTTTTGGCGAACCGTCGTCCTGAAGATCCGTCACTATTTGTGACAGATCTGCGTGTCCGCACATGTGCGGAGAGGATAAATTCCAGAGAACGGATTGGAGTGGGTGCTGTGCGGGTGTGTCAGCACCCACTCCAAACGTCCTACAGCTTGCGCGCCGATGACACTGACCCCAGAGCTGCAGGACTGGAGCACGGAGTTGCCAGTCACCTCATGTTTCTGACGGCGACCGGTGCATGAGGGAAGGGCTTTGGAAGCAGGCAGTCCTGCTTCCGCCCTTCCAAACATGGCAGCTGCCGGAATTCGTCTCTTCCCCTGGCCGTGTGCAGAAGCGTCTGCTTCTGCACGCATCCAGGGGGAAGTGACAGATGAAAGACCTGATTTTTCATTTAATCCGGATTTCAGTGGCAAAACCAGTTTTGAAAAACAGGTCTTGCGTGCCGAAATGCGGACGCGGACTCTCAAATCCGGTCTATAGTGTGGATGCATCACAAGGTAAGTGTTTTAAATCTTACCTAAGGGGGGGGGGGGTTTAATCCGGTTTCCGCAGTCAATGCAGAAACACCCTTAAAGTATGAATTGAACAAGCCCCTTTCAAACAGGGATGTTTCAGTCCTGAATCGAACAGAGGGCCTTTTCCCACCAGGGCTTAGAACCCTTCTAAGACCCCATAAGGAATCCAATTGGTACCTGATTGGTACCAATCAGGAAGGCCCTGTCCCCACCTGGACCCCATTGAAGGCCCCATCTGCAAGGCCCTGTCCCCCACAAGGGCAGGGGAAATCCAGATTTCATGGGTCCTTCAGGTCCTTAAATCTGGATTTCATGTGGACCTGATTAAAGGTGTCCATAGTGTGGTCTTCAGGCATCCGCAAGATCTGGATCTCCAGGAGGACCCCATCTCAAAGACCTGGATCTCCAAGATCCAGATCTTTGACTGCGTGTGGAAAAAGGGGGAATGTCACAATGAATGGTTAGGTTCAAACTGTTCTGAAAAAAACCAAACGACACGTCTCCAGTCTCTTATTTTTCTCTGTGCTGTTGTCTTTGCTCTGCCTTTGTCTCTTTGCAGTTCTGGTAAACCCCAATGGTTCTGGTAACTCAGGCCATTTTGTCACAATATTACAGCACTGCAGCTGTCATTTGTAAATAAAATCATATGTGTTTTGAGTCTTGGCATCGGCTTTGGATTTCCTTTTGTAGCTGCCAAGCTTCCTGTGCCCTGTTGGGAACTTTGACGACGCTTGGCCCATCCTCTCATTTGCTCTCAAGGATGACAAGGAGGAGGAGATTAGTGACTGGGTCTAATTGCTATTCAAATTTCCCCAGTGAAATTAAAATGGCAGCTCTATGAAGCTTCCTGTCAGCATGGTGAGGGCTGCAGCCTGCTGACAACTAAGAATGCAGCCACTCATGATAGAGAGAGCCCACCAAAGAGCTTTTTTGCCTAGAGCTCCCTCAAATCAGAAGCCGGCATTCTGTGTTGCTGCAGCCAATATCATAAAAGCGACAATGAAGACAAAAGAGAAGGGTAACTCTGCAAAGCAGCAGCAGCTGCTGCAGATGCCAGGGGAAGAAATGACCACTGGATAATACTGAAGCCAAGAACAACTACAAAGTTGTTTAGCAAGGGCTTGGGGCTCCATTTGGTTTTGTTTCTGGAAGAAGAAGAAGAAGAAGAAGAAGAAGAAGAAGAAGAAGAAGAAGAAGAAGAAGAAGAAGAAGAAGAAGAAGAAGAAGAAGAAGAAGAAGAAGAAGAAGAAGAAAGTAAAATTGCTTTGCATCCAAAGGAGAAGTTAATTTGCATCTGAAGAATAGGAGGAAGAGGGCCAAACTGAATATTTGCCTGTACCAGCAGAGGGTTCTCCATAATGAAAAATTCCCAGCTGTTTCCCATCCCATTTGGACCATTAATGTGTTGTTGCAACCAAGCTGGAATGGAAGGAGGGAACTGTATATCATATTCATGCAGTGCATGTGTACTCCATTTTTGACAGTAAGAAGACCTGGTAGCACCTTAGAGACTAATGAGAATGAAGTTGGTAGCATACACTTCTTTGGACTAAACCTATATTCTCAATAATGTGGATGCTTCTTTGCGTTCTATCTCCATGTTTAGATGTTGCAATGGCAATATCTTCAAGACAGTGGAAGCAGTGTGTGGGTGGGGTGGGGTGGGAGACTATACCTGGAGCAGTCTTTACTCACTGCGCTGTCATATACCCCAGTGATCTTGTGTTGCCTATATGTCTGTTGATATTCACTATTTCCATCCGTGGCCTGCTAGACACTAAAGTCCAGAAAGAGTTAAGGGAGGTATCATTCTGGTGGACAGTTCAAAGAAGGTGTCAACCCAGTGCACAGCAGCAGTGAAAAACGCTAATTCAGTGCTGGGAATAATAAGGAAGGGAATAGAAAACAAGTCAGCAAGTGTCATTTTGCCTCTTTATAAATCTATGGTGAGGTCACATCTGGAATATTGTGTACATTTCTGGTCACCACACTTCAAAAAGGATATTGTGGAGCTGGAAAAGGTGCAGAAAAGGGCAACCAGAATGATTAAGGGGCTGGAATACCTCCCTTACGAAACCAGATGACTTTTCGCACTACAACCGGAACGGATGTAGTGCATGAAGCCTAAGTAACTTCGGGACGCTTTAGCCATTCACACACAGGAAAGCAGGAATGCGTGTAAACACGTTCCTGGCCACCTGTGTACAAATGCTGAAAGTGTTCGGAAGTTACTTAGCCAGGAAAGGCTGGCCAGGGGCGGGGATATGGCCTGCAAGGCTGCCTGCCATTGGGTGCGAGCACCCAGGGGTGGGCAGCGCTGTCAGGCCACTTGCCCCGCTTCGTGCTGGCTGTATGGGGCTCGATCGAGCCCTGTGCAGCTGGCACGAAGCTACCCGGGCCCCCGGGCCCCCATTGCGGGGCCCGGGGCGAGCTCCCTATGGAGCAGGACCCCTTTGGAGATCGGAGCGCCTGGCTCTGGTCTCTGAAGGCTTCCCCCCGACCCCAATCGTGCCCATCTGCGGGGTGTAGGCGCCTGGATCACCCCCACCCCCCACACTTCACCCCCTCCCACCCCTGGGTGACCTTGGACTAGTCACAGCTCTCTTCTGAGCTCTCACCGCCCCACCTACCTTACAGGGTGTTCTGTTGTGCGGAGAAGAACAGAAGCTTTGCCAGCCACTTTGAGTTCTCCCCCTCCTCCTCTCCTCCTCCTCTTCTTCTACAGCCATAGATCAATAAGAGGGCTTTTCTGCAATGGGCCTTATTCTGGATTATATCCCTGCCATCTACATACTGGTGCAGAGAATGGAAGAGGCTGGGTGGAGACTGGCACATGAAAGGCAAGTCTTCTGTTCTGAGATATAATTTATAAAAAGACCGAGTGCAGAAAGGGGTTAAGTGTGGACACCCTAGCCCTTTCCACACTGAGTCTGTAGACCAACGAAGTGAAACTTTTGGTATTTCTGGTCTGCACTGTGGACTGGACTACAAGAGGCCATGCCATTCCTCGCAAGCAGGCCATGCAGGACTCCAGCATATATAGTTATAACCATCCACTAACATGTAGATAGTACCCAAAGGGTTAGATTCATAGAATCATAGAATCATAGAGTTGGAAGGGACCTCGAGGGTCATCACATCCAACCCCCTGCTCAGTGCAGGATTTCCTAAGCCATCCCAGACAGATGTAGGTCCAGCCTCTGCTTGAAGACCTCCAGTGAAGGAGAACCCACTACCTCCTGTGGCAATCTATTCCACCGACTGATCACCCTCATTGTCAGGAAGTTTTTCCTAATATCTCTTCTGTATTGACTCCCTTGAAGGTTCATCCCATTGTTTCTAGTCCTCCCATCTTGTGCAAGTGAGAATAGGGACGATCCCTCTGCACTGTGGCAGCCCTTCAGATACCTCAAGACTGCTATCATGTCTCCTCTCAGTCTTCTCTTCTGTAGGCTAAACATTCCTAGATCCTTCAACTTTTCCTCATAGGATATGGTTTCCAGACCACTAACCATTTGGTAGCCCTCCTTTGGACTTGCTCTAGGTGTCAATGGGTCTTTTTTTTGAATTGGGGTGCCCAGAACTGGACACAGTACTCTAAGATGAGGTCTGACCAAGGTAAAGAGGAATCATTACTTCTCATGATCTAGACTCGATACTACTCTTGAGGCATCCTAGGATGGTGTTTGCCTTTTTTGCAGCCGCATCACATTGCTGACTCATGTTCATCCTGTGATCAACCAGTACACCTAGTAGTTTGATGTGCTACCCCTGAAGGCCCACTATCATTTCACTGGGCACTTTGGAAGCAATGTTGGACGTGCACTACCTCTGGGTGCCCAGTATGGCAAAATAGACCTGCCTTGTTCCCAGGCTCTGAACTTATCATTTCCCTTAATGGATTCTCTGAACTGTTCTGCCATGATTGAGTTGAGCTTCCAGTTACGACTGCGATACATTGAGAACGTCCCAGAACATTTAATGGATGAAAGGAGAGAATCTGTACCTATGTCATTAGACTCCTAGGAGGCTTGGCAAAGACTTTACTCATCAGAAACATGAATTTTGTAATTCCAGCAAAATGCCAAGGGCTACATCATATTATGGGTTGCATGTTATGGAAGAAAGAGATGTTTTAAAAGAAGGAAATGAGAAAAATAAGAACAGTAAACAATGAAATATCTTATTGGATTTTTTAAAAAAACTTGTCTGATTTTTGGCATGCTTCCTGTTAGAATTATGATTGCTTCCAAGCTACTTAGGAGAATTTCTTTATTATTTAGTTTTTGCCATTGTCCTTAGCAACACGTTAAGCACATTTTGAACCATTCTGAGCTTGTGTCTTCTTAAAGTGAAATCGTTTTCAATAGAAGATAAAATTAAGGCCTTTTGAGGGTTCCAATTATTTTAATGATGCTCTTTCTGTTTTTTTGTTATCCCTTTAATTGGCATGCCTAGAGATTCCTAGAGTGTATTGCTTTGTGTTGGGAATGGGGTACTGCTAAGTACATTACTCATTCAGCATGATTTCTGCACCCTATAATAATCATTTTAAGCAGAAAAAGAAAAAAATTAAAGCAGATTAGCCTGTATAAACTCATTTTATTTGAAAGCTGTCACTTATTAATAGAGATGTGCATGGTCTCTAAAATTGCAGTTCAGTTGAGTTCAAATGCAACCAAACCGCATGATGTTCAGTTTGAATTTGAACTGGGGAAACAGACTCAACCCAGGCCAATTGTGGTCAAAACTGAACCAGTTCTAATTGAATCCAGAGGTGTTTTCGCTCTAAGGCGAAGACGCCTCGGAACGCTCCCCCCCGAATGGGTTGAGAACACTTTCCCGTTCACACAAGGGCAGGTAAGGAATGCTTTGAGAGCAGTTCCCTTACCTGCCAGTGCAAACGGGAAAGTGTTCTCAACCCGTTCGGGGGGAAGACCCTCCCCCGGGCTGCTCCCATTGGCTCCTACCGGCCCCTCATTGGCTGGGCACCCGCACATGCTCAGATGGGCATGCTCAGAACGGCCCGGCCTTTCTACACAGAATGGAGCCTGCAGGAAAAGGTAAGACCCTTTGGATGGGTAGAGGGCTTTTGGCTGGGGTTCCTGCCCACCCCCGGAGCCCGATCTGGGGTTCGGGAGCGAGCAGGAACCCAGGGGCAGAAGGCAGCCGGCTGCCCACCCTGGTTCCATAGGAGCCAATGGGAGCAGCCTGGGGGAGGGGCCGAGCTGTCACAGGGAGAGAGCATGCGAATGCTTTCTCTCTGGGACGGGTCGGAACGCGCAGAGACGGTTTCAGAGCACTTTTTAGTGCTCTGAAACTCAAACACATGGAGGGCACGTTTGGATGCTTGTGGGCGGCCCGGAATGGATCCCGCTGCCCGCAAGAGCGAATGCTGCGTCCCGACGTGCCCTCCATGCATTCGAAAAACCCCTGTGCAAAAAGGCTCCAGGTTAGGGGTGAGTGAAAGATATTCATCACATCTGCAGTTCATACAAACTGTGAACGTTCAGAACTATGCATCCAAATCGAATATTGGATATATTCAAAGGCTGACCTTTCCATGTGAAGTGAAAGTGTTCAGAACTTCGTTTGAAGCTTTGGAGCAGATTTACACCAGATTCACACCAGATTTTTGCACCGCACTCACATCAGATTCAGAGCTGCAGCTGGTGGCGGCAGGGATTCAAAAAGAATTCGAAGTCTTGTGGTTAGAGTGCTAGATTAATATCCAGTTTTGATTCCACGCTCTTCCACGACGCCAGCTGGGTGACAAAGCCCCACCTACCTCACAGGGTGTAAGTTGTGGGTAGAAGAACAGAAGGTTTGTCAGCCACTTTGAGTTCCCTTAAATGAGTGAGAAAAATGGAGTATAAAAAGCAGCTGTTCTTCTTCTTAGTTCATTTGTAGGGATGTGTCAGAATATTCATCACATTCAGAATTCCTACAAATTTGTATGAATTCCAACATCCGCGCTGCTCCAGAGATGACACAGGCCTTCTAGGTATGCACGCACAGTTTCCCATCTGAGGATCGTGACATTTTGGGGGGGGGGGGGAGAGAATTTGGCCAAAGCTGAATATTTCCACATTCGATTCACATTGAACTGGATGCAGGAAATTGGCTTTGTTCACATTCCTTCTTGGTCTAGTGGTTAGGGAGCTGGACTCTTATCTGGGTTCCCTTCTGAGCTCTCACAGCCCCACCTACCTCACAGGGTGTTCTGTTGTGGGGAGAAGAATAGAAAGCTTTGTCAGTTGCTTTGAGTTCCCTTAAATGAGTAAGAAAAGTGAAGTAGAAAAGTCATCTCTTCTTCTTCTTCTTCTTCTTCTTCTTCTTCTTCTTCTTCTTCTTCTTCTTCTTCATGTGTTATCTCTTAAAGTTTCTGGCCTATGTGAGATATCAGAAAACAGGGCCAAAAGCAGCGCATATTATTCACTTATGACTCTCTCTCTCTCTTTGCAACAATGTTCCAATTGAAATCTGGACGGTTCCCTTGCTGTTGTCATGGAATAGATATTTTTTTAAAATGTATTTCCCTACTAATCCTTTAGAACTCTTTAGGAAGATGGCAATAATTAATTTGGATTTTCGTTTGATTAATTGTCGTCGCTGTTTCTCTTGTAAACCACAGAGAGTCCTATAAAACCCTCGGTATATAAGCCAAATTAAATAAATAAAACAACAGACTCGACATTGTGGTTTTGGGGACCTCTTTTGTGGCAGGCTCAGAGTAGAAGGAAGCCAATTTCTCTAAATACTGGGAATGATTTGTATTTTTTGTCTTACCACTTGGAATTCATTAAAAGAGACTGAGCCATCTGGGTCTGCTGAAGATGACATTAGCAAAGCTAGTTTTAAGCACAATGCTCTTTCAGTGGCAAACTATGTACATTTCGGCCTTATTTTCCTCTGCTTTAGACCCACCTAAATCCCTGCCGAGGAAGCTGGGAGTGGTTTATAGCTTCTGTCCTCCTCTGGTGAGGAAAAGCAATAGCCTAAAGCCACGTTCAAACCTGTGAGTTTTTCTGATCGCTGTCTACCTGCCCATCTCTTTTAGAGCCAGTTGAACCTGCAGTAACTGTGAGTGAGTGAATGTATGTCTCTACATTAAATACACCCATAACCTGCTGCGAAAATAAGCACAGCTTACAAGGTTTGGGACATAATGTTATCTTTTATCAGCAACATACAATTATAAAGGTAATTGTTTCCTATGTATCAGTGTGATGCATTTCTTGGCCCTGCCATCTCTTTTCACTGCAGCACAGAATGACTTCTTCAGTCCTTCTCAGTATGTGTTCGCATTGGAGTCAATAGCCAAGCCATCATTCAGAGGTTCAACTTGGCAAACTTAAAACGCAGATGAGGAGGGAGGGAGGAAGGAAGGAGTGGGGAAGAAGGGAGGGAAGGAGGAAGGAGTTGGGAAGGGGAAAGGAGAGATATGGGAAGGGGGAGGGAGAAGGAGGAAGGAAGGAAGGAGGAAAGAATTTGGGAAGGAGGGAAGGAAGGAAACATCTTGCTAAGGTATCAGTTTAAAATAATTTTAACACCAAAAGGTGAAGATCATTTATTGACAAGTTTAGTAGCAGGCACAAGTTTAGTTTAGGGACAGGCAGCAGCAAGGGTCAAGGATGAGTCACACTGTAGTGCCCATGCAGCCAAGCCCAGCCAGTAACTTTGGAGGCTGGGAGAGAAAGGTCTCACTTTCTGAAGGTGTGAGATGGGGCTGCTTGCTTCAGGTGTTGCTTCCAGGAGACTGGGAAAATGGTTTTGGGATCTCTGCACCAGGTTAGGGATGTGCACGAATATTTGTAACATTCAGAATTCGTATGAATTTGTATGAATTCAGACATTCCGATTCCAATTGAATGTTGGCACATTCGAAGATCGACACTCGAGTTTGAATTGAATGATTCAATTCATTCATATGAAACTTCATTTGGGATTCATAGGGGTCCGTATGGGATTGAACATTCGTACCAAATTCAAATCCTACCACATGCGAAGGGGATCTACTTGAAAAACTATGAATTTTTTTTGCATTCAATACAATATAAATCAAGTACAAAATCCATTCATATACACCCCCACATCAGGTAGACCAGCCTTGATGCTGGGTACCATCTGCATATGGTCTACCACAGAAGAATGCATGGGGGCACCACAGATTAGGGATATCTACGGATATTCAAAAATCCAATTTGAATTTGACAGTCAAATTTGAATTGGATTTTCAAAAATCCAAATTTTCAAATCCAGACCGAATTCAGATTTTTGAAAATCCGATATGAGTTTTTGAGTAATTTGACTGAATTTGTCATCTTATATATCACATCTGAATATCAGGTCTATTTGCGCTTATAATATGGGAGGCAAACAAAACACAAACGTGATAAAAATGGGATGTGAACAGATTCGAAAATCAGATACGAATGTTCCTGACATTTGTATGTTTCAAATCTGTTCAAAAATATGGATCTGGATAATCCAGATTTGAATCAGATTTTCAAAAATCCGGATTTTTGGATTTCTATTCAGATTGAATATTTGAATATTTGATTTTAATCGAATTCAAATGCAAAAAATGCATTCATCCACATCTCTACCACAGATCAGTCTCCCATTGGTGCTGAATCTGACACCAATTTCTTGCATGGGCCTACTCCAACATCAAGTCCCATACAGACATGTCTTTTCCATGGGAAGCATGGTCTCCCAGGAGACCAGTTCACAACGTGGATAAGATATTCTTGCCCTGTTCTGATTCTGCTTTAGAGTCCAACAACTTTTGTAAGACCGTAAGTTGCCAATTTCTTCATTTGGGTTTAAAAATCAAATTGTAGGTTCAATCAAACTCAAATAGTACAAGGGTGAACTGGTTAACAAAGCAACCAGTCTCAGAGAGCAAGGATATGCAGAATGTGAATGCCAATCAGTATGTGCTAGGGGTGTACACAAATATTTGTAACATTCAAAATTCATATGGATTTGACTGAAATTGGACATTCCTATTTGAACTGAGTATTGGCACATTCAAAGATTGATATTCAAATTCAAATTGAATGTTGCGATACATTTGTATGAAGCATCGCATCGGATTCATAGGGGATTCGTATGAGATATGTATGGGATTTGTATGCATTCATATGCATTCGTATGGGATTTGCACAGGATTGAACGTTCGTATTGAATTCAAATTCCACTCAAATGGGATCTATTTCAAATACAAATTTTATTGCATTTGTTTCAGTATGAATCAAATACAAATACAAGTAATGATGGTGTTGATGATGATGATGATGATGATGATGATGATCCACAATCCATAATACCTGCACATCCATAATACCTGCACCATAAGAATCAGAAATGAAGGAAACATTACCAGTTGTCCTACCATTCAACTGCAAGTACGAGCAAATTTAAATCCATGTCTGTTCTGGAGGTAAATTTTGCCTGTGCATCCAAGGGATGGCTAACTTTAGCAGGTCTGGCATGGAGAAGAGACCGCAATCTGTCAAGGCATATTTGAGTTATTTTGCCATAATTGGTTTGGCAGGAGCTCCAGTCACAAATTTCTGTTTCACAGATTGTCTCCAAATGAATAAAAAGGTTTGCTTTGAAACATAATTAATATTGCGTTCAGCTGGGAGACTTTCTCACATTGTCAAAAAGAACTGGAATGAGGTGGATTACCAAAGAGAGAGAGAGAGAGAGAAATGAGGAGGAGGAGGAAGAGGAAGGAGGAAGGGAGGAAGAAAAGGAGACATGAAATTTGGAGCAACACAAAGAATATAATGTTCTACCTCATTCATACGACATGACCACTTGTGGATAGCCTGATCCTTCAGAAGAAGCACAGTTCATTGTTCATAGACAAGGGACAAGGGTCAAACTTCCCAATGCCTCTCATATTAAAAATTAAACTCATTTTTCTAAGAGGGATCAAAATATTTTGTGTCACATTTCCAAGGCATTTTCCTCTCCCTATAGTTAGAAGTTATCAGCCATCATAATATAAGGTTGAAGACCTTCTGTATGTTCATTTCTAGCCAATTTAGGATCAGCCGAAGTGGGCAAATGGTCCCACACTAGATGTCACTGCTCCAAGACCCATGGTTATTCATCTTGGCAATAATTGCTAGAGTGACAGAATGTGAAATTTTGGGTGTTTTTCCACTGCAGCCCTTAGATCTGGATCTAAGAAGATGCAGACCTAAGGAATGGGTACATTTCTTAATCCGGATCTAGTAGATCCGGATTAAGGGAAGCACCCAATGTGTTTCCACAGGAGGTGTAGCACCCATTAGAAATGGGTGCTAACACCCCTGCTGTGGAAACAGCTTTGCACCCATCTGGGGAATCCAGATCAACCCACAAGGGGTTGGTCCATTACCCCAGGTGTTTGGGGGGCCAGGGGGGTGCAGTCTTCGAAGCAACTTCGAAGTGATTTCGAAGTGACTTTGAAGTCACATTGAAGTGAATGTGAAGTCAACTTCAAAGTGACTTTGAAGTGACTTCCAAGCCAACGTTGGGAGGGGGTTAAAGGCGCATCCCCTCCCCCTAGCCTCCTTTGGACCCCATTGCCTGTTTCCAGTGGAAACAAGCTCCCTTTAATCTGGATTTTCTGGCAGAAGACCCCATTGTAGACCCCATTAATGGGGTCTACAGAAAATCCAGATTAAAGACCAAAAAGATGTGGATTTCCCCCACGGCAGTGGAAACAATCGGGTTCAAAATGGGTGCCGTAGTGGAAATGGGATCATCCGGCTCACAGCCAAAAGGTACAAAAATGGGTACAATTGACAGTGGAAAAACACCCTTAGTTTTATTTGTGTACTTTTATTCCACTTATACACATACAAAATTTCAGCAGGCATTCTATACAACCTCTCTGCGTGCAAGTAAACAGCCTGTGGGGATGTGGAGATGTATGAACTTGCCTTGTGGGCCATTTTGGTATTGCCTCTGTTTTTAAGTTTACAAAGCCACCGCGGTCTCCTTGACACCATCAAGAATAACAGATGATATTGACACAGCAATTGGCAAGCCCTTTCAAACGTTGGATGTCTTTTCTGCTCAAGTAATTATCTGTAAATTACTTCCTCATGTGTTTTGAACTGCTGAGAGATTTGGGGGTGTTTGCTTTGAACTGGCTTTGTGCAATTGGTAAGGATTAGTAAGACAGAACCTGCAGCCTTTGAGGCAGTTTGACATATGAAATGGAGTCATTTGAGAAGGATACTGTAAATGAAAGAGGAGTGAGAAGGGAAGACAGAAGCGTGAGCTTTACCGTATATCCTAAATCTGGCTACAAGCTGGGCTGCGAACAAGCTGTTATTTTGCACATGGGAGTAAAACCGCTACACTAAAATGCCAGCATCCATCCGTCATAATGTCATGGCTCATATTAAAATGTCTTGAGGGACCCAAGGGAGGGATGGGCAAAATACATCATATCAATTTTCAAGCAATCACTACAGTTTTCAGAATCTGAGCTGCACATGAAAGCTTTTGGACAGCCAAAAAACGAAGTTCTAAATAAGGTCCTTTCTCAAGGGAAGACGGAGTTTAGAAAAGACAACAGATTGGACTCTGGCATCGGGCTGACCATATGAGTATAACAGAGTTATTTCCCTCTCTTTTTTTTTCCACCAGAGATGAAGTACCATATTTGAGCTTCCAAGAGATTTACGGATGGAGTGTTCTGAAACTGATCACTCCACTTTTTGGGAGTCTATTCTTGATTTGAGTCATGATCAAGTCCTTTTTAGACAATCATTCAATAAATAAAGAAGGTCAAGGAAGTGTTAGTGGAGGATAAGGTTATCATTTAGAGATAATGTGAACTACAAAAGGCAATAATACCAAATCCAAACTGTAGAACAGCTGTTCGTTTTGTTTCAGAATTTAGATCTGCCTGCCATCCTTATCTACTAGACCGGCGGTTCTTAACCTGGGATCCGGGGCCCCCAGGGGTCTACAAAGACCTTGCAGGAAATCTGCAGGGGTGGGTGGGTGGGTGGCGTACACAAGGCTGGGGGTGGGGGTCCGTGGCAGCAAAATTATGTAAAGGGGGTCCACAGTGAAGCCATTTCAATCTGGTTTCAGGCCCAGTTATGGTAAGGAAACTACCTTGGGGGTAGTCCTGGACTCTGCACTGACACTTGAAGCTCAGGTGGAGGCTGTGGACACAAGCGCCTACACCCAACTACTGCTGGTATGTCAACTGAAGCCTTTTCTGGATAGAGACGACTTGGCCACAGTCATCCACGCTCGGGTAACCTCTAAATGGGACTACTGTAACACACTCTACACGGGGCTGCCCTTGAAGATGGTCTGGAAGTTGCAGCTAGTGCAAAATGCAACCGCTGGAGTACTGAGCAGAACAGCTAGCCAGACGCACATCACGCCAGTTTTAAAAGGGCTGCACTGGCTGCCAATTCACTTCCGAGCCCAATTCAAGGTACTGACTTTGACTTATAAGGCCCTAAATGACTTCGGCCCCAAATATCTAAAGGAATGACTTCTCCCATACCGACCTGCCCGTGCCTTAAGATCTAGCAGTGAGGCCCTCCTGGTCATCCCACCATCTTCATGAATAAGGTTGGTGGGCGCCCGGGACAGAGCCTTTTTGGTGAAGGCCCCCAGAGTATGGAATAGTCTCCTCCTCAAGGTGTGTATTGCCCCTTCCTTACATATATTTAGGAAGGCGGTGAAGACGCACCTCTTTGCCCTGGCCTTTGGCTAAGCTGATTGTATTTCCCATCCCAGCACAAAAACCGTCATTTTAAACATGCTGTGTATTGTTTTAGATTTGTTGATTTTTAAAAAGTGTTTTTAATGTACATTCTGTTTTGAATCTGTTGTTTTAACGGTTGTTGCCTGCCCAGAGACCTTCGGGTATGGGGCGGGACAGAAATGTAAATGAATGAATGAATGAATGAATGAATGAATGAATGAATGAATAGTTAAGAACCACTATTAGACCATTTTTCTGGCCCAGAATTTTCTCAATCATTTTCACTCATTAGCCCTTTTAGAACCCTAAAAAATGTTTACTCCATCCTCTTGCATTACAATTAAATTTCATGTTAAAGGAAAAAACAAACTGTGTATAAGTCAGGAGACCCACACATAAAAGGATTTTGGATGGTTAATATTAATTTTCAGCAAAGAATAAAAAAAATGAATGACTGCTATTCTGAGATGTGTAGGTGACCCCAGGAGATCCACGATGACCACTTCAAAAAACTTTGATCTGAACAAATGTCTCCTTCTCTTAGGCTGCCTCCAGACCTGCAGAATAATTCTGCAGTTAAATGTAAAACCACAGAATACTTACTGCGCAGTGACGACTGGCCGTCCCAACTCAAAAAGCAGCTCTGTAGCTTCCCCCTAATGGAGCTGCAAGAGTTATGGAGGTGAACGCTGTCATGTGGGCTGAGGCAGACTTGAGCTGCCCTTCCTGCTCTCGTCTTTGCTGTCCTGCCTTCACTGGGGGAAACTTCGGATTTTGCTTGTACTGCGCAGCGGGTGTCTTCTTACTAGCATTAAGGTAAGTGCACAGTCCCGATCGGATAATGCGACACCACAATGATCCATCGATTGCCATGTGTGATGCCTCAATTGCAACTGCGCATTCCATTGCACAGTATAAATGTGTCTGGAAGCAGCCCTTGTTGTTTTTTTCTTCTTTGGTAAGTCAAAAACCAGAAGGTGCAAGTGTCTGTGTGCAGTAAGCTGTTGTCAGAAGTCTTTGAATGGGTAAGTTTAGGTCATTACACTTAACCCTCCAATACTTTTATGAATTTATCAATTGTGATATCCACACGGGGCCTTTCATGGTGCTGCCAGATTGACCTTTCGGTTCAGGGGCTGCCCAATGGTCTGCACTTGTTGAATCACAAGAACAGTCCTGGGGCACAGGGTATGAACAGCCCTAAACCCTGGTAGCTCATTAGAGTGTTAGAATGGCTGCCATGGCCTAGTGCCATCAGTCCACCCTCCTCTGTTGATGATGAAGGAGAGTTGGTGGCTGACCAGCAAGGTGAGCCCAGCTGTTTGGACATTCAAGCCGAGGAGCTCCTTACAGAGGGGCTAGATGTGGAGGCAGAGTCTATTAGCCACAGGTGGGGACACCGAGGCTGGGCCACACCCTTCCCCCAGCCTGTTGAGATGCAAGAAAGAACAGCTGTGGCATTCTAACCATCTGCAGGGCCACCTGGGCCAAAATAGGTGTGGGTCTTCTTTGCTATTTAAGCTTGCCCCTAGCTAGCACAATTTATGGATGACAGATGCATCAATGCATACTAGAATGAATGCCTAGGAACATATTTCAGGCTACGGGGTGGGAGCAGGACTCTTCTAAAGCAATTTGCTGGGATTCAAGAGCTGAAGAAGGTTTGCCCTTGTCTTTGCTTGAGATGCCCATGAGCATTTGGTGGGCCACCGTGTGCGACGGGATGCTGGACTAGATGGGCTGTGGCCTGATCCAGCAGGGTTTCTCTTATATTTCTTTGTTCTTAAGTGTTGCAGATGACTGTGTATCCTGGCAGCTTCAGTTTGTGTATCTCCTATGTAATCTGACTCCCGGACCTGCTATTCGACACCTCAGAATCTCTGGAACCCTGATTCTTGAACCGTCTTTTATTATGCTTTATCTTGAACCCCAAAGGACTCGGTCACTGTTGTCACTCCCTTCCAAGACTAGCCCTGAGTATGAGCACATGTGTTCGCATCCTAGACTTGGCTGGCTTGAGATTCGTATCAAATACGAATCCTACCATATTTGAATTCAAACAAATAAAAATTTATTTGCAGTCGACTTGATATGAATTAAAAAAAAAACATTTCCCAAGGCCTCACATATTCTGCACCAAAATGCAGATCGCAGGTCTATATTCCAGGATATTATGTGGAATATAATGTTGCTTACTTTCCCCACTGTATTTGGATATTCAAGAATAAAGCATGGATATTCTAGAATATCCATGTTTTGTTCTGGAATGTCCAAAAATAGCAGAATAAATAAGGAACGTCTGGATGCAACCTAAAATCATTTTTACTTCATTCCCAAGTGTGCCATGGTAGCAGGAGTACAGCTCCCTAGACTATCCATCATTGTGTTCAATAACATTCCCAAGGGATTTGACCTATTTGTTGCAGCACTTCATTTTCTTTACTCTCCCCCAGTGCACCCCAAAAAATCCCTGGTTCTGATGAAGAACGGATAACAAGGAAATAGGATTTTCTACGTTTGACATCCATTTTAATCATTTCCTTACCGCTACCAATTTTCAGTGTGCAACGGAGAAAGGAGTTGTTAACATTTGCAAGTTTTTATCATTCAGTGTGATTTTAAATCCACATTGCAACTTTCATTACATTTCCTTATACCTTCACATGTGTTTACGTTAGCACGCAATGCAACAATCTCACTTCGGCATCATTATCACAGGATCTTCTAGCAAGCCTGCCAGTTAACCTTTACACAGACGGGGAAGTTCTTACAAAAAAGCTTTTGGGCACAAAAAACAAATTAGCTTCTCGGAAAAAAAAGTTCTCTAATAAAGAGCAAGGTAGACTTGTAAGCCATAATGATCTAAATAATTCAGGAAGCACATATTGATTTATCATGCAGTTTTATAGGCTGTAAACTAGAAGGCCACAAGGTTATAAACATGTTCAGAAATAAAAGTTTAATACTTTCTAAAGGCAGAGTCTATTACCATTTGTAACCATTGCATTAAACTTAACATCAAAAAAATTGTTTAAACGTGAATTGTGGCAAATAAGCCATTCAATGATTGGAAAGAGTGGGCAGAAATGGTTTGGGTCATGATGTACCTTAGATCCGATTGTCTGCTGGCTTAATAAAGTCTGCAATGTGTTGATGTGCTGTGATTGGTGAGTAGGAAGTACAGCAAATGTTCAAACATGCCATCCTCTGGAGCCAATGTGATAACTTGTGCTCCTCAAATAATGAAAAAAATGGTCTGGATGTAAAGACTCCTAAAGAAGGCTTCCCTGGATCCAGAAGATCTAAAAAACTATCACCCAGTGGCCAATATCCCTTTTTTAGGCAAGGTGCTGGAGAGGGCTGTCACTGTTCAACTGCAGGCACGCTTGGAAGAAGCTGATTATCTAGACCCATTTCAATCTGGCTTCAGACCTGCCTATGGCATGGAAACTGCCTTGGTCACCCTGGTTGATGACCTCCTTTGGGGGAATGCAACTCTGTTGGTTCTCCTGGACCTCTCAGGGGCTTTTGATAACATCGACCATGACATATTTTGGAGAGGTTATGGAATTTAGGAGTAAGAGGCAGTGCCTGACATTGGTTCTGTTCCTATCTCCAGTGGGCTGGATTACATTTGGCTGTATTTTGGAATATATTTCAGGGTATGGATCCATTGCCTGCATGCTAATACAGATTCTTGAAGGCCTCACTTGGGCCTGGTGTAGCTTACACTAATATGTGGAGAGCAGGCCCCAACTGCCGAATATAATCCAGAATAAAGCCAAGTGCAAAACAGTCCCCTTGTAAGCTAGAGTTGTCAAGTTAACTTCTTTTAATTTTATGGAACCAGAAACTATTGCAGAGAAACATTTAAAGGTAAAATGCTAGATGAGCAGTTCCATTCATTCATTCGTTTGTTTATTTGTTTGTTTACTTAATTGTTTAAAAGGTTTCTTTACCGCTTCCCATTTCAGTGCTGTGAAACCATTTCCACGGAAGCAAAAACACACACAAATCTTTATAAAGCAGCAATTAACAAACAGCAGGTAGGAAAGGAAACCGTTTACACTGGAAAAGTCAGGATGGAGACAAATATATTCAGGAGGCATCTAAAAGATGTACAAATAGGTGCCTCTGAAGTCTTGGGGTGGAAAGTATTCCACAGGGCAGCTACCAGCTTGTAGAAGATAATCAGTAATTTAAGGGATCCACAGTTGGACTTTTACTTATCGTTCTAAGATATTTTGCAAGTCTGTAAAATTGCAAGTGACTGCTAAGGAATGTAGACCCAAGCATTCTAGGGTCATATACATCAAATGTAGAACTTTGGATCAAGTCTAGTGTCTAGCTGACAACTAAAACTGTTACTTAAGCAGACATAATTAGGGAGGTGCATGAATGTTTGTATTTGATTTGTATTGAATTGAATGCAAGAAAATTCATATTTGTTTGAATAGATCTCCTTTGAATGTAGTGGGATTCATATGCAATACAAATATTCAATCCCAAACAAATCCCATATGAAGCTTCGTACAAATGTATCGAAACATTTGATTCAGATTCGAATGTGCCAGGATTAGATTTGAATTAAAATGTCTTAATTTGGCCAAATTTGTATGAATTTTGAATGTTACAAATATTCATTCACATCACTAGACATCGTGTAACTTCCTGCCAAAGGAACCATTGTAACCAAGGGCGATGACCCTATCCTGCACAGATAATCCACGCAATTACTGTGATCTACAGTATCAAAAGTCACCCAGGCTGTTTCCACATTTAAGTGTTATTCCAGGATAAATCTTGGAGCGAGTGTCTGCTGTCCAGACATTAGTGTAAACTATGGAGGGCTTCACTGGCCTCATCAGCTGATTTCAACCTGGATTGTCCTAAAAAGGAATGACAAAGTGCATCCCTATGGAACTGGGTGAATGTAACCAACATATTCTTAATAATGGGTCTAAAACAGCTGCCTCCACTTTTGAAAGCAATATGATTAGTTGTAGTCACACATATGGGCTGTGGTCACAAAGGTTTAATCCATCAGCCCACTTTCAGAGTGAGAGAATACATCAGCAAAATGACAAGCTGTTTTCTTTCAGTGTTAAATAAGTCAGAAATTTCACCTTTGGGATAGATGTGGAAAGAAAATTACTGGCCACTACCGATGTGTTTTCTCGCTCTGAAGGTGGATTGAAGCTGAATTAAATCACAGCCATGATAAAGTATTTTATATTTTTGTGGCTACTGTAGTTTGTTAGTATTGTCGTAGATCAAATAAGTTACCAATAAGTAAATATGACTGCTGTCTTTGCTTATGAAAGTTGTAAGCCCGCTGTTTTATCATATGTTTTTAAAAGTTTTATGTTTCCAGATTCTGCAGTTGATTTCTTTCTATAAATTGTAGCATGTCCTTTATAAATAGATGCCTCATGTCAGTGGGACACTGGAAGATCATAAATAGTTTGCTTCAGCTCAGTAAGACCTAGAACTGTGCTTTCAGTAAAAATGAAGATAATGGTTGTCTTCTCACTCAAGGTAGAGTACTTTGATTTATAGACTAGAGTCAGTGGGAAGAAAAAGGCAAATTATATAGATGCTCACTTTATTTGATCTTTTTCTTGTAAAGTGGCTTTATTTTTTATTCTTCTGTTAAAAGCAAAGTCCTTTTAAAGCTAAGAATATTAGGTTTAAAAACCCAAGTTGAATGGAAGACAAATAATTACAGATTTTTTTTTTTTAAGAATCACTGAATTTTGAAATGGAAATATTTCTAGCAGATTCAAATTTTCATATTCAGGGTATTCGGTTAATGCTATAGGATCTGAAATTTGACTAATTTGACTAATTCTGAATTTAATTCTTTAATAATGTGTAGGATCTGGTCAGTTGTTTCAGTACCATGGAGAGCTCCAAGAGAGAAATTTTAAAATAGTTGAAAGAAACTGATCTTAGACCTATTTAAATACAGTATGTTCAGTTTCCCTCTTTTATTGTTTGATCATTCTGAACTGCTGAGTGAATAACAGAAAGAACAAAAAACATTTAGAAACCAAACACATGATTATTATTTTTTTAAAAAACCCTAATGATTAGAAGGTTTTCAGTACATGATCTCTCTCAGTGATAGCTTTCAGGCTATGGAATGACTTCCTGTTTCAGGTGAACCTGACATCATTTCTGTACATCATTTGAAACATTGTATAAGTTATATATTTCACCCCAGTTATGATTTTTAAGAATCTCTGCTGTTACAAACAAATTTGTAAGGAATGGAGTATGGCTCTTGAAGTGATGAGTGTCATGCCCAAATCAGCCTCCTCGGAGGAGGAAGTTCTGCCTGCAAAGCCACCACAGACTGAGAGGCAATCACGGTGTAGCATTGCAGACCTCGAGGCTCTGAGGCCAGTTTCAGATGAGCATACAGACAACTCTGGCAATGAATCTACAAGCAGTGAAGTGCAAGAACGCCACTCCCCTCTCCTCTTGAGACAACAGAAGCAGCTGAAGCGCAGGTCAGAATGATTAGCTCAGTTGAACCGTGGGCGGGGTAATGATTCCTCTACTTAATGGGCAAACACACATTGCTCCAGTGTTGCAGACAACTTCATGCAACCCCGTGTAACTCCATCCCTGTGCTCTTTGGACTACCTTGTGGCTTGCTGACCCTTTGGACTGACTGACCCTTGCTGACTTTCTGGACTCCTGGATTGGAACTGACCTCGAGTATGCCTGAGACCTTCTGGAACTGAGTAAGCTGTGCAAGTGTTTGCCTGTTTGCTTTGCCTGCCTGAGATATGACAGTCTATGACTTCATATCCTCCTCACTCATAGATGTACAATAGGGATGTGCATGGATATTCATAATATTCAGAATAAGTATGCATTTGGCCAAATTTAGACTTTCAACTTTGAGTGAATCTAATGTTAGCACACTCGAAGATTGACATTTGAATTTGAATAGAATGTTTTGATACATTTATCCAAAGCTCTGTTACATTTTTATTGAATTCATATGGGATTCGTATGGGATTCTTATCTCACATTTGTATCCAATTCGTATAGAAAATTCTTATCAAATTTGAATCCTACCACATTTGAAAGGATTTATTTGAATAAATATGAATATTCTTGCATTTGATTTGATATTAACTGAATACAAAAAAATACATATTTGGACATCCCTGATATACAGTATGTCAGTAGATTTCAGAATGAAATATGCTGTCCAAATCTAGACTAGGATGATAACAGTCGTATCCAATATCTGTACCTAAAGAATTCTCTGAGTTGGCCATTTATTTATTTATTTATTTGCTTTCTTTCTTTCTTGCTTACTTACTTACTTACTTACTTTATGTATTTATGTATTTTTTTATCTCACCCTGAAGGTCTCAAGTTAGGTCACAATAAAATTATACTTTTTAAAATATATATATAAAAAGCACGACTACTGAGAATGCCTGCATGGGAAGATGTTGTTCCCCCAGTCAAAGGCCAAACTTCACAAGTCTTCTGAACACATTCAAAAGGGTGCCTGATGCACCTCAGATGGGAGATTATTCCATGACCTGGGGGCTACAACCAAAAATGTCCCTCACGTGTTTCCATCTGAAGATGGCTTCCAAGATGGCCTCACTGGAAAATCTTAGGGCATGGACAGGTCTATATGGAAGGAGACAATTCCTTTAGATATTTTGGGCCAAAGCCCAAGTTTAACGTTAACATTAATGTTAATACCTTGAACTGGGCTTGGTAGCAAATAGGCAGCCAGCGAAGTTCTTTTATGTTGAGCCAGAATTGTCTTGTATGTTTAGGACATACAGACACTTTTCACTGCCTAATAGTTCAAAGGATTATCTCTATTCCTAACACCACCATGCCTGAAGGAAGATTTGAGGGCTCTGTTCCAAGAGACAATGATAGCTGTCCAGTTACCTTCCAGCCTCAGCTTATCCAAATTCTAGTTAGATTTCCAGACCAAAAAAAAAAAAAAAGCTGTATCTTTCACCAAAGGTGTTTGATAAGCTAATGATCACACAATAATTTTCATTTATGTCTGGCATGAGTTTCTGGTACACAGAGATCTGCCCCTGTATGCCTCCATTTGTATGCAAAGAAGGGGCATAATTCAGACTGTGGTCTAGCAACAGAATTGGAGAAAACCCAGTTCCAATTTACTAGTGCTTC
Organism: Aspidoscelis tigris stejnegeri; assembly: GCA_023333525.1. Taxonomy (NCBI): domain Eukaryota; kingdom Metazoa; phylum Chordata; class Lepidosauria; order Squamata; family Teiidae; genus Aspidoscelis; species Aspidoscelis tigris. Next base: position 9,416,500 of record JALMGA010000005.1, read on the forward strand.
TGAATTACTTGCTGATTTAGTCCCCAACATCTGTTGACTTTACTGATTGCTCTGCAATGTGCAATCAAAGTTTAGAATAATTAACCTCATTCTGGTCAAAGCTCACAATGACCTCATTGCCACTGGTCATTAGACACATTGCAAAATTCTCTTCTTCTTTTTTTCCACTAAGAATTGTCCGCAAAATTCATTAAAGTCTGGAAAGCTAATTCCATTGTGATTGCCAATAGACTTGGGAATGTATGATGTGTTGGGTAGATGATCATAGAGTCATGGAAGAAGGACAAGGAGAAAATGAGAAAAAAGGGGAACATTTGGCATTTATATCTGCTTTTCTCACCCTTAAGGGGACTCAAAGCAGCTGACAAAGCTTTCTGTTCTTCTCTTCCCAACAAACACCCAGTGAGGTAGGTGGGGCTGTGAGAGCCCTGAAAGAGAGCTGTGACTAGCCCAAGGTTATCCAGCTGGCTTTGTGGAGGAGTGCAGAATCAACCCAGGTGACTGAAAGATATGGGTCCAGCACTTCTCACTATAAAACCAAACTGGCTGTCAGGCTGGCAAAGAATGACCACAAGACTCTTTATTTAAAAAGATGAACAGTGATTTATTTCAGCTCAGCGTTAGGATATTTCTTGTTTGGAGCAACTTGGAACAGAAAGCCCAGCATATTTATATGTTTCCTAGGAGAGAGGGGTTTGGTCCTTATCCAATGAACAATAACTATTTTTCAAAATGAATTTAAACTTGGAACCAAAACCTTCCAACAGAAATGTATCACTTGACCTCACCAGGGAGGGGGAGTCAACTGTCAGTTCCAAAACAGGCAGCCATTATATACATATATACAGAATCCCATACAAATATTATGGCAGGCAGCTAGCCCTGCCTGACACTGGCTCACAAAGATTATTTAGTCCACCCTTGTTCTCATGAGTAATTCCTGATGAAAGAGGTCACAGAATTCAAACCTGAAAGCAGGTGAATTTAATCTCTTTCATAATATAGGATCACATGTATCACTTCTACCTTCTTTTCCCACCGAGATTACGCCAGGCTTCTCAGTGAAGTGATCAACGATGCACCTGACAATGGGCCCTGCTGCTTGGAGGGCTGGATGACACGGATCTGGCCAGAAATGTTCTGTTGGCACATTCACTCCCATTTATGTCAGCAGTAACATCAAAGCCAGGGAATGTTCTTTCCCCAGCTTCAGCACTTCCACCTGGGTCTAACTATGAATGTGTGGGAAGTGGAACTGGATATTGACCATTTTGTATGCCTTCAAAAGTAGAACCAGTCTAGTTGCCCAGAATGAAGCATCGTGGTGGTGGGATGGAAAGGTGATAGAAATTGCTTTCAGAATCTGATGGTGCTTTCTACCCCTCTGTGACAGGATAGTGTTCCTGTAGTAGGGATGCACATAAATGGTTTTTTTTTTGGGGTGGGTGGGTTTGACATATTGAATCAAAATCAAAATTCATATTCATTCAAATAGATCCCCTTCAAATGTGGTAGGATTCAAATTTGATATGAATGTTAGATATGAATTCGATACTAATGATCTATATGAATTTGGTACAAATGTTCACTACAAAGCCCATATGAATCCCCTATCCAAAAAGTATCCCCCATGTATCTGCTCTGAATGCATCAAATCTGCCATGAATCCATTTTGAATCCACTCTTGATTCACTCCAGATCCACTCTGGATCTATTGCAGATGTGACTGGCACAGCTGCTTTTCCACCTCCCCAAGTTCATGAATGTAAGGAAGCTTCATGCGAATGTTCAGACAAATTTGGATGAATTCAAACATTTGTACACAAATTGAATGTTATGATATTCGTACATTGACATTTGTATGAATAGTTTGGACAACTGGGGAGGTGGGGAATGTCAAAAAACACATTTGTGCACATTCCTAATTCACATGCATTTGTATCCATTCATATGGGACTGAACATTTGTATTGAATTCAAATCCCACTACATTCAGAAGGGATCTATTCAAACGAATACTAATTTTCTTGCATTCAATTCAATATGAACCAAATACAAAAAACAAACAAACATTTGTGCACATTCTTAGTCTTGGGTGCCAAGGTTCTTTTGTGCTTGCCCTCTGCTTCTTGTGAGCGGTCATCCAGCAGGTATTCTTTCTCCTTGTTTTCCTTGGGATCTGCTATTTGTTTAATTGCTGTGCTAATTCTCCCCGATTGTTCAGGTGTTAAATGCCTTCTTCTCTGCCTAAGTCCTTTCTCTAGAGAACTGGCTGCTGAATTCTATTGGCCACTGGCCCAATTTCTAACTTGCTTACAAGTTTGTTGGTGATCTCATCCTTTCTCAGCCTAATTTTTGCAAAGAAAAAGGTTGTTATGAAGGAGGAGCTTAACACCCCAATCTCCTTAAATGCTCAGCTAGCTACAAATTGTGGCACTCAGATTAGGTGTCTAGTACCTTCTGAATAATTTTATTCTTCTTCCTGTTAAATGGAGCATTGAGTTGGGAAAGTTTTCTTTGTATTAACAAGACAAATCTCTCTTGCTTTCCCTCTCACTTTCTCTCTCTCTCTCTTAGATTAAGCACCATGAGAGCGCAGAACATATCTAATGCATTTTAATGGTACTCCAGCACTTTTGCAGAAACCAGTCAGATTGTTCCATCAGAAAAAAAAAGCTCTTTTCTTCTCACAACACTTTTATGTGCTTTTAATAATTCTCTAGGGCAATATAAGTCTGTCTCTAACTGCACATTAGGCGCTTCCAGTACCGAGCATTTCCAGCTATATTTTCAGGACATATCCCACATTTTGCATTACTTAAATAGAACTGAATATTTTTAAGTGCCTGGCGAAATGCGTGTCTCTCCCTCCCCCTGTCTCAGTGTTGTTCGAACATCACTTCTAAGTAAGGAAAGTGTGCGCCTTGCTGGGTGTTGATTAATTGTGCTAAAAATGCTTTGTGGAAGCTCTTGTACTAATGACCCTTTATTCTGTAATCCGTGTCAATTCCAACTGCTCAAATTAGCATTTTTCTCTAAGGACAAACCGCTGCAGGAGCTGCAAAACTGATCAGCAAGCCAAGTTAGCGGTGAGAAAGTGGAACAGTGCTGTCTGTTCGTATTATCATCTGTTACTTTTGCATAAAATGATGTCTCCTAAAAACTAACAGTACTTTACTTTCCGTAAGCTTGAGAGTGCGGGAAAGGTGGGGATAAGGTAGACAACCCCCCCCCCCAAATGAACAGAGTGATGGTGGCAACCTCACTATCATATATATATGAATGGAATATATATATTCCGTTTTATTTGTATACCGCCTTTCCAAAAGAAAATTTGCCTTAAGGTGCTTTATACAATGCAAATATACAATGCAAAGTAATAATCAAAGGATTATAATACAAAGAAAATATACAATGCAAAGTAATAATCAAAACATTATAATAAAAATACATTATAAAAATTGCACATCATACAAAATATTGAAAAATAAGCCAATACACACACACAAATTGAGGCAGCTGAGGCCAAGAGGAGTCCGAAGCAGCTGACCAAAGGCCCCAGTCCCACAAAGAATCACCACCACTAAGATGTCCATGCTGAGCCAGTCTGGAGAGCTATCCAGGAGCAGAGGGGTCTAGGCTGCCACCACTAGACCACCATCCCTGGAGGGATGTCAAGGCTCTCCTCCACCTTGGGCAGAGCTTCCAGTAGCTAAAAACCATAAGCATCTGTCCTTTATGGTTTCTGGTGTAGCTGAGACCAGCTGGAGTCCAGAGGAGCTGGCAAGAGGGACCCAGTCCTGCAAGGAAGCGGCTCCAAATTTTCAGGTCCCATCCAGGCTGGAGCATCATCCAGAGGGCAGAGTGGTCTAGGCTGCCACCACTAAACCACCACCCCTGAAGGGATGGCAAGGTAACCTCTTCCTTGGGCAGGGCTTCCATACATATATAGTTATCAAGATGCCCAGGTAACCAAGTTTTGCAATAACATATATTTGACTTCATGTTCTATACCCAGAGTTCTAACACTAGCTTCATTATTGTGGATGTAAACAGTTTTAGTTTCTCTGACTTTAATGCAACTCTGATGGCAGCTGAAGAGGCTCAGAACAGCTAAGATAGAAGTGTGATTATAAATGAGGATGCAATTGGCTCGCACCTCTACTGGGCTTCCCTAATGTATTACAGAGAAGGTAATTAAAAGTAAGTCAGGCCTTTCAGTTTTAGACTTTTATCCATTGTGAGTTTACTGATACATTGTGCAAATCTTATCATTAGGTAACTGCACCTCAAATACACCCATTGTAGAAGAAAAACAGTGTAGGCTGCTTTGTCCAAAGACATAATAGCTGCTTTTGCCCTAACCCAGTGCCCAGCAATGGCTGGAGGCCTGAGGAGCAAATCCAGAAGGGCCCCTGCTACTCCAATTTGAGAAGAAAAAGAAAGAGGTCTCAGGGTGTACATTAGAGAGTGATGGACAGTGATACTCTAGTCCTTTCTGCACTTACCTGGTAATCCAGATAGGAGCTCTATATAATATTCCACATCGTGTACACTGGACCAGTGATAAACTTGTTCAGATCCATATTAAGGGCTCAATAGTCCAGATTGTAGCCTTAATCCTTAATGCATTAATTGTGATATAGAAGCCCCATAGTCAGGGGCAATTGGCTGAGGAAGGTAAGGAGATCCCATAAATGTGGAGCTTTAGAATGTTTTTAAAACCAGTCACAGAGCCCTTTCTACACTCTGGTTGAATACCTACCTCTGGAACAGGATGTGTGCCAGCCAAATGGCCCATGCCTGACTTCTCAGCATCTTCAAAGCTAGCAGCCCAGCCCTGGAGCTGAACTGTTGCTTCTGAATACAGAAGGTCCTCTGTTGAGCTGGGAAAGTTCCCAAAATGGGCCTTTGCTAGCACAGTGCCATCTAGCATCCATTTCAGGACAATGTATGGGAGATGGCATCTCTGGAGTTTGAACTCTCATTACTCTTGGGCCGCATCTCCATTATAAGCTTAATCCAGTTTCCCTAAACCGAAATAATAGAACTGGATGCAAACACAAATTTGCCTGATCCCATTACTTTCAACTTAATCGCGTTGGACCCAGATTCTGAGGATCATACTCAAGGGGGGACTCAAGTGGCTGCTTTCTAAAAGCCGCTTTTCAGGGCTGCCCTGCCCTCTTCCTCCTGGCGTGAATGTGCCACCCATAAGGGACCACTTCATGGAGCCTAGCTGGGTGGCTGGGTGGCTGCCGCTTGCCTCCTCTCCCCATTGTCCAGGATACACAGCAGCAGTGGCAACTCAAGCGCCCTTGCTTTAAACATTCACACATCTCCCACAATCTACAGCTGCTTTCCTTTCCCTTTCTATAGGTCAGAACTCCAAAGAGCTAGAATTGCACAAAATTGCAACATTGCTATCAGGTGTGAAGTGGTTGGATTGCTACAGTGTAGCGGCTGCTGTGAAGGTTGAATTTTTACACTGAAATCACTGTCTTTGGAAGCAAGCTATTGGGGGAGGGAAACTCTAAACATGGATTCCCATCCCTTAAAACGGTATGGTCCCCACAGTAAAAAATGTAACACGTATCAAGCGCACGAACTGGAGTGAGACCTGTTGAAATGAGGGTTAACATTTACAACGTTTTGGGACGATTTAACACACGGAAAGCGTGTTAAGCCAAACTGACGTGGGGTCTGCGAGGATTGAAACCGTATCAGGAATGAATTAAGCTTGTAATGGGGATGCGGCCTTGGGCTTCCTCAGAGTGCCCAATGCTGTATGTGTGGATGCAGGATTCGGGACTGACTTCATTCTGCTTGGAGAAATGATGTGTGCCCTTCTTGTTCTGTCAGCCTGAGATAGAGCAGTAGGGATGCAAACTGCAGGGTGATTGGAGGAGAAGGAGGAGGAAAAGGAGGAGAAGGCAAGGAAGGAGGAGGGGGAGGGAAGGAGGAGGGGGAGGAAAAGAAGAAGAAGGTGGTGTTGAAGGAGGGGGCACAGAAGAAGAAGGTGGTGGAGGAGGAGAGGAAGCAAAGGAGGAGGAGGAAGAGAAGGAGGCAAAGTAGAAGATGGGGGACAAGGAGAAGCAGCAGCAGAAGGCGGTGGTCTTTGAAACTGACATAGAATCCTATAGACATTTTAAAAATGATTTAGAAATCACCCCATCACCCATTTCATTAGTGGGACAGAAGTCAGCTGGCAGCCACCAAAAATGCATGTCCCTGGGAAGCAACACACACATTAAAAGTATGCATGGAAAGACACACACATCCATAACGTGTGCTTCCCAGGGATGCTGAACTGAATTGCCCGACTTCCGCATTCCAAAGTCTTTAGAAATCCCCAGCCCCGCCTGTCATTTCATGAGTTGGGTGGATTCTGCACCCCACAGGTTACAAGGATCTCAGCATACTTCATCCCTTGTTCCCTATGAGGGGGACGCTTGGAACAAAGCTAAAAAAAAATCTGCTCCGCGCGCCCTCCTGGATCATGCATCCATTTGATCCGATGGGCTCTCTGCATCCTCCAAATTCCAAATTTTGTGGCTTTCATCTTCACGAGGCTGCTGATCTCCCACTGATTCTTGCTTTAATGAGGGGGCAAACGTGTCCCAGTCAGCTGGTGACTTCTTGCTGAGTTTTGGATGTGCTTGCTCTCTGGCATGCAAGCCCTAGAAATATGGGTCAAGAGGGATATAAGGCTGCTGGAAAGCCTTCCAAGCTCAGAGCTCAGATTTCATCGTAATAGCTTTGGCTGAACTCCAGGAACCAAGAAAAGCACAGAGGAACTGGGAAGGTTGGGGGAGATTGACTATCCCAGTTGAGTGATTTTTTTCCCCCCACAGGCAAAACAACAGAACAAGATTCTCCTCTGTTTTGTGAAGGTCTGTGCTTCTGCACAAGCAGCTGAGATTCCCAGAAATAATGAGCTTGGGTTACAGTCATCACGTCATTAAATGCAAAAACAAAAACCGAAAAGGCAGCCTGCTGCCCATCCCTTGGTTCTAATCATGCTGTTTGTCAGGATAAAACTTCTGCTGATTTCCAGGCCAGGAAAATAGAAATTATTTCTCCCTCCCTCCTCCTCTGCTTCAGTACCACAGCCCTGGAAACTAGAGGCAGTGTTGCATATAGGTTCTTCCTACAAATCCCAAGCAATTAAAGTGATTAATTCATTTGCATCCATCATTTTTTTCTGCTTGATCACCCCACGAAAGAGCTTTGGTTCATATACATACAAATAAAAGGCGCGTCTTCATGGCATGTGTTATTTCAGTTTAAAGAATTCGAAATAAAAGAAACGGAACAAAGCTGTCCAGACGACTTGCAAGTTGATCCGGTTCCGATGGCAGCCTTAACGCGGGATCAATACTCGGAGTCCACATGGCAGCATTGTCCTCCTGCCCATTGCCCACACTCTCTCCTGTGATTGGTTTTCCCTGCCAGGATCCCACCCTCCCTTCTCTTTGCGTCATGCTCCGCCGGGAATTCCCTGCCCATTGCACCCTCCCCCTTCCCAGCAGCAGCAGCAGCAGCAGCAGCAGCAGCAGCATCCATCCATCCATCCATCCATCCATCCATCCATCCATCCATCCATCCATCCATCCATCCATCCATCCATCCATCCATCCATCCATCCATTCATCCAGGCGCTGTGGCACTGCGGCGCTAGCGGCTTCTCCCTGGGGCTCCGCCGCCGCTTTCCCCCCGCTTTGCCGCCACTTTGCCCCACAGAGGAGGAGAGCCAAGGGGTGGACAATAGGGCGAAGGGGGCTCCTCGCTTGCTCTTCCCCCCGTGGCCGGGAGGGAACTCCGCCCCCCCACCTCACAGGGACCGAAGCTGGATTAAAACCTTGGCTTGTGGTCACACCTAAGGTTTAATCTAGCTTCACTCCACCTTCAGAGTGAGAGAACACATCAGCAAAGTGACCAGTAGTTTTCTTTCCACATTATCTAGTCTAAAGGTGGATTTTCTGAGTTATTAACCCTGAAAGAAAACCAGCTTGTCAGTTTGCTGGTGTATTCTCTCACTCTGAAAGTGAACTGAAACTGGATTAAACCTTAGGTGTGACCACAGGCAGAGGCAAAGTAGCCTAGAGGGGGCTCAAAGCGGTTGATATTCTGTTTTCAGCCTTCAAGGGACTAAGTGGCTGACAAGCCTTCTCACCCTTAAGGGGGCTGAAAGCGACTGTTCCGAACCTTCAAAGGTCTGAAATTGCGCAAAATTGCAACATTGTTTTTAAGGTGTGAAGTGCTTAGATTGATACAGTGTTTCAGCTTTAAGGACTGGAGGTTTATAGTGGGTGTTTGAGGGTGGATTTTTTCAATGAAGGAAACCCTAAACATGACGTGCTTCTAATACGTTCAGCCATTGGTTACAGTGCGATTGGGGGGGCAGGACAGCCTTAACACTGAATCTCATCCCGGAACGATACTGTCCACACAGTTAAAAAGGAAACACGTATCGACGCACGATCCGGAGTGAGACCTGTTGAGATCAGGATTTATTTCTAATCGGGATAACGTCCTTTAACACGGAAATACCGTGTTAATCCGAAGTGCCGTCTGAACTGCGCAAACTCAAAACGTTTTGAATTCGAGATAACTATGCCATGAAGACGCACCCAAAGAGTTTTTGTTTGCTGGAGTTTGGGCCCGTTTGAGTTTTTTGTTTGAGTTTCATAAGCCAGTTTGCTCTTGTGGTTAGAGTGCTGGATTATTATCTGGAAGCCTCCAAGTTTGAGTCCACACTCCTCCATGAAGGTAGCTGGGTGGCCTTGGGCAAGTCACAGCTCTGAGCTCTCGCAGCCCCACTGACCTCACAGGGGAGAACTGAAGGTTTGTCAGCTGCTTTGAATCCCCTTAAATGGGTGAGAAAAGCAAAGTATAAAAAAGCTCCCTCTCCTCCTCCTCCATATATTTTTCAGTCCTCCATAATATGGTTGCAGGTTTGTAGGCAGTCTTTCCATCCCACATGCTGTTGGTGTATGGGGAGCTGATTAATGAATAGTATTTTGGATTACTCCCCCCCCCCCGGATTACTGATTACCTCTTGTCCCACAGTGTCCTAGGGAAATGAAGATCAAGGATGGTGACCTTTCCTACAGAAGCAGTGCAAAGAGAGCATGCTGGAACTACTTAGGAGCTGGTAGCTGCTCCTAGTATAGCTGTGGAGCAGCTTTTAGTGCTCCAAAGCTATGGGCAATTGGGAGCAGCTGAAACAGAATGGAAGCAGCTCCACACAGTGCTGAGGTGCCGAATTGGAGCGTCTCTGGATGTCCAAGATTGCCAAAGTGTGGAAAAGGCCCATAAATAGTGAGCTTCAGACCTAAAAGATGTTTCCTAGGGTGCTTCCGCACTGGCTGTAAAATCACATATAAAAACACACACAGGACACATTAAGACTTACCTTCCGCACTGGAGGCCAGATCCAGGATGCTTCGAGGATGCCGCTTCCGCATTCTGGCGTGCAAGATCCAACCCTAATTGGGTCTTGCCACTGAAGGACCTAGCCTCCGGGAAGACCTCGAAAATTAGGTCTTCCATCCTGCCCCTCACCTCGATCCGGTCGGAAGCAATATGCTTCCACACACGGAGAGGCTGGGGGGCAGATGTGCCAGCAGACACCATTTTCAGAAGGGTGGAAGGAGGCCGGTCTGCCTCCTTCTGCCTTTCCCCCTGTGCCATGTGCCATGCACCGCGCACCACCGGAAACACATGGTGACTGGCAGCTCCATGCTCCAGTCCCGTGGTTCCAGGGGTGGCGTTGGTGGCATGGGAGGCCATATCCCCTTTGGAATGGGTGCTGCATCCTCCGCACAGCACCAAGGGGATCCGGCCAGCCCGATCCATCCTCCCTGCACGTATGCAGACGCATGGGGCCTCCGAGGATCCATCTCTATTTGGGACAGATTCTCGGGAGGACAGATCACTGAGAAATGGATTTACTTTAATTCGTTTCCCAGCAGCAAGTACGGAAGCACCCCTAGGCTCTTTCTGCATTTACTCCTCATCAGTAACAAGGAGCCAATGAAGTCCACTTCTGGGCCTCATCTGTCCACATGTGAGTTAACCTGCTCGTATATTCCATTTGCAAAGGATGGAGCCTGATACAGATCCAAGGCTTCTTGAACTGGATCACCAGTAGACCTGCTTAAACAGGCCTACCAGCAGACCAGGGGGGCTTGGTTCAGAACATGGAAGTGTGCAGAAACCATGTTTGTTTTGTTTTTGTGGGCCACCAGGTCATGCTGCCAAATTTGGTCCCCCAATACTCTGAGCCTAGAAGCTTTCATTTTTATCCCTTGGAGCCCTCAGAGCCTTGGGGCCAGTGTAGTGACTAGTCTGGAACAGCATCATCAGGAGATGACATTGTTCCTAGTCATACTTTGCTGTGATCTGAACCAGTGGTCCTGGCTGGTCCAGACCAACTGGTTCAAACAACAAAAAATGAATACAGAAAGAGCTCTAGTTTAGGAAGATATTGTGATCTAGATTAACTAGGGATGCTGACGAATAGTTATCATATTTGAAATTTGTCTGAATTCATCCAAATTCAGACATTCAAATTTGAATTGAATGTCGGTACATTTGAAGTCTGACATTTGAATACAAATCAAATGCTTTGATACATTCATACAAAGCTTTGTTACATTTGTGAACCTGGGGAGGTGGGAAAGCGGCTGCCCCAGACAGATCTGCAATGGATCCAGAGTGGGTTCAAAGGGATGGGTGGTGAGACCCAGAGACTGGTTGGAGCAGGTGCATGTGAAAGCACTACTCCAGGAGTAGATGTGTGGATGCCAGGCTGCTACGGCAGGTAGCTGGTCACCCTACATGGATGCTGCCTTGTTTGAAGAAGATATCTCCATATTTTCATCCAAATATGAGCATATTTAATTTACATGATGTAAGGCCACCTCTGGGAGTTTATGGAAGATCTCTCCAGCTTGTCTTTCTTCTCTTCTCCATTCAGACAATTAATAAGAAATCTACTTTCTGCCCATACCTGATAGCAATCTGTCTGTGTGGTTACATTACATGTAAATAATCTTTTCTTTTTTGACTCAATTCAAGCAATAAAGCACCTATAATTGAGAAAGGAATATAAAAGATTCTACAGCTTTATTCTTCTGAGTTATTATTTCCTTTTATTTCCATCTCCGCCCTCTTCCATTAGCTACACAAATCTGCCAACTGAGAAAATATAAGACATATTAATAATCTCCCTCTTAACTGCTTAATCAATTTACTGGTGGACTGCATTTTTTTAAAAAAATGTATGTATTGAAAAACATCCACAAAGGTTCTATTTTGAGATATTGTAGGAACCATAAGGACATTACCAAACAAAAATTTGTGCAATTGACAGCAAAATAACAGATCACACTGGATCATCTTTAGAACCCATCCTGTCCAAAATGCTATTGGACAAGAATCTGGGAGACCAGAGGGAAAATCCTGGTTCTACTATTGCACAATAAAGAAAATAGTTCTTCTCTTTCCCATCCCATGCAAGATTTTATATACCTAAGAAGATAAGAAGAGCCCTGCTGGATCGAACCATCTAGTCCACCATCCTGGGCATTCTCAAAAAGAAGATAAAGGCAAAACCTTCACCAAAATGGGTTCTCCATGGTATACTGGACTACAGAAATGCACCATCTGCATACTTCCATGTTTTATTATACCACCCCACAAAACATCAGTAGACATTGAATAAGAAGTCTACCATAAGACCAGATCAAGATGCCATTCGAGGTGTCCTATGCGAGACTATGCTCTGTCCTGTTTGGATGGAACATACCAGGAAGAGCCTGGCCTCTCTTTCAGATATGGATGAAAGACAACCAGAAGAGGACTGTTCTCCTTAACAATGGTGAATGCAGAAATAATCTAGGTTTGCAGAACAAGCAGCTGCCCTGGGACCCTTGGTGGGGCAACTTTTCAAAGCCTTCAGAAATGCTGCACCAAGTGGAACATCACTTTCAGCGGTCCAAAAATGCAGCTGGAATTGTGACTATGAACCAGAAGTGCATTGAGAAGCCTATCACGTTTTTGGTCCATTTTGGCAGTTTCAAGTCAATTCTTGGCTAGGAGGAATGCTTATACAGTGGCTAGGAGTTCCCCTCCAACAAAGGAGTACTTAGAACTCTCTTATCTGTACTGGAGTTTTTCAGGGGCTTGCCACACTCCAAGTGAAATCCTGAAGACCACCCTAGTGGCCTTCTACGATTCTCACCTAGCACAACTAACCTCCCTTATAGGGATGTGCATGAATGGCTTTTTTGCATTAGAATTCAAGTTGAACCAAATGCGAAAACATTTTATTTGATTCAAATGTTTAGAATCTGAATGCAACAAAATCCGCTTCAAATCCAATACATTCAAATCTATTCATTCGAAAGTTCAGATTCGATTTTGAAGATACAAATGTTGACAACATTCATATGTATTATATGTATCTGTACACATTTCGTATGTATCCCGTATTCATCCCTTTTTCGCCCCATATTATAAGTGCAAATGTGTGCAGATACATATGATATTGATACAGATACACATGTAATACATATGTATCTGCACATTCGAATGTTTTGAATCATTCGAATGAATGTTTTGGAACATTCAAAATTCATTTGAATGTTTAAATTCGAATGTGAAGACATTCTATTCGAATTTGAATGTCCACATTCAATCAAATTCAATCAAATTTCGAATGTTTAGAACATTCATGTACATCCCTACTCCCTTAGCAGGTGGTCTTTAGATGTAAAAGAAAATATATGTGACCCAATCCTGTAATAAAATTTGCATCTAATTTGATCCCAAGTCTTGTAAGGTTTTAGCATTGTTCAGGCAATTAAATTCCTCCGAGTTGTCATTTCTTTGTTAACAGGTTTCAGGGTCTGTCTGCAGGCTCTATAGTATTTTTTTTAAGACTGTAATTTTAGATGACATCTGTGAGATATTTATAGCAATTTCGTTTCCCAACTGTAATTAATAGATAAATATCACCCATTTTATTCACATTTGCTTCAGAGATTTTCCTTTTCTTTGTGCGTAAAAAGGAAAAGTAAAGGATTTTTGTGCTCACTAAAGCAACACTGTTCACATCATGTTACTCTAGTATCAGATATGACCACAAGCCATATATGGCTCGCCCGGGTTCAATGAGTAAGCCTTCATGACCAAGAGGGCCAAGTCAGCAAATGAGTTTGTTTTGATCCAGATCACTAAGTCCAGATTAACTGGACCTACTGGGTCATGGAGAGACATGGGCCAGATCAGCATGCCAGGAGGAATGCTTTTTAATAGCACATTATAGCATGCCCCCTCGCACCCCAAAAGGCTAGGAACATTTGCTTCTAGCCATCTCTGTGTGTGAGGGACACTTTTCAACAGCATGCTATAGTGCACCACTGAATGGCACCCTCCAGTAGTTGTGGGTCACAGAGGCATACCCTCTGCATGCCAGTTTTAACATGTCTTCAATAGATCTGGAGTAAGGGCCTCTTAATCTGGATTTGGCTCCATTTTGTGCAAATGGAGCTGGTTTTTTTGTGCCCACAGAATTGGGCCTGAAAGTGGGGGTTTTCCCCCCTTTATCTATCTTTAGGAGTTCGTTCTTCACTTTCATTAGTTAATAGGGCTAGCTACACCCTGAAAACTGTTGGTCTGGTGCTTTGTAGGGCCTCCTTCCCTCCTTTCTTTCTCCCTCCCTCCCTTCCAGTTTGGTCTAGTGGTTAGGGAGCCCTACTCTTATCTGGAAATATCAGGTTTGATTCCACACTCCTCCATGAAGCCAGCTGGGTGACCTTGGGCTAGTCACAGCTCTTTTCTGAGCTCACAAGGTCCCACGTACCTCACAGGGTGCCTGTTGTGGGGAGAAGAACAGAAGTTTTGTCAGCCACTTTGAGTCCCCTAAATGAGTGAGAAAAGTGGGTAGAAAAGCCAACTCTTCTTCCTTCTCTCTCTCTTACTTCCTTCTTCCTTTCTCTCTCTTTCCTCTCCCTTCCTTTCCCTGCTATCTCCCTTCCATATCATATATAAAAGATGTCACCTGATACCTGTGATGTTCTCTTGCTTCACGCAATTTGAGGGCAAGAAGAAATGTGATTCAGATGATATACGATTTAGATTATGGGAGTCAATTATCTGAGCTAAAGTAATCCGCGGACTTTTCTTACTCTGGGAGTAATACAAAGCCCAGCGCCCTATCACTTGATCCACTCCCATGTGCTCGATAATATTTTATAGATGAAGACTGTCTTCTTTTTCTGGGCTGGGGGTTGGGGAGGAAGTGCCACTATAGTACAGCAAAGGTTCTTTCTGCTCCTTGATATTTCAACCATTATATCATGAGCTTCCTCAGGGAATCTGCGTATCTCTAATAGCTAGATGTTTCAGTGGAGAAAGACACAAAAGACAGCTGTATGATTCATGAGTGACTTCTAATTTATATGTTGGTTGATTTTTGGAGGGGGTGAAATACAAGGAGGATCTGGAGTTTTATGTCTAAGCATTAATAATCTGGATGTAGTTCTAAATCACCATGGTAACTCTAAGCTTACATAATTTTACAATCAGAAATTGGATCAAAAGGCTGCTTAGGTTGTTTGTTACTGGTAATAGAAAAGAGGCATCTTTGGTGTGTGTGTGTTTGTGTGTACACAAACACAAAGAGAAAGACTCTGCAGAATGCTTTGCTACATTCAGTAGTCAGAAATAGGGGCATATTAATTTTTCATTTATTACAATAATAAGGATCCCCATCAGAGCACAGCAAAGTAGAACCTAAGGCCCTTTCTGAACTCAGCCTTATTCCTGATAATATCCAGAATAGAGATGGGCAAGAATATTTGAAGCATTCAAAATTCGATCGAACTCATTCAGATTCAGACATTCAAATTCAAATCAAATGTCTATACATTTGTTTTTTAACATTCAAACGAATTTGAATGTTTTGAATCATTCGTATGAATTATTCAGACATTCATATGTGTACGGATATGTATGCATTACATGTGTATCTGTAGGCATCTTATTTGCATGTGTAGACATTTGTACAGATATATATGGGATGAAAACAGGATGCATATGGGATAAAAACGGGATTTGTACGGATGTGTACAGACACATACAAATGTTGTCGACATTCTTATCTTCAAATATGAATTAAATATTTGTACAAATGGATACCAATCTACTTGAATTGGATTCGAATTTGAATACATTCATTTTTTCTATTCATTCATATTTGAACATTCAAATATTCGATTTGAATGAAATCAAATTAAAAAATTGCATTTGTGCACCCCGCTAATCCAGAATAAGAGCCTGCCGCCCATATGCTGTGGTAGGCCTTAGGTGGCACCGGAGGCCATCTTCAACAGCCAGTGTATTGCTGATCCCTATTTCAACTTTCAAACAAGTTTACAAAATAATGCAAAGAAGAAAAAGAAGAAATTAAAACATCTATACAAAAAAAATGTACTAAAAATTTGGGGGTGGAAGGGGACATAAACCAAACATTCACTCACACTGGGAATGCATGAGTAAACAAATGAGTTTTCAACACGTACCTAAAAGATCTAATACCTGGAGTAAGAGCATTCCAGAGGTGGGCCCCAAAACAGATGTTTAGTGATTGGTGATATCCACAGCAGAATCTTCAAAGGGATCTCAGTTATGTCTAAGCTGGTAATAGTTATTCTTTGCCACAGAAGTTACCTAAGCCTCCAATGACAATCATTATTCTAGAAGTGTTACCAGGTCAGTTTTGGGTGTATCCTAAGAAGTTTTGACTGCAAAACCTGAATTTGAAATGTACAGGGTTTTGATTTATTAATTTGGCTTTATAATTGGCAAAGCCTGAATATAGCAAGACTTACTCCATATTTGTCTGAAAAGACAAGCTTGAAATTTAGAAATGACATTTTTCCCTCTTATGTTGAAAGCTGTCTGTATGCAAGAGACAAAGTCTTAATCTTCTGAGTAATCTTAATTAAATCAAGGAAGAACTGACGCCTGAAAAGCCTTTCTCTTTCTCTTTTTGGTGAAACAGATTTTTAAATATTGAAAGAGAAAAAATATAGAAACTGGGACAGAGATTGGTTTGCCTAATTTTAATAAAATGATAAAGATAAAATGGAATGGATTTTAGAAAAGATCTGGGAAAAATAAAATTAAGAATTTGGAAACTTCCACTAGCCAAACTGTGGAAAATCTGTTTAAAAAGTTACCAGTACTTTACATGACTCACTACTGAAACTTTAACTAAAGATAAATAAGAGAAGTACTCATGTTTGCATGCCCTGAGCGAATCAAGTTGAAGAGTTCAAGCTAAAACTAAACTGGGAGAAGTGCTAATTAGAAATTTTTAAAGTACACAAAGGCACAGTGGCCTTTGCAATCAGACAAACACAGTCAGTTGCAATCAGTTTTATAATGATGGTAAGAATTGAATACCTCCTTATTTTCTGAAAGGAGAAACAGAAGTTTAATGGGGTTTGGGGGGGGGAGAAATTATTTAACATTGTATGAAATAAGATGGTTTTATATATTCATTCTTTTCTGTGGGGTTTCATTGTGGGCACAGAGGAATGATTAACTCAAGAGTTTGCTCCCAGGGTTGATTGGATTAACTTGGGATGTAGCAAGAATCAACATAGCCTAAGAGGAAATAGTCTTTTCTTTACTTTTTAAACTTAAGACAGACATAAAATATGTTTGGTCATGTCCACAGAGTGGGTTTTGGGGATTTTCCATAGGAATACATTGGTTTTGGGTAAGACACATTTATGAAAAGGACTTATTCTGAGGTCACAAATTCTGGGTTAAATTGTGTATAAAAAAAAGGCATCAGAAACAGTCAACAAGTCAGTCAGGGTAAGCTTAGCTTAGAAGTTAGGTAGGAATTCTCCTTTTGCCATGCCGTGGGTTTTCCCCCCTCCCTCTCTCTGTTTGAGAGGAAGTGGGCGGGTGTGTTTTTCTCTGTGAGCACAGTTTGAATTTCCCACTTGCAGTCTGATTTTGGGTGAGGCTGAAAGAACTGGTCTATTTTTAAGGGTTATTTATTTTAAAAAGTCATATTTTGTTCCTGAAATGGATATAATTTGCTGAAATCCCACATCTGCAGTTTTTGGAGTCCTGGATGTGCTGAGGAACATATTGCTGAGAAGATTCTTGTTCTCCTTTCCATCCATCCCTACTTTTCTTTGTATTTTTTCCCTATATTTCTTAATTTTTGACTAGGGCTAGATAATGTTTCTAGTACTAGGAATTTTCTATTCTCTTTCTGGCTTTTATATATTTTTCTTTAAGATCTGCAATTGGTCTTGTGGGAATTTTATTCTCATTTCTGAGATTTTTACCCATAAAAGGCAATTTTATGGTGTTTTGGGAATTTTTGCTGCATAACTACAAACTAATTGTTTTAATAAAGGGATGGACTCAGCTTAATGTGCAAAGATATCGTAATATAAAATGCTCATTTATTTAGCTATGTTTGAGTTTGTGCATGTCTATCTTTGTTCTTTTGTATGTTTAAATGGAATATGTCTCTGATATGGCTTTATATTTCCATTTAACTTTTCTTCTGTATTTCTAAAAAATTCTTTTCCACTGATTTAACAAGAAATACTGGCTTTTTGAATTTGAAATGAGTTTTGTCTCTGTTTATGGCATTTTTCATTATATAAAAGCCTGTGTAAAATGATATGACTACAAATTCCCTGGGAGTTTAAATTTGGGGTATTTTTAGGTTTCAGATTAATCCAAATTATCCAAAATTTGACTCTACATTTGGTTACAGAAGGGCCCCCAGACTACGTACCTTTTCAGGGGTGTGCATGAATCCCCCCCTCCCAATTCATTTTGCATTTGTGCAAATGAAGGCACTTTGAATGTGCCAGACCACCAGATGCACCTATGAATCTGATGCAAGTCTAATGCAAATCCAAAGCTAATCCACTCCAAAGCTTCGAACAAAGGCACAAAAGCTTTTGCTTCTCAGGCAAAGGTCACTCTTTGAATAGAGCTAATATTCTATTTGGATGCAAAGTTTTGAACATTCACAGTTTGTACAAATTACATAGATGATAAACCTTCCCCCCCTGTTCTTTCTGAGTTGGTGCAACTGCAACTCCATCCAAAATAAAGAAATGTCTCATTTCTGATCATCCATCAGAAATTTTCTACACACAGGTTGGGTTCACACCTCAGTTTTAATCCAGTTCCAGTCCACTTTCAGAGTGAGAGAACACACTAACAAAGTGACGAGACATTTTCTTTCTTCTTTATTTATTTCAAAGGTGTATTTTCTGAGATAGATAATGCTGAAAGGAAACAGCTTGGTACTTCTTGTTGAATTGTCTCGCTCTGAAAGTACACTGAAGCTGCATTAAAACTTAGGTG
Organism: Aspidoscelis tigris stejnegeri; assembly: GCA_023333525.1. Classification (NCBI taxonomy): domain Eukaryota; kingdom Metazoa; phylum Chordata; class Lepidosauria; order Squamata; family Teiidae; genus Aspidoscelis; species Aspidoscelis tigris. Next base: position 9,434,925 of record JALMGA010000005.1, read on the forward strand.
TGAATATAGCCACACTGTCTCCAGCTTGTCAGGAGTCAACTTCAATTTATTTGCCCTCATCTAACACATCATTGCATCCGGGAACCAGTTCAGGCTATCCATGGCCTCTCAAAGCCTTTGGATGAAGGAACAGAGACTTAGGTTGTAATAAAAGCACGTAATTAGGACTTTTATGTTGTCTCTGGCTTCCTCACACAAGTGACTGTGCAACGTGAGTATAGGCAGTTTGACTAGATGAGTCACTGGTCTGACATTTCTAATGTTGATTGCTCATGGCTTCTTTCAACTAGTAGTGTACAGATCTCATGAAGTTCTAGACAGATCAGTAGAATGTGATAATTTATCCCACACTGTAAACAAATCTTCCTCCCTTTCCTCCCCTTTCTTTTTCCTTCTTTGTCAGACAACACAAAAAGGAAAGTCGAAGGACAGTTTTCCATTTACAAGCCTCAATGAATCAGCCAACAAAGCAAGCTCATTTAACATCATTCTTCATTTCCACCATTCTGAAGATCCTGCTTTAATTCAACCTACATCTCCTCATTTCTTCTACCATTTGGGGGATGTCACATCAAAATCTGAAAGTAGTTTCATTTGGTTTAGAAAATGGTCTGCTAATGAGACCTGCTGCAGTTTTGCTCAATGACGTCTTTGGACTTACTGGCCTAGTAATGGTATAATAGTATCAGGCCAGGCCAGGCCAGGCCAGTGATGTTCAAGCACAGTGATGGCCATTTGCATTTTGTGTGCTGCTGGACTATGCTCATATCTAGATCACCAAAGCAACATCCAAACTAGCATCCTGTGCCTGATTGGATGTTGCCATGGTGATTGAGAAGTTGCACACAACTGTGCAGTCACTAGCAGGCAACTCTACCTCCTTATCACATAGCACTTGGAGCAATCCAGTGACATTTTGCCTTTATCTCCTGCTTGAGTACTCCCAGAAGCAATTGGTGGACCACTGTTCACTTTTATTATTATTATTATTGTTGTTGTTGTTGTTGTTGTTATGTAAAACAACAGTTACACACAGCAAACGAGATCACTATGCTGGATTTCGTATTATATCACTAGTCGGGCACTTCCCTAGGTTTGTTTTTCGGCTTTTGCAGTTCTCCAGAATCATTTTGTCAATCAGTAGCTGGTCTTTTGTGCCCCTGCTTCTCCGTTTGTTTCCTTTTTGCTCTACTGGCATGATGTTGTTGACTTCGAGGTAGTCTTGAATCCTGTCTGCTATTAAGCCTGTCAGCAGCTTGAGCATAGTAGGTAGACAAGTTATCGGCCTGTAGTTTCCTGGTATGGCTCCTTTGGCTGCATCTTTCTGCATTAAGTATGTTTTGCCGGTTATTAGCCATTCACTGATGTTTCCTGTTTGCAGCATTTCATTGAACAGTTCGGCCATTTTTGCATGCAGGCTGGTCAGGTATTTGAGCCAGAAGCCATGCAACTGATCAGTGCCAGGGAATGTCCAGTTCTTCACTTTCTTCACTCTTTTCGTGACCATTTCAGGTGTTATTTCCAGCTGCTGCGTTTTGTTCTTGGAGAATTTCTTCTCGAAATCCTTTATCCACCCAGCAGTTTTGTTGTATTCTTTTTCAGCCTCCCAGAGATCTTTCCAGAAGTTGGTTGTTGCTTCTTTCTCTGGCTTTTCAATTTTCTTCTCTACTTGCTCATGTAGGCTCTGGTAGAACTGCCTCTGATTAGACTGGAACATTTGGTTCTGCCTATACTGGATAATTCTTGCTTCATATCTTTCGATCTTCCTGGCTGTAGCTGTTATCTGCTGTTTCACGATTTCCAAAGCTTCATCAGTTTTCCTTGTATTCAGCCAGTATTTTTTGATCAGATGTTCTTTAGTCTTCTCATTGTTCAGTTTCTGCTCCTTCATATTTTTTAGGTTGCTGGCATCTGATCTCAGGCTTTTTATTTTCAGTTCCAGTCGGACTTTCCACTTTGGCTTTCTAGTTAATTTTCTAGTTGGTTTTGGCTGCAGTAACCCTAATTCTTCTGTTACTATCACAGCTGTACTGTAGGCGAGCTGGTTCAGTTCTTCGATTGATGCTACCTGAACAGTTACAAGGGCAGGGTTGATGTCATTCATCAGTGGGACAAGTTGTTTTCTGCCTATAGTTTTTAGGGTTGGCAGTTGCTTTCGCTCTGTACTTGATGCTGTATGAGCCATTATTCTGTCCTTCAGTTCCTGCTGTCTTTGAGACAATGTGCCAGGTGTTTCATCCATGACTTCATGCTGCTGTTCTTCCTCTTCTTGCAGAATTTCCAGATTTTCATCAGGTTTTAGTTGATCAGTGACTCCTGGTCTTGTTGGAGCTTCTGTTGCTGCCACAATAGGCTGCGGTGCTTCAGTTTCATTAGTTTTTCGTATTTCTTCGAGTTCAGCTTCACTGAACACTTTAGTCCCACTTATGAATCTTCTCTGATCAGCTAGCCGCAGTTCTGTTATCTTCGAATCTGGGTATTCTTGTTTCCATAGCTGGTGCATCCGTTTTTGATAGCCTCGTTTTCCAGGTTCTGATTTGTAGTAACACTTCATGGCTACACGATTCTCTGACCTTGAGAATTTCTGCCGCTTCCTTGTTTGTGGATTTTGTTCCTGTAGCCCATTTGTTTGAACATGCCTGTTGTATCACAAGAAGGAAAGGCATTGGATACTGGCTGATCATCCATCAGGGATTTTCAGTGCTAATAATCTTTTCTTGTATAGGCCCATTCAATGGGATTGGTGCTCCAACACTATTCCTGAGTGAAGAAACTGACTTTTCATAAGGCAATGGAACTCATTCAGACATGCTTCTGTTGCTGCATCCACACAACAGGTGCTTCTGTAGCTGCCTCCAAGAAACGGATTAAAGTAAATCAGTTTCTCTGCAATCCGTCCTCGAGAGAATCCATCCAAAATAGGGACGGATCCTCCGAGGCCCTGTGCATTCGCACATGTGCAGGGAAGACGGATTTGGGTGGCCAGAGCCCCTGGGTGCTGTGCAGAGGCTGAGGCACCCATTCGAAAGGGGATCCAGCCTCCCGCACCACCGACGCTGCCCCCAGAGCTGCAGGACTGGAGCATGCAGTTGCCAGTCAACACACATTTCCGGCAGTGCGCAGCATATGGGGGAGGGTGGAAGGAGGCAAAAAAAGTATGGAAAAGAATGTCCTGCTTCTCAATTAAATGATTCAACAATAAAATGAACTAATGAGCTTTTGTTTTAATGGCAAAATGAACACACAATTTTTTTTTCATGCCTATTCCCAGCTTAGATTTCACAGTCCTTTTTTTCCTTTTTTTGATAGCTTCTAATGATACAGTTCAACCTGAAAGAAAAGAATAGTAAGGATGGCTTTTAAAAACTTTTTTAAAGACAAGACATCATGAACTCCACTCTTCATTTTATTTAACAATCTGCTAACAAAGAGAGAGAGATAGAAAGGAAGGAAGGAAGAACGACTGAACTGTCAAACACTACTTGCTCTAGTACAAGATGCTCAGGGCTGTTGACAGGCTGACTACAGGCCCCATCTGAAATATACCCTGCTGTTCACACTTGGTGGGCTTCTTTGGCTGAGCCTTTCAAACATTTCTTGCCCGTTCTGCTAGGCTCTGAGGTGAGAAATAGAGAGTTCCCACCATTTGTTCAGTGTCTCACCCTGGTTAATTAATGTCTGCATGGTGGAATTGTCTGAATGCTAAGTCACGAGCAAGCTGTCAGGAACAAATGTGACACCTTGTTTCCCCTCTGGTGAAGGGGAACACGGTTGTGGGTGGATGCAAGCACTTGCTGTATCTAATTTTCCGGGATGTGTGGTCCTCGTGGGGGCAGGCATGTATATATTGTAAGCAAGGGGGTCTAGTGGCACCTTAGAGACTAACAGAGAGAAAGGAGGTGTAGCATGAGTTTTCACAGACTGAGTCTTTTTGTCAGATAATGTATACTGTAAGTTAGTCTCTAATGAAGATGCAAACAGACTTAGGATGTCGAAATCAACTGGGAGAACAAACACTGCAAGCTTGATACAGAATAAATTAATTTCTGGTGCTTCTCCCTTTTCCTGTTCTTTATTCCTATGCAAAAGTAGTAATAGTAGCAGCAGCACTAGTAGCAGTAGTAGCACGAGCACCAGCAGCAGTAGTAGAAGTAGTAGTACAGTAGAAGAAGAGTTGGCTGTTTTTACCCCACTTTTCTCACCCATTTAAGGGGACTCAAAGCAGCTGACAAACCCTCTTCCACAGCAACATCCTGTGAGGTGGGTAGGGCTGTGAGAGCTAAAAAAGAGAGAGCTGTGACTAGCCCAAGGTCACTCAGCTGGTTTCATGGAGGAGGGCAGAATTAAACCCAGTATTTCCAGATAAAAGTCCAGCTCCCTAACCATGAGACCAAACTGGTTCAGTGTGAATCCATGCAAAAGTGATCCTGGACAAATCTGTTTCTGATCAGATATCTTCATGAGCCTGCCTATTTTAGTTATGCTTTTTCCTTTGCCCCTTCCCCAGAGCCATAGATAAGTATAGCATTCTTCCTTCTTCTGTTCTATTCTCCTACACAGCATTTCTCCTTCCTTTTCCTGTCCTAAGCTCCTGTGCATCTCTCCTCATATGCTCCTCTGGTCCTGTACAAAAGTGGCCCTGTGTAAATTTGTTTTTGAGTAGGAATGTTCTAGCACCTGCCCATAAAAGGAAGGAAGGAAGGAAGGAGGGAGGGAGGGAAGGAAGGAAGGAAGGAAGGAAGGAAGGAAGGAAGGAAGGAAGGAAGGAAGGAAGGAAGGAAGGAAGGAAGGAGCAATCTGCTTTCCTCTCATAGAAATGTGGTCTGCAGGAAATACTTATAGGAAGGAAAATACTGCATATTTTATTATTTTATTATTTATTTATTTATTTGTTTGTTTATATCCTGTCCTATACCCGAAAGTCTCAGGATGGGTAACAACCTCTAAAAGAACAAATTAAAACCCATTTTAAAATGAATAATATACATAAAAACATTTAAAAGATTTAGCATATTAAAATACTGAAATAATAGTATCTGCCATGCCGGGGGGGGGGGGGGGATATAATCATATCAGATCTGGACATAAGATCTCAACTTTTGGTGTGATTTTACCACAGTGGAAAGTAATGTGAGGTGAAACCTGTTCATAGTTACGCCCTTATCTGTACTAATATTGTTTTCTTGTGGTCAAAAGCTGAAACATTGGCTGATAAACCCCTTTCAACTCACTGTTCTATATTTTCGCATTGAGATTTCCACAGCCTTCTTGCAAATATTTTTGTTGTCTTGAAATGCTATCTTTGTCTTCATCTTATTTGTGTGTGTGCCTGCATTTCTCTCCCTCTCCCTCTCTCCTTCTCTGATTTAAGTAACTGTTTGTTACATCCCTTGGTGCAGATTATCATTTGAGACAACACCTTTAAGACTTTCTCTGTAGCTTTCTAGCCCTCTGGGGATTTCAAGAATAAAATTGTGTTAGTGAAAGTTTCCACCTAGTTTTGCACAGCATGACGTGAGAATGAGAACTGAGTGAATTGCTTTTTCAACTTTCAGTACTTAAATTTTATATACTCACACATACACACATTTATGCATAGCGCAACCCAGAGAGAAACGTGTGTATGCATGAGTGAGAGTTTGATTTTGGTCAAATTTGGGTTCAGAACTCACTCAAAGCCTATTCCAATTGAAGAGATTCTACCTATTTGCCTAAGAACCTTTGCACTTCATTTAAATCTCTAGCTGCCATTCCCAATGTGAGTCATAGACAGATAGATGGAGTATTTTACATGCAAACATCTGTGTTCTCACTGTGGTGAAAATCAAGTAGTAGAAGAAGAAGAGTTGGCTTTTCTACCCCACTTTTCTCACCCATTTAAGGGGACTCAAAGCAGCTGACAAAGCTTTCTAGTCTCCCCACAACAGAACACCTTGTGAGGTAGATGGGTTGTGAGAGCTCGGAAGAGAGCTGTGACAGGCCCAAGGTCACCCAGCTGGCTTCATGTGGGAGGGTGAAATTGGACCCAGTATTCCCAGATAAGAGTCTGGCTCCCTAACCACTAGAACAAACTGGCTCACTAGACCAAACTGGTAGAGAGGGGGACATTTGCACTTCAAGTGCTGATGCAGTCTCCAGCCAGAATATCAATACTTGAAGTGCAGATGGTCCAACCAGGGCACGTTTGATCACCACAGCTATGGCCCCAACAGCATCTGTTGCCTTGGTGACTGTCCCACAGCATGTGACTGTGCAACTGCAGCTCACCTGTGGCTTTGCACCTGGAAGATGGTGCAAATGTTGTTGACCAGGAGCTCACTAGCTGATCCCAGTCAATCTGTGGACATGTGTTTACTTCTCTACATCTAGTGAAGACTGGGGCAGCGTTACTGAGGTCCTGGACTCTCTAGAGTATTGGCCATGGCACAATCAGATGAGTGTGAACAGGACCTTAGTCTTGTCCAGTCCTCCTGCATTGGAGTGACCCCTGAGTCCATTAACATAAGACCCAATAGGAACAGAAAGGCAGATGGATTCAAATTCAGTGAAATTTAATTTAAATGTGGTATGGTCCAGTTCTGAATAGGAACGTGCATGATTTTATTTTATTTTTTGCATTCAATTAAAAATGAATTGAATGTTCAAAAATCTGTATTCGCGCAAATTGATCGCATTCAAATGTGGCATAATTCTGTTTGATACAAACAGATATGTATCTGATATGAACAGATATGTGTCTGATACAAAGAAATACATACCCGATACATTTCCCCAGTTTAACAAATGTCCAAACTATTTGTACAAATGTCCAGAAACATTCATATTCGTTTGAATGTTAGCATATGAATATCACAACATTCAATTCAAGTTTGACTGTCCGATTTCAGCCTAAGTCGGATGAATTTTGAATGTTACAAATATTTGTGCACATCCCTAGTTCTGAAGGTTAACCATCAGCATGAATTGTAACTGCATCAGATGGCCATATATCCCATCATCCATTAAGCAAACAGACTCCCGTAAACCCATCCTTCAGTCCTAGTAGCTTGGTCCTGTTTTCTTAAACACAGGAAATGACCAGCTTCTAGCTCCGTTTGCTGTGTTTGGAACAGCTGTAAATATCGAAGCTAAGGAATGAAAGTTACCCAGCTTTGATGTCTGCGTGGCCAGGAGCAGGTGTGTGTGTAAATATTAAGTTCTCTCTGTAAGGGCTGGAGCACTTTCTTTTAAACATTCCAGCCCCGAAACAGCAGGAACCAACTTTATACAGATTCTGCCTGCACTGAGTGCTTCAGGATATTTTGTTATGGGTCACATGGATAGGTTCTGCAAACCAACTAATGCAGTACTTAGCTGGCAAATTGATCAACACTTTTTAGATACTTTTTGGGTTGTATGGTATGCTGTGCCATGAAAAATTAATGCTAGCTTTGCAACTGAATCGAATATAAAAATGATTTCTCACTGAATTGTTCATTCAGGTGTTCAAATGTCCACATTCACAGTCAATTTGTTGCTTCTTTTTTACTGAAAAAGCCTATTTTCATCAGGAAAATACTGCAAAAGTGTAAAATATTAATTGAATCTTCATATTTGCACAATTGGGGGAATTTTTTGTTTGATTTTAATGTCTGGCTGTTTGAATGTCTGTATGTTCATTTCGATGTGAAAATGTGTGAATTTTTGAATGCAAATTTGTTTGTGCATTTCTCTATTGCCAACTAAATGATGTGGATTCATAGTAGGGATAAGCATAAATATTCGTAACATTCAAAATTTGCATGAATTCAGCTGAATATGAACATTCAAATTCCAAGCAAATGGTGGCACATTCAAAGACTGGCATTCAAATCCAAACAGAATGTTTTGATACATTTGTATGAGGCTTCATTACAGATTTGTATGGGATTCATATAGGATTCGTATGGGATTTGTATGGAATTCATATGGGATTTGTATGTAATTTGTAAGTGATTCATATCTAACATTCATATTCGTGTGGAACATTCGAATCCTACTACAGTCAAAGGGATTTATTTAAACGAATACAAATTTTCTTGCATTCAATTTGATACAAATCAAGGTGTTGACTCTGACGTACAAGGCCCTAAATGACTTGGGCCCCAAATATCTAAAGGAGCGCCTTCTCCCATATCAACCTGCCCATGCCTTAAGATCAAGCGGTGAGGCCCTCCTGGTTGTCCCACCACCTTCAACAGTGAGGCTGGTGGGCACCCGGGAGAGAGCCTTTTCTGTGATGGCCCCCAGACTATGGAATAGCCTCCCCCTCGAGGTGCGTCATGCCCCCTCCTTATATACATTTAGGAGGGCGGTGAAGACGCACCTCTTTACCCTGGCCTTTGGCTAAGCTTTTTATGTTCCCTCTCAGTACAGACACTATTATTTTAAACATATTGTATATTGTTTTATATTTGCTGACCTTTTAATGTCTTTTAATATATATTCTATTTCAATTTGTTGTAACCCGCCCAGAGACCTTTGGGTATGGGGCGGGATATAAATGTAAATAATTAATAAATAAATAAATAAATAAATAAATAAATAAATAAATAAATAAATATATAAATAAATAAATAAATAAATAAATAAATAAATAGGCATACAGGCATACATGCATGCATACATAAATACAAACAAACAAACATACATACCTTTCTATCCCTCCTTCCACTTGAGGTCTCAGGGCAAGTTCCATAAGACATGTATTATATAGATTTTTTTTGAAAACATATGAACACAGAAAGATAAGATATGGAAGGAGCTTTAAAATAACAATTCTTCATAAAGAGACATGTCTTGTCTACTTGCCAGAAGATGTAGAATATTGGCACATGAGAGCTCTTAGAAGATATGCTCCTCTATAGCCTAGAAGCCATCACACAGAAGTTCCTCTTATGTGCCACTACCCCTCACAAATATGACAGACGCCTGAAGTACAAGCAGGAATCTCTGTAGGATCTTAATAGGTCAATGTTTTATGGAGTTTTTGGCTTCTTTTTATTTTCAAGTGAGCTAAGTGAGTTTATGGTTTGTCTGCAGACGCCAAACCCATTTAAACTCTTGCTGTCTTTCTTGGGCAAGATTTGGAGACATGATGGACAGGTCAAGAAGTCTTTTGTATCAGAAAATGTGCTTTGCTGCTGCCATTGTGGTCCACCATTTCTTTATTTATTATTATTTATTTATTTGTATTTCGATCCCGCCCTATACCTGAAGGTCTCAGGGCGGGTTACAATATTATATTAATCTAAGACAGGTCCCTGCCCTCAGTCTTACAATCTAAAGAGACAAGACACAAAAGGAAAATGGTGTGGGAGGGAACAGGGGTGCTCTGGCGGCAGCAGAGTCCTTGCAAAGGTAAAAACTTTTATTTTATTTTCCTCTTCCATTCCCCACAGGCAAGATTGTTCCTTCATGGCCCGTCTGGTGGCAGTTGGGAGGGAGGGGCCAATGCTGGGAGCTTGATGGAAGGTGCTCAACCAGCTTCCTTCTCTCTTTACAGGCATTCTCAAGCAGAAAATGAAAACAAAAGCTGCACCAGAGGCCTTTTCACACTACAGCTGACGCATTCCTACCTGCCTATGTGTGAAAGGGGAACCCATCCCCACATGTCCTAGCCTGAAAAGGCTGGCACAGGGGGTGGGGCACCCCTCCCAGGCCTCCCGCTATTGGGTCAAATTTGACCCAGGGGCAGGCAGGCTGGTCCGGTTCCTTCCCCAGTTGTTGTGGGTTCTAGGGGCCTGGATCAGATCCTCTACAGCCCGCAAGAAACCCCTGTCGGCACCTACCCACCCTGGCACGGGCCTATGTGGGGATGCGCGCAAGAGGCATCTGGCTCCAGTGTTGTGTAATAGAGAAAATATTTTTTTCTCTATTCGCCTTTTCTATTGCATAATTTTATAAAGTTCAGCCAGGTCCCCTCTTAAATGCTTTCAACACTGAATAAGTCAAATGTTGGTTCCAGCTCCCTAAGAACATAGGAGGAGCCCTGCTGCATCAGGCCTCAGCCCATCTACTCCCGAGTCCTGTCCTTGATCATTCTGGTTGCCCTTTTCTGCATTTTTGTTTCAAATTATGTTATACTCTTCCTTAAGTGTGGTGGCCAAAATATTTCAGTAGTTCAAATGCTGGCTTCACAACAGGAAATATGCTTGCAGATTTACTTTCTATTCCTAATAATTAGTCACCTAATTATCCCTCGCACTGGATTTGTTTCCTCAAAGCTGCTGCACAATGGAACAACATTTTTGTTGAATTGGCCACGAAGAAGAAGAAGAAGAAGAAGAAGAGTTGCCTTTTCTACCCTGCCTTTCCTCACCCATTTAAGGGGACTCAGAGCGGCTGACAAAGCTTTTCTATTCTTCACCCCACAACAGAACATCCTGTGAGGCAGGTGGGACTGTGAGAGCTTAGAAGAGAGTTGTGACCAGCCCAAGGTCACCCAGCTGGCTTCATGCGGGAGGGCGGAATTGAACCCAGTATTCCCAGATAAGAGTCCAGCTCCCTTTCCTCATCTGTCACAGAATTTTTATTGGTGTAATTGGGTATGTATATATGTATGTATATATGTATGTATGTATGTAAGTATCTATCTATCTATCTATCTATCTATCTATCTATCTATCTATCTATCTATCTATCTATCTATCTATCTATCTATCTATCATTGATTGATTGATTGATTGATTGATTGATTGATTGATTGATTGATTGATTGATTGATTGATTGATTGATTGATTGATTGATTGATTGATCGATCGATCGATCGATCGATCGATCGATCGATCGATCGATCTTCAGTGTTCTTCACCTTGGACTTACTAACATCGAAGTGCATTTGGCATTTGGTTGTCCACTTAGCCAATATGCCTTGAATAAGTTAGTCCTGTCTAGGAATGTGCATGGATTTTTCCTTTTTTACTCAATTCGTATTGAATCTAATGCAAGAAAATTCATGGTCGTTTGAATAAATCCCTTCAAATGTGGTAGGATTCAAATTCGAAATGAGTGTTCCATATGAATTTGATACAAATCCTACAGGAATCCCATTTGAATCCCATATGAATCAGTAACAAAGCTTCGTACAAAGGTATCAAATTATTCGATTTGAATGTTGAGCTTCGAGTGTCCCAACACTCAATTCAAATTTGAATGTCTGAATTAAGCTGAGTTTGTACAAATTTTGAATGTTACGAATATTTGTGCACATCTCTAGCATTGCTGCCAGCAAACATTGTTATCTTATTCTTATTCCTACTTCTGTATCAGTTATGGATAAATTTAAAAGCACAGGGACCAATACTGAAGCATGGTACTAAATGTGTGTACTTAGTAGCATTCCCAACACAGACACACAGACACACACAGACACACAATTTATTAAAGAATATTGGTTTCGTTTAACTGATAAAAGAAAGTCTTTAACTACAATCAAGGCAAAGAGGGAACAAGTCTTTAAACAAATTCGCCAGCTCTGCTAGCTAATGCAGAGCAGTGGAAACAAAGCAGAGATGCAAACAAGTATAAGGAAGCAGGAGGAGCTTTAGGACCAGATGTTAGGCAAAAGGAGCCTGATAACAGCGGAGTGAATATTTTAATGCAAAAATGAAGGGAGGGGTGAGAGAAAGCAGAAGCAGGCTTAACAAAGGAGAGAGCAGGATTATATCTATCCTAGGGCATTCATTTGATCAAAGACAGACTTCCAAGTACAAAAAGTGGGATTGTGCTGCCAAAACATTGACGTGGCAGTTAAGGGTGGAGGAGGCAGCTCAACCTTTTCCTCCAGTCTAATATCTATCTATCTATCTATCTATCTATCTATCTATCTATCTATCTATCTATCTATCTATCTATCTATCTATCTATCTATCTATCTATCTATCTATCTATCTATCTATCTATCTATCTATCTATCTATCTATCTATCTATCCCGCCCTATACCCGAAAGTCTCAGGGCACGCTACAATATTATATTAACCTTAGACAGGTCCCTGCCCTCAGGCTTACAATCTAAAGAGAGAAGATAGAAAAGGAAGAAGGTGTGGGAGGGAACAGGGAACAGCAAAAAGGCAAGTACTTGAGGTCTTCAGTTCCAATTCTTCTGTTCATTTCTTATTGCTGGAATTTTTCCTATTCTCTTTACTCTCATTATTCTCTCACTAGCATCCCACCATTTACCCAAAGAGTCACAGAATTTTTTTTTTAAAAAAATACTAAAATACTGATTAATAATACCTTAAAACATACCACATAATAATCACTTTGTGCAAGAAAACTACTGTATTTTCTGGCATATAAGACTACTTTTTAACCCAAGAAAATCTTCTCAAAAGTCAGGGGTCATCTTATACACCGGGTGTTGTTTTCTTATACGGCGAGTATATCCCAAACTCTATATTTTAATTGGAAAGTTGGGGGTCGTCTTATACGCCCAGTCATCTTATACGCTGGAAAATACGGTAATTGGTCAAGTTAAGATCTTTAAAAACTTCATTTTAATTTGTATGTAATACTATATTGGGGTAGAAAAGCCAATTCTTCTTCTTCTTCTTCGAGTGCTTCATGCTACTGAATGTAGAAACACCACACCTCAGACACTCTGTTGGAGCACAGGGGGCTAGGCATGAAGACATATCCTTCAGTCTAGACATCAGGTATTTTTGGAGATACTGTTTTTGCCCTTCTTCATTGGCAGCATCTGAAGAGACACGATCCGGATGTACTTCTTCCTGAACTCTCTCAATTCCAGAAGTGTGGACTTTTCACTTATTCATTCTATTTATTTAACATGCCCCTCCCTCAAAGAACAATTGCAAATGCTTTGTCATTCTCTCACAGCACTGAGCAGTTTGTCTGTAGCCTTATCTTGCACGCTGGCATGGAAATTAAGTCACCACATCTGCACCAGCCGCATAACAGGTTTGATATTGTAGAGATAATTGTTTTATTAAAATATTTGCTCTTTTGCTCCTGACAAGATTTCTGACAGGCTGGAAGCCTTTGCCTAGCGCCACGCTGGCCATTACTGCTTTGATTTCCACAATGCCTTTCTTTATTTAATAGGCCTGAAATATTGATTAACATTTACAGATTCAATTCCAAGCACTTGCCAGAGGTTACAGAGAGCTGGTTGCGCCAGTCAAATCTGAAGGTGTAATGAAATCCCCTACTGTGCCTGTCAACTTATCCCCTGTACAGGTCATTTCCCACAAGTTCTCCAGTGTTGGAAAAAAAGAAAAAAAAAGCAGCCATTTTTACTTCAAACATTTGGTTAGCGACAGGAAAAATCTGTCTCCTGCACTATATTCACCCGCTTTTTCAAGGAAATTGAATAGACTCATTTCAGCTTACATTTCTCTGGCTTCTAAGAACATAAGAGAAGCCCTGCTGGATCAGGCCACAGCCCATCTAGTCCAGCATCCTGTCGCACACAGTGGCCCACCAAATGCTCATGGGCATCTCAAGCAGAGACAAGGACAAACCTTTTCCTATTCTCGAATCCCAACAAATGGCCTTAGAAGCATCCCGCTTTCCCCTCAAGCCTGAAAGTTGTACCTAGGTATTCATTCTAGTAGCCATTGATGCATCTGTCATCCATAAATTTCTCTAATCCTACCTTAAAGCCATCTAGACTGGTAGCTGTTATCACCTCTTCTGGCAGCAAATTCCATAAACTGATGACCCTCTGGGTGAAGAAATACTTCCCTTTGTTGGATCAAACTCTCCTACCCATCAGTTTCATAGAGTACCCCCTGGATCTCTCCATAAATGTGTGACCGAGGTGGACCAAGGAGGGGGCAATATCAATCCACATCTGATCAGCACTGGTATGATCTCAATTGAAACTCATGAATAGGTCAACCCATTTTGGACTCCTCTGACCAGGGCCCAGGTTTGAATTGTAGGCCCATACTTGATTTAGACCGTCTTCCGAAGGACTGAATCTAGGACTTTCTGGATGCCATGAAGCTACGGGGTTTACATTAACTGTCATGGCCTTACAAATGCTAGAATAAAAATGGTTTCTCTTTGCTTTCTTGTTGTTCGTTATTCCTTTGCACAGAAACCAGAGGATGATGAATTCAAATGGAACACAAGACCATTTTTCTTTGATGAGATTGTTACTCTGCACTAGCCAATTTGTCTTTTTATTTTCTAAAACTCTAAACACTTATTAAATATGCTTGTCCGAGATTTCAGTAAGAAATAGGAAAGGCCAATTATTGTTACATTTCTAAGAAAACTGAGTGGCTAACTGCACAGTCACAAAAAAGAGGGGGGAAAAAACCTTCAGAGTTATTCTTTTAGTATTTCTCCAATCATCCAAATTTAAATGTGCAATGTTACAAATATTAGAGAAGCCCATAAATACATTCAAATATCTTGGCATTATTATATTTGAGGAAAATCGAAGCAAGCAAATGAAGCTAAACTATCTCTTAGTTGTACTACAACAGACATTGGGGAAAATTAAACTAATTATTAGGTGGAGATTCAGCTATAAAAATGAAGAGTCTCTACCAGTTTTATTTCTTTCCAGGCATTGCCAGTTATATTACCAATAAAAATAATAAACCAATGACAATCACTTTTTAATGGCTTCATTTTTTTCAGCCCGTAAAACCTAAAATACATGCACACTTATTATATAGGAAACTTCTTAAGAGTGGCTGGGGTGTTTCAAGACTTGATCTTTATTTTGTAGCTTTTCAGCTCCAATAAATGATTTCATTCTTCTTATATTATAAGGGCAAAATGTAGTTAGGTCCTGCATCCATGAAGAGGAATGGAATACCTCCACTGAAGACCTCCAATGAATGAGAACCCAGTACCTCCTGTGGCAACCTATTCTACTGACTGATCTCCCCCACTGGAAGGAATTTTTTTCCCTAATATCTAATCTGCACTGACTCCCTTAAAGTTTCTGTAGCTGTGCAGTCTTATGCCACATCATGGAATCATAGAGTTGGAAGGGACCTCTAGGGTCATCAAGTCCAACACCATACTCAATGCAGGATTTCCTAAACCATCCAGACAGATGTAGGTCCAGCCTCTGCTTGAAGACCTCTAGTGAAGGAGAACTTGCTACCTCCTGTGGCAACCTATTCCACTAACTGATCACCCTTATTGTCAGGAAGTTTTTCCTAATATCTAGTCTGTATTGACTCCCTTGAAGTTTTATCCCATTGTTTCTAGTCCTCCCATCTTGTGCAAGTGAGAATAGGGATGATCCCTCTGCACTGTGACAGCCCTTCAGATGCTTGAAGACCGTGATCATGTCTCCTCTCAGTCTTCTCTTCTGCAGGCTAAACATTCCTAGATCCTTCAACCGTTTCTCGTAGGACATGGTTTCCAGACCACTAACCATTCTGGTAGCCTTCCTTTGAACTTGCTCTAGTTTGTCAATGTTTTGTGTAAATTTAGTTTAGAGAGGGATTTGCCTCAAACACCTATCCACACACTAGTTGGGTCTCTTTGCCTTTTGTTCCTTTGCCTCCTTTTCCTCTGCTCTTGTCCATTACTAGTGATTGGAAAAGAAAGGCCACATATGGACTTAATTTTCATTTAGTGTATTTGTAGTTATGAAATATTGTTTGTACCTTTGGACACTCTGAAATTGTTTATATCCATATATACCACCCATTTGTGATCCTTTTATTTTCCATTTTACTGTTTCTTTTTGGGGGATTCTATTGGTTATATGTATTTCTGTTGTTGAATCCCTGTATTAGGAGATTTTGTTGGACTGGTTGGATTATTAGTGTTTCCCATTTAATTCTGACTGGTTGGTGCCTCTTCTCCCATTTTTAAAAGTTTTTGATACATGCTTCCTTTCACGGATTACTTTGCCCATTTCTCATTTTTCAAGCCTCAAGCACTGGCAGTCTTCTTTAAAGTGTACTTTTTTTTCCTGCAGATTTTCCTCCTTTTGTGGTGCTGGAAGATTGGAGAAAAGCCGGGCATGGGGGCGCTCAGAGGCAAAAGAAGCTTTTTAGCAGGCTTTTTATTGCTGGGGGACACAGCCTTACAGTGGGTTGGTGGCTGGACTGAGCTAGCCTTCCCCTGAAAGACATGTGTTTAGATCATAACCCATAACAGAATGGCCAATTACAATTGTTGCCAGATCCTAAATAGCAATGGGAAAAATGTCATTTTGGTTCTGTTACAGGAAGTTGTGAATATCTCTCTTACTTTAAAATCAATGGAACCTAAAGGCTGGCACGTGTGTATGAGAAATATGATATATTTTGCTGCATTCAGTTCTGCCAACACATTATACAACATGCCAGATACATGAAGGGGGACAATCATGCATCAAATACTCTTCTATCTTTGTCATATGTATGTATAATTATAGTGCTTCCATGGTTACATTTGTGCCGGCTTTTTGCACCATCAGGAAATAGTCTGTTGTCCTGGACACAAAAGCTGCCTGTCCTTATTTTAGTCTTGCATTTCATCTTAATGGTACTTTTTGATAAACATCATCAAAGACTTTGCTTTTTTGAAGGAGATGGGAGCCTGTGAACTCCACCATGAAACGTACAGCTTGATCAGATGAATATGTTCATGCAGAAGGGTGAAATGCCTGGTTTCTTTCAGTTCTGAAGGTAGGCTGCACTTTCTGGAAAAGTAAATTTGCTTCCTTTAACCATACGCAGTTTCAGGGCACTGGAGATGAAGAGAAGAAGCAAGAGGATGTGGTGGTGGAGGAATAGGCAGTGGGATTTGAGGGGGAGGGGATTTCATGCCACGTTGAGATGAACATGTGGCTTTCTCTTTCAGTCTTTGGCAATACAATAGACTCAAAATACTTTAGGGAGTTCCTGTTGGCCCTACCAAATATGGCTGTGCTGGTCAAGATGTATCAAGATCAGGACCCAAGGGCCTTTTCTCGCTTAGGCAATGGGGACAGCACCAGGATGTTCCTGCTTGGAGTATCCACAGACTGCAGAGCCAGTCTTGGAAGGGAAACAAACAAGCAAACAAATAAATAAGTAAGTAAGTAAGTAAAATGTGAAAGAAGAGATAACTTCAGATTTCACTAAGAGTTATGGAGGAATTGCTGTAGCTGAAGGTGGAACATTTGCTTTGCCATGTAGAAGGTCCTAGATTCAATTCCTAGAATCTTCTGGAAGGAGAGAGTTGCGAATCACTCAGGTGTTACTGTCAAGGAAACATGATGGAGTAATCATGAGCTGAGGTCACTTGGGGGGGGGGTCATTTTTACTTAATAGATATATAAGTTTTTGATAACTTTTAATATGAAGGTGACAGACAAATTCCTGATATGGCCTGTGTACTAGGACTGTCAGACAATGAATAAGTGGTGAAACTTCACACTGGAAGTGTGTCTTTGAAATCTCTTTACAACAGTTTGGTTCATGGGCAGTTTCTGTAGTGGATCAAAAGGTAGTTTTAAGAGAGTGAAAAGTAGCTTCCAGATGGAGGGTCACTCCTTTCTAGGGGTGTGCACAAAGTATGAAGGTGTGCACAGTATGACTCGAATGTGGGAAAATTCAACTTCAGATGAATCTCACCCCCATGAATGTGGGGGGCTTTGTACTTGCACATGAATATACAATATGCATGCATCAAATGATTGCAAACTTCCCCCATCCCTCCATTCCTGCCACACCAGTTACCTGTCCTCCTCATCACTGCTGCTGCCACACCTTCTTCTAAGGCACTTCCGGGTCTGCATGTGTAGAACTAGAAGTGCCTTTTTGGCCTCTGGAAGGCCTATTTCGGCCTCTAGAGCATGCTGAAATAGGCCTGGGATGCCAATGGAGCCCACCCCAAAAGGTAAAGAGGTCCGTGGGAGGCAGACTGGAGGCCGGTGGCATTCTCAGGCCTATTTTGGTGCTCTTCTGAGGCCAAAACAGGCCCTCCAGAGATCCAAACTGGCCTTCCGGTTCTGTATGTGCATGCACACAGAACCAGAAGGTCTAGGAAGAAGGTACAGTGGCAGCAGGTAAGTGGGGTGAGGGGTCCTCTGGGGGGGGCAACAGGGGGCCCATGGGGGGGTGAGGCCCAAGGAGGTCCGGTATCCACTGAAGCTTTGACAGATACCAGGATATCCTATTTGTGTACAATACGGCCATGGATCTCCAAATTCGTACATATTCATACAAATTCCGGATATCACAAATACTTCTGCACATCCTCTCTCCCACAATTGTCACCGCTCTGATTGATGATGGGTAGATCCAGAATTCTCCACCATACTTACAAGGTAAAGTTCGCTCAAAGGTTTACAATTGTAGCTCCCTCCCACAAATGATTCCCCTTATGCACACACTGTTCATCCTATGCTTATTACCAGAGCTTTCTTGCTTTAGCTGGACCCTGAGCAGGGGGGAGAACCTCCTTGAAGTCAGAAATATTCATTTATTCTTTGCCTCTGGCTCACTCTTGTTTTGTCTGCTAGTTCTGACCTTTGATTATACACTGACACAATCTGGGCTGTTGGTGACTGATTAAAGATCTTTGGCGTGGCGGTGGAGAGCTTAATGAAAATGCTGACTTGGAAGTAGAAGCTATGGAAAAATAGGGATCATTAAGCAAGATGAACCAAAGATATGGTCACTGATGCCTTATTTTTGTTTTGTTACTTGTTAGTCAAGTTTGGTGCCTGGGAACTAAGCAGACCAAAGGAAGCCTTCTTGATCATAATGCTATTTTATGTACAGGCATGATTAAAATACAAATACTTTGAACAACTTTGATTGCCAGGCCTCAGAAATGATCACTGGAGAGCTAGAAAAGCAACACATAAAAGGGATTCCCCCCTCCCCGCAAAATGTTTATATTTAAAATGGAAAATGAAGTTGTGATATAAAATAATAAAATGCACCTCTTTTAAAGGCAAAAACAAAAAACAGGGATCTGAACTCCTATCTCATCCTTTCACCTCAAAGCCTGGCAACACCTCCCTAGCAAGAGATGTTCACCCAATTTTCCAGGGACCTGATTGGTTGCTGGCTGGCATTATTTGTAGTCATGCTGCAAATTGGCTAGGTTTCCCTATGTCCCCTCTTAATGCAATTTGAGAAATGAGTTGCATCTGAAAAAAAAGAAAGAAAAAAATGGGACAATTCCTCCAAGTCTTTGAGGTGAGGTAAAGCTCATGCAGGTAAAATGTTTGTCAACCCCACTCCAAATTTGGCCAGAAGTAGGGAAGTGCATTGATATTTGAAATATTCACTCTTTGTACAAATTTGTACAAATTTGTATATTCGTATATGAATCAAATATCCAGACATTCACACTTTGGTATTTGTATGGATATTATTTATTTATTTATTTATTTATTTATTTATTTATTTATTTATTTATTTATTTATTTATTTATTTGTTTGTTTGTTTGTTTGTTTGTTTGTTTGTTTGTATTTCTATCCCGACCTATACCTGAAGGTCTCAGGCGGGTTACAATATTATATTAATCTTAGACAGGTCCCTGCCCTCAGGCTTATAATCTAAAGAGACAAGAAGCAAAAGGAAATGCTGTGGAACAGGGAACAGCAGATTTTCCTATTCTCTTCATTTTGAATTTTCTCTTCATTTATGACAAACCAGATGATGGTAGAGATAGTCAGCCGGCATCCACTCAGCCCCACCCTGTTCAGCCTCAGTACCAGACATTTTCTCAACAGGTGGGTCGGCTGCCGTAGTCTCTTTGCCATCTTGTGATGGGAGCAGTTGGAAGAGGGAGGAGGCACTTTTATGAGCAAGGTGACAGACCTCAGCCTGCTTCCTCTCTTCTGCTCCTCTCAGGCAAGATGGTTTGTAGCCTTGTGATGGCAGTTGGAGGAGGGAGGGGCACTGCTGGGAGCAAGATGGCAGAGCCCAGCCTGCTGCCTCTTCTCCACTCCTCTCAGGCAAGATGGTTCTCAGCCTAGTAGTGGCAGTTGGAGGAGGGAGGGGCACTGCTGGGAGTAAGATGGTGGAGCCCAGCCTGTTGCCCCTTCTCCACTCCTCTCAGGCAAGGTGAATATTTTGAGTTATTTGTATGAATAATTCAGACATTTGTTTGTGTACAGATACATTTGTGTATGTGTATATGTAAGTCTGTATGGATATGTTTGTATATGGATACCTTGTGCATATCCATATGAAAATGGATTGCGTACAGGATGCATACGGATACATAAGAGATGCGTATCATTGGATACATATCAAATATTCAAACAAATAGATACAAATGTATTCATATTGGTTTCAATGTCCAGACATTCATTTTTTCTTGATTCGTACGAATTCGGATTTTCGAATATTTGATTTGTTATGAATCAAATGTCAAAAATTGCATTTGTGCACATCCCTAGCCAGAAGGCATCCCTCTCTCCACATGTCTGATCAGAGCTGGAGATGGTGAAGGGTCTTGGAGAAGCATCACAATGAGGAAGAGCCTTATTATGGGAGTGGTCCAGCCCAGAGGTAAAGTAACAGCCTTCAACATAGGAGGATTGGTGATTTGATCTCAGTTCTACATTTGCCAATAAAACTGTGTAGATATCTTGCATGTAATCTCCAAGGCTCAATCAAACAGCAGCTTGGAAATAAAGAAATGAGTGATATAACAAAGATATATATAAAAAATGTTTGCTTAAGAGAAAATTAAGAGACCCCCCCTTCTCGTACCACTACCATTTCCACCATCATTATGTCATACTGTTCCCCCTAGGACCTCATGATTCTTTCCTGACTTGCCTCGAGTGTTTTCCACAGAAGAGTCCTGACCAACAGACAAATATACAGGTTAGGAGCGTACTGAGAATTTTTTTTAGCTTTTTTCAGCTGCAACAAGGAACTTTTGGGAAAAAATGTTCAATCCTCTGAGCCCAAGCCTGAAAAGGTAGACAGATATATATATGAATTATGTCTGTGAACATTTTCTTATATGCTTGATCCAATTACCCCAAAATCTCTGAGAAATCTAGTTTCAAATTCTCCTAAGCCTTTTTGACCCCCTATCTACACTTGGCACAATATGAGTTTTTTAATTGCCTTGTTAAAGAGAAGATGACAGCTGACAATTGTTTGGTTCGGAATCATGGAGCTGCTAATGTCTCTTCCTCCAAACGGGGGACACTAATGATTCATGCAGGAACAGTTCTTTGTCCTCAGTTGTACACCATACACTTCTGCGCTGTCATCTTTGCTTGTAGAGGCAAGAAAAAGAGGAGGGAGGTGGAAAAGATATGCTCTTGCCTTCATGGTAGATTTTCTCCATAAAGCATGTCATTATATTCTGATGTTCCCCATGATTCCTGCTTTGCTCAGCCAACTGAAAGGAGTTTTCATTCCTTGCTCTGTTTTGATTTGATTTTTAAACCTTCATTACAAAAAGGTTTTATGTAATAGTGATGTGCAAAATTTTTTTTTTTTGCATTTGAATTCAAATTGAATAGAATATCCAAACATTCAATTTGATTTGAATCTTTACATTCAGAATGCAACAAAATCCTATTCGAATCGAATACATTCAGATCTATCCATTTGAATGTTAGATTTGAATCTGAAGAGATAGATTGTGGGCATTCGAACCCGAATAGAATGTCTACACATTTGAGTTTAAACACTGAATGAATTTTTAATGATCCGAAAGATTCGTTTGAATGATTTGAAACATTCAAATGTACAGATACGAATGTGCAGATACAAATGTACACATACGTATCTGTAAGCATCTCATGTGTACCTGTACGCACTTGTGTACGAAATGCGTACAGATCCGTATGATATATACAAACGTTGTTGTCATCCGTATCTTCAGATGTGAATCTAACATTCAAACGAATTGATTCAAATGTATTCAATTCGAATTGGATTTTGTTGCATTTGGATTCTAAACATTCAAATCAAATCGAATGTTTTGACATTCTAGTCAAATAGAATTTGAATGCAAAAAAACCATTTGTGCACATTCCTAGTTCGTATGTGTTACACGTATCTGTATGCATTTCGTACGCATCCCGTTTTATCCTGTATGCATCCTGTTTTCATCCCGTACTATCAGTGCAAATGAATACAGATAAGTATAAGATTTGTACAGATATATATGTAATACATGTGCATCTGTACATTCAAAAGTTTCGAATCTAGGAATGATCCAGAAAAGATGAACATTTGTGGATGCTGAACAAGGGAGCCAGAAAGGACGGATTCCTGAGGCTGTTCTGGAGTCATCATCAGAGGCCAGACCTGGGAGCTGGAAAAGCTGTAAGGGGTGACTTTGGGGAGGAGGAGGAGGAGAGTTGGCTTTTCTACCCCGCTTTTCTGACTCATTTAAGGAGACTCAAAGCGTCTGACAAACCTTTCTATTCTTCTCCCCCCAACAGACACCCTGTGAGGTGGGTGGGGCTATGAGAGCTCAGAAGAGAGCTGTGACTAGCCCAGGGTCACCCAGCTGGCTTCATGGAGGAATGTGGAATCAAACCCTGTATTCCCAGATAAGAGTCCAGGTCCCTAACCACTAGACCAAAGTGACTCACAGTTTGGGAGGGAAGAAATATATCTTCCGGAACTGTATATAGCGGTGATGGCCAACCTATGACACACGTGTCACAGGTGACACACCAAGCCCTTTTGGGTGACACACCTGGTCACCCTGGCACCTGGGCATGTAGTGCTTGCTTGTTCTTGAAGTGTATAAAATATCAACTTTCAATTGAAGATTTAGCAAATGTAAAGAATTATTTGTTTTTGCTTTTAATAAAATGCATATATCAAAAATATAACTTTTTTACTAGAGCTACAAATATCACAAAATTATGGATATTTCTAGATGTGACACAGCACCTGAGTTAAGCTAGGTTTTCTTGCGAATTTTGACACACTGAGCTCAAAAGGTTCACCATCACTGGTATATAGTGTATATAAACGGGCCCTGGAGCACTAAGGCACTGTAAATACTTGCATGTCCTGGGTGCAAGTAAAACCAAGAAAACCTACTCTCCGTTTGTGCTGTCTCTTTTGTCTTCTTGTTATTCTCACCTCCTGGGTTACCCGAAGAGCCTGCGGTGGCCCTTTAACACCTCAAGCAATCATACTCTCCATTGTCCAGTTCTTGTAGTCAAACAATATACAGCCTTGGGCTGCTTTCTGGAGGGGTAATTTCCCTTAAGGGGTATCCTAATTTGGAGAGAGGAGTGAAATGCACTACATAATCATGTTTTTTTTTTCCCCAAGCTTCATGCAACTAACACAATGGCTGGAACATGAAGTTGTACCGTCCATACTGATGAAGATTAAAATAAATGTTCCACAAACCCGTGCCAACTTTTCATGCAAAGCAAGCTTTGCCAAACGAAAGGGAGAAAGTGCAGCGAAGTCATTTCAGTTCTATTTTTTGAAATGTGAATGCATGCACACACACACACACACAAGGGTAGCATTTGTGTCTTTACATCAGGAGCATAAAGCTCTGTTTCACAGGCGAGCACAAAGCCTCCAGTTTGCTGTTATCTATCATCCATATTATTTGCCTTTCCATCTCCTATAGTGATAATGCTCAACAGATATTTTGTTAAACTCTTTTTCAGTCCTTTCAACAGCCTATATTTTTCAAGGAAAGAAAAGGGACCTTTAATCAATTTGAAAGCTTCCCCCCCCCTCCTCCTTTTTAAACTGAAATCTTTGACTTTTTGAGCATGGTTACCTCCTCAAGAATCCAATTTTAAACTTTAAATAAAATCATTTCCCGACAATGAAAAGAATGTCTTTGGCCTTAATGTGTCCTTGTGTTATCCTAGAAATCTTTCTCGTTTTGTAATTATTTCACAACTTTGCATTCCCCCACTACCACCACCCTGAATTCACAATATTCTCAACATTAATTACTGGAAATACATAACTACATGAATGTTAACTCCTACAGATCTGCCTGCTGTTAGAGGGGGAGGGCGAAGGGAGAGATGGGGCGATGGGGCGATTGGCACTGCATTGCATCATTCTGAACTGGGGATGTGGATGATTTATTTATTTATTTATTTATTTATTTATTATATTTGATTCATATCAAATCAAATGCAAGAAAATTAATATTTGTTCAAATAGATCCCCTTCAAATGCGGTAGGATTCATATCCAATATGAATGTTCAATCCCATACAAATCCCATATGAATGCATATGAATAGCATACGGATCCTATATACAAATGCATATGAATAGCATACGGATCCCATACAAAAGCATACAAATAGTAGGATCCTGTGTATGAATGCACACATATAGTGCACAGATCCCATAAAAATGCATACAAATAGTAGGATCCTATGTACGAATGCATACAAATAGCATACGGATCCCGTACAAATGCATACAAATTGCATACGGATCCCATACAAATGCATACAAATAGCATAGGGATCCCATATACAAATCCCATACAAAGCTTCATCTGAATGTATCAAAACATTTGATCTGAATTCAAATATCAATCTTCGAATGTGCCAGCGTTTGACTTGAATTTGAATTTTGAATGTTACCAATATTCGTGCAGATCCCTATTCTGAATTCCACTTTCAGAACATAAAAGCAACTGTGCGGGATCAGACCATACTCCATCTACTCCCACATCCGGTCTCACATGGTTGCCCACCAATTGTTTCTGGGCATTATCAACCAAAAGACAAAGGCAAAACTTTGCCTGTTCTAGACTCATTGCAAATGGCCTTGAGAGGCATCCTGCCTACTTGCTTATCCAACCTGGAAGTGATAACTAGGCATCCATTTTAGTAGCCATTGATGCACCTGGGGCTTATCTGTCATGCCCTGTTCAGCATCATCAGAAGAGGAGGATATGCCTGCAATGTGACCACAGGCTGAGGAGCAGCCACAGCAGGGCACGGCAGGCATGGAAGAGCTAAGGCCAGGCCCAGGTGAGCAGCCAGAGAGCTCTGGTGATGAATCCACCAGCTGTGAGCCTAATCAAAGGCTCTCTCATCACTTGCTTAGGCAGCAGAAGCAGGTGAGACAGAGATCAGAGCGATTAGCCCAGCTGCACCATGGGTGTGGCTCTGACTCCTCTATTTAAGAACAAGCTCACCTTGCCTCAAGTTGCTGCAGACGTCTTAGCTTGA
Source organism: Aspidoscelis tigris stejnegeri (assembly GCA_023333525.1). Taxonomy (NCBI): domain Eukaryota; kingdom Metazoa; phylum Chordata; class Lepidosauria; order Squamata; family Teiidae; genus Aspidoscelis; species Aspidoscelis tigris. The sequence goes on from JALMGA010000005.1 coordinate 9,460,034, forward strand.
AATCCTGCACTCCTTGTGAGTTGCTGACCCTTTGGACTGCCTGACCCTTGCTGACTTTCTGGACTCCTAGACCCCGGACTGGAACTGACCTCGAGAACGCCTGGAACCCTTGGGACTGAGTAGCTGTGCAGTGTTTGTCTGTTGCCTGGCCGGCCTGCAACGTGACATTATCTCCACTTTACCCCGTATCAAATTGAATGCAAGAAATTTTTTGTTCATTTGAATAGATCCCATTCAAATGTGTTAGGATTCATATTCGATACGAATGTTCAATCCCACACAAATCCCATACAAATCTAATATGAAGTTTCATACAAATGTATCAAAACATTCAATTCAAATTTGAATGTCAGTCTTCAAATGTGCCAACATTCAATGTGAATCTGAATGTCTGAATCTGGCCGAATTTGTCCTAGCAGGATTTGTCATGCTGGTAGCTCACTCTGCAGTGCTCCTGTGCAAAGGTTGCATGGGGGCAGAGTGGCACCTTTTCGCACTTGGCAAAAAGGGACACTCCAAGTGTGCTCCCAGAACATACGCATTTTGCAGAGACACTTCTATACTAGCAGCATCTCTGAGAATGCCGGCTTGTCCTGTGCCCAGGATAGCCATGGAGCACATTTTCACACCTCTTACAGGTGTGACAAACATTGTTGTCCTTGAACTAGCAGAGGCCACCAGTATTGAGGCCATGCTGCTGAGGACACAGCTGCGCTGGGCAGGGCATATCTCTAGAATGCAGGATCATCGCCTCCCAGAGTTGGTGCTCTATGGTGAACTCACCACCGGCTACCAAAACAGAGGAGCCCCAAGGAAGAGATACAAGGACTCTCTCAAACAATCCCTCAGCCTTGGCCATATTGATCACAATCAATAGCCCACTCTGGCCTTGAACTGAGAGGCATGGAGATGCACCATCCACAGCGCTGCTGCCTCCTTCAAGAATGTGTGCAGAACCAGTCTCGAGGAGAAAAGACAATGCAAGAAGAACCGTGCCATCACAGTACCACCCAATAATAATAATATTTATTTGTATACCGCCCTGTGGCAAACCAATCCGGGCGGTTAACAACAATAAATATAAAAAATATCATATAAGAATAAAACATAAAGGAGACCTTTCCTTGTACCTTCTGCAAATGGACCTGCCTTGGTCTGTTTAGACAGCAACGCACATGCAGCAAGCATGGGTCAAGCCCTCCCTAATCTTCCTTCGTGAAGCCAAGCCATGATGATGATGACAGGTGGAAGAGGTTCAAATGGAGTGTGCAAACAGGTGGTGCAGTTGTGCGCTGTGTTGACTGGTCGCTGTGGTAACAGTGTTGCAGCTGTGCCATCGCAATCACTTCCTTAATGGAGCTGATTCATACTTAGCTGCCATGTAGTAAGTGCTTGTTAAGTTTCAAATAGGGATGTGAATGAATATTCGTATTATTCATTATTTGGACAAATTTGGAGAAACTCAGACATTCGTATGCAAATCAAATGTCCAGGCATTCGTACTTTAGTATTTGTATGAATACAAATATTTCAAGGTATTTGTACAAATAACTTGGACGTTCGTATGTGTATACATCACGTATGCATCTATACCAGTGGTTCCCAACCTGGGGGTCGGTACCCCTTTGGGGGTCAAACTACCCTTTCAGAGGGGTCACGACGAGTCCCCCACCACCCTTCCCTCCCACCTCCCAGCTGCCCCACCCCCATGGTTGGGGGTCTCCACAACATGAGGAACTCCATTAAGGGGTCGCGGCATTAGGAAGGTTGAGAACCACTGATCTATACGCATCCATATGGGATACAAATGGGATGCATATGTGATGAAAAGGGATATGTACGGATGCATATGAGATTCATATCATTGGATTCACATCGAATAGTCATACAAAGAGATACAAATGTATTCATTTTGGTTTGAATGTCCAGACATTCTTTCTTCTTTCTTCGTAAGAATTCAGATTTTTAAATATTCATTTCATTACTAATCAAATGTCGAAAACTGCATTCGTGCTCACCTTCAGTTTCAAATGATTGGGGCATCTCAAAGTGTGGACACCCAAGTCTTTTCACAATGTTGCCTTCCTGGGACGTTTTCCCAAGGAAGGTGAAGTGCAAAAAGGGCCTCTGTTTCGGCTTCTGTCTTCTATTTGTATTTTGTATTTTCTGTGCAACTTAATACTGCGTTATTTTATATCGATTGAATTGTCCTTTTGTTTTTCTTTTCGTAAATCACTATGCACAATTTTTCTTTGGAGAAGCAATATGGAAAGAAAAGACACAGTGAGTCCCCCAAAGCACGGTCATTCAGTTTCTCCTTAAATTCGTCCCACCGGGGAAAATATGTTCCATTTGTGAATTGTGGCGCTTAGAGAAACTGTTCCTTTAGCCTCCAGCTTCACTTCTGCCGCAGCAACGGTAGAGTTGCTTTTGACACTATCATGCTCCCGTCTCATTGACATACGCAGGGATAATATCCAAAGACACTCCTCCCAGCCATTCATGTGCATCAGGCTTGGGCCTCTTGCTGTCACCTTGATAGCACCAATAAATGACTGCGCACTGATCCAGAAGCGCCTTTTTCCCATACAGCGCAACTGGTCAGATGTCTAAAGCAAACTCTATAGAGTTACATGAGATATACCCTTCCCTGTGTATTGAGCCATTCATTATATACACGTATAAACTTCTTTCCATTTTGACTGTGCAATTTCACTTGCTCTTTCCCTGCCCCCTCCCCCGTTTATCATACGGTTTTCTTTCCACCGCCTGAATCCAAAAACTGTTTTTGTAAGCCCTTGCCACACAAAGGGAGACTTTTCTTTGATATTAGGTGGTGGAGATCTCATTCTGTACAGCAAACGGCAGCTGACTTTCATACCCCATTCTGTTTCTGTCTTGATCTGTGAGCAGAAGAAAAGGGGTCCAATTGCAGTTAAAAACCAAAGCTGGGCAGCATGTTATAAATAAAGAAGGTGCTTCGCCATCCTTATTCTTAGTGCGCTTTGCTGCTGAGGCCAGATAAAAGTTCACAGGGAGAAGAGGAGACAGAAAGAGAGATTGCAGGACTGGAATATGAAACTCGGAAAGAAAAATTCCAGGGGGGCTGCTGAGCTGGTGTTCTGTGGAAAATAATCAGGCAAGCAGCTTGTGGTACATTAAAGGCTAGTCAATTTCAATATCACAGGCTTTTGTGCGCTACATTATCAGATCATCTGAGGGAAGGGCCTTGTGTATCTTGTGGGTTTCTTTGGGACATTTGGTTAGATGCTGTGAGAAAAGCATGCTGGGCTCTTCTGATGTTCCTTACTTATGAGAACATGATGTGCAGGTAAGGCATTTCCTACATCCAAATTCCGATGAATGTGTCCAAATTCCACCATTTGTGGACGTATCAAATAGGGCCCTATTCATTCACAAATTGGATAATCCAGTATCTGTAGAAGCTTTGGAAGAAGCTTCTAAGGATATTGGATTCCCTGGGGCCTCCCCCCCCCCACAGCCTCGCCAGGGCACCCTTACCTGCTCCAGTAGCGGCCCAGGCCTCTCCCCAGTCCCTCTGGAATGCTAAACAGGCTTTCTGGAACCTAAATACAGTCCTTCCAGTTTAACCACCGGAAGCGGTGGTGTAGCGGACGCGGCGAGGAATGGAGGGGGGGGTAGGCTTTACTTGAATATCTGTGCAGAGATACAGATACCCCCACATCCATGGAAGGTATTATTTGGCTGAAGCTGAATATTTCCACATTCTATTCACCTTGAATAGAATGTGGAAATTGGCTCTGTGCACATCCCTACAGTATAGGAAAGGTCCTAGAGCAGGGATGTGCACAGAGTGCATTCCCCCCCCCTTTGATTCATTTCAAATTGAAGGGGGGGGGAACCTTCAGTTTCATGCAAAGCCCTCCCCATGAATGTAGGGGCCTTCACTTTTGTGCACAAAGGTTTGTTCTATGTTGCCTCGTGAAGGGAATCCCCCCATCCCTTCCTTCACGATCTGACTTGTCTCCCCCACTCACCTTTTGCTGCTGCCACCACCATCACAGCCTCCTCAGAAGCTCAACTTGGCTTTCCAGAGATATGTGCTGCCTCAATTGGCAAATTGTGTGTGCACTTCTGGGAGGCCTAGCTGAGCCTTTGAGGAGGGCGTAATGGTGGCACTCACCAGATTCAGAGGTAAAAAGATGCAACCACGAGGGACTCAGGTTGGAAGGTGGGGGAAAGATACGGCCACATGGAAGCTTCTATGAAGGCCTTCTGGTCTTCTATGAAGTGTTAACAAAGGCCAGATACATTTTGCCTCGTACACGAATGGGGGATCAATCCTCCGAGAGGAGGGGAGAAACCCTGAGAGGGGAGAGGAAGCACCCCACGATATCACCGCCCCACCCTGGATCAAGTTCCCTGATGATCTGCCCATGCAGGGCATCACACAGGGTGTGCATGCCTAGTTGCCCCCTCCCACCCCCCTCTGCCCCCTCCATGATCCATGAGGTGTTTTCTCCTCCCTTTTGGTGATATCACAAGGCTGTATTGAAAAGCACTGTGATATTGCCAGAAGTGGGAAGGAAATGCTCCAGAGATCGTGAAGGGGAAGAGGGGATATGGTGGGGGGCAGCCAGACTCACACACCCAGGCATGGGTGGCACAGGGGCATCATCCAGGGGAGGGAACACCCCCTGCCAGGTCAGATCACTCCCTCCCCTCCTCCAGATGGACCAATCAGGCACCTGCCAGGAGCCAGTGTGTCACCCAAGGTGTGATGTGGGCAGTGGCAGCCAAATGCACCAGCCAGGAGGCAGGTCTCCCACAGTAGTCCTGGAAGGAGAGCAAATGCTCTCCCCACTGGACGCTTGAGGTAAGCCTGGGGGATAAGTTGAGACAGGTGTGTTCCTCACCTCAGCTGCAATTAGGACAGCCCTGGTACAGGCGGGGATGCTTCTAGGCTAAAGCAGCCTCATTAAAGGGTGCATGGTCCGTATGAGCACTGTCCCCATGGCATCACAGAGGCCTAAGTGTGAAAAGGCCTCTGGATCAGAACTCATTAATGAGTTCAGAGCTCACATGCTAGCAATATTCCTTGGCAAACATTTGGTGTTCTGAAGCCCACTTAATGCAAATGCCTCGGTCCGTGGTTGATCGAGATCTAGCTAAAACAGATCTAGCTAATACAGAGGAACCAAGGTAAGTGCAGAAAGAGCCTTTATTCCTAGTCCTTGAAGATGTGGGACAGTGGTTGTGAAGCTTGTGTGAACTTCAAGGCTGCACCATGGCCTGTTGGGATCAGCACCATTGTGTAGATGGCACTGATTCCACCCATGTCTTCCTGTGCTCAGAACCAGTGCTCCTGGTGGTTCCTGGCCTTCCCCTCCTTCAAAATAATGAATAGGTACTTTGTAGTTAAATATCTGCTTTGGAATTCCTCCCCCCGATTCTCTCCCTCAAAAAACTATTTTTGACTCAAATTCAAAATAAGAAATTGCTTAGCTGAGTGCTTATTTCAAAAGGAAACTTAAATGTAACAGCACTGTAATTGAACGGTGCATGAATTCAACTATCAATACACAACCAAAAAAATGAAAAAAATCAGAAAGGAAAGGCAGAAAGGAGAGAAAAAGAAGAAGAAGAAAAGTCAATTTCAATCTAAAATGTTTATCTGGCTAGAGAATTCTGTCCCAGACTTCAGTAACTGCCCTCCCCTGTATACAATTTTCTGCACAAACCAGTCAAAAACAATTTCTTCTAGCTTATCATCATATTATTGATTCCATCATTTTTATGATCCCAGATTGATGTGGATATTGAAAACAGCTGAAAGGGAGTTCAAGATTATGTTATGTTCCACAAAGTTTTTATAATCTATTGTGCAAACCAGCATTTTGTGTAACAGCGAATAATATTAAAACACATCCATACTAACACCCTCCCTCCCTCCTTCCTTCCTTCCTTAATCGGGTCCTACCACCGAAAGATCCAGTCTCCGGGAAGACCTCAAAAATTAGATCTTCTGTCTGGCCCTTCGCCTCAATCCAGTTGGAAGCAGGATGCTTCTGCACATGGAGAGGTGAGGGCCTGATGTGCTGGCAGCCACCATCTTGGGGAGGGCAAAAGCAGGCTGCTTTGCTTCCTTCTGCCCTCCCACGCACGCCGCGTGCCACCAGAAATGCATGGTGACTGGCAGCTGACTGCTCCAGTCCCACAGCTCCGGGGGCGGTGGCTCCAGGGGCGGCAGCGGTGCGGGAACCAGCTGCCTTTGGCCACGGGTGCTGCGGCTTCTGCACAGCACCCAGGCGATCTGGCCCTGTGGATCCGTCCTTATTTGGGATGGATCCTCAGGAGGTTGGATTGCCAAAGAACGGATCTTCTTAGATCCATTTTTTGGTGGCAAATGCGGAAGTACCCTTTTGTCTTCTGCTTAAGAATGCATAGAATCCATTTGTGGGTCACTATGTGAGATGGGACGCTTGTCTAGATGGGTTGTGGCCTGATCCAGAAGTGTTCTTCTTATGTTCTTATAGCCCAATTCAAGGAACACAGGTGTATCAATGGCTACTAGAACTGATACCTAGCGATTGTGTCCAAGTTGGAGAGGCAGGCGGGATGCCTCTGAAGGCCATTTGCAGGTTCTCTCCATTCATTTTGATGTTATTGTTAGGGGTGTGCAGGAATCTTTGAAACATTCAAAATTCGATTGAATTCAATCAAATTTGGACAAACGAATTCAAATAAAATGTCTATATATTTGAACTGACCATTTGAACAAATTTTTCAATCTTTTGAATCATTTGTATGAATTATTTGGACATCTGTATGTGTATGGATACATATGCATCACATATGTATCCATACATCTCTTATTTGTATCCATACGCATTTGTACGGATATGTACGGGAAGAAAACAGGATGCATACAAGATAAAAAGGGGATGCGTACAGATGCGTATGGATGTGTACAGACACATTCAAATGTTGTCAACATTTGTATCTTCAAATAAGAATGGAATATTTGCGCAAATAGATTTGAATGTATTCAATTCAAATCGAATGCGAATACATTCAAATTTTAAACGTTCAGATTGGTTTGAATCTTCATATATTTGATTTGAGTCGAATCGAATCCTGAAATTGCATTCATGCACGCTGCTATTTAGTGTTGCTGTTCATACAAGACACTGTGGCTGTATGTGTGTAAAATACAACATTCCAAAATGTGGGCATACAAGTGATATAAGCAAATAATGCTGGATCTGAAACTACTACACAATACCAAAAATAACATATAACAAAGAATTGATAATGCTTTTAATAGTAATAGCAAGAATATTGACTTCAAGCTCTTATTTACTCTTATGTGGATGCAGAACTACTGGCAAACAGCAATTATAGAAAGGCTAAAAAGAGAGAGGAAGATGGAAAGAGACCGAGAGAGATAAAAAGAGAATCGAGAAATCACAGAAGATACTTCTTATACTTGGTGAAAATGCTTTGTTCAATATATTGCAGAAAGTTACGATATTTGCAAACCTCCTGTGACACATGGACATTTATGGCTTGGATCCCTGTCGATAAGGAATTATGTTTGGAGGTAAACAAGTGTTTTAAAAAAGAGAATATGTATCTATAGATGCCATTGTAATGCATTCTAATAAAGTGAAAAGAAAAGAATGAAGCAAAGCAAGTCTGAAATAAATTGCAGTTGCTTGCTTTCCAAAGCCATTGCAGCAATCATTTGCTTGTAGTAAAAGGGGGAAGAAATCCTTTGCATATACAGTAGAGATGTGCACAAATAAATTTCATAACATTTGAAATTCAGTCAAATTTGAACATTCAAACTCAAATTGAATGTTACGATATTTGTACGCTAACAATTGAACAAATACCAATGTTTCTGGACATTTGTACAAATAGTTTGGACGTTCATTAAGCTGGGGAAACACATCAGATCCGCATCTGTTCATATTAGATACGGGATGGGAAAAAAGCATCCTCAATGGTATGCACTAGCATTCACACTTGCGAATGCTAGTGCATGCCAAATCAACTCCTCAGACATGACTGTGCATGTGCAGAGCGTCAGCATCATTAACACCACAGTGTTGATGCACATGCAGTTGTGGAGGCACCACTGCCAAAATGCCGGCACCCAGAGGAGGATGGGGCCCTGGGAACAAATAAAGTGTGTATCCAATCCCTGGGGGAGGGAGCAGGTAAAGTTGACTAGCGGTCAGATACAAGTGCTAGTCAATATTGGGTCATCACACTCCTTTCCTGTCCAGCAGATGGGAAGGGTGATGCAAAAACATTTCTGGATAAACAAGTATGATGGAAAAAGTCTAATGGACAGAACACATCATTCCACAGGTTAATAAATTGGATCCAAGCCTTGTGTGTGGACAGCACACGAGCTGCTGGTCTGGTACATAATGGACAAGAGACTGGCACCATTTCACTAGGTGCATGGAAGTGATGTTGGAAATGTGCCACTTCTGGACACCTGGCCAAAACCTGCCTGGCCACTCCCGAGTCTGGGACCGTTTTTTCTATCCTTTAGAGCTGGGACATGATGGGCCACCCAAATGCATGGGCCAGTGGCATCCCCACCTACTTTGGCATGGGATAAACTCTGTCATGTAGAAAGGCCCAAAGTTTCCAATATTAGATTTTCATTGATGGTTGATCAGCCAAGCTGATGGTCGGCTCTATAACATGGTCCTGTGATGGATGAAAATAAAATAAAGATAGGAAGTACAAAAGTGTGATGGGGAGGGGCTCAGCTCCTCTGTACTTATTATCATCTTCAATTTACATATAAATTTATCAGAAATCATAGCATAGTTTTGCACTACGGGGTGGATCCCCATGTAGCTTTTTTAGTCCTGGTTTAGTCCTGTCTGTCTGGACTATTTTTGGGGGACTATTTTTAATCCGAATAGAGTGCCTCTCAATTAATCCAAAAATAGCTGTGTCCACATAAACAGAACTTTTAAATCCCCCCACCCCATGCAAACCCTGCCTGCAATCAAAGGAGCAAAACCTTCCCCTTCACTCCCACTGAAGCTGGAGAACTTAAAATAGAAGCTGACAGTTTTTTTTAAAAAAAAATTCTAACCGCAATTACTTTCTCCTTTCACCCCTCTCCCTTTTGACATCACTGGGAACTGTGCACTCAAGCAGATAAGTGAAGTAGGGAGCAAAGCACAATCAGAGCTTATAAAATGAATCTTTGCAGAGCCTTTCTGCTTCTAAAATGTATCTTTCTTATAACAAGCATCAGAAATGTTACAAATGTTTCCAGTAAAACTGTTTTAAAGGGCAAGCCGCTCCCCCTTTTTGCCTTTTTTGAACAAGGCTCTAGCACTGCAAGCATGGCAAGGGAGGGGGAGCTTTGGATCTGTAAAATCCCACCCACAGCTGGCTACCATTGTCCAGAAGACTAGACCCCCACACCCAAATAGGCCAGTACCGACCCCATGTGGGGGAAAATAAGCAGACTCAGCTCCAGAAAGGGATGGAGTCCTGTTTTCATCAGTACTTTTTTCCCCTGGATTTTGTCAGGATAGTCCTCATAAAATCTGGGAATAAGAAATTGCATCAGGACACCTGGATGCCAAATTCAGATTCATTACATAAGTCATGGGGATGGTCCTTCCCGAATTCAGGTTCATTTCGGATTAAAATGCACTTGGGCCATGTCACCATGCAGCTTTGGCACAGTTCTGACCACGGGATCAGCGCAATCCATCCCCATGGGCTTTGGATTTGGCACGTGAAAAGCATACCAAATCCCCCCCAAACCGTGCCACAAGCGTGCCAGATTTGATACCTGTTAAAACAAGTCTTGGCACAGTTTGGGGAGCCGGCACACGTTCCTCAGCGAGCCAGGAATGCACATGGGGATGCTTGTGGGCTAATGGGGAGAAGTTTTGTGCTCACATCATTGGGAGGTAGTGTGTGCTTGCTGTCCCTGCCCTGTCTATTGAAGATCACAGCCGCTGACGTTTTAAAATGATTATTCTGTTTCAGAATGCTGATCGTCAAGGCAATCATAAATAGAGTCTTGATTTTAAAGTTGACGGGCACTCCTGCGGTCCCCGGTGCAGCGGAGGTGCGCAAAACTGCTCAAGCACCTACTATTGCTAAACCTCATTGCGGCTTTCGGCATTAAAAAGAAAATAAAGTTATTTTTATGAATGGAGCTTTGTTTTTACTTGTTTCTGTGCCTCCCACCCCAGTCCTGGCTGCCAGGGCTGCTAAGGGAGTGTGTGTGGGGGGGGGGGAATCCGGCTGATGTCAATCCAGCTTCCAATGAGGAGAGAGGGGGTGGAGAGAAGGTGGCGTGGCTCCCCCATACCACAGTTTGGCACGCTTCGCATGGCAACACCACCATCCGCACCCAACCCATGCCTGTCTTGTGTTGCCGGGAATGTCATGGGGATGCCTGAAATGCATGCCCAGTCCCGTGCCTGGCCCCTGCATGCCCAAACAGTGCCCAAAGTGTGCCAGATGGCCAGCACGGCAATGCAGCCATGAGGACGCACCCATAGAGTAAATCCTGTCACATTTTCTGGCAATTAGCAAACATAAACATTGTCACTACTACCATAAAACAATTTTAAGAGGATAAATGTCCCTACCCCATTTTTTAAAACCTCATCCTTGGGAAGCAAATGTTTGGGGGTTGCATTTGGAGATGCAAGTTTCTTACTGTTTCAAAAGGAATTTGAGCTATAGCTGTACAGAAGACCTATTTTAGAGACTCTAATAAAATAGTGTTTGTAAAAAGAACAACTAGGGAAATTTGTTCTTGCTCTTCAACATTAATTAAAGGCATCTTTCCTAGAATTCCAGCTAGGATGTGCTTTGTACTTTCTTCTGCCCTTGAAGGCCATTTCAAAATGAACCTAAAACACACACACATATTACAGCCCCCTTTTATGATTTTTTTTTCCTCTTAAAAAAAGATTAAAAATGTTGTGATCAATAGCAATGCCTGGCTTTCTAGAATCTCATGCCGTTTCTTGCCTTTAAGACAAAAGAGCTTCTTGAAGGTCTTTAACTAGAAGGAAAAGAAGGATAGACAGAATCCTGCCTTTGGTCAGATAAAGGCATATTGGGCTCAAAGTTAAATTCTGAGTTTCGACCAAAATCAAAAGATTTCTTTAAAAAAAAGTTGCTCATATCCATTACATATCTTTCTTCACCCGTTGCTTAGAAATGTTTTCTCCCTAGTTTTTCTGCTTTTGCTATTGTTTAACTGTTAAACATAGCTAGGTTTCAAATCAATTGAAGATATTTATGCTGAAGACCATTTGTTGTCAAAAGAAGTATTGCTAATGGACCCCAGATATATCACGAGATACATAAATATGAACTTTGCACAGAAGTGTATGTGGCCATTAGAAAGACACGTGAATACTGTATTTCTTTTTTTACACACAAATCTTTAAGGAACAAAAAGATTACAATACAGAGAATATAGATTTTAAAAAATCATTTGTTTCCTGCCTACCCTCCACGCAATGGCTTCTGAGAAACCCCATTTCAGATAACAGAAAGCGGGGGGGGGGGGGGTTGTTGCAAATCACACCATCAACCATATGCACCCCTCTTGGGTCCACTGACTCAAATCTTCAACAATGCCTGTTTTTTTCCTGTCTTAAGCCTGTTTTACTAAAAATTATTTGCACCACAAGACAGCTTAATCTTGTCTGACTGTTGCAGGAAGGAAACATTTAAGCAGCGAGAGCAGTTGCAAAAATTGACATGATTAAGCCAGTGCCCAGATTGAATGACTGGTGGAATTAAGGCAACTTGTTTACATATTTGAAGAGACTAAATGCTGCCCAATCTATGGTTCACTCTCTTTTCTTGCCTGGATAGTCTGTTTTTCCACCTGACCGGAGAGTGGATTTGGGGGTATAAGAATAGGTATTTTGGTCCACTCAGCGCCTCTGGTTTTCACTGCAGCTGTTTCTGTATTTTGCTTCCTATTCACAGGATGGGAAAAGAGCATCTTCAATGGTGTGCACCAGCATTCACACTTGCGAATGCTAGTGCATGCCAAATCAACCCCCAATGCGTCCGCAGACCTACCAGGGTCTGGATGTGCATCTGGGTGCTACCATCTTCTGTGTGGGCCCAGCAAGACTGTGCATGCATTGTTACCATCACCATAACAATGGTGACATGCCATGCCTGCACAGTCATGTTTCATGTTATCTGAGGTGCCAGCACACTTGCTCAGCACCTCAGATGGCCTTGGTTCCACCACTGATGTGAATGGTTGCTCCTCTGGTTGGAACAGATAAGGTTTAGGGTTGTTTGTGGTGCACGGGGGTTGTTTCTGGGATGGCAAGAGATGTTTCTGATGTGGAAACACCTCCTGCAAGTGCAGATGGTGCTTCCAAGAAGCAGTCTTCTGCAATTAATATTTTGTGGATATGAAAGATAAATAGACTTACCGCCTCCTGTGTCCCTTATGTCAGAAGAATAGGGGCTGCTCCTCTGAAGAAATACCTGTCCCTTTCTTGAAGTCAGTGTCCTATCAGCCATTGTTCTAATTGCTACAGGCAGAAAGCCTTTCTCCTAGTTTTTGGCTATCTCCAGGCGGTGAGAGGAAAATACAGGGTCATCTTGTTTAGATTAGGGGTGTGCACGAATACAATTTTTGGGATTCAATTACATTCAAATCAAATATCTGAAAATTTTAATAGATTCTAATGTTTAAAATTTGAATGCATTCACATTTGATTTGATTCAAATACTTCTGAATCTATTGAGTGCAAGTTTTCAATCCGTATTTGCAAATACAAATGTCAACAACATTCATATGTGCCCATATGCATCCATACGTATCATGTATTTATCCCATATACACCCCATTTTTGGCCCATACAGATCCATAAAAATGCACATGTGCAAGTACACATCGTGTACGCATCCGTGCCCATACGAATGTTCGAATAATTTGTATGAATGTTTCAAAAATTCAAAATTCGTTCAAATTTTTAAATTCAAATTTATAGACATCGGATTCAAATTGGAATGTCCAAATTTGAATGAAGTTGATCGAATTGCAAATGTTTGGAATATTTGTGCACATCCCTAGTTTAGATCTGTCCAGGAAAGCTGCCAGCACACACACAAACACACAGCTGATAAGTAACAGCTCACTTGCCAAGGCAGTTCCTCCAGCAACACAGCAAAAGTAGTCCAGAGAGAAGAAGTCAAGAAACAGTCCAAGTCCAGGGTTTATGAGAGCAATGCAACAGTCTGGTCCGAAGTCAAGGTAGCCAAGTATTCAAGGTCTAGGGGTCAGATACCGCAGCCTTCTCTAAAGGAAAACCAATAGTTTCTGACAAAAGGCCTGGGCGTCTGCCTGGTGTTTTATCTACAGTCACAGCTGTAGAATATCAGCATGTTTCTCTGCAAGTCTCTTTGATCGTCTTAACCCTTCCTTCTCCACTCTCCTCTGCTTAAAGCTAGGGATTTCTGTGCTCTGCCGTGCCATGTCTCCCACGTCTTGCACTTCTGCTGTGGCAAGGCTGGGCTGCTGAACCCCAGGCACCACTGGGGCTGGGAGGTCAGAACTGGGCCCTGGCACCACCTCAGGTTCCTCCTGCATCTGAGGAAGTGAGACCTCCTGATCTTCTGAGTCCTCCTCCTGGCTGACCATGTCAAGATCCTTGGATTGCCTTTTGCTGGCCCTGCCAGTTAGCAGTGCAAATTTGCAGGACAAGCACAGGCCCTTACCTACCTGAGCACTTGCTCCTCTCATGGTGTGGTGCATAACTTTAAGAACTTTGGTGGTGCAGGATACCTGGAAGTGTGCAATGGCTGCTCCCTGCACTTATGCAGTGGCTATTTTCTCTTATGGATCCTGTGAGCACCTCTCCAGATAGGTAAACCCATATCGCTATTCGGGGGAAACCCAGGTTGGGAGATGATTTTCGTAGACTTGTGATAACACAGGATTTCACCTCAATAGCTTGACGCTATGCTTGGTTGTCACTAGGGATGTGCCCATTTTTTTTTTAAATTCGATCTGTATTGAATCAAATACAAGAAAATTTGTATTCATTCCAATAGATCCCCTTCAATTGTATTGGGATTAGAATTCGATACGAATGTTCAATTGGACTATTGTAATGCACTCTACATGGGGCTGCCCTTGAAGACGGTCCACAAATTGCAGCTAGTGCAAAATGCAGCCGCTAGAGTGCTGACCAGAACAGCTAGCCGGATGCACATCACGCCGGTTTTAAAAGGATTGCACTGGCTGCCAATTCGCTACTGAGTCCAATTCAAGGTGTTAACTCTGACTTATAAGGCCATAAATGACTTGGGCTCCAAATATCTAAAGGAACGCCTTCTCCCATACCAACCTGCCTATGCATTAAGATCAAGTAGTGAGGCCCTACTGGTCATCCCACCAACTTCAGAAGCGAGGGTGGTGAGCACCCGGGAGAGGGACTTTTCGGCGATGGCCCCCAGACTATGGAATAGTCTCCCCCTCGAGGTACGTCATGCTCCTTCCTTATATGTATTTAGGAAGGCAGTAAAGACACACCCCTTAGCCCTGGCCTTTGGCTGAGATGATTATATTCTCCCCTATGAATGCAATATGGAGTGTACTGTTTAAAATTTGTTGAATTTTTAAAGTGTTTTTAATGTGTATCTTGTTTTTAATCTGTTGGCTGATCTGTTGTTGTTACCCACCCAGAGACTTTCGGGTATGGGGTGGGATAGAAATGTAGACAAACAAACAAATAATTTCATACAAATCCCATGCAAATCTTCATATGAAGCTTTATATGAATGTTTCAAAACATTTGAATGTCAATCTTCAAAATGTGCCAACATTTGATCAAATATGAATGTCCACATTCAGCCAAATTCATACAAATTCCGAATGTTACAAATATTCATGTGCATCCTTCATTGTCACGGATCTGTGCAGCAATCCCAACAAAGCCATGGAGATACATGTGGCAATCCCAACACAGTCTTGGGATAATCCCATATTTTAGGCCCTGCCTGAATAGAGCATCAGTGTCTTGGCTTGCTCTCATGCTGTCTGGCTAAGTTTTCAAACTGCTTCTGCGGGGAAAAAGAATTCCTTCTAAAAAGAGATCATTTATTTGAACATGGAAAATGCAACTTTTATTTTTATACAAACTACTGGGTACAGGTGCAGATACAATAGATGACAGCAAAGAAGCATGAATTTGCTGTGCTTAGAGCAGAGCTGGGGGAATAAGCTGTCACGCACAGAGGCATGAAGACAACTGGCAATTAGCACAATAGACTAGGTGATTGCATGCCACCCTATTGTTTGGAGTTGCTCTTTGTGGGTTCGTTTAGTGGGTACTTGAAGGTTAAATCAAATAATAGCTTGGGAAGGGAAGATGAAAATTGCACTGGCAAGGCAGAAATGGAGACGGAAGAAGAGGAAAGGAACTAAATAAAAACAGCTGTGTGCTAAACAACTACCTACACACTTTAATGAACTTTGTTTTTTTCATTTGCTCTGCAGACCCACAACAGAAATGTACTTGGTTGGTCTGGAAAGGGAAAGGAACTAAAATTATACACATTTATTCTTGTAGTTTTGTACTGACTAGATGAGATCAATCTGCCCAAAGAGCTTATTTAGAGATGTGCAAATTTCAGTTGAATGCTTCATGTTTGTGGATATTCTCATGGAACTGAACCAGTTTGGCACACCTTCAGTTTAGATGCATTGAGGATAAAGCTGCAGTTTGGCATGATGTGCAAGTCTTGATTTGCTCCAGAGGTCAGCAATTCAGAGCTTAGGTATATATTCTGTGAGCAATTCTGATACCGTGCCTGATGGCTCCAATGGGTGTACTGTCCTGATGCATGCCCTACTGTTTGCACAGGCTCATGGGCACATGAGCTATTATGAGAGGAGTCTGAATGTGCATGTTCTCATGAGACTGACAAGGCAGCTTGAAAGCTCTTTAAGCTTCTCTCTCCAGTCCTGCCATCTTACGCAACTGACATCTGGCTGGATTCAAAGTTCAACTGAAATCTAGATCCAACGTTATGGAAAGTGAGAGGGCAGAAGTTTAAAAGCTGTAAAGGCTGTATTTAAAAATGTTGGGCAAATTTCAGTTCCGTTGCTCAAAATAAAAGTAGCACCCTTACAATGCTGAGCCTATGCAACTTTACAAGCTCAGGCAATGGCTGAGAGAGAAAGGGAAACTCTCTCTGCTCACCCAGGAAAGTCTATACCAGTGGTTCTCAACCTGGGGGTCGGGAACCCCTTTGGGGGTCAAATTACCCTTTCACAGGGGCCATGACGAGCTTCCGCCGCCCTTCCCTCCCACCTCCCAGCTGCTCCACCCCCGTGGTTGGGGGTCCCCACAACATGAGGAACTCCATTAAGGTGTTGCGGCATTAGGAAGGTTGAGAACTGTTGATCTAGACCTCAAATAGTCCCCTTGCATAATCACACACTGGGAAATAAAATAGATGTGCACAATTTAGAGATACACACTAATATTCATAGGCATTGTAAACATTTGAATCAAATTTTGGATTTTGGATCTACCCGTATTTTCCAGCGTATAAGATTACTGGGCATATAAGACGACCCTCAACTTTTCCAGTTAAAATATAGAGTTTGGGATATACTTGCTGTATAAGAAGATGACCCCCGGCATATAAGACGACCCCTGACTTTTGAGAACATTTTCTTGGGGTAAATAGTAGTCTTATACCCCAGAAAATACAGTATTTGTTTGCATTATCCAGGCATTCGTATGTGTATGGGTCTATACATGATGCATACCTGAAGATTCACATCTTTCCTGCATCCGTACACATTTGTACAGATCCATACAGGACGAAAACAGGTTGCATACAGGATAACTACAGGATGCATATGGACATGTAAAGATGCGTCTGGATGTGTCCGGATGTGGGGAATCATAAGTTCGAACAAATAGATTTGAATTTGGTAAATACGAGTCAAATCTTGTTAAATTCAAATTTAAAAGATTTGAATCAAATTAGACTTTTGGCTATTCAATTTGATTTGAATATAGAATGTAAAAAAAAAACCGTGAACATCTCTAGACCAATTATCTAAAACAATGTCAGCGTTGGGATAATCCACATGCAAAATAGTCCCAATTGGGGAGGGATAGGCTAGAAAAGAAATAGCATTACAGTTTGGGATATGATCCCTCAAGGCAGAGGATGGCCTCAAGAAGGATTAAAGTTAAGGTGTGACTGTAACCCAACAGTTATAATGATAGATGATATGAAATAAAGAACAGGGCATCTGGCTACATTCAATGAATGCAAGAGCATTGTGACAAAGAGTCTATCACACAACACTGGAACATGTTACTAGAACCAGGGGCACTCTATGAAGCTGATGGGTAGGAGAGTTGGATCAGCTAAGGGGAAGTATTTCTTCACCCAGAGAGTCACTGGTCTATGGAATTTGCTGCCAGAAGAGGTGGTAACAGCAATCAGCCTAGCTGGCTTTAAGGAAGAGTTAGACAAATTCATGGAAAACAGATATGTCAATGGCAAATGGAATGCATATCTAGGTACCACCTCCAGGTGGGAAAGACAGGCAGGAGGCCTCTGAAGGCCATTTGCAAGGATCTCAGATCAGGTGAAGGTTTTGCCCTTGTCTTCTGCTTGAGATGCCCAGAAGTAATTGCTGGGCTGCTGTGTGGAACATGATGCTGGGCTAAATGGGCTGAGGCCTGATCCAGCAGGGCTCATCTTGGGTTCTTAAGTTCTTAATGGTCAAGAGCAATTCTCTCTCCTTGATTTTTCAGATTTCGTCCATATGAAGCCTTGATCTTAGCTGTGCTGCACAACGGCAACATTGGAGAATAAATTACGACAGGCAAACAGATTGTAAAAATGCGGAGTGATTTAACTAAGTCATTTATCGACTCCTATGTTTGTTAAAGTGGATTTCAGGGTGCAAAAGACTAACTCAACATAATCAATATGCTTTCTTTCAGCCCAGAGTTTGTCTTTTAAGATTATGCAGTGGCGTGGAAGATTGGAGTTCAATTCTGAGGCATGCTTCATGTAGGCAGCGCCTTCATTAAAGGAGCAAAATTAATGCTGTGCAATTGGAGCAAGCAAAAATCCTCACAGACTCTGATATGTGCAAAATCCTCTGCTGCAATTCCATCAGGATCGACACAATGTGTCAAAGCACTGCCAAAGATATTACCGAAAGCTGCACTTGCTCCTAACAACGATAAGCTGTATGGAAATGTTTGGTTCCATGCAATGGATTCAAAGCTCAGGCTGGTGAATTTGCAAGAATGCAGGATGTTTTAAGCTCTGTCTTTTGTCTGGCCAGAGATATCAAGCAGATATCTCGTGTTCCTAGTATTTTTTCTGAGGTGGGGAATCTCTCTTTGCCCATTTCCTGCACCAAGACATTTGAATGTGTCCATACGCATCCATACACGTATGTATGCATCTCGTTTTTATCCCATATGCATCCTGTTTTGGTCCCGTACATATCTGTACAGACGCATATGGGTATGTATGAATAAGATGTCTGTAAAAGCCAATTGCAGAGATTCAAGAGCAGGTAAATGTTTTGCTTTTGTTTTCCACTTGAGAGTGAGATTGCCCAGAAGTGACTGGTGGTCACTGTGTGGGGCACAGTGGTGGACTAGATGGGCTGTAGCTTGATCCAGCAGGGCTCCTCTTATGTTCTGGTTCTACCCTAGTTCAGTGGTCTGGTAAACAGAATTAAAACTCCGCCACCTCTGACTTTTTTTAAAGAAAAAAGTCTAAGCCACATATTTTTCAGATCAGATGTATACAGGAACTTCTTCCAATTTCAAATTTTGTATTTCATGGTCATAGCTTATTGAATTGTAAACCAACCTGAGACTATCATAGACTGTCTAGAAAAAGTAGTTGATTAGTTGTATAACAGAAAATCTTACCCTTTAAAAAAATGTTATTCTCCTTCTCTTTCTCTTCTTCTTCCCCTTCCCCTCTTCTCCTCCTCCTCCTCTTTGTCTTCTCTTTCTACTTCTCCTCGACTTCTTTACCTCCTCCTCTTCTTCTGCTCCTTCTTCTGCTCCTTCTCTTCTTCTTCACCTCTTCCTCCTCTTCCTCCCCTCCTCCTCCACTTCATTATGATTATTTTATGCATTATTATTGCTATTACTGTGACCTGTCCTGGGATCTCTTGGTGAAGGGCTGGATATGAAAATATAAATATATGGTTCTAACAGACAATGAGCTAAATAAAATAATTAGGAGGTTGAAGGAAGCCAGTGCCAAAGAGGAGGAAGACAATGAGCTAGATGGATAAATGGAATCAAAGGCTGTTTCCACACAGTGCATGATATCCTGCGTTGTGCTGAGTCATCCTGGGCTGAACGGAGCAATCTGTACTAAGTCCATCAGGGCATGGAAGTCAAACAGCTTTGAGGCAGCACAGAACAACATGGGGCCTATTCCAGAATAGGCTGTCCCTGTTCCAAGATAGCTGGAGCTGGATAACTGCTGCACTTGGAGTGGTTTTGGCTGCCAGTGAGGAAATATCTATGGTGCTTTCAACTCCTTCCTTCCTTCCTTCCTTCCTTCCTTCCTTCCTTCCTTCCTTCCTTCCTTCCTTCCTTCCTTTGAACACAGCCTTAATCAAAACAACTGCTTGTCTACCCCCAGTGACACTACTGGTCCTACCTCCCACCCACCAGCTCCAAGGCCCTCCACTTGCTTCTGCTTTCTCCTATCCAGACCCAGAGGAATTTCGTTCCTGCAAACATTCTGCCCAGGCCCACCAGCCCTTTTTGTTGCTACATTTTATCCTCCTGTTCTCAGCATTGTACCTGTAAAAACCATGCTACTTTATAGGTGCTATTAAAGAGGAGAAGGAAGAGGACAGAGAAGAAGAAGTGGATGGGATGAAATGAAGTGGAATGAGATAGGATAGAAATGAATCATATCATTTACACAATAATTAGTTAGGTCCTCTAATCACTAGATTATGGTTATTTTTCCTCATGATTGAAATATTTCCTCAAGGGGACGCGCAGGAATCAGAGTTGAAGTATCATTGCTGTTTTGCTGGAAAATAACTTCTAAAGACTTGGCTTGGGAGAAAGAGCATTAGATGAAACATACCCCTCAAACGCACACAACCTTGAAGATAATCTTGGAGTGCAAAGTCCTCACAGAAGATAAGACTTCCCCCATGACATTAGTTCAGTTAATTCAAACCTGTTGAGATCCTGGGAATGTATAATTGCCATCTTTCTTTTGAGGTGAGTTTTACTGAGTTCATTTCTAGGCCATAGAGAGGGGAGAAATTTGCTAGTTTCTCTAAAAATAAGCAAGTAAACAGACCACAAAAACAAGCAAGGGAATAGAAGTAATTTCAAACAAAAGAACGGAGAAGCAAAAAAGGAATTTGTGCAAATGAACAATAAAATGAATGCAACCGTTAATGGCATAAGCAAATCAAATTACCAAACCAATTGTCTTGCATGCAAATCTCCTTTTGTCTATTAAGAATGAATTAGTTATTTGTGGTTTCAGGGAGGCTCGTGCACTTTTAACTCGCTGAGACGCTTTTCATCTTCCTTGGTGATTGCTTTTGTGTTTGCTATCTTTTAGCAGCTGTCAATTTACAAGGAGATGTGTTATTTATCTTTTAATACATTCATATCACAAGGAAAGAAAATGTACAAAAGTATAATGGATGGAACCCTGTATTCTTTGATGTCCCAAACTGTTTGACACTTTCCATACTCAATTTGAATTCTTCACAGAGGCCATGACTCAGTTAATGCTTTGATAGGTACCATGAGGAGAAAAAAACATAGTATATTTTACATCATCTGCTATAAAGGCAGGGAAGATTCAAGCCTGTTAGGTTTCATTTCCAGCCAATTATACTATTTTACCTAAGAATTAGCGGTGAGGGTTTAATTTTTCTTGGAAATATGTATTTTACACACACACATGCGTGCACACACGTATACAAAATAAGCATTTTTTAAAAAAAATCTATCTGCAAGGAAAGTTTAATGAGGCATATTTGCTTGTTTCCATGGTATTTAAAAAAAAAAAAAGGATTGCATTTGATGAAGACAAAAGGAAGGTACAACATTAAAGCAAAGATCTGTTTTTAATATGAGACAGCTGCCATTGTCCTCAGATTAACTAGAAGGAATATTGTCAAGCACTTCTAATGCGTTACCACAGCTTTCATTTCAGATTTCAAAGCTCCCACTTAATAGGTGAAGCAGAAGTACAGTTTATTTTATTTTATTTTACTTTATATCAGGAGTGGCTAAACCTCTATTTTGCAGCCTTATGTAGTCATCATCCAGGCAAAATTTAAGTCCCTTTATTCAGCTGAGCACCCTGCTGGGATTAAATACTGCTTATTTGATGAGATAAGAAAGGACAGTGTCATTTTCCTAAAATGGGATGCAGATGAAATGTGGATAGAAACCACACTCTCTTTGGCCCCTCCAGGTGCTGGCATGAGGGCTTGAAGGATCAGCCTTCATAAACAAAAATCACAATTAGGGATGTGCATGAATATTCCAAAATATTCATTGTTCGTATGAATTCAGACATATCTATATGAATCAAATGTCCAGAGGTTGCAATTTCTAAATTTAAACAAATACAATTGTTTGGAGTTATTCGTACAAATAATTCAGACATTCGTATCTGTATAGGAACATACGCATCATGTACTCATCTGTACACATCTGTATGGGATGAAAATGGGTTGCGTACAAGATGCTTAGGTACTCGTAGAGATACAAATGTCTGAGTTATTCAAATGGATACATAAGAATGTATTGTTTATAGATTTGAATGTCCAGACATTCATTTTTCCTTATTTGTACGAATTCAGATTTTTTAATATTCAGTTCGTTACAAATTTAATGTCAAAAATTGCATTCGTGGATACCGCTAATTGCAAAGCTTTTGGAATGTTGTTTTAAATTCATTGATAGTTTTATGATATTTCTTGGATGGCTTGCTTTGTTAGAGTGCAATGCTACTGAAATAAATAAATATCATACTAGTTTTATATGTTTGGAACATTCCTCCTCTAACTTGGCTTTCAAATCGAATTGTGTAAGAGGCATTGAAATCATCATTAGCTGTGAGAACCAGTAGTATAAACAAAATGGGCAGCTAGGACCTCAGAATGAGGTGTTTAGATCATGCTTGTGAATGTGACAAACAGTTGTGTCTACGTGGAAGCAAGTTCACCTCTAAGCGGTGGTGGTACATGCAGTGGAGACAACATATAATGATGAATTTTGGGGAATGTAATATATCAATATAAAAGTCCAAAAACTTTTTAAAATCACATATAAAACATTTAGTCCATATAACTTGGTTCTCCTGTTACCTTGGATCAGTTGTAGTGGTGTGCATGAATATTCATAACATTTGAAATTTGGCCAAATTTGGAAATATACAGACATTTGAAGACTGAGGGCTTGTCCCCATGCACCATTTGAAGCCTGAGGGCTTGTCCCCATGCACCATATACTCCGAAGTGAACCTGAATTCACCCCGGCCAATCAGGAGACGTGCAGGACGCAGGCGCGCTGTTTCCTGGGTCCCCACGGCCAGAATTGGGGCAACCACGACCAGGTAAGAAGGGGATTTCACTCGGACTCCCCCGGGTGGGCTAGGGAGGGCTTCAGAGAAGCTCCCCCTGGCTCCAGAAGCGGCAGTCCACTGCCTCTGGGGCGAGGGTGAGCTGCGAGGTAGGAGTCCCCCGACTCACCATGCTTGGCTCCAAGGAGCCAATCATGGCGGGCCAGGGAAGGGGCCCCGGAGCACGGATGTGAGGCAGGTGCTGTGCATCCGCACAGCACCCGCCTCAAATCCAGATTTAATCCATCCTTTCACTGCATGTGCGGAAGGACGGGGGTCGGTAGATCCATATCTATTAGATGTGGATCTACCCACGTAAATCCAGATCTACTGTGCATCCAGATTTAGTAAAACCAGGTCTACTGGAACCCGGATTTACTAAATCCGGATGAGGTAGATCCTGATTTATTTAAGCAAATGTGGAAGCAGCCAGAGCGTCCCCATGCAAAGGCTCTAATCCAGGCTACATGCAGAACAAATAGCCCAAATCTGCGGTAAACAAACAAACAAACAAACAAACAACCTCGCAAACTGTTCTCGCTGTGGATTGGGAGACAAGCACGGATTATCTTGGAGGCATGGGGATGCTCCCAGGTTATTTGGCGAGGAGACTGGTGCTCACATAATTAGCAGGCAGGGTTTTGCCTGCGCTCATGGTTCCTGTCCTGTGCATTGGGGATCGCAACTGCTGGCCATTTTTAAAGATCGAACAGCATAAAAGAACTGATCGCCCCAATCTGACAGGTAAAGATGCAGCAATGAGGGGGGTCTTCTGGCTTTTGTTGTCCCACAAACATCTTCCTGCAACCCTTATTCCACCTCCATTGCCAGATTGCCGGCAAGCAGCTTCTAAAGCTAGAGGCAGTTTAACTCTCTGGTAAACTGCCTCTAAACATTGTGGCAGCTTTTGTTAGCTTTTTAGATGGCAGGCAAGCAGCTTCTGAGGTCTACCAAAGTTAAGCTGCCTCTAAACATTGTAGCAAACTTCAGAAGCTGCTTGCCTGCCAGCTAAAAAGCTAACCAAAGCCGCTACAATGTTTAGAGGCAGTTTACCAGAGAACCGCTTTTCTGCTTCTCTGATAAACTGCCTCTTTAGAAGCTTCTTGCTGACAATTGGGAAGTGGGGGTGGGGTAAGGGTTGCAGGAAGAGTCTTGTAGGACAGCAAGGGCCAGAAGACCCCCCTCATCACTGCATCTTTACCTGTCAAACTGGGGTGATCAGTTCTTTTATGCTGTTTGATCTTTAAAAATGGCCAGCAGTTGAATTCCCAATGCACAGGAGAGGAACTGGGAGTGCAGGCAAAACCACTACTAGGTGAGCCGGTTTGGTCTGATGGTTAAGGAGATGGACTCTTATCTGGAAATACCAGGTTTGATTCCCCTCTCCTCCATGAAGCCAGCTGGGCAACCTTGGGCTAGTCACAGCTCTCTTCTGAGCTCTCACAGCTCCACCTACCACACAGAGTTTCTGTTGTGGGGAGAAAAACAGAAGGCTTGTCTGTTTCATTTTGAGTTCCCTTAAATGGGTGAGAAAAGCGGGATAGAAAAACCAACTCTTCTACTTCTCTTCTTCTTCTTCTGTGACAGAGCAAACGGGAAAGCAGAGGGCTGCCATGTAGTAATCGCTAGGCTGCCCAGCCCTTTTCCTTGCTTCCCTTCCAGCCCCCACCTTAACTCTCAAGCCTCTTGCTAGTAAAAGGAGAAAGATTTTTCCTGTTTCATTGGCTTGTAGTACATGCTTAGCACCACCAGGATGCTGAATTCTTTCCACTCCATGTGGTTGCCTTTGGGCATATGGAGTCTGCAAAACACATGGCTTTAAAAGACAACTCTTCTTTCCCTGTTTGAGGATTTTCCCCACCTCCAGCCACAGGATGTGACATCAGAAGGACCTCTGACACAGACAATAGCAGCTTTTCCTCCAATCACCTCCCCTGATGTTGTTTTGATGTCATTTCCTCCACGCCCCTAACGGCTACTGTATATATACTCAGGAAAATTAGAAGTCTAGGTCTTTCTGCCTGAATTCTGCCTCCAGCCTGGTCATTTACCATCTCCCAGCAACCAGAGCTCAGTGGTATGGACATTGAGAGCCAGGGGGCAGTTTTGGGGGATCACACAGACTGTTCTGGCGATGAGAGCTCAGACAGCCAGTCCCAAGAGTGCCCCTCCTCTCTTCTCCTTTGACAGCAGAAACAGGTGATACACAGATCACAGTGCTTGGCACAGCTATGCCATCAAGGGTGTGGAGCTGCCTCCCCTACTTAACCCAGCAGCACACACTGGTCTGGCATTGCAGACAAAGTATTTGTGCAACCCCCGTCCATGTCTTTGCCCATGAACCTGACTCTTGGACCTTGCAGTGACTCTCGCCGAACTTCTGGAACCCTGACCTTGGACTGACTTAATGCTGCTTACTCTTGAGCCCCCCAACGGACTGCTGTGAGCATGTGTGCATGTTTGCCTCGCTGCCCCCGCCTGCCTGAGACATGACATGAGCGTATTTCTGTCCATACCATCCTTGTCAACTATAATAAGAGTCCTCCAAAGAGGTGGGGAAAAGAGACCTCTATCAATTTCTTAATGGCTTTGAATGCTGAAATGCTGCCTAAAAATAGCCCCAGAAAATGAAATTAGAAGCTTGATCAACTAAAGTGTTAAAATGTTACTCTGTGCCAGGAACTCTGCGTGGGCTGCGCTGTGCTCCAAAAACTATTGTGATCTTTAAGACAGCCTGTAGTTTTAAATGACTAGAATGACAGTTTGACTGCTTTCTACCGTTGCCTTTTCTGCTTTATTGAAAAGTAACAATAACGTGGCAAACAGTGTGTTATTTCCAAGTCTCTCTTTTTCTTAACCAAAAGAAAAATTCCAATGACTTTGAACTACTTCTCTCACAGCTTATATTTAGAGCCACAATTAAGTTTTCATATGGATTTTTAGTCGTGGCCTTTTCTGCACTTAGCTCTGTTTGATGCAGATCAGTGGATCCAGATTATCCAGACCCACTGATGTGGATCGTGTGGAGGGGTGGGGGAAGATCAACACCCACCTAAGAGGGCCATGGGTCTAGGAAATTTGCTGCCAGAAGAGGTGATAACAGCAACCAGCCTAGCTACATTACATCACATGACCACCACAAAAAAACAGCCTAGATAGCTTTAAGAAAGGGTTAGACACATTCATGGAGGATATGTGATCAACGGTTACTAGAATAGATTCCTAGGTACATCCTCAAGATCGGAGAGACAGACAGGATGCCTCTAAAGACCACGTTCAGGGAACAGAGAGCAGCTGAAGGTTTTGCCTTGAGAAGCCCAGGAACAAATGGTGGGCCATTGTGTGAGATGGGATGCCGGACTAAACAGACTGTGGCCTGATGCAGCATGGCTCCTCTTATATTCTAATATCTACGCTGACAGCACTAATCCAGCTCACATTTCCCAGTGGCTGCATCCCCTGGTGTCTAGGAACAAGCTCCCCTGTAGTTCTGGATCACAGAACTCCAAACGAGTCCACAAGAGATTCAGATTAAGGTTCTCTTAATCTGGATCCTGCTTCTTCTAGTGCAGAGGGGACAGGACAAAAGGGGGACAGGCCCTCCTTGATTTACATTATTGTGAGGATGAGGAGGCCCCAGATCTGGGGCCTATTCGCACTTGACTTTATTCTGGAATATATCCTGGAATAGGGGCCTGCTGTCCACATGCTAGTGTAGGCTACAGCAGGCCCTAAGGGAGGTCTGCCAGAGTCTGCAGTAGCACTCAGAGCACAGGTCCCTATGCTGAGATATATCCTAGAATACAGCCAAGTGTGAATAGGCCTCTGGTGTAAGGATATTTCTGCATTGGGTGCTGAAAAATGGATCTAAAGAAGATGCATTATTCGGCAATCTGTCCTTCCCCTATTCTGTCACTATTTGTGACGGAACAGAGGGGACCCCGCGCATCCGCACACACGCAGAGAGGACGGATTCTGGAGGACAGATTGGAGTGGGCGCTGTGCAGACGTCCCCTGGCTTGCACGCCGCCCCCAGAGCCACAGGACTGGAGCATGGAGCTGCCAGTCACTGCGTGTTTTCGGTGGCACCCGGCAGGTAGGGGAAAGGTTTCAGAAGCAGGCAGTCCTGCTTCCGCCCTTCTCAAAATGGTGGGCAGAGGGAATCCATCTCTTCCCCTGGCCATATGCGGAAGTGTCCTGCTTCTTACATTTAATCCGGATTTTGGCAGCAAAACTGCTTTCAAAAACCGGCCTTGTGTGCCGAAATGCGGACGTGGACTCTCCAAACAGGTCTACAGTGCGGATGCATCTTCAGGTAAGTGTTTTAAATGTGGGGGTAAAACTAGTTTCCACAGTTAATGCAGAAACACCCTAAGATGCTTCTTAGACTGGATCAAAGGTAAGTACAGAAAGGCTTTGAATGGGGCCTTCCTTGACCTATCCATCTGACCTGAAATGGGTATGGATTTGTAATTTGTAATTTGAAGGCAGTGGTGGAGCCTTCAGGCAAACCAGAGGACATTGAGAAATGATAACATTCCAGCTAGAACCTTACCTTTGAGCTTTCTACTGGCCAACATGTGGTTTGGAAAGATCAAAGCTTAGGACTTCTGTGGAGACTGCTCTTCTGCCATACTTCTGTTTCCCTGCACATAACACCACTCTTCATAGAGCATCCTTCTCAACATTTAGGATCTGGAGCTTTAAAAAGAGGGACTAAAACTGTGTTTCGGTTTTCCTGTTTTCCAAGATTGTGCTACAGTCTGGATACAGATGTCGAATTTGGCATTTTAAGAGTTGTTTGACATACAGCCTGAGCCAAGCCTGCCTTCATGCAAATGTCAGAGAATGAGGCCACAGGCTGAGGCCCCGTTTTTGCCAAGATGAAAAAAAGATGACAATTGTGTCAGTTCAATAGAATGCAAGGTTCACAAGATGGAATAGTTCCATACCTAGAAAATGAAGACATGTGCACTTATGCATGAACAAACATCCACATGTAACGCATGTGCTACTGAAGTAGCATTATTTAGGTAGTACTTCATCACCTTATTGACAATTAGGCCCCTTCTGTGCTTATCTGCGGTTAATCTTGGGGCAAAGAGTCTGGAATAACCCTGCCCACTAATCCAGACTGCAGGGAGGCAAGGGCAGGATCAGGACCATCTGCACTGTCTGCAGTGATCAGACAGTGATTAATCCACCCCATGGCTGTGAAGCTTGTGTAAGCTGTGTAGCTTCAACCTCACACCTGTACTATGTGGTGCCACTGAAAAACACCCCTCAGTAAACCCAAACTTGGAAAGCAACCTTATGCATGCCTCCAATGTTCCAGTTCAGGGTTCTGATCTCTCTGGCACTACCGATTAAACAGTACTACCAGAAATTTGGATTAAGGACCTCCTTAATCCAGATCAGGCTCCATCTAGCTTGGTCCAGTTTGGTCCAGTGGTTAGGGAGCCAGACTCTTATTTGAGAATAGTGGGTTTGATTCCACACTCCCTCACAAAGCCAACTGGGTGACCTTTGGCTAGTCACAGCTGTCTTCTGAGCTCTCACAGCCCCATCTACCTCACAGGGTGTCTGTGGTGGGGAGAAAAATAGAAAGCTTTGTTAGCCACTCTGAGTCTCCTTAAATGGGTGAGAAAAGCAGGGTAGACATCAGGCTGGCAAAGAATGACCACGAGACTCTTTCTTTAAAAAGATGAACAGTAATTTATTTCAGCTCAGTGTTAGGACATTTCTTGTTGGAAGCAACTTGGAACAGAAAGCCCAGTGTATTTATATGTTTCATAGCTGGGCGGGGTTTGGCCCTTAACCAACAATAACTATTTTTCAAAACCAATTTAAACTTGGAGCCAAAACCTTCCAAGAGAAATGTACCACTTGACCTCAGCAGGGAGGGTGAGTCAACTGTTAACAGTCAGCTATTATATACATATTATACATATGTATATACATATATACATCTCATAGGTGGCAGAGATCTTGCATACAAATATTATGGCAGGCAGCTAGCCCTTTCTGACAGTAGAAAAGCCAACTCCTCCTCCTCCTCCTCCTCTTCAGCTGCCTTGAATATCTTTCAGGATGTAGATGGAACAGCCTGAGTACCTGTTTCTCCAAAGGCAGGGATAGAAATGATAAGTGAAATCTGCAAGGGAGCTAATTTTAGCTAAAAGTTAGGAGAAACTGCCTGACAGTTGGAGCAGAAGCAAATGGCCTTAGGGCCTGATGGAAGGTTCTTTAGCAAACAGGAGTGGGACAGTGTGGTTGTACTGAGCAGGGAACCGAAGCTCTGAGAAGGTTCCTTCAGATTCTATAATGCTGAGATGCTAAATTTTATATAAATACATAAAGGTCTTTATTAAATTCCAGGTACTATGCCAAGAAAAAGCCCTTTGAAATAGAGGGTCATCGAGAGAGGATGCTTTGTTGCTAGGCAACCGTCACCACAAAGTGTTAAGGTAAGATGAGCTCTGCTTCTAAATACAGACATGCTAATTAGCAAGCATACTTAACTGATAATGAACAAAGTTAGGCAAGGTCCATCAAAGCTTAGAGGGTAGTGTTAGATTTCCTCCCCCTCCTTTCCCTCCCCCCTTGAAATGCATGCCTAGGATGAAGTAAAAATCCTGGAAGAAAAACCTACCAAATTTTGCCTTTTAAAAAAAATGAAAGACAGTTAAAGTCACACTAGTTAATTGCTGGGTGATTAATCTCTCTGGACGCTTATTGGAAAAAAGGATGAAAAGAAAGCTATCTGATCTGTCTTCAGTTCAAAAGGATAGAGAGTAGCAATAAGTCTCAGCCAACATGCTGTGTCAGAAAAGTCTCTTCTGAATTGGCCACTGGCCGGATCCTGAGTTGTGGGATGGCCTGATGTTGGACAGATGAAGAAAAGGGTTAGGAGAAACAGCCAAGTGCGGGTAGACAAAAATGTATGCAACATGCTGGGAATTGCATGCTTTGTACCACCTAAGGCAGTGGTTCTCAACCTGTGGGTCCTGACCCCTTTGGGGGTCGAACTACCCTTTCAGAGGCAGTTTTGTCTAGTGGTTAGGGAGCCAGACTCTTATCTGGGAATACCAGGTTCAATTCCGCTCTCCCCCATGAAGCTATCTGGGTGACCTTGGGCTAGTCACAGCTCTCTTCTGAGCTCTCACAGCCTCACCTACCTCACAGGGTGTCTGTTCTAGGGAAAAGAACAGAAGGTATGTCAGTCGCTTTGGGTCCCCTTAAATGGGTGAGAAAAGTGGGGTAGAAAAGCCAACTCTTCTTCTTCTCCCAGTTGCCTCTCCTCTGTGGTTGGGGGTCTCCACAACATAAGGAATTGCTTTAAGGGATCACGGCATTAGGAAGGTTGATAACCACTGTCCTAAGGTATTATTATTATTATTATTATTATTATTATTATTATTATTATTATTATTATTATTATTATTATTATTATTATTATTATTATTATTATTATTATTATTATTATTATTATTATTATTATTATTATTATTATTTGTATTTCCATCCCACCCTATACCCAAAGGTCTCAGGGTGGGTAACAATGCTTTAAAAAGTCCAAACTTTAAAACATAACAATATATATTAAACAGTAATACCTACAACAACATTTAAAATCCAGATGGTTAAAACAAACCAAATATATATTAAAAACAGTACTACCTAAAAGTGTGTATGTGTGTGGGAGGCGTAACCTGGTACATTGTGTTTTCTCCCATTGGGTACCTATTTGCAGCAACAAGATGCACACCACAAT
Organism: Aspidoscelis tigris stejnegeri; assembly: GCA_023333525.1. Classification (NCBI taxonomy): domain Eukaryota; kingdom Metazoa; phylum Chordata; class Lepidosauria; order Squamata; family Teiidae; genus Aspidoscelis; species Aspidoscelis tigris. The sequence goes on from JALMGA010000005.1 coordinate 9,490,473, forward strand.
GAATGTGACATCTCCAGGAACCAGGCAATCACTGTCGTAGATGCCTTCCAAATGCCTTGTTCACATTAGTAGGGATCTCTGTGCTCCAGAACTGGGATGTTCATGAACCAGGTTTTTCAAACAATAGGAGTGGTTTGGTTCGCACGTGAAACAAGTGAACGATAGTGGATTACCTTTGGTTTGCTATGGCTTCTTTGGTTTATTACAATATTGCATGATCTGGGTTCAATGCCAACTGGGTTTTTTCAACAGGGAAGCTGTGACTTCATGCAAACCATGCAAACACCCCAGTTTATCATGAACTGTAAACTGATCAAACCAGTTCATCACATCTCTGCTCCAGAATGGAGCCGCAAAGGTGCCTGAAGACATTGCACACAAGGTGTTTCCAGTGGAGAACCCACACTCCATTCACAGGATGATCTGACCAGCTTCTTTTCATGGGGTTTGAGAAGGAATGACACTAGATGTGTTTCAGCAGGATTCATTTAATTCAGTTTGTTGACTTCCCTGGGTCACTCACCTTCAGATCACTCACATTAAAGGCATGGATATGGTAAGATTGCAAACAAATCAATCAATGAAAGAGGAAGACTACATGATAGGGATGTGCACGAACATTTGAAAATTCAAAAATCCGATTTGAATCCGATGAATATCGATATTCAAATTCGAATCAGATTTAAAAACATTCAAATCTACACATTTGTACAAATGTCAGATTTTTGAAGAAGATGGTGGTGACTGGACATGCAACCAGATGCAGGTGAGTGTCTGGTCACGTGTGTGGGGGTTGGGGGTTGGTGTGGTGTGCACTAGGGTTGTGCTCCCTAACCATAGCCTGATGTGGGACCCGTTTGCACTTAATTCACTGGGATGGTGTAATAATATTAACTCACTGAAGTTAAGAGCAGATGCAGTGGTGACCTCCCTCATTTGTCCACCAGAATTTGTAGTGCAGATGGCCCGATCTGACTGAATCACCATGGCAATGGCCATGGCAACATCCAACACACACTGGGACATTTCCACAGCAATCAGTCCAGGGCATGCAACTCACAGTGTCCGCACCCAGAAGAGAATGTGAACTCTGCAACCAGAAGCTCACTGGCTGCTCCCAGTGAAGCCGTGAATAAGATTTCATTTGTCCACAGGTACAAAAGATTGGGGCAGCCGTAGGGAGCTCCCAAATGCTCCAGGACTGCAACAGTGGCACAGAGCATGGGTGGATCTTCCCCAGAGCATCCAAAACTGCTCCATTAATGTAAGTGGAAACAGACCCATTATTTCAGGCACACCAGAGTTTCCTTTGGCCCCTACCAAGCTTTTAAACTATAACTGATCTTTTCTTAGAATGATTTAGAGGCCTAACAGAGGTTGAGGGAAACCCTAGCAGGCATGACCTCATGTTGAGGCATGCAATGACGATGACATAATCACAAAGCTTGATGAAGTGGCAGATGATCCTGCCTCTCTCTGGCTCTGAGAAAAGCTGAGAGGGGCAGCAAAAAGCAAAATGAGTCCCAAAGGAGCAACTTTCACAATTCCTACAAATTGTGAAGGTGACAAACACTTTGTCCATCCCTACCATTTTGGCCAGTTAAACCAAGGGCCAAGTTGCACTTTGGTCCATAGTTAGAGATAGGTGAACATCTGGGCAGGTGCATTTGCACCTGTAGGAGGCACTTACAACCTGCAAGCGTCCCCTGCCTCCCCAGATGTTCACTAATCATGAACTTGTGGTGGAGCATGCAATCGTGCTCTGCATGCAACTGAATGCAACTGGAACTTACCTGATAGCATTCAGCTGGTGACCATTTGTACTCTGCTGGCTGGCTACGGAGGTCATCAGACCTGCCACACAAGTGCGCTGGCAGCTCAGATGACCCCCTGACACGACTGTGACTGCGACTGTGCAGAGCATCAGTGTCATCATAGCAGAGAGCCCTGTCCTCAAGATGGTGGAGTGCCCAGAAGAGGAGCACCTCAGCGATCGAACACAGGTGAGGGATCGTTCACATGAGGGGTGGGCTGTTCACACATTTTTAACCTCCATTTCCATTGATTTATTGTTTTACGTGCATCTTTCCCTAAAATAAATATTTCAGCAAGGAGGATGTATAGTTTTGAAATGTTGCTTTGCGACAGTCAAAAAAGGGTATATACCAAAAAAGGGTATATTTCTAAGACTGGGCATTTTGGTCTGAGCTTTGGTTCAGAAGACACAAATTGTGTAAACTTAAATTTACAAGCAAATGAATTGAATTTCTCTTCCATTCTAACACATGAATTGCTCTACTGCATCATTCTAGCTAACAACAGACCCCATAAAGTCTTTTTCTGCATGTTAGTCACTTTTCCTCTTAACACAATAGCCCCTTAACCTTGTCAAAATAAGTCGTTCTTCCCATGAACACAACTAATTTTCAGCTTAGGAAGGACCTATATAACAGCATCAGCCCGGCTTTCCTTATGCCAGCATGCAGCTGCTAAGCAATTTGGTACTCCTGACTAAAAGCCTGGTCAGAAGTTGTATAAACGGAGCTCTTGAGAAAGGACAGTTAATCTCTCCCTCTACAGAAGTGGATTTGTGACTCACATGGAGCTATTAAATCCCTACACTTGGCATCCTGGAAAGAAGGCATAATATGGAGCTGGCAGGGGGTGAATTGGATGAGAGGGCTACCCCATCCCATTCTAATATGGGCTAGCAAAGAGCAACTGTCGAATCCAAAGAACAGATTCACAACTATACATCTTTCAGCAGGAGAAGTGGTCCCTTTCTCCTTGACCAAATAGGTTTAGAATGGACAACGCTTGGGCTGTCTCTAGCTGTGATTGTCTCTTACTGCACATCCCATTATGCTCTGAGCCTTATTCTGGATTACATCCTGGAATAGAGGCCTCCTGGCCCTGCCCAAGGCCTATCAAAGTCTGCATTAGCAGGTGGACAGCAGGCCCCTTTTCTGGTTTATAATCCAGAATAAGGCCCAGTGCAGAAAGGGTCCAAGTCACCTCTCTAGGAACTTCCAGAAGATTACAATGTTATTGTCCCTAGGAGTGTGCACAAATGCATTTTTGACATTTGGTTTGTAACGAATCGAATGTTTGAAAATCCATAGTCGTACAAATAGGTCACATTCGAATGTGCTAAAATTCTATTCGATATGAATCTATTTGCACATATTCATATGAATATTCGATACATATCAGATATGAATGAATATGTATTTGCTACAAATAAATAGGGGTATGCATGGAGCCATAGGCGAATAGAATGTGGAAATATTCAGCTTCGGCCAAATAGTCCCCCCACAGATGTGGGTGTATTTGTATCCATGCACCTACAAATATCTACAAATAGATTATCTACAAATAATCTCTCCCCTCACTCCTCCATTCCCACTCCCCCCCCCCGCTTACCTCACCTCACTGCCACTACCGCTACCATCCAGAGCCCAGGCTGCCACCGAAGCGGGGCCCTGGGTAAGGGGGTCCTGAGGAGGGGGTGGTCAGGGAGGTCTGGAGGGACTGTGGCTCAGGCAGGGAGTCCCCAGGTCATCTAGTATCCTTAGAAGTTTTGACCAAAGCTTCTATGGATACTGGATTATCTGATTCGTGGACATTCTATCCATCCATGAATGTTGGAATTCGAACACATTTGTTTGAATTCCGAATGTATTAATTATTTATGCACATCCCTACAAATGAATACATATCTGATACGTATCTGTAACATATCCACACTCTGAAACTCCAAATCTGACCCAAATCCACTATTAATCCTCTGTTGATCCATGTATAACAGATACGAATGTTGTCGACATTCATATCTTTAAATATGGATCTAACATTCAAACATACGGATTTGAATATTACGGATTCGAATCAGATTTTAAGACATTTGAATCTTAAATATCCAAATCGAATAGGATTTTATGACATTTGAATCTACTTGGATTCAAATGTCAAAAATGCATTTTTGCCTGTTCCTAAGAGAAATTACTCTTAGGGACATACAAAAATATTCAAAATATTCATTATTTGATCAAATTTGGCTGAATTTGGACATTTGAATTAAAAAATAGAATGTCCAGACATTTGTTTTTTAATATACGAATGAATATGAATATTTTGAATCATTTGTTTGAATAATTCTGACATTTGTATGTGTAGGGATACATACTTATTACATATGCATCTTATTCGTATCAGTATATTTCCGATAAAAACCGAATGCATATGAATGTGTACAGATGCATACAGATACATGCAAATGTCATTGACATTCATATCAAATTTGTATCGAATATTCATACGAATAGATGTGAATATATTCAAATGGGTTCGAATTTGAATACATTCATTTTTTCTCTATTCGTATCAATTCAGACATTCAAATATTCAATTTGAATCAAATGTTGAAAATTGCATTCATGCACACCCCTGATTACTCTGGGTAATATCCGCAAACCCTGTGAAGAAGTGGTCTGCATAGCTTGCATAAAATCGTCAACAAAAGACATCTGCAATTCATGGGCCATGTTCTACAGACAGGCAATGAGAAAATCCTCCAAACAGCACTGAGGTAGGTACCACCAGGTGACCACAGAAAAGGAGGAAGGCCACATAGCACCTGGTGCTGAACTTTTGTAAAAGATGGACATAAACTGGACAAAGGTGAAACCCTGAGGTCAGTTTGGTCTAGTGTTTAGGGAGCCGGACTCTTATCTAGGAATACTGGGTTTGATTCCACCCTCCCCCATGAAGCCAGCTGGGTGACCTTGGGCGAGTCACAGCTCTCTTCTGAGCTCTCACAGCCCCACCCACATCACAGGGTTTTCTGTTGTGGGGAGAAGAATAGAAAGCTTTGTCAGCCGCTTTGAGACCCCTTAAATGGATGAGAAAAGCGGATTAGAAAAGCCAACTCTTCTTCTGTTCACACTATGGCCTCTAGGGCACGATTAGTGAACCTCTGGTGAAAAGCATCCACAAGTGGAGTAGGCTTTAAGTGTGCCTGCCCTCACCAGAAGTTCATTAATTTTTGATTAAGTGTGGAGCACGAAATTGTGCTCCATGCTATAATGGATCTTACCCAGGTACTTACCTCAAGCATCTGGGACAGTGATCTTTTGCTCTTCTTCCGGTTCTCTGGGGTGTCCCGCAAGTGCACTGGCACCTTGGACATCCGTAAATGTGACTGCGCATACATAGAGTGTGAGTGTAGTCAGGGCAACATGCAGTCGCGGATGGTGCTGAAGACAAAATGGTGATGCACAAAGGAGGACCAGGCTCTGGTTGAATAAGGTAAGTATTTGATCACTGGGGGGCGGAGGGAATAGCCAAAGTTGACTAGTGCTCGAAGCACTAGTCAACGTTGATTAATCACACTCCTTTCCTGTCCAGTGGATGGGAAGTGCAAAAACACCCTTGGCTGCTAACTGGATTTGCTGGACTCCTTTGGATGTCTGATATGCAACTTAGCACTGGAAGACCTAAGTCTAAGTCAGTCAAGTAAGTAAGTAAGAAAATGTCCAAAAAAGCTGCAAACACTGGTGGTTGGATTTGTATCTTTGAAGCTGTAATCCTTTAAAAAAAAATTGTTAAAGAGCAATAACAGTGATAAGCCTTACAGGACTGAGATGAGGATTTTCCAGTAATGCTTGATGCTGTTAAAAGAGAAACATTTCAGAGAAAGTAGTGACAATGTAGATAAGAGTTCCTCTCCAGCATTTGGGGGAAATTTTCAGGGTTATTCATCCAGCAAACATCTAGGAATTGCATTTGCTGGGGTCTGCAGGAACCCCCTGGGTACCCACCCCGACCCAGGGGCCTGTACCACCCCCATCCCTGCGTGCGTGACTTACATGCTCGGTGCCTGGAATTGAACTAGCAGCCCTGTGGGCAGGGCTTGCCGAGTTCAATACATGGCATTCTGCGCAGGCGCGTGTTGCGGCCTACAACTGGGCCATGGTGCGCGCCTGTGCAGAATGACTGGTTGGATTGTTGATTAAACCAGGCATTGTGTGCAGACATGGGCCACACCCCAATTGTAGGCCATGGCGTGTGTATCAGGGCTGCCAGTTTGATCCCAGGTGCTGAGCAGGTAAGTTGCAGGCGCACACTTATGAGGAGTGGTACAACCCCCTGGGTCCAGGTGGGTGGCCAGGGTGTCCCTGTGGGCTCCAGCCAGTGAAATTCGACAGATGGCAGCCCATGGGAGCCGAGGATGGGCCCAGACGGGTCTCTCTGCCTCCAGAAGGGCCTGCAAGCCAGTGGGCCCTGTGGGCCCAATGGCTGCGGGCCAGGCTGGGGCCCAGAGCTGTCTGGCAGGGAGAGTGTGAATGCTCTCCCTGCTGGACAACTCTGGGACAGTCAGAGAAGGCTTGGGCCAGGTATGGAGCGTGATTTCATGCTCCACACTCTGGCCACAATTAGGCCGTCCTGGGATGGGATGGTTCCAGACCAAACCACCCTACCAGCAGAGCAAATGTTCTCTCCCAGGGCTGTCCTAGTTCTTCCCCAGAGGTCCTGTGGGGCTGGCTCTTCTAGACTCAATGAACCTTTTTGTTCATGCCTGCTGGGCAAAAACTCTTGGGGGACTCCTTAACCAGACATGGTTCCATGCTTGCAGGAGTTTCCCCAGTGTGTGTTGATGTGGGGCACGTCTAATTGTGCTACATCAATGCTCCCTGAGGCATGGAATGGCTCCATCCATGCTTCAAATGGATCCTGAGGAAGGGGCGGCATAGGTACAGGTAGCACTGCATCATCCCATCACCGCAGCAATGCCACCATGCAGATGTGATGGTGCTCTTTTTAGACCTCCATGACTGCCCCCACAATCAACTCAATTTGCATCTTGAAAGCGCTTAGAGAGAGCTGATGAGATTAGGAATAGATTTGGTGTCCCACAGTGCGGACCCTGGATCTATCCCCTATCCTCACTTCCCTGAGAGGTTTTCCTGATGAGACAAGGGTGTGAAAACACCCACTGATTCGAAACATAGATTTTCTTTGTAGAAAGATAATTAACGGTGTGCATGAATGCAGTTTTCAGATTTGATTCTAATTGAATATAATAATATTTGAATTCTAACAAATAGAGAAAAATGAATGTATTCAAATTTGAATTGATCCGAATATATTTGTATCTGTTCATACAAATATTTGACTTGTATTTGATGATACAAATGTCACCAACATTCGTGTGTGTCTGTACGCAATCCTACGCATCCTGTTTTATCTTGTATGCATACCATTTTTGTCCCGTACGCATCTGTACAAATGCATACAGGTACGAATAAGATGCGTACAAATACGTATGTAATGTACACATAAGAATATCCAAATAATTAGTATGAATGATTCAAAACATTAAACTGTGTTGGAATGTTAAAAAAATGAATGTATAGACATCCGATCCAAATTCAAATGTCCAAATTCAGACGAATTTCAAATGTTTTGCATATTCTTGCACGTTCGTATCCATAATCTCAAGGCAAAAAAATGAAAAACGGATAACGAAAATCACTGCCTTAAAAAACAAAAGCATTCCTTTGCCGAAATCTTCTCTTGCTTAAATCCTTTCTCCTCTAGAGCCCTGTGCTTGTGGAACAGCTTTTCAATGGCTGGTCCCTCCTAATCTCATTTTGTCTTTGTTATTTGTAGCTATATTTCTAGAGCAGTCTTGCATGGTACCTCCAACTTTGAAACCATCTATCCGCTTGGTGAAACAGATGCTGTTTATCATTTTCCATTCCTTTCCCCAGCTGCCGTTCGTTTTCACAGTCAATGAGAAACATTAGTTATAAAAGCTAAAAACCTTTATCAAATCAGGACGGCAAAAGAAGACATCAAAACCGTGCAAGAGTATATCAAAATGTATCCTTTCATTGGAACATGTGCTACAGTCCCCTACTGCTGAGATCTGTATTTATGCATGTTCCTTATTGGTTTCCTTGGAAATCCATATATTATATCCATACCTGTCAGCCTGACAAATGTTTTAGGCTATATGCCACAGCAGAAATTTTAATGGCTGGTGTGTTGAAATACACAAGTCACCAACACATTAGCTATTTTCGTTTAATACCGAATTCAGGACTTAAGAGGAAACCGTATTTCACATGACATCCATGCTTAGTTTTTCTTTGACAAATGTGGTGCAAAGTGGCATGTAAGATGTTCAATGCATTTTGCGATGTCTGCAGCACTGTCACACATCACTGGACCTGGTTTGCATAAACTATACATTTTTCAGGTCCTTCTTTACTCAAGGATAGTAAATGCCTTTCAGCACTTACCTCTCCAAAGTCTGAACCAGTGGATCTGGACCTGTAAGGACAACTGAAAGCCTTGCTGGATCAGGCTACAGTCCATCTCTTCCAGCATCTGCTTTCAGGCACTGCTATGGTTTTAGTATGTTCATTTTATATTTGTAACTTGCCATGAGACCTTCAGGTATAGGGCTGGATGAAAATGCAAATAAAGAAATAAACTGACTCTTCTGCACATCTCCTTTTAAACTGGGGCCTGCTGGTCTGCTAGTAGAAGATAATAGTAATCCTTATCAAGGTTTAATGGAATTTAATGACAAATGTAGCTGAATCTGAGATTAAGGCTACATTTCACTGGAAAGTGTGGATCGTCAGCTCAGTGACCTTGGGCTAGTCACAGCCCTCTTTCTGAGCTCTCACAGCCCCACCTATCTCATAGTGTGTCTGTTGTGGTGAGGGGAACAGAAGGTTTGACAGGCGCGCTGAGTGCCCTTAAATGGGTGAGAAAAGTGGGGTAGAAAAGCTAACTCTTCTTCTTCTTCTTCTTCTTCTTCTTCTTCTTCTACTACTACTACTACTACTACTGCTGCTGTTGCTGCTGCTGCTGCTACTACTAGTACTACTCACTACTGTAACTGCTGCAGCTACTACTACCACTAATCACTACTGTGGCTGCTGCTGCTACTATTACTACTACTACTCACTACTGTGGCTGCTACTATTACTACTACTACTACTACTCACTACTGTGGCTGCTGCTATTACTACTACTATTAATCACTACTGTGGCTGCTGCAGCTACTACTACTACTCACTACTGTGGCTGCTGCAGCTACTACTACTACTAATCACTACTGTGGCTGCTGCTGCTGCTACTACTACTAATCACTACTGTGGCTGCTGCTGCTTTTTCTAATCATCATCATCATCATCATCATCATCACTGCTGTGGCTGCTGCTGCTGCTACTGCTACTACTACTAATCACTACTGTGGCTGCTGCTGCTGCTGCTGCTACTAATCACTACTGTGGCTGCCGCTACTACTACTACTAATCACTACTGTGGCTGCTGCTGCTACTACTACTACTACTAATACTCACTACTGTGGCTGCTGCTACTACTACTTTTTTGCATTGAAATTTGCAGATAACACATAGTGTCGCTCCTGTATCCCCCGACACACTGCAAAACAGAGAGTACATCCGCAAACCTTGTGTTTAATAACGGACGTGCCGAACGTCGCCTTGGTTTGATTCCTCAGCACCGAATGACAGCACATGCTGCAAACTCTGCATACACATTAAGTCTCTGTCATGATTTGTAACAAGTCAATACGTGGGGAAGAGTCTAAGCTGAGATGCCTTTGGAGCTTTGGAGAGCTTAGATATATTGGCTCCCAATATGACATGCCCCTGCTAATGCGCTGGGAAACCTGGAAAGCCTTGTCAGTGAAGCTAGCCTACTTTGTTTACTTCACCAGAACCGGCCATCAATCAGACAGTCTCCTGATAAGTGCGCCGCTCTCCGCATCTTGGAGAGAAGGGATTCTCCCTTTGGAGAGCCACAGCCTTCCCCGTCCTGATTTGTGCTCGATTTGATTCGAGGTGATCTGCCGGTCGGGAGGGAGGCGTCGATGCAAAGTTTGTTCCCTCTGCCTTGCCTGGGCTAACACACCTATTATGGCCTGTCAATTGGTGTCTCCATCGTGAGTTAAGCTGTCAAAGGGCTGTAATAGATGCTTTCATGTAAAAATGGAAAGCTGTGACATTGGTGTCAGATCAAGTACTTCAGCCTTCCCAGGTGATGAATCAAAATGTCAAAACTGGTGACAGGAAGCAAGACGCAGCTCCAGAGGAGGGGAAGCACGCGGGCCGGCACGGCGGCCATTGCGGCAACATGTTGCTTTCAATGCAATGGGTGTCCTTTAAAGCACCGAGCATTGATCCTGTTAGTGCTTCACTTTAAAAGGGCAATTGGCTTCTGACACCGACATGGATTGAATGGACTGGTGAGGTCAGGTATATCTATGTAGCTAAAAATACAAATGAGTCTGGCTGGCCGAAGGCAGGCTGTTCAAAACCAGTGGATGTCAGATGTTATGGAGAAACTCCGGTGGTTCTTGAAAGCCTTTTAGGGGCGATTCACAAGAGGAGGCCTTAGTGATTGACAGCTCTCCCTGTTATACCCGGTAAGTGCAGAAATTAGTCCAACACAAGAGATGCTTCAGAGAGTTTATCTACTGTGATGGGATACATATTGCTGAGTCATAAAGGCCCCCTCATGGCCAGCATCTTGATTTATAGAGCTGATTCAGCCTGCTAAAACATTGCCTGTGCAAGCCCTGGTCCTTCCCGCTGACATGACACCCAGGATAGGGTCTTCCTAGTGTTGGCTCCCAGATTATGAAGTGGAATTCCCTCGAATTTGTGTCAAGGCACCTTCACTTCACTTGTTCAGGAGCAGCAAAGATTTGTAGCTCTTTGCTATGGCCTTTGACTAAGTAAGGAGACGGTATCCCGTCCCAGTTTCAGGCACTGTTATTGTTTTAATATGTTCATGTTGGATTTGGGGTGTAATGTTGTAACCTTTCCTGAGACCTTTGGGAAGAGGATGGGATTTTAAAAAATAGCCAATGAATAAATAAACAAAGAACATCTCCCACCTTGATGAATTTGTCAGTTTTCCCAAGTTCTGACTCCCCAGTTGTAGAAGTGGAAATTGCTTTGGTAAAAATAATGCTTCCTCTTGCAATGGCAAACAAAGATAGGAATTGTTAAGCATGGGAAACAGCATCTCTCTCTCTCTCTCTCTCTCTCTGGGGAGGGGATGATGGCAAAGAGGTCCATCTTTAGTGGTCTTCTCAACACACTCACAATGAGAGTGCCCAACAGACCTCAGAGGGGGGATTATTATATAACCTGAAGGTTACAACCAAGGATGTCCTCTCACGCATTCCCATCTCCCTCAGTGCTGAAAGCGGTGGGATTACCAAGAGGGCCTCACTGGCAGATCTTAGGGCAAGGGTTTGGCCTTTGTGGGTAGAGGTATTTCTTTAGATATTTGGTACCCCAGCCATTTAAGGCCTTTTCAATTAACATTAGTACCTTGTACTGGGCTTGGTACAAAATAGGCCACCAGTCAAGATGTTTTTAGGACCAGAGTGATATGTGTCCAGTAGGGATGTGCACAAATATTCAAAACATTCAAAATTCAGTTGAATTTGGTCAAATTCAGACATCTGAATTTGAATTTAACATTTCAGTGCATTTTTGAATCTTTCAAATCATTTGCATGAATTATTCAGACATCCATATGTGTACAGATACGTATGTGTTACCTACATATCTGTATGCATCTCATTTGTATCCATACACATTTGTACAGATATGTATGGGATGAAAACAGGATGCATACAGAATAAAAATGGGATGTGTACAAATGTGTATGGATGAGTATGGACCCATACAAATGTTGTCGACATTCGTATCTTCAAATACGAATCAAAAATTCATATTAATAGATTTGAATGTATTCAATTGGAATTGAACGTAAAAAACATTTGAATTTTTAACATTCAAAGCAATTTGAATCTTCGGATATTCAATTTGAATTGAATTGAATCCCAAAAATTGCATTCATACACATCCCTAGTGTCCAGGCAGCAGAGCCATTTTGCATGAAAGTACCAAAACAAGTTACAATATTCATTTTTCGTCTAACTCCTAATCTTATCTTGCAAACAGGGGTGAGAATAGATAATTTATTCTCCAGACGGAGAGATGGAATATTAGTAGGCAAAAGGCTTAGCTATCTTCTAAGATGTGGCCAAGCCAGCAGATAAGGCAGTTAACTGGTTGCTACTGACAATAAGAACACAAGATAAGAATATAGGAGCCCATCTAGTCCAGCATCCTGTCTCACAAAGTGGCCCACCTATTGCTTCTGTGCATCTCAAGCAGAAAACAAAGGCTGCATCCCCACTAAAACCTTATTTCGATTTCAAATCGTTTTCAGCCCTCGCAGACTCCATGTCAGTTTGGCTTAGCACGCTTTCCGCATGTTAAATCGCCCCAAAGCGTTGTAAATGTTAATCCTCATTTCAACAGGTCTTACTCCGGTTTGTGCACTTGAAATGTTTTACATTTTTTACTGTGGGGACCGTAGGGTGTTAAGGGATGAGAATCCGTGTTTAGGGTTTCCCTCCCCCAATAGCTTGCTTCCAAAGATAGTGATTTCCTTGAAAAAATCCACCCCTCAATAAAAATCCACTCCTTAAAGCTACACTGTAGTGATCTAGCCACTTCACACCTTATAACAATGTTGCCAATTTGTGCAATTCTGAAAGTTCTGACCTTTAGAAAGGGAAAGGAAAGGAAAGCAGCTGGAGGTTCTGTTTTAAAGGCTATGGCTGTGAAGGGGGCTTGAGTTGCTGCTGCTGCTGCTGCTGTGTGCCCTGGGAAATGGGGAGAGGAGGGGAAAGAATCGCTGGCTGTTCGTGCCATTTTTCATCCATCCAGGCAAGCAGCAGCCACCCAGCCACCCAGCTAGGCTCCCTGAAGGGGTCCCTTATGGGTGGCGCGTTCATGCCAGGAGAAAGAGGGCAGGGCAGCCCCGAAAAGCGGCTTTTAAAAAGTAGTCACTTGAGTCCCCCCTTGAGTCATGTACGCCACATATGATCTTCAGAATCTGGATCCAACGCAATTAAGCTGAAAGTAATGGGAACAGGCAAATTCGTGTTTGCATCCGGTTCTATTATTTCAGTTTAAGGAAACTGGACTAAGCTTTTAATGGGGATGTGGCCTCAGGCAGAACCTTCACCTCTCTCCACTCCCTGCAAATGGCCCTTAGAAGTACCCTGCCTCTCTCTCCAACCTGGAGATAGTACCTAGACACCCATTCCAGTAGCCACTGATGCACCTGATCGCCATGGATTTATTCAACTCTATAAGTAAAGGAGCCCTACTAGACCAGGCTACAGCATATCTCGTCCATCACACAGTGGCCCAGCAGTTGCTTCTGGGCATTGCTTTGCAGAAGGTGAAACCTTCACCCACTAGTTTACTCCCAATGACAAAATTTAAATTAATTTATTCATGGCATCTGCGTGTCACCTTTCTTCCTAGGAACTCAAGACAGTATACATTATCCCCATCCTTCCATTTTATCATCATAACAACTGCTTAGATTAGTTAGGATGAGAGGCAGTGATTGGTCCAAGATCATCCAATGAGCTCTTATTTGAATTGAACGTTATGATGTTTGTATGCTAACATTTGTATGAATACAAATGTTTCTGGAAATTTGTACAAATAGTTTGGACATTCATTAGGTTGGGTGTGTGGAAAAACAGAGCACCAGTTGCATCTGCAATGGATCCAGATTGCATTCAACATGGATCAACAGTGGATTAAAAGTGGATTCAGGTCGGATTAAGCATATTCAGAGTGCAGATATGTTATGGATACATATTGGATAGGGGTGTGCACGAATGCATTTTTTGCATTCAAATTCAAGTCAAATTGAATATGCAAATATTCAATTCAATTTGAATTTTAAAAATTCACATTTTCAAAAATCCGATTCAAATCCAGATGATCGAAATCCATACATTTGGAAATCCAATTCAGTTCAAAAATACTAATGTCCTCAACATTCGTATCCAATTTTCGAATTTGTGTGCATCCCATTTTATCCCATTTTCATCTTGTATGCATCCCGCATTATTAGTACAAATAAAAACAATATTCACATGCAATGTATGCAGATCTATTCAGGCAAATTATTTGAAAATCTGTATTGGATTTTCAAAAATCCAAACTTCTGGATCACCACAACTCAAAAAGGATATTGTGGAACTAGAGAAGGTGCAGAGAAGGGCAACCAGAATGATTAAGGGACTGGAACACCTCCCTTACGAAACCAGGCTGCAACGTCTAGCCCTCTTCAGTCTGGAGAGATGGCGTTTGAGAGGGGACCTGATTGAAGTATATAAAATTATGCACGGTATAGAAAGGGTGGAAAATTTCTTTTCTCTATCGCACAACACTAGAACCAGGGGGCACTCTATGAAGTTGATGGGTAGGAGAATAAGGTCTGACAGGGGGAAGTATTTCTTCACCCAGAGGGTCATCGGCTTATGGAATGTGCTGCCGGAAGAGGTGGTGAAAGCTACCAGTCTAGATGGCTTTAAGGAAGGGTTAGACATATTTATGGACCACAGATGTATCAATGGCTACTAGAATGAATGCTTAGGTACATATTTCAGGCTGGGCGGGGGGGGGGGGAGCAGGAGGCCTCTAAGGCCATTTGCTGGGATTCAAGAGCAGGAGAAGGTTTGTCCTTGTCTCTGCTTGAGATGCCCATGGGCAATTGGTGGGCCACTGTGTGTGACAGGATGCTGGACTAGATGGGCTGTGGCCTGATCCAGCAAGGCTTCTCTTATGTTCTTAAAATTCATTCAAATGTTTAAATTCAGATTTTTGAAAATCCGATTCAAATTCAAATGTCGATATTTGATTGATTCGAATCAGATTTTTGAATTTTCAAATATCCATGCACATCCCTAGTACTGGATATGTATTGGATTCATATTGGATACATATATGTTCATATCAGATACGTAGTGGATACGTATTAATTCATATCCAATATGTATTGAGTACACACAAATAGATTCATATCAAATAGAATATTACCACATTTGAATGTGACCTATTTATATGAATATGGATTTTCAAACATTAAAATCATTACAAATCAAATGTCAAAAATGCATTCATGTACACCCCTAAAAGGCACAAGGCTTATATTGTTAGGACTTCTATAAACTCTCTGCATTGCTATTTAATTGGCATAAACCTTTAAATAAATAAAATGGAACAAAAATATTTCATGTTTTCTTCTCCAAGGGAATTAGGAACTTGTTCTTTCAAGATCTGGAAAATTGGGGTCTAAATATAGATTAGCATGCTTTGCAACTGTTGAACACCACAAATAGCATTTGTATATAAAACCAGCAACTGGCTTTATTTCACAGCCAAATATCATTGAGACATAACTCTTGTTTCCCTTGCTTTGAGTTCTGGGGTCTTTCTGCACTTAGCTTCCCATCTATTGGATGGGAAAGTACAGAACAGACTAATGTGTACTAGCATTCTCACTAGGGAACACTAGTGTGTGTCAGCCTACGTTCCACACATCCAGAAACCTACCTTTGTCTGGCACATGTATGATCACTGATGGGTGCTCGCCATCTTGATCGCAGTGCCCTGCATGACTGCGCATGTGCCATTGCCACTGCTATGGCAACAGTGTCACTCTGTGCACGTGCAGTCGTGTTTGGAGTCTCTGAGATGCACAGCACCTCAGATGACCCCTCACACCAGAAATGGTGGAAATGCTTTCAGGTAAGCTTTAGGTTAGGTTTAGTTTGTATATGGTATACCATTTTGTGCACCACTGCTAGTGTGCGATAGTTTAACATCTAGGCAGGCAGGGGGCTTTCCTAGGCTGTAAATGCCTCCTGCAAGTGCAGATGCACCTGCCCAGGTGTTAATCTATCATAAACTAGCAGTGGCACACAGCATTGTACTCCACACAATTGGCCTCTTCGCTCAGTCTGTTTATTCAAAGAAGAATTGTTTGGTGGTCTGATACTTGTTTCCTTATAATTCAGTTTTACTTCCCCCACACTCCCATCACCACTGAAAGTGTCAAAAAGAAAAAGGCACAGCTAATTGTTCACAAAGCAGGGATAATCATACCACTCCTGATTTTCAGCAAGAATTCAAGAGACAAATTTCATAAAAGGCTTAACGACGACATTGGATTTAGGAAAGGAAAAAAAACCCCTACAAATATGGAATAACCTACATTTTCCTGCATTGGCTAAAGAAAGTAGGTTCACACTTTTACAAGTGCCTATACAGACAGATGTTCTAGGGCCTTTCTGATTGATTGATTGACTGACTGACTGACTGACTGACTGACTGACTGACTGACTGACTGACTGACTGACTGACTGTATTTCTGTTGTGATCCGGCTTCACGACCTGAATCCGAGGGCTCTGGGAAGCAGGGAGAAGCAGCCGGGGAGCTGCTTCGATCAACACAACAGCTGGGGAACTGCTGTGATCTCCAGGTGTTATGATAGATTTTCCTGGACTCTCAACTGGCCTGAGTCCCAGAGATCAGCCACATGGCTGGCCAACCTGATTAGCTTAGAAAAATGGGGTAGGGGAAATGAAGAGGCTGGAGACAGATTCAGGTGGAAAAGGAGATCTGTTTAATCTGTGCCAGGGGTTTTTATACAGTCAAATAAAGGGGCGTGGGGGAAATGACATCAATGCAACATCTGGGGAGGTGATTGGATGAAAGCTGGTGCATTGTAGGCCAGAGGTCCTGGTGATGTCACATCTTCTGGTCAGCAGGAAGAGTAGGGCAGTTGTTCTTTTTCCTTCCACATGGCTGAGAAACTCCATTATTTTCTAAGGGCAGCTGCATGGAGTGGAAAGAATTCAGCACCCTGGTGGTGCCAAACGTGTACTACAAGTCTATGGAAAGGAAAATTCTTGCTCCTTTTACTCTGAGGTTTGTAAAATGGAGGACTGCAAGAAGGGGAAGCTAGGGAAAAGCTGTGCAGCCTAGAGATTACTACCTATTTCTATTCCACCCTATATCTGAAGGTCTCAGAGCATGTAACAACATTTAAAATCAAATATATATTTTTAAAAAACAATATGTATTAAAAGAGTAACAATGTCTGTAAAGTGGGACGAGACGGTATATTCCCATTTAGCCAAAGGCCAAGGCAAAGAGGTGCATCTTCACGGCCTTCCTAAACAAATACAGTGAAACAGCCTGACACACTGCAGGCGGGAGATTATTCCATAGCCTAGGGGCCATCACTGAGGAGACCCTCTCCTGAGTGCTCACCACTTTTGCCACTGAGGGTGGTGGGACAACCAGGAGGGCCTGAAGATCTTAAGACATGGGCAGGTTGATATGGAAGAAGGCATTCCTTCAAAGCAACACAAAAGATAATAAGACACATAAGGAGTTGAAATTATACTTTGGTAAGGGTCTTTGATTTTATAGTCCAGTGGACAGATGAGGGACACTCACTGCTAGCAATACTCCTTATGTTGGTAAGTCTTCAAGTTAGGGTCAGTGTGCATTTTAAGTAGGTACTGAAAACCATATAATGGTGGCACCTGGTATATTTCCACTGGAAGGCTCTTCTGAAGCCAAGGAGGGCATCACAGAAAAAGCCCTGTCCTGTGCCACAGTCTCTTACACTTATGAGGGTAGCAGAACTACCAGACAGTTCTCATTTTGTGATCTTAAAGCACAAGCAGGTCTATTTGACTGACAAACCACTGATTTTTTAAAGACAGCCTCAAAGTGTTTCAAGATTCTATACAGTTTTGCTTCCAGGTATGCCCATGGTTGCCAGGCATGCCATTCTTGAGTAGCCCTGGTTTCACTGTTTTCCATCGTCTTGTCTGTTTCTTACCAGCTTTCCCCTACGTCTCATTCTTTCATTTGTCAAAGTATCTGTTCTCAATAATAAAGCCCAAGGCCTCCGATAGTATTATCTTGGCAAATATAATGTGAGGGACAAAATTAACTCAAAGACCCTAGAGAAATTGGTTAAGAAAAAAAGTGTGGTCTGTAAAGAGGAGTGTTGACAGATACAACCTGTACACTGCTGTCACAAAACAAGACAATGTAAAACCTAAAGGTGGTATAATAAGTGATATTTAGCTCGGCTGTAAGCAGGTATTCGAACACTCAGAGAAAATTGAATTTCTGCCTCTTGCCACTTGACTCTCAAGAGAGTACCACTCTTGGTGTTATGTGCCATAATGTGTCAGACCAGCAGTTCCAATCTACTACTACATCAGCACTTCAACAGAGTGTCAGAAGTATTGTCCCCCCTGAATTCCCCCCCTCCCTAGTTCTGTGGTTTAGCATATCTTCTTGGTGCATTGAAGGGCTAGGATATGTAACCAGAAACTTGCAAAAAGTGTCTCTTGCTGAGCTACAACTTGACTGAATTCAGGAGAAACCAGCTCCAGCCATGCTTAACTTGGTGGAAAGGAATAATAATATCATCTAGAGATGTGCTCAAATATTCGTAACATTTGTTATTCGTACGTATTCATCCAAATTCGGACATTCGGACACTAAGGAAATGTCAGGACACTTGTACATTAGCATTTGTACAACAACTAGTTCAGACATTTGTATAAATAGTTTGGACATTCTTAACTGGGAGGTGGGAAAGTGGCTGCACCTGTCACATCTGCAACGGATCCAGATTGCATTTGGATTGAGAGTGGATTAAAAGTGGATTCAGATTGGATTTGATGCTTTCAGAGCAGATATGCTATGGGATAAGTATCAGATACGTATGCATTTGTGTTGGATACATATCGGACATGTCTCCATTTGTATCAGATACGTATTCATTCATATCGGATACATTTCAAATATTTGTACTAATCTGTACACATTCATATCGAATAGAATTCTACCACATTCAAAGGGGATCTATTCAAACTAAAACGGATTTTCTATTTGTAACTAATCGAATGTCAAAAAACCATTCATTCACATCCCTGATATCAGCCCACTGAAGTTAAAGTCAGGCGAATGCGACCACCAGCATATGAACTGAGAATGGTCAGTTTCTGCCTAGCCTTTTTCTACTGAGGTTGGTGGTAAAATTTGGAGAGTCTCCCATACAGATCATAAGGCTTGGGCAGAACAATGTAGAAGAAAGCATTACCTAAGATATTTGGGGCCCAAATCATCTAGGGCCGTATAAGTTAACACCTTGAATCAAGTCTTGAGGTTACTAGAGCATGGATAACTGTGGCCAAGTCATCTCTGTCCAGAAAGGGCTTCAACTGATGAACCAGCCAAAGTTCGAATAGGCACTCTTGGCCTTGCCCTCTACCCGAGCTCCAAGCATCAGTGCATGGATCAATTATTTTAAGAATCTTGGGGCCTATTTGCACCTATTTGCCATAATCCTAACACCACCTGGATCAGGCCCACCCCAGACTCCCATAGTACTGGCAGTCAGCAGGGACCCGCCCAGCACCTGCCACGGCCTAGGTAGGCATGCGGCCTCCCACCCCCTGTGCCATGCTCACCTGTCCAGATGCATGGGATCAGCCACTATAGATGGCATGGGGACTGATCCAGACCAGACTGGCAGTCCGGACAGGTGAGTACAATGCAAGTGCAGAGGCCACATGCTCCCCTGTACAATGGCAGGCACTGGGCAGGTCCCCACTGTCTGCCACGGTCCTGATTCAGGTGGTGGGGGGCAGCAACCTCCCAACATGCCACCGGGCCAGTTCAATCCCACCCCCAGTATTGGATTGCTAGCTGGCATGTCACAGATGTTGTGATGTGGCTGGCAGCAGCCAATAGTGACAGCCAGGAGGTGGGAATTCTGAACAGCCGAGCAGGAAGAATGTTAATGCTCTCCCTGCCAGACGCTTCAGATAAGCCCGGGGTTAAGGTTGGGGCAGGTTAAACGGGCACAATTAGGACAGCTCTGGTACAGGCCAGAATGCTTCTGGAAATGCATATGGTCTCTATTAGAGCTGTCCTAATTGCGTGCTAGAGGCCTAAGTGGGAATAGGCCTCTGGTTACAGTTGAAGGAGGCTTCTTGGAATGAGTGTCTTTGTAGCTCCAGCTTCTCCTCTGTCCTGTGTATCTGTCTAGCTATGATGGCCACCAGCTGGTGACATTTGTGGGAGAGGAACATGATGGAATCAGTCTCTTTGCAGCTCTGTGCTTGCACTTGCCAGCTGCAGTTCCTTGGCCTTTCCAGAAAGTGTCCAAAGCAGCACAGTAGTGACTATTTTGCATCCTTTTAGAAACTGCTGGCTGCACTACACAGGTACAGCACTTGCCAGTCAAGATGAATGAGACTGAGGTTGCCCATCCTAGCTGCCACCCACCATCTCCTTCACCTGATAGGGCACTCAGAGAGTGGAAACATCAACTTCCCAATCACGGTGCCCTTTCTCCCCTTTTCTTCCCTGAGGCTTGGGGTGGGAGATGTTTGAGCACTTTATCCTGGGAAGAGTAGACTTCCATTGTACTGAAAGGCCCTTATCCAGAAGATAACATGCTCCCTTCGGGCAATGCGTAAGATTTCCATGAAGTACAGAATACAGTTGTAAAAAAGAAAGAAAAAGTAATAATAATAAAAAAAGATGCAAATATAAAAATGACTTCACCAAACTGCGTCCTACACCATAAAAATCAGCAACTGTGATTTTGAAATTCTGTGGGAAAATAATGAAAGGTGAATGGAGCCAGCTAATTCCACGCCACTTCATTTTTGTTAACGCTCAATCATAGGTACTTGTTTTGAGTTGATAGCATAAAAAGAAAAGGCCGCTTTTCAACTATATGCTTATTGTTTGGGCATTTATGTAAAATACACATGCTTCATTGCTTTTCAATTCATTTGCCCATAATATGTATTTGTACATCTTTTTTTCCCTCTGCGCTGAATCTGACTTAATTATTCTGATGAAGAGATCTAGTCATGAAGAGGGAAGGAGTTTCAGACTAGTTTCATTATGGGGAATGTAAGCTTTTTACTATTATTCTTTCTACAAAGCGTTCCTCGACATCTTTACAAAATAGGGCAAAGAGAAACACAGTAACTGTGACAAGGTCACCATTTAATAGGTTTCATATTCTACTGGGGAGTGGAAAGTTAAGCTTCTGAGGTTCAACACTCTCTGGGCACGTCCCCATGGAAGCCGGTTAATTCCCCTGTGACGTGTGTCATAAAAATCCACATTGTAACTCGCAATATAGCATCCCCATGTGGTTTGAAGCAATGCGGATTCAAATTGCATGTGCCTGTCTCCATGGAAGCCGCAGCATGAACCCACATCTTTTTCTCCCCACCCACCCTCTCCCCTGATAGGAAGCCATGTTGATATAACCATAACCTGTCCCGCCTGCTGCAGCAATGACAGGAAAACAGCTGTAGCAATGACAGAAAACACCTCCACGAACACAAAGATCATTCCTGTCCTTGGCTCCCACAGTTAAAAGCATAACCAAAAATTAGTTTAAAGCATAACTAAAAGCAGATCATTCCCTTGCTTGGCCGCCACAGATTAGCAGAGGTGCGCACATCCACATGTTTTTATTGCCCTGCAATTCTGGTTCTGAAATTCTAAATAGAATATTGAGCAGAAGGATTTCTACTGCCACAAACAAGCATTCAAGGTTTTATTATTATTATTATTATGTTTTAAAAGACGATAGATTTACTAGCTATGGAGTTGAGGCTTTAAAAGCAAACAAGAAATGGCAGGAACAGGGAGCAGAGGCAAAACCCTGCCCGCTAATACTGCGGCCGCCAAGCTCCGCCCCAAATAACCCAGGAGCACCCGCATAACCCCAGGACAATACATGCTAGCCCCTTATTTTGGATGTAGTACACTTGCTAAGTGGATTTTTTTTTACACGTATTGTCTCGCATGTAGCCGATATTAGGGCTTTGCATTGAGATGTTCCTAAGGCGACCTCAGAATAATTTCGGAATATTTTCAGCATGGGGACAAGCCCTCTGAGAAGATAATTCTATAAGCACAAAAATCCTTTATTGCTTATTTAAATATTTATACATCACTTCTCATTAAAACATAACATCAAAGTGGTTTACATAACATAGGTTGATCCACATTTATCTACTGGAATGATCTGGCAGGACCAATCAACCATGGAACCATTCTGGTGGTAGAAATGGTGCCAAAAATCAGGATTCCATATTTGAAATTTTGTCCCAGTACAGTGTCTCATGGCAAGTACAGTGCCACTTCCAGGTACTCTGAGTGCTGGGAATTCATGTTCCTAGCACCGGTCCCCCCTTGGGATGCATTGTGGCAGCAAATTTGGTGTGATGCCAAAATGGGTTCTTCTGTTAGACTACAATAGGGAGGTGCATGCCCATCCAGACACCTTTCTGGGCCAGTCTCACTATCGCAGGAATTCTAGGCAGCTATTTTGGCCACCTAAACTGGGACTTCCTCCAATCCAATGCAGATGGACCATCTCTGATGGGCCCCTCATAGTCTGCTTCTGCTGCCATAAGAGCCTAAGAACACAAGAGAAGACCTGCTTGGTCAGGTCACAGCCCATCGAGTCCAGCATCCTGTCCCGGAACCAATTGCTCTTGGACATCTCATGGGCAAGGGCAAAACTTCACCTGAGGCCTATTCACACAAGGGCCGATAGCACATGTGTAGGACACATGGGATGGAGCATTCGCTCTGCTGGGTGAGCGGTTCCATTCAGAACCACCCCAGCCCGTCCCAGGTTGCCCACACTTGTTCGGGGTGTAGAGCACTTAATTGTTCTCTACACTCAGCCCAGGGCATTTGCGGCCATCCCTGGCTGTTCCACAGCTGTTAGGAAGGGAGCGCATTTGCATGCTCCCTCCCTGACAGCTGCAGGCCCCACCCCAGGTCTGTCCAGATTGGGTCT
The DNA here is from genome assembly GCA_023333525.1 of Aspidoscelis tigris stejnegeri. Classification (NCBI taxonomy): domain Eukaryota; kingdom Metazoa; phylum Chordata; class Lepidosauria; order Squamata; family Teiidae; genus Aspidoscelis; species Aspidoscelis tigris. The sequence continues at coordinate 9,513,289 of JALMGA010000005.1, forward strand.
GACTGGACCCAGGGGTGGGCAGGCCTGTTGCAATCCTTCCCTGGGTTCCTGTGGGTTCTAGGGAAGCAGATTGGGTCCCCTAGGGCTTTCAGGAACCCCCCCAGGCACCCCCCCTGGGCACAGGCCTATGCAACCAGGCAGCAACAAGGTAAGTGTTGTGAGCACACACGTATCCACGCATAGGCCCCGCCCCGGGTGAGTGGTTGCCTGGGGGGGGGGGTCCTGCAGGCCCTAGGGGACCCAATCCGGTCCCCTAGAACCCACAGGAACCTGGGGAAGGACCGCAACAGGCCTGCCCACCCCTGGGTCGAATTTGACCCAAAGGCAGGCAGGCCTGGGAGTGGGGCCCCACCTCTGTGCCAGCCTTTTCCGGCTAGGGCACGTGGGGAGGCTTTCCCCTTTTACACGTAGGCAAGTAGGAATGTGTGGAGATGCATGGAGAAGCATTTCTTACCTGCCTATGTGTGAATGGGTGAAAGCATCCCTGCGTGTCCAACCTAAGTGCTCAAAAGCCGTTGGGCTGTAGTGCGGAAAGGCCTCTGCTCTTGAATCCCAGCAAATGGCCTTAGAGGCCTCCTGCCTGTCTCCCCAGCCTGGAGGATGTATCTAGGCATCCATTCTAGTGGCCATTGATACCTCTGTCATCCATAAATTTGTCTAGCCCTTCCTTAAAGCCATCTAGGCTGGTTGCTGTTACCACCTCTTCCGGCAGCAAATTCCATAGACTGATGACCCTCTGGGTGAAGAAATACTTCCCCTTGTCTTAGCTAACTCTCCTACCCATCAGCTTCAAAGAGGGCCCCCTGGTTCTAGTGTTGCATGATAGAGAAAAGTGTTTTCCTCTATCCACCTTTCCTATACCATGCATGGCCTTATATACATCAATCAGGTCCCCTCTTAAACACCATCTTTCATGGCTGAAGAGGCTTGGATGTTCCAACCATGGTGCTGGTACCACCCTTCCTTCAGCTACAGATGCTCTATAGCCACTATGAGAAAAAAATAAAGTGGGCTTTCAAGGCACCCTCTCCCCCACCTCCAGGTAGCACCAACACCTATGTCAAAATGTGCTACCCTGGGCATGGGGAAAGGATGCTGCCACAGTTTTGTAGGAATGCATCCTCAGTTGAGGTTCTTGATGAAAATTCTCTGGTGAAGCCTTTGTATTTGCCCTGCCTGGAATACAAATGTGGAGCAAGGCATTTGCTTTGCCTTTTCAGTTCCTAACACACCTTTTGACACTTGTATGTCAAAAAAAGTTTCATCTGTAGCTCCCACAATTCCTTCTATGTCCCTCTAGCAGGCTTTAGACTACAATGCACAGAGCAAAGCACTTGCCATCTGATAAGCAAGCTTCTCTCATCTTCTAAAGCTAAAAAAGGCAGGAGCTTGTTACCATTCCCAAAGGTATCACATCTTTCTCTCCAGGATGGTTTTGGCAGAAGGGAGAAGCGATGCAGCAAGTAGCTACAATAGCAAATTGACAAATAATGTAAAACCATGGACATCACCCAAGCAGAACCGCCAAGGAGAAAAAGCTCTGGTCCAGAGATACATGCAAAGTGCTAGAAGCATTTTCTGTTTAAGTTGGAATTTGGATTCCAAAGGGAATACTTGCTGCTAGCCAATTAGACAGCCCTTTAAAAAAAATAATAATTTGACAAGCGGCCAGACATGTGTAATGCTTGATTTCCTTTGCATAGGAAAAAAGAATGTGTTCAAGAGTGTATCCAGAAACTGATTTTTAAATATTGTCTCACAATGCCACAAACTTAAAAGGAGTGAAAAAAAATTATCCAAGTGGAACTTCTTTGATGATATTACTGGAAGCAACAAATTGAAATGGGGAGTTCTCAATTTTAAAAACCCACTTATTTTATTTTATTATTTTCTTGGCCTGAAGCCTTGTGCATATATTTCGTGTAATTCTGATTTTTCACGTTTAACTAGCGGGCACCTATAAAGCACAGTGCAATATTAGGCCTGCTTATTTGAAATAAACCCCTCTATAATTAAATGCCATTTTCCATCAAGTAAGTGAGCGCAGAGTCAAAAGGATAGGTTATATTTCAATATTCACCCAAGCCATCAATCAATCATGCTTAGCTGTGAGAATATCCACACAACTTGAAAGATGATGTTCCAGCTTCATTTCTACCTGCTCAAGTGACATTATGATCAGAAAACAAGTTTTCAGTGGAACCCCTAAGTAGTCATTTGCCCTTTCTGCACTGGTCCTTGTTCCATATTATATCCTGGAGCAGAGCTCTGCTTTTTTCCATACTGATGTGGAATATTAGAGCCTCTAATACTCAGGAGGAGGAGGAGGAGGAGGAGGAGGAGGAGGAGGAGAAGAAGAAGAAGAAGAAGAGTTGGCTTTTCTACCCCACTTTTCTCACCCATTTAAGGGGACTCAAAGCGGCTCATAAAGCTTTCTATTCTTCTCCCCACACCAGATACCCTGTGAGGTAGGTGGGTTTGTGAGAGCTCAGAATAGAGCTGTGACTAGCCCAAGGTCACCCAGCTGGCTTCATGGAGGAAAGCGGAATCAAACCCGGTATTGCCAGATAAGAGTCTGGCTCCCTAACCACCAGACCAAACTGCCTTTACAACTAAATCCACTAAGGTAGTACACTAGCACACAATGGCCATGCTCATACTCCTTTTTTGGCTGGGGGTCTGGAAGCAATGTCAGAAATATGCCATTCCTGGACACAAGCTCCAATAGGCCCTAACCAAGGACTTTGAAGCTCTGGCTGGTAATTTTGAAGCTTTCAGGTCTGGGTCTGGATGGTAGCTCAGTTTAGTAAACAAAAGGAAAGTTGATGGTTCCATACTGTGGCGTGACATCAGATTATGCAGGTGGCAGGAACTCATCGGATCTGCCTTGCACACGCAGATCTGTGTTGGAATCCTTTGTCTGTTTGCTTTAGCATTTCCAGGAAGGGCCAGGAAATCCCAGTTCAAGTCCTTCTAGAAGCATCACTCTATTTCTCATGCTTTTACACCTTTTAATAGAACTGGCTTGGAATTATGATACTACATGCCCATAACTCCTCGTATCCAGGCTGATGCCAATTAATAAATGCCAGTTTGTGCTTACGAAGTTCCTCATGCCTGGCAAGGCCCTGCTGGTCTTGCCACAGCTCAGAGAGGAGGTGGTACTGGGGGAAGACAGGCTACACCTTGCCCGGGGTCAAGGATGGCTGAATCACCTCCCCACCCACCTATGGATGCAATGAGGAGACAAGAATGAAATGTGAAGCCAAAAGGCGTGCCTCAAATCACTGGAGCAGACCAGAAATAGTCCATCCCTGCAAGACCTGACAGGTCCCTCACTGCTAACCCTAACCCTAACTCTATAGCAGTAGGGCTCTAACCTCTGATCCTATTACATGTGGATGGTATCCATGTACATCATACTGCTCATTGGCACCATATGGGTGGTATTTAGGTCACAAAAGATTCAGAATCAAGTTGCTGGGAGGAAAAAAAGGAGAAGATGCAGCCCAGTGAGATCCTACCTCTAAGCTACCAGTGGTCCCTCTGTGTTCCAATGGCCACTGCATGGTCTTTAAAGCAATCTTTCCAAATGGGAAAGGATGAGGAATGGAGACCTTGCACCTTTGAGCCAGTTTGTTCCAGTGGTTAAGGAACTGGATTCTTATCTGGGAATGCTGGGTTTGATTCTGCACTCCTCCATAGAGCCAGCTGGGTGACCTTGGGCTAGTCACAGCCCTCCTCTGAGCTCTCACAGCCCCACCTACCTCACAGGGAGAAGAACCAGCATTATTGTGAGATTTCCCATAATCCTGTTTCATTGCAATGACCCGTACACTAGTATACAAAGAACATTTGGCATTCATAGTATAATTCTGAGAGGATCCCAGGGTTTTTCTTGCATTTGGAAGCTGGCCAGGTTGACTTGCCTGTATTATTTTACCAGACTGTTATAAACCACAGTTTTGCTTTCTCCTGCTTTACCTCTTTCAAGCGTGTCCACTAATGTAAAGAGTGAAAATTGAGTGGAATATCTCCTACCTGGTTTTCTGGCTGCCAGTTCTGATCTTTGCCTAAGCTTACAACTACCTGAGGAAGAACAGCATAGCTGTTTGAACGCTCACTTGCATGGTCCTAATAAAATGTCTTGCAAAAAGGACAAAACACTTCAGGTTTGGTTTGCAAAATGTAGATATTTAGTGAGTGGGAATTGTTCTTTAAAAGGATTCCTTATGTGTAGTACTTTATGATAATTACCTCTTTGAGCCAGTTTGGTCTAGTGGTTAAGGAACTGGACGCTTATCTGGGAATACTAGGTATGATTCCACCGCCCCCCATGAAGCCAGCTGGGTGACCTTGGGCTAGTCACAGCTCTCTTCTGAGCTCTCACAGCCCCACCTACCTCACAGGGTGTTGTTGTGGGGAGAAGAATAGAGAAGCATTGTCAGCTGCTTTGAGTTCCCTTAAATAGGTGAGAAAAGCGGGGTAGAAAAGCCAACTCTTCTTCTTCTTCTTCTTCTTCTGTAATGTGGTGGTCAGCTGAAAAGGCAGGATTTGGGAAAACAGCATCTACCACTGAATAGCTCAGCAAATGCCTGGGTCCCGAACTGAATTTCTGTAGCATTTCCCCACAGGTCTCCTCTGGAAGGCCATAAATACATCCTGAAACCAACCATTTTCAATTCTCTTTAAAAACTGTCTGGGCTGGTATCCTACCTGGTGAGTCACTTTCCTTTCCCTTCCATACATCAAGCTAATATCCATTGACAGCTTCCTTTCCTTGAGTTAGACCTGTCCATTTTTGAATCCATCTGTCTCATCAGAAAGGAATAAAGGGGGGAGGGGAGAAGGAAGGAAGGAAGGAAGGAAGGAAGGAAGGAAGGAAGGAGCTCCATCCCTTCAAGCACTAATAAAAATGAGTTTCTACTCTGCTGTTCAAACAGGAGTGCATTAAAGGACCCCAAAGATTTTGGTGACTCATCTGGTGCATTCTCCTGTGATTTTTGTTGGTCTGTTTCTTTGCTTGTTTTAAACAAACCACATAGATATTGCAATACATTTTTGCAATCAAACTGTGCCTCTTTCTCTCCCTCTCCCCCCTCCCCACCCCAATAAAAGGCAAAGGAAAGAGACCATTAAGCCAAGCTGTAACACTGTTATTTAAACACTTGAAAAAGAAGAAAGAGCATTGCTGGCTGAAACAAAACAAGGGGGGGGGGAATCTATTGGCAGGAACTGTTGTGACAAACCATGAGGCGAAGCAATTTCCTGTTTTCATGTGAAGAAATGCACAAATTAATACCGAAGTACAATGAACCCATCGACGGCTTTCTCTCTCACACACACACCATGAGAAATGTCAGCAAGACCATACGATCTTGGCAAGCAATAAGGTCTCCCAAGCCCCCCCCCCTTTTCTGAAATAGGCTTATAGCCGCTTCTGGGTCTTTCAGAAGTGCAGGGATAATTGCATGGTGTCAGACAATAGGTGCGTTGGTGCTAAAAAACCTAAAAGACACATCAGTGCAGCTTCATTCAGCATAATGGAGGCTGACTAACTAGCCATGTGAGTGGCAGAAGTAGATTCCTGTGCTGAACATTCACTTCAGCGGCAGGAACTTGGCTGCGGAGCTGGAAGAACAACCATGGGGGTGGTAGGGGCGGTTCTGATGCTATACTTGGTCCAAAGGTAACAGAGGAAGGGAGCAAACACTCATGATCTCATGTTAATATGTCCCTTCGCTACAGCACTCTGTTAAGCAGTTGGAGACGTGCGAATAATGCTCAGTCTTTCTATACGGGGCCAGTTCGATCTTGTGGTTAGAGAGCCAGACTCTCACCTGGTGGTCTATCGGTTCGCTTCTGCACCCCTCCATGAATCCAGCTGGGTGACCTTGGGCTAGTCACAGCTCTCTTTCTGAGCTCTCACAGCCTCACGGGGTGACTGTTGTGGGAAGAAGAACAGAAGGTTTGTCAGCCAATTTGAGTTCCCTCAAATGAATGAGAAAAGCAGGGTATAAAAACCAACTCTTCTTCCTCCTCCATGAAGCCAGCTGGGGGACCTTGGGCCAGTCATGGCTCTCTTTCTGAGCTCTCATACCCTCACCTACCTCACATGGTATCTGTTGTGGGGAGAAGAAGGGAAGGTTTATCAGCCACCTTGAGTCCCCTTAAAGGGTGAGAAAAATGAGATATAAAAACCAACCAGAAGATGTGCAAGTGGTTGTTCCAGAGCCTTACTGGCTCCATCCGTGGTTGGAGGTAAGCTCACGTGTGGGGCACTCCTTGAAGAGCAGATTCTTTGGCAAGCACCACAAGGCGACTCCTGGGCCAAAGCAGAAAGGCCCTATCTCTATTGTAACACAAGGACTTGAGTCCATCCTTCAGAGGAAAGAGAGAGAGAGAAGAAAAAGAAGGCCCTGGAGGATAAACAACAGGTAAGAAGCAGGTTAAGCACCTGTCCCTTCCCACCATTTTGCTTGCAAAGATCCCAGCTGTGCTGTGCAGAGACACAATGGCTACATAATACATAGTTCAGAGCTTCTCTGTAGGCTGAACACAGCGTCTGTTCCCTATTAGCAGAGCAGGTAAGTTAGTAAAGAGAGAGAGAGAGAAAGTGCACAAGGTAGCAATCAGACAATTTGATTAGAGCAAGGACAAGGTAACAGGAAGGTGGTTTGATTAGCGTAATAAGCCCCACTAAGAGCACACCACCTACCCAGTAATTATCAAGTGTTTTGTAAGCATCCTGATTCTATACTCTGCTTTTGGATGAAGGGGAAGGGAGAGGAAGCCCTTCCCAACAATAGTGTCCCTGCTGCTATGAGTTTATTATCACTAGGATTAATTGGTTTCCTGCAGCCCCAGAGATTAAATACATTAAGGCTACAAAAACATACTATATCTTTAAAAAAGAAAAAAAATCAATAAGGATTAGAGGGGGGGGGGTTGGCTTCATTTTGCAACATGGTATTTATTTATTATTATTTATATTTCTATCCCGCCCTATACCCAAAGGTCTCAAGGTAGGTAACAACCTTTAAAATCCAGCATATCAAAAAACCTATATTACAACAATAATAGCCGCCAGGACATTTAAAATCCAGCATGTTAAAAAACAACACAATATCTGTTAAAACAGTAGTATCTGCACTGGTGGAAAAATATGAAATCTATGAAAGGTTAACTCTGGGTCTGTTCACTGGAGTTAAGTTCAGGGGTGGTAACTGGCATTCACACTGCGAACACTGGCACTATCTCCAGCTTACCTGGCAGCCCACTTACCTTATCAGACCTCTGGTTCAATGTGACTGGTCCCGGAGCTTGCTGAAGCAGTCTGCTGCTCTCTGCCCAGGTGTGTGCCATGGCAAACCGTCCCCATGCTGATCTGAATGTGACATCAGGTCAACATGGGAGGGGTGTGCTATGGCACCTGCCCACGCAGAGAGCGGCAGACCACTCCAGCAAGCCCTGGGGCCCATCACGTTGAAGCAGAGTTCTGATAAGGTAAGTGGGTTACAGGGAGCTGGGGGGTGGCGTGCACCCCTGGGTGGGGGTGGGTACCCAGGAACCCCCACTGGCTACTGCCAGCCTGATTGGGGTGGTGGCAGCCTGTGTAACCCCAAGACAGCCCCAGCCCAGTCTTACCCCACCTCTGAAAGGGTCTGCCAGCCCCCAGGCCAATACGGCCCAATAGCGGGAGCCCAGGGTGGGACTCCAGAGCTGTCCAGCAGGGAGAGTGTGAATGTTCTCCCTGCCGGACAACTCTGGGGCAGCTGGTGATGGGCTGGGCCAGGTGTGGAGCATGAGTTTGTGCTCCGCACCCTGGATGGTAGTAGACCAACTCTGGGACGGGCTGGGCTGGTTCTGGCCAGAACCAGCCTTTCATAAGAGCCAATGTCCTGTCCCATAGCTGGCCTACTTCCATCCCAGGGCCTAAGTACAAATAGGCCTTTGGTTGTGAACATACCCCTATTTTCCTTGTTTCTCCATTTTTCCAGCTGAACAGTCCCTTTTCCAACTTGGCCAGGGTATGTTTGGGGGTATAGAAATAGATGCCCTTATCCACTTAGTGTCCTTGACTTTTTCTGGGTGCATCACTTCTTTGGGTATCACCTCAGAGCCCACTTTGTAACAAGAACTGAAATTCATCCTACACTATGTGTGTTGTATGCTTGGGTTCAAGAGACCTGCCAAAAGAAATTAGTTTTCATGTGAAAAAGGGAGACTTTTGGCTTAGTGCAGCTACCCCAATTCATTTCAGGGGAGCACTTAATCTGAACAGGATGGAGCATGATCTGGATGAAAAACTCCTAACCTACATCATTGATAGATCTCAGACTTGAAGTCTACCACTGTACTAGTAGGTAGAGATATGCATGAATATTTATAACATTCATTATTTGTCCAAATTTGTCCAAATTTGGACATTCGTATGAATAGTTCAGACGTTTGTTAAACTGGGGAGGTGGGAAAGTGGCTGTGCCAGGTACATCTACAACAGATCTAGATTTCATTTGACATGGATCGAGAGCAGATTAAAAGTGGACTCAGGTCAGATTTGATGCTTTTAGAGTGGATATGTTATAGGATACATATCAGATATGTGTACATTTGTGTCAGATACATATTGGATATGTATTTGTTCGTATTGGATGCAGCTTGGATATTCGTATGAATCTGTATGAATACATTTGTATCAAATAGAACCCTACCACATTTGAATAGGATCTAATGCCCAAAAACCCATTAGTGCACATCCCTATTAATAGGGCCTAATCTGGAATGTGGCATGCAGAAGAAGAAGAAGAGTTGCCTTTTCTACCCCACTTTTCTCACCAATTTAAGGTGACTCAAAGTGGCTAACAAAGCTTTCTTTCTCCCCACAACAGAACACCCTGTGAGGTGGGTGGGGCTGTGAGAGCTCAGAATATAGCTGTGACTAGCCCAAGGTCACCCAGCTGGCCTCATGGGGGAGGGCAGAATCGAACCCGGTATTCCCGGATAAGAGTCTGGCTCCTTAACCACTAAACCAAACTAGCTCAGAAGGTGCATGTCACTGTGTCTGAGTTACCGGACACTCATTTCAGTGGCAAATTCAATTGCAACATTGAAATAGATTGTCCTGGGGCTCTGAGGCTAGGTACCTTTGCTCTTTGCCATCAGAGTCCTTTGGGTCAACTCTAAAGCCTGTACAAACTGAAAGTCATGTATGGGCCACTCTGGAACAGCATCAACGCGCAGACAGAGAATATGTCCAGAGATTACCTTGCTGTGGTCCAGACCAGAGGGCCTCCTCTGTTCCAGACCCACTGAGCCAGATCATAACAAGGTAAGCGCAGAAAGGCTGAAATACTCTTATTATTTAAATAAGTGTATGACTTTTTTCTCCCTCTCGCCAACAACACTTGTCATTCAAACTTTCCCATAAATCAACATACCACTACTACTTTTAAAATAAATATTTCAACTGGCTTCCTCTTATACTTTGGAAAGCCAGAATAGAACATTTTTTTTTAATTTGATTTAATTTGTCAGAAATGCCAAAGGTTTATAGATTTTTCCTCCCTCTGTTTTTCCCCCATTTGTTTTGACCTGTCTTATAAAAGCACAGTGTGAAATGCAAAAATGTGTAAAGAAAGATATAAATTATTTCCTTTATCCCTTTCCCCCTCTCTTCCATGAATGCTCTAGGCTGGTGCCCTGGGGCAGAATTCAATTGCCTTTTTGCTGCCCACTTGGAAAAAAAAAGTTGAACAACACACACAAAAATATTTAGTGCATAGCTTGGCAAGGCAAATTAGATTGCTGTTTAACCTTTTTGATTGTCCTTCAAAATTGTTTCTAACAGTGGCAATTTTGTTGTTGAAAATTAACTTGTACTTCATAAATTGTTTCTGCATGAGGAAAAAAACAGCACTCAAAGGAGTCTGGGAAATGTAGAAGTTGGGCCAATGGAACACAAGTGAGGTAGAGGTTACTTCCAAAGGCAAGTAACAAATGAGTTGTGCACAATGGGTTGTGTACAAATGTAAGAAATTTGTATTCATTCAAACATATCTCCTTTGAATGTGGTAGCATCCTATTTGATATGAATGTATTCATATGAGTTGTACAAATATCCTATACAAAACCGGATGTATCTGATATGTATCCAATATGTATCTCATAACATATGCACTCTGAAAGTGTTAAATGCACCCTGAATCCACTTTGAATCCGCTCTCAAACCAAGCTGAATTCACTCTGGATCCGTTGCAGATGTAACTGGTGCAACCCTTTCCCTCCCCCCCATTTCACAAAAGTTCTGAAGCGTCGTACGAATGTTCCAAAACATTTGTATTCATAAAAACGTTGACATATGAATGTCATAGCATTCAGTTCGTATATGGATGTCCAAATTGGTATGAATTTGTATGAACAACGAATGTTACAGATATTTGTGTGCATCCCTACCTGTATCCACACAGCCCCTAAAACTTGGAAATATCCCAATACTATACAGGGAACGTCACATGTGTTCATGGCAATCCCAAACATAGTCCCAGAACAGAAGAGGAAAAGTCCTGGGATATCACTATTGTGTGACAAAGAACTTGAACCCAATGTGATATATTTTTGGGGCTATTTTACAGGCAAAAAACAGGACTTTTAAATCCCGCCCCCCATGCAAACCCTGCCTGCAATAAAAGAAGCAAACACGAAGGGATTTCAAATGTGAAGAAGAGTTGGCTTTTCTACCCCACTTTTCTCATCCATTTAAGGGGACTCAAAGCGGCTGACAAACGTTTTCTATTCTTCTCCCCACAGCCAAACACCCTGTGAGGTAGCTGGGGCTGTGAGAGCTCAGAAGAGAGCTGTGACTAGCCAAAGGTCACACAGCTGGATTCATGGAGGAGGGCAGAATCAAACCCGGTACTCCCAGATAAGAGTCTGGCTCCCTAACCTCTAGACCAAACTGACTCACAATAGGAACGTGCATGAATAATTCGGTGCATTTAGAATTAGGACAAATATGTCTGAATTCCAAGATTTGTGGACGGATTGAATAGGGCCCTATTCGTATGGACCTATCCGTCCATGAATCGGATAATCAAGTATCCATAGAAGCTTCAGCCAAAGCTTCTGTGGATAATGGATGTCCCAGGCCTCTCTCCCTCAGCCTCCCTCCCCCCAAACCTCTCTGCCTGCTGCCTCCCTGGGGCCCCCTTACCTGCTCTGATGGCACCCTGGGCCTCTTTCCAGGCTCTCCAGGACACCAGACATGCTTTCTGGAACCTGGAGACAGGCCTTCCAAGTGGGGGCTGCTGTAGTCTGCACTACCATGTAGATGCCTGGTCCGTGTTGTTTAAGGGTGTTTTTCCACTAGCACAAAGTACCCATTAAGGACCCATTTGGCTCAGGGCAAGAAGACCCCATTTCCACTACAGACCCCATTATAGCCACATTGGTTTCCAGCTATTCTAGGGAAATCCAGATCATATGGTCCATTCAGGACCCATAATCCAGATTCCCTGTAGGCCCCATTAAAGGTGTCTACAATGGGGTCTTCAGGCATCAAATCCAGGTTATACAGAGCCTCCTTCCACCACAATCAGGCAGTGGGGTCTATGGGTGGCTCAGGGCGGGCACCCATGGGGGAGGGTGCCCCAAAACTCAAACCTTTGAGGCCTGTGCACATTCTCTGAAGCTGGCTCCAAAGTTCCTCTGAAGTTGCCTTCAAAGAATAGCACAGGCTCTGAAGAGGACCCCATGTGAGAGCAATGCCTTCATCAAAGGCTCTGGAGAATCTTCGAAGTTTGTGGCAGATCGCTCCAGAGATACTCCAGAGCCACTCCAGAGGATCTTTGAAGAATCTCCAGAGCATCTATGGAGATTTCACCCGCTGTCCCCCAAAACACCTGGGGTGACAGGCAGGCCCCATGTGGGTAGATCTGGATTCACAACATGGGTGCTCCAGTGTTTCCACGGCAAGCAAGATAGCACCCATTGCTATTGGGTGCTAGACCACCCGTGGAAATGCATTGGGTACTTCCCTTAATCTGGATCTACTAGATCCGGATTAAGGGAAGTACCCATTCCTTAAATCCAGATCATCTTGGATCCGGATTAAGGGAGGTCAGTGGAAAAAAACCCATTAATCACACAGTGGAGCTCAAAGCTATTTCTCTCCCTGTAGCTCTGAAGGGATCACTCTCAGAAATCTGGAATCCAAGCCATCTGAATGCATTAGCAATACTCTGTTAAATCCTCAGCCACCAATTAAAGTAATATCACCTAATCTTCACTCTGGGTCATTAGGATGTGATCAGTGTAACAAAATATTGCCTCTCTGAATCCCTAACAACTGTAGCACTGCAAGCAACGAAGCAAGCCTGCACTTCATACCTTTCCAGAATTATTTCTATTTATAAATTTCCATTCTAAAATGAACAGTGAATTTAAAATAATAATAATGGCCGAAGCTATAAAATAAACAACGAATAGCCTTAAAAAGAAAACAGTTAAAGAACAGAAGCTACCTAACAAAACAACATCTCACAAATGGACTTCCAAATGCCTGAGAGAATAGCCAACCTTTCCCTTGGTACCTCGAAAGGATAAAGCCAGGCATTAGATGGACCACTTTGGGATAATCGACACCTATGGCAGTGGGCATTCTGAGAAAGCTTCAGGAACATGGTGTTTGGATGTCAGAGGTGCCCACCATTATAGTGCTGTACCCTTCCTTGGTCTAGTGATTATGGAGCCGGACTCTTATCTGGGAATACTGGGTTCGATTCCACACTCCCCCATGAAGGCCAGCCGGGTGACCTTGGGCTAGTCACAGGTCTCTTCTGAGCTCTCACAACCCCACCTGCCTCACAGGGTATGCTGTTGTGGGGAGAAGAACAGAAGGTTTGTCACCTGCTTTGAGTCCCCTTAAAAGGGTGAGAAAAGTGGGATAGAAAAGCCAACTCTTCTTCTTCTTCTTCTTCTTCTTCTTCTTCTTCTTCTTCTTCTTCTTCTTCTTCTTCTTCTTCTTCTTCTTTCTTCTTCTTTCTTCTTCTTTCTTCTTCTTCTTCTTCTTCTTCTTCTTCTTCTTCCTCCTTAGACCAGGATAAACCTCTCAGAAGATACTGGATGTCCTGAAGCACTCTCAGCATTGCTTAGACACATGGCAGCTGAAACAACATCTGAGCCAATGTTGCCCAGATGTCTCACCAGAAAAGGTCCAGTTCCGAGGGATTTTCTGATTCATTGGAGTGTTACCAAATATGGAGCAGAATGTTTGATAATTTGGAACCCCCAAAATGAAGCCAAATTCAAGCCTGAAGGGAATTTAGCAAGATAAAAGAACATAAGAATGTAAAAGAAGCCCTGCTGGATCAGGCCACAGCCCATCGGTGGCCCATCAACTGCCCATGGCATCTCAGGCAGAGACAAGTACAAACCTCCTGCTCTCAAATCCCAGCAAATGGCCTTAGAAGCATCCTGCTTACCCACCCACCCCCAGCCTGAAAGATGTACCTAGGCATTCATTCTAGTAGCCATTGATACAACTGTTGTCCATAAAGATTTTTTACAAAGGCTTTAAAAACAAGAACTACCCATAAACAGAGACAAAAACTCATTCGAAACATCAAGAGTCAGTATTTCTGGTAAAAATCAATGAAAGAATTTATTGGAAATGCAGAAGAATACTCAGTGTAGAGTTTAAGGGATGTGTATGAGATAAAAACGGGATGTGTGCAGATGTGTTTGGATGCACATGAATGTTGTTGACATTATCATCAAATACGTATCGAATATTCATATGAATAGATATGAATGTATTCAAATCGGTTTGGATTTTAATACATTCATTTTTTCTCTATTCGTACAAATTCAAACATTCAAATTGAACTGAATGTCAAAAATTGCATTCTTGCACACCCCTACTTTCTGCAATCACTGGTAATCCAGTAATGTGCAAGGCCTCTCCCTTCTGTAGTCTGCTGTGGAACAGACAGATCACAGCCCCTGCTAGCAGGATGAAGTACATACCAGTTTAGTCAGTCCAAAATGGCTGCCGAGACTGGGACAGTGGTAGACCTTTTTAAAAAGACCTATTGACATCTTAGGGCACAATCAGACACACTTAAAGGGGCAGTCCCTGGGAGAATTGGAGTCAGGGAATTGTCCCTTCCAGTCACCTTACCCTGACTTGAAGCACTGAAGCAGTTGAGTCTTCAGTAATCAGAATGTTCTAGCTCTGAAATAAGCCATGTTTTTAAGCTGGATTGGTCAGGATGATATATAAGCAAAAAGGCAGGATTTCCCATGAACCAGTCAATCACTGGAGAGCACCCTCCTAGTCAAAGTAGGCTGAGTTGACTGAACGCAAATATTGGTCTTGAACATAAGAACATAAGAGAGGCCCTGCTGGATCAGGCCACAGCCCATCTTGTCCAGCATCCTGTCACACACAGTGGCCCACCAAATGCTCATGGGCATCTCAAACAGAGACAAGGACAAACCTTTTCCTGCTCTTGAGTCCCAGCAAATGGCATTAGAAGCATCTTGCTTCCGTCCCCACCCCCAGCCTGAAAGATGTACCTAGGCATTCATTCTAGTAGCCATTGATACATCTGTTGTCCATAAATTTGTCTAACCCTACCTTGAAGTGATCTAGACTTGTAGGTGTCACTGTCTTCCGGCAGCAGATTCCATAAACCAATGACCCTTTGGGTGAAGAAATACTTCCCCTTGTCGGATCCGACTCTCCTACCCATCAGCTTCATAGATGCCCCCTGGTTCTAGTATTGAGTGATAGAGAAAAGAAGTTTTCTCTATCCACCTTTTCTATACCATGCATAATTTTATATACTTTAATCAGGTCCCCTCTTAAACGCCGTCTCTCCAGACTGAAGAGGCCTAGACATTGCGGCCTGGTTTCGTAAGGGAATTTGTTCCAGCCCCTTAATCATTCTGGTTGCCCTTTTCTAGTTCCATAATATCCTTTTTTAGATGGGGTGACCAGAATTGTACACAGTATTCCAAATGTGGCCTCACCATGGATTTATAAAGAGGCAAAATGACACTTGCTGTCTTATTTTCTATTCCCTTCCTAATTATTCCCAGCATTGAATTAGATTTTTTCGCTGCTGCTGTCCACTGGGTTGACACCTTCATTGAACTGTCCACCAAAACCCCGAGATCCCTTTCCTGGTGTGTTGCAGAAAGCTCAGACTCCATCAGTTTATAGACATAATTTGGATTTTTGGTCCCGATGTGCATTACTTTGTACTTGTTAAGATTAAAGCACATTTGCCACTTGGTTGCCCACTCACCCAATGCCAAGAGATCCCTCTGGAGCTCTTGGGAATCTCTTTCGGTTTTTACTACCCTAAATAATTTAGTATCATCAGCAAACTTTGCTATTTCATTATGTACCCTTTCTTCTAGATCGTTGATGAATAAATTAAAAAGCATTGGTCTTGTAGTCAGAGTGTTAGATTCTTATCTGGTAATCTCTCATTTTGAGTCCGCACTCCTCCACAAAGCCAGCTGAGTCACCTTGGGCTAGTCACAGCTCTCCTTCTGGCCTCTCACAGCCCCACCTATCCACAAGGGACATTTCTTCACTTGGCCTTATTCTGGAATATATCCCAGAACAAGAATGTGCTATCTGCATGCTAGTGTGGACTATGGAAGGCCCCAGGTGAGGCCTGCCATAGTCTGCATTAGCTTGTGGCCAGCAGACTGCTATCCTGAGATATAATCCAGAGTAAGGCCAAGTGCAGAAAGGGCCAAGGTGTCTGTTCTGGGGAGAAGAACAGAAGGGTTGACAGCCACTTTGAGTCCCCTTAAGAGGGTGAGAAAGGTGCAGGATATAAGCCAACTCCTTTTTCTTCTTCTAAATAAGGTAGGATCTTCAGTCTGTTTGGAAGACTCTTTGTGTGTATCTCGAGAAGGGAGAAGGACAATTTTTTAAAGTCCTGTCTGATTGCACCCTTATTCACAAGAGGTGTGCAGCTTTGAATGTCTCTGGAATAGACTGACAAATGACTGTCATTCCTCCAGGCCATCTGGATGGATCCTGAAAAATCTTTGGGCAAATACTTGGAAATCTCTGGCCCTCTTCCTTTCCAAACCTTATTATCATTTGAATTTAAAAGGTGGAAAGGTGAGTTAACTTCAAGTCATTTCTACCTGCAGTTTGGATGAAGGGATGAAGGTCTCAGTGGTTTCTATTTCTCCTTCTCTGCCTATTGAGGGATTTCAAGGTGCAAGCTAATTTAAGACATAAACCAACAGATAAGAGTGAATATTTCTGAAACCTTCTTTGTAAGAATACAAAAAGGAGAGAGAGAGAGACACTGTTTACTTAGCATGCAAAAGAAGAATGTATGATATGTAAAGTAACTCCTGGCCAAGGATTTTGAAGGATTTTCAGCTGGATTTCAGAATCCATCGCAATCCACAGCCATGGGTTATTTTCCACTTAATCCTGCGCTTTCTTAAATACAACAAAGCAAACCCTGTTAGAATCCTTTAAAAAAAGGGGGAGGAAGAAATGAATGCAAATTCCAAACGTTTTCACGCTAGCACAGACTCTATGTAAAATTTACATTAAAGCTTCCCGAGCAGAGTTTAATGCCTGCTACAGAAGTCATTTTTATTTTTATAGAGTGCCGCTCCTTGAAAGTTTGCAAATCCCCTTTCTTTGCTAAGGCGACTGTACCCTGCTCCCAGGGAAACGGAAACTGTCTAATCCTACTTCTTGTCAGCCTAATCAGCTGCATTGTTTCAGGGTGAAAACCTTGTGCTGAGAGCATATCTGAAGCTTTGACTGCTAGAAATTGGGCACCACTGCCAGAGCAGAAAACCAACAATTTTTAAAACCGTTTGGATAGAAACTAGGCTTTTCTGTAGAAGTCCACGTCAAGACGGATGCTGGAATTCATGCTGCAGACAGTACTTCTTATCCCAGCTGCCACATGCCAGGTATCCTTTGCTTGATCCTTTATGGTGCTGGTCACACAAGTCTAAGACAGGACAACCTATTCATTAATTCAAACTGAGGTCGTGCCAGGTCACACCTGGGTCATTATAGGTCATCCTGAGGCCGTCCCCGCTTTGGGCTGCATTGATCACACCTTTCTGCACAATTGACCTGAGCCTCCTCCATGGAACTCTTGGCGTATGGGATCCTCACTATGGACCTTTTTGCACATACCTCCCTTAATCCGGATTTAGAAGATCCAGATCTTTGCTATCTGGTCCTAGTGGAATCCGGTCCTTGAAATTCTGCATCATAGTTCTGCATGGGCTGTCTAGAACACAATGGATGCTGTAGCACCCATCCCAGGGCTCCGGACTAAAGACACCATTAAAGGGGTCTCACGTTAATCTGGATTTAAAGACCCAAATGTCAGGATTTCCAGAGTTTGTGGTTGTCTCACAATTTGCCTCACCAGACCTATTTGATAAATGCCAGGTGTTGTGCTGAGTCAGTGACCTAGATAAGACTAATTGGAAACTGCTTGTACTTTGTTATAAATTGTATGCTATTGAGTTGCTCTTTCTCTCTCGCTATTCCTCTTGTATCGGTATGTAGATATTAGTAGCTAAGTTGTATATTTGTGTTTGTTTCACATATCCATGCACGGTACTAGCAATCTGTTCAGTTAGTTTTCACTCTGCATTCATGAAGTTAATAAATGCCTTCCAGTTTGGAATGAAAAATGTCTTTTCTTATGTCTATGAACACCAAATTAAAGTCCAAGCGCTGTTTGCTGTGCTCGCTGCTACATGCAGACTCTGCTGCATTTTGGGTTAAACACCAAAGACCCCATTAAATCTGAATTTTGCTGGTGCTCATGGGTACAGCATGTTCAGAATGGGGTCCTAAAGGGGTCCTTCAGGGATCATGTGTCCAGAAGGTACGTAGCTGATCCAAACCAATTGCATACCTATTGGGTTCCTAATGGGTTCCTAACAGGGTCTGCATTGCAAGGATGAGATTCCAATGAGGACCACATCTCAAAGATCCAGATCTTCTAAATCCAGATTAATAGAGGTAAGTGCAAAAACAGCACTTACTGTGATGGATACATAATGACAAACTATAACCACCCTTTATCACTATCTTCTTCCCTCCAACCCTCCCCCCAATCATACCATTGTTCACTAAATTCATGTTCAACCTTCCCAGTTTATCTGTCTATTCTATAACAAGCGGAATCATCTACTGATGAAAAGCTCATGGCTCTCTGATGAAGGTGGGCAAAGAAATTGTCAAGGTAAGGGTGCCACCTAAAGCAGCATCAGTCATCAGTCCTTCATTGTTAAGAAGAATTGTGTAAGAGGTGTCACAGGAAAGAGGAGCTCTCCAGCAGCATTAGATAACAACGTGTTTATGAATCAATTACATCCACACTTAGTTGTAGCCTCTTCCACTGACACTTTGCAAACAGTCTGTAACGGACTAAATGACATTTATCACATTTTGATGGAAACACAGCGGCTAGAGAAACAGCAATCAATTTGTGCATATGAAATGCATCTTCTGCTCCTCATAAATTATGGGACAGGCATGCAAAGGCTGAGGCAGCGTCTAGGAGAGGAAGTGCCGGCGAAAGATAAACCTATTCAGTCAGGGTTTGGAATGCGAACAATACAAAGGATTAGCGTTGGTTCCCTGGGCCTTCCCTTTGTCTATCATCTGTCAATCTTCCAGGAAAGGCAGGCAGAAGTGATGCCACTGTCAGAAAATGCTTGGAGCCATGACAAGCTATTGAGTGATGACTTTTATGGTGGCTGCTTCTGCACTCAGACATAAGAACAGACCAATGGCTGCTTAGTACAACTTGTCCACATTGCACTAGCACCGTCCTGGTCTAGCACCTCCCAAGAGGTCCTTATCTGGTTTACAACTGTTCCGAGCCATTGTGTTCCAATAGAGCTTTGGTGTTTCCACATCCGATCTAGAACCAGGTAAATGCTGCAGTCCCTCATTTGAAGTTTATGCAGGCTATGAAGATAATTTTTGGAACCCTATCAGAAAGGTAGACATGCTACTTTTGAAGAAGGTTCTATTCAGCTCCACACTTGTGCACTGAACACAACATATGAGGGATGGGGACTAAGCCAGTCACTGGCAAGGGTGTGTGGTACCTTGGATGGGGAGTCAGTTGTGTAGTCTGGAACACCTATGGTGCTTCCACATTGAGGCTAATGTTGGTAAGGGATGGACAGTGTCCCTGCCCTTGTGATGTGGACAGAACCAGCTGGGCTTTGTCCAGGGCAGGCTGGAATGGAGTTGTTGCACCAGTCCAAACAAGGTGAGTGTGGAAACCCAATGGCCATGCACACTTGGAGCTGCTCCAGGATGGAAGTAGCTTTGTGGGATGTATATGCCCCATTCTGGAAAGTCCCCAGACATACCCATCTTTCAAGTGCAAAAAAAAGCTCTAAGTGAATGGAATTAAACTTAATGGTACTAGAAATTAGGAATGCTACCTAAAGAGTAGTCCATACAGATAATACTTTGCTTCCTAATCAGTTTTCTAAAAATAAATAAATAAAACAAATAGATTTGTGACAAAGTTACACCATTGTGTTGACATCTGACATGGTCTATTGGAATATTCATGGTGGAGAGCAGGGGCGCCTACACCAAGTGCCTACATCCCGCAGATGGGTGCGATCGGGGTCGGGTCGGGGGGAAGCCTTGTTGGACGGAACCCACATGGGCTCCATCTAAGAAGGGGTCCCTCAGCCCCTCACCCCCAGCCAGCCCGAGATCGGCCTCCTCCCACCCCGGAAAGGGGTGAGAGGAAGCCGATACTGGTGGCTCCCTGACTCTGGCAGCCGCAATGGGGCTGCCAGGGCCGGGAAGGAGCCACGTCCCCGTGCACGAGGCTGTTGACAACCTTGCCAGGCCGGCAATCGTGTGGGTGCACTTGCCCCAGTAGATGGCAGAGGGGACCCACCAAATCGTGGGTCCCCTCTCCCATCTATCAGCAACAGTGACCCTGGTAGATGGGACAGGGCACCCACGATTCAGTGGGTCCCCTGTCCCGTCTACTGGTGTCGGCGCGCCTGCGTGATCGCCAGCCCAGCAAGGCTGGTGATCAGCACGGCTCTCGCCAGCTGTGAGGTCGATTTTTGGTCAATTCTGGCAGGGGGCGTGCCCAAGGCTCTCAGGGAGGGAAGCGTGTGCAAACGCTTCCCTCCCCGAACGGCCTGGGGTGCTTCAAATGCGCATGGACAGATGCAGAGCACTTTAAAGTGCTATGCATCGGGAACGTGTGGAAGACCTCCCAGAACGGGCTGGGATGCGAACCCAGCCACGGCAATGCGAATGCCGCGTTCCGGGCTGTCTTCCACATGTTCCAAAAGCCCGTGTGCAAAAAGGCCTCTGATTGATACCAATCGGGAAGGCCCTGTCCCCATCTGGACCCCATTGAAGGGCCCATCTGAAGGCTTCATCTGAGGGCAGGGGAAATCTAGATTTAATGGGTCCTTCAAGCCCTTTAATCTGGATTTCATGTATACCTGATTAAAGGTGTCCACAATGGTGTCTTCAGGCATCTTCAATATCCAGATCTCCAGGAGGAGCCCATCTCAAAGATCTGCATCTTGAAGATCCAGATCTTTGTGCATGGAGAAAGGGGGCAAGACCCAGATCACCAGGAGGACCCCATCTCCACAGGGCAAGATCCAGATCACCAGGAAGACCCCTTCAGGATCAGATCTTGAAGATCCAGATCTTTGACTGTGCAGGGAAAAAGGGGTAAGTGGTTGATTAGCTTACAGAGGGAAGAAAGGTCAAACCAAGAAACAGGCTGACCTTAGTTTGCTTTCCTAATGCCTAGGAACTGCCCTAAGATAAATCAAAGTCTTGCTTTGATTAAATCAAAATAGGGCAGACAACATATTTCTTCTCCAAAATCTGCATTTGCATTCAAACCTAAGGCAAATTCATACTTGGCCTCATAGTTTATGCTAGATTAACATCTGGGTAGGTGCATCTGCACTTGAAGGAGGCGTTTACAGCCTACAAACACCCTCTGCCTGTTGACGTATTTCAGCTTAGCACAGCTTGCTCTTGGCAAGTATAGAGCAGATAGTGTGCGTGTGTGGAGTTCACAGCAAAAGACAAAGTCTCTACTGCTTTCCAACTGGAAGGTTTATTGCTGATGGTTACAGAATATATGCTTGCGAGAATATAGATGGTGAATAAATGCATGGATATATATGAAAATAATACAACAGATATACAACTTAACTGTTATCTTACAGATGGATGCTATGACACTAAGATACAATATGATGAATCTATGTGTAGTTATAGGAGACATGCTGTTCCATTGTGACATTTTAGACCAACCCTAGCAGAAACTGTTTTTTCCAGTGTCACATCAACCTTGATGACCCTGGAGGTGCCTTCCAACTTTATGATTCTATGACTCTGTGATTCCCATAACAATAGTCATTTCTCACAACATTACAATACTATTATGTCTACACACTACTGGGAAACAGGAAACAAAATCACACCACACCTGTTGTTATTCAGCTCATGATGGCCTTGTGGCCTAGCAATGTGATTTCTTGTCCTGCCAATACATTTCAAGGGGGAAATGTCCTGACACTGCCTGCTGGTTACACTGGACACCGTGATCAAGATGGTGGCACCCTGCCAGGGATCAGACATGTGCCCAGACACAGGTAAGTCTCCAGGCTCATGGGGGTTAGTCTAACGTGTACTATTGTTCCCAAGTGTGAATGCTAGTATGTTAGTCACTAACAAAGTCTTTCCATCCAGCAGATGGGAAGCCAAGTGCAAAAACATCCCTAGAACAGTGGAAACTCCAAGGAAACTTTGAGGAGGACACAGGAGAACTTTGAAGAACTTTCTGCAGCCTCCTTCCTCAGAGAAGTTCTAACTGCTCAGAAGATATCCACCACCTTCAGTTGCTTTCTCTGCCAGAAGTTGAAATGGCAGAGAAAGTGACTTACTGTCCTGTCTATAACTGCTTTATTTTATTTTATATAAGAATTTATATCCCACCCTTGCCAAGAGGTCCCACTAAGGATGCATTAATTAATAGTTAAGGAGAATGCATAAACTTATTCTCAAAACAACTTTCATATATAACCTTCCCTGCTTCCCTCCGCAGCAGAAGTATACTCAGAGGAAGCTAAACATCAGATGCCTGGGTGAACTTTCATTAAGTTCTCTACAATATGATAATTATGGCAACTTGGTTAGCCTCGTGGCTAGTATTTTTTTCACTGCAGTTACATGAAATCTCTCTTTCTTTACTCTTTTACCTATCAGAATGGAAGAGTACAATTTTTTTTTATCTAGAAGCTTGAAAATAATGGATATTTCCAAGGGGCATAGCAACACATCAATCTTGAATTAAATTTCTGAAAGACTAGGCATGTAACAAATTACCTCTAAATGGAACAGCACCTGTCTGGGAATGGTAAGGAATGGCAAATATGAAGGCTTCAAGGTATTACAATACAGATGGAGGAAAATGAATCATAAATATGTCTAAACTAGCACATCTGGCGCAGTTTAGTTATCTGAGCTAGTGTGTGTACCTAAAAGAACCTCTCAGATTAGTCCTCAAGGAACAGCAAGAAGCATATGTTGAACATCCTGTTGAAGATTTGCATCTCTGAGTTGCATTTACACTAACATATATGGTAGAGATCTGCACAAATGTTGTAGGATTCTATTTGATATGAATCTATTTGTAAGAATTCGTATGAATATCTGATACAAACACATATGTATGTGATATCCATACACATCCTATACATATCCCGTAACGTATCCACTCTGAAAGCATTAAATCTGACCTAAATCCACTTTTAATCCACTTTCAAACCGTGTCAAATTCACTCTGGATCCATTGCGGATGTCACTGGCGCAGCCACTTTCTCACCTCTCCATTTCATAAATGTTCTGAAGCTTTGTATGAATCTTCCGAAACATTCATATTAATAAGAATGTTGTAACATTCGATTCATAAACAAATGTCTGGAATTTGTCTTAAAAACAAATGTTATGAATATTTGTGCGCATTAGAGATGTGAACGAATGTTATTTTTGCATTCAAGTTCAAATAGAATCGAATATCCAAACATTTGAGATAAAGGCAAAATCTTCACCTGCTTTCAGTTTCCTGCAAATGGACTTTAGCAGCATCTTGCCTTTCTCTCCAACCTGGAGGCAGTACTTAGGCGTCTATTCTAGTAGTCATTGATACAGCTATCCTCTATGATATTTCAATAGGAACACAAAAAAGCCCTAGTGAATCAGGCCACAGCCCATCTAGTCCAGCATCCTGCCTCATACAATGGCCCACAAATTGCTTCTGGGCATCTCAATTAGAATACAAAGGAAAAACCCTCATCTGCTCTCAAATCCCTGCAAATGGCCCTTAGAGGCATGGGCTATGTCCAGACTTATGAATACTGCGCATCCTGCTGGAGTCTGGATGGCACATCTTGGTTTCGGCAGCCAGTAAGCTGTGTTTTTTTTCTATAACAGCTGATTTTGTTCCGCTAATCTGGAGACAGCTATCGTTTCTGCCTCTCTACTCTGGAGATGGCAAGTAGGCATCCATCCTAGGCATCTCCCCTGGGACCATTTGGTGAAGGACGGAAATCATCATCATCACGATCATCCATTCTAGTAGTCATTGATACATGTGAATGGGCATATTTGCAGCCATAGTATGTTCCACCTGCCTCAGGATGCTACCTGCTGTTCTCCAATGACAGAGCAGTGATGGGCCAAAATGGCAGGTCCCACGAGCAGCAGGTCACCTCTGCTTTCACTGGCCCATCTAATCACAACCTAAGATCTTCCTTTGTTCCTCCATTTTCTTGGCTACAAATCCAATCCTGCCTCCTTTGTATTCAGCCTGATTTTTTTGTGAGCGCTGTTCCCTCCTGAAATCCCCTGTGCCTTAAAAAAAAGAAGAAAAAGAAAGAGAAAATTAAAAATCTGCAAATGCTCCTGTGTCATCCATTGCTCCGTCACATCTTGCAGTGGAAATGAACTAAACACCCACCTGCGTGAATCTGAAAAATGTAAAATAGTCACCTTGGACTGAAAAGAATTTTGCAAAGCCTGGAATGCCACATGATAGAAAAGGTTGCCAGGGGAGATGGAATTGGAAGTCTCAGTGGGTTCCTACCTCGTGTGAACTCACACAAACAGTTTCAAATCAGCATAAAGCAGCATTCAAACCCATTGGGAAAATAAGACATATATTTATAGAATCATTTGCTAGCAGTGCTCATAGACTCTTAGCATAAACTCTTAGCATAAATTCCTCTATCCGGACAATGGGGCATTTTGTGAGGTTCCTGTCTTCCTCATTTTCTTCTGTTGCCTCTGCTTAGCAGCGCATTTTGGAACTTGTTTGTCCAATTTGGGCTCGCATGATTTCCCCTTTTAATAACCCAGTCTTGCGAGGGTGACAGTAAAGAAAATGCTAAGGGAAATGGGGAAAGGAGGCTGACAGAATTGTTCTCATCTGTCTCCAGTTCATGTAATTATCACACAATTAGAGTGGGTGGCAACCGAAGCAGCACCACAGAAAGAAGGGCTGGCGAAATGTCTTCTGTAAGAATTGCGACCAAATCCTGCACAAAGCAAAAGAAAAAAGGAATAAATGCTGCCATTGGGAATTGCATCTGTGTGTCACAAAGGAGGTATGAGGTCAAAACTTTCTCACCTTCCCAGAGAAGATGAAGAAGAGTTGGCTTTTCTACCACACTTTTCTCACCAATATAAGGGGATCCAAAGCAGCTAACCAACCTTCTGTTCTTCTCCGCACCACAGAACACCCTGTGAGGTGGGTGGGGCTATGAGAGCTCAGCTGTAACTAGCCCAAGGTCACCCAGCTGGCTTCACGGAGAAGGGCGGAATCAAACCCGGTATTCCCAAATAAGAGTCTGGCTCCAAATCCACTAGATCAAACTGGCTCATTGACAAACCGCTTCCAGCTCATTGCCCGAAAGCTACATGGCTATATCCATGTAGTTCCTGAGAGTTGAGTTGGACTTGAAGAAATCCTTAAATGGGATGTTCACAAATGGGGTTTTTTTTTGCATTTGAATTCAAGTTGAATTGGATATCAAAACATTCTTTTCTATTTGAATGTTGAAATCCGAATGCAACAAAAAACCGATTAGAATCCAATACATTCTAATCTATTTGTTCGAATGTTAGATACGAATTTAAAGATACAACATTGGTATGTGTTGTACATACCTGTATGCATTTCATATGCATGCCGTTTTATCCCATATGCATCCCGTTTTCATTCTGTACTATAAGCACAAATGCATACAGATACATATGATATTCATATAGATACATATGCAGTACATACGTACCTGTACATTTGAATTTTTTGAATCCTTTGAATGAATGTTTGGGAACATTCAAAATTTGTTTGAATGTTTAAATTCAAATGTGAAGACATTATATTCTAATTCAAATGCCCACATTCGATCAAATTCAATTGAATTTTGAATGTTTGGAACATTCATGAGCATCTCTGATCCTTATCTTTTTTACCCATCTGAGTAATCCCAGAAATAATCAGTGCATATACTACTGAAAACAGAATATTGCCATCCACACATGGGTACTGACTTCATTCTAATACCCAGTCAAAGAAGTGGACGACGAAGATATTGTAGAAATACTTTTACTCATTTCTGATAAGAGAAAAATCTATACTATGTAAAAGTATAATTTAGGCTTTGTAACTTTTGAGAAAGCAGCAGGAGTCTTCTTTCCTTGCTATTTTAATACGTTTGTTTTCTGATTTCCTATGAAGATCCTAATATGCAGTAAAGAAAAAAAATACAATATTAAAACACACATACACACACAAAAACCCTTTAGGTTAGCAGTTTTGAAGTTATATATTTGTTTAGAGAGCATGCTTTTCTTTCCTTATTCACAAGGCTGCTATCTAAGCAGAAGCTGTTCCCTTTGAAATCAAAGTATCATTTTTTAAAAGTTTTATTTTATTAAGGGAAAGAAAACCTCTAAATGGAGTTCTAAGCACTGTTTCAAACAGCAAATAGAAAATGAAAAGAATCCTGCAGTTTCCTTACCGTTAATTTGATGTCTCTTTCAAGTCAGATTTTTAAAAAGTATTTGCTTTTAAACATAATTTTTTTAAAAAAGCATGCTTTAAATTGGATCTTTAGCAACAGGACACCTTCCTCAGGAGGGGAAGCATATATTTAAAATTAAATTTGTACATAATTACCACAGACCTATCCATTTTCTTGGTTCTTCGGGTGCTAGTGGGCAGTCACAATTTGTTCCTGATTATGCCCTGCTTTGTTAAACAGCGCGAGACATAATGAATGCTAATGACACCTTTTGAGAACATGATTGCATTTCACTACGAACCAAAATGTTTCTTTCTTGCCCACAAAGTACTGGGAAAAGCCAGTTTTCTGCAGATCTCACTGTGAAGGTTATTCATTTTGTTTGCTTCTTTATAATTTCGTTTCTAGCCCACTCTTCACATAACGGAGAAGGCAAAGGGAAAAGTTCTTTCCCCCATGTCTCCCCTGTTGGCCCTTCAGCTTTGATTTGTACAATGACCAAGCATATTGCTGGAAAAGTTGGCATTTCTTGTTGGGTGAAATCGACCATAAAAGGCAATTTCCTTCTTGGTCAACATGTTGCAAGACGCTGCTCTGAGAACAGGTGGGTCAGGAGGAAAGGACACTTGTGGTCATGGGGTTTGATTCTGCACTCCTTCAGGAAACCATCTCGGTAACCTTGGGCTAGTCACAGCTCTCTTCTGAGCTCTCACAGCCCCACCTACCTCACAGGGTGTCTGGTGTAGAAAGCTTTGTCAGCCGCTTTGAGTCCCCTTAAATGGGTGAGAAAAGTGGGGTAGAAAAGCCAACTTTTCTTCTTCTTCCTTTATTCCTACAAGATCTTCTCTGTGATCGTGGAATGATGACCAAACCTCACCACCATACACTTTTATGCAATTCCTGAAATTCCTGGCACTTACTGTAATAGTCCTTCTAGAGCAATGAATTAGTCCTGGCCTTCATCGGGGAGCCTATCTGCACTGAAAGGGCCTTTTCACATTTCAGCAATCAGGGAACCCCAGGGTTCCTCCAGCACAGAGCATCCACACACCCATCCTGAAGTGGGTCCATCTGTGCAGGGTTGTCCCCAATCACTCTAAACTATGGAGGACTCAGCTGTCCTCCACAGCTATACTAGGAGCACCTATTTTGCTGCTAGTAACCTCCCAGACTCAAGCCTTCACAGATACTTCCATGCAAAGGCTGCTTGGAGGCAGCCCAGAAAACTGAAGTGTGAAAAGGCTCAAAGTCTGTAATCTGGCTCCACCCACAGCCTCACCCCTTCTTTGTCATCCCACCAACTCTGCTGCACAAATTATTGCTGTTGGTGGTAGACATGAGAACCTTTATGCGCTTACCAGCTGACGTGATTCAAGGGTCGACCTCATCCACACTAGGGATGCACACAGATATTCAAAAATCCGAAAATCCAATTCAAAAACCCGAATCCGAATCAGATTTTCGGAAATCCAGATTTTCAGATTCAAATGCAGATTTTCTAGTGGTTCGACTGGATTTGTCTCCAAACACCACATCCAAATATCGGGTCTATTTGTGCATATAATGCTGGGTGCAAATGGGATGCAAATGCGAAACAACAGGACGCAAACGGATTCAAAAATTGGACATGAATGTTCCCAACATTCTCATCATTCAATCCAAATTGGATTTTCAAAAATGCGGATCCATATAATCCAGATTTGAATCCGGATTATATGGATCCGCATTTTTGAAAATGCAATTTTCAAACCGGCCCTGCCAGCACATGAATTCATATGTGTTATACACATCTGTACACATTTTGTACATATCCTGTTTTATCTCTGTATGCATCCCGTTTTCGTCCCGTGCTATCAGCGCAAATGCATACAGATACATATGAGATTCATACAGATATGTATGTAATACGTATGTGTCTGTACATTTGAATTCTTTGAATCATTCAAACGAATGTTTTAGAACATTCAAAATTTGTTTGAATGTTTAAATTTGAATGTGTAGATATTCTTTTTGAATTCGAATGTCCACATTTGATCAAATTCCATCGAATTCTGAATTTTTAGAACATTCAGGCACAGAGCTAATTTTCAGCTGTAAAAGACACCAAAATTGTGAAATTTCAATTGAATTGGCAAATGTGAATTTGTTTGCGCACCTCCCTATTAAGGGTGAAATATCTGAGTTAGATGATATAGAAGAAAAACTGCTTCCATTTTTTTAAAAATGTGTTCTTTGAATCCAAATGTGGATTAAAAAGTAGTTGTAGCTGAACTTTTCACTTTTAGTTTGATATTTGAGTACAGGTATTACATAAATGTTACAATTGTATACTTCATTGTTACTACGACGATCCAAGTATCTCTGAATGACAGGGTTTTTTAAATGTTCCTACTGGGAAATGTCTCTCAAGGGGAGGTTGCTAGAATCAAGGGGAAACCACTGAGAGCCAGTTCTTCACAATCATCACAGGTAGAGAGAAAGACTCAGTCCTGCAGAGAATTTCAGTGTCACCATGAGAAAATACTTACATGAGAAAATAGTAGGTCCAAAATGAAGAAAGACACAGGAGAGGAAGATCAGGGAAAAGCATGACACATAATTTATATGAAGGTTCCCCACTGCTAAAGGGGAAAAGAATTAAGGGCCTTTCCGCACTGGCTCTAAAAACGGATTTAGAGCCAGATGTGGAACGCATTTAGACTTGGCTTTCGCATAGGGGGCGGAATTAGGAGGATTCTCCGTTCTCTGGTGAGTGCAAGGCAGGGAAGCTGGCTGCCAGTCTTGCCCAGCTGTCAGAATGGCAGAGCATGCGCTCTGCTTCTCTGAGAGCTGGGCAGGCGCCGGCAGGGCCGATTTGGGATGGGTGGTGGTGCACTCGTTTCCCAATCTGGCCTTGCCGCCGTGGCCCTGCGCATGTGTGTACACACGGGGTCTGGGAAAAACCGTTTCTGCTGGAAACGGATTTCCCTTTGAAAATGTTTTGGCCGAAAACAGATCTTATAGATCCGTTTTCAGCGGCAAATGCGGAAAGGCCCTAAGATTCAAAGAAAACTGTAAATGTATGGGTGTTTTTCCACTGTCAATTGTACCCATTTTTGCACCCATTTTTGTACCTTTTGGCTGTGAGCCGGATGATCCCATTTCCACTACGGCACCCATTTTGAACCCGATTGTTTCCACTGCCGTGAGGGAAATACAGATCTTTTTGGCCTTTAATCTGGATTTTCTGTAGACCCCATTAATGGGGTCTACAATGGGGTCTTCTGCCAGAAAATCTGGATTAAAGGGAGCCTGTTTCCACTGGAAACAGGCAATGGGGTCCAAAGGAGGCTAGGGGGAGGGGATGCACCTTTGACCCCCCCAACATTGGCTTCGAAGTCACTTTGAAGTCACTTTGAAGTTGCTTCGAAGACTGTACCCCCCTGCCCCCCAAAACACCTGGGGTGATGGACCGACCCCTTGTGGGTCGATCCGGATTCCCCAGATGGGTGCAAAGCTATTTCCACAGCAGGGGTGTTAGCACCCATTTCTAATGGGCACTACACCTCCTGTGGAAACACATTGGGTGCTTCCCATTCCTTAGATCTGGATCTTCTTAGATCCAGATCTAAGAGCTGCAGTGGAAAAACCCCCTATGTTTTCAGGAGGCATTTGAATGCTACTAGAGTTCCCACGTTCCCAACAGTGTATAGGATGGAGATGTGCACAAATATTTTTTTGACATTCTGTTCAAATCAAATCGAATACCCAAAAATCCAGTCCGATTCAAATCTTTAAATTCAAATTTAATAAGATTCTGTTCAAATTTACCAAATTTGAATCTAGTCGTTTGAGTTTTTGATTTGAATCTGCACAAACGAATGTTGACAACATTCATATGTGCACATATACATCCGTATGCATCCTGTAGGTATCCGGTATGCAACCTGTTTTCATCCCGCACAGATCCATACAAATGTGTACAGATGTGGGAAAGATGTGGATCTTCAAGTACGCATTGTGTACAAACCCGTACACATATGAATGTCTGGATAATTCAAACGAATAGATTCAAAATTTGATTCAAATGTTTAATTTCAGATCCATACAAGAGACAAGGTCTGATAGTGAGCAAAAGATGAAAAAAATACCTTCTCTGTCTCCACTTAACCTTCAATATTCTGGATGAGAGTGAGATGCTCAGAGTGGGAACATATTGTTCCTGACCCAGAACAAAGCAATCCATGTTGAGGTGGCCTGTTCCACAGTGACTTCAGAGCCAGGACAGATGGCCTCCAAAGGCTCTGAAGGAGAGGAATGAAAGTTCCTGGCCTTCAGAGCTGGCGGAGGGGGAGGGCATTTTGGCATCACACCTTGTTGCATCTCCAAAATGAGTCTCCCATGGTATACCAGACCACAGAAGCATGCCACTCACTTGCCTCCATGGCCCACTATACCACTCCCTAATATGCTGGTAGACTTTGAAAAAAAGTGATCTGCCAGTAGAACAAATCAGGATAACATTTTGGGCACCCTACTCTCCATCCTGTGTGGACTGAGTATACCAGGTGGGTGGGCATCTCTAAGGTGTAGTCAAAAGAGGCCAGAAGTGGACAATGATCTAGAACAGTGGTGCATGTGGAACATACCACCTGGTCCCGCATCCTAACCAGCTCTTAGAAGGAACTTAGAAGGACCACAACCAGCTCCAGCTTCTTTTATAAATTGCCTTTTAGAACTTCACTGATAATAAAGAAATCATCTCTTTCTCTCTCTGCCTTTCTTTCTCCAAAGGTAAGATTCACTCCACACAAACACTGGGAGGTGCTTGACAGGTACAGAGGATGCTAACCGTATATAAACATATACTCTTGCACACACATACATATAGGGTGCACACACAGATCACAGACCTCTCGGTGGCTTCTTGGACTCTCCCTCTCCTCAAATGATCATTTAGATTATTCATAAGGAAGAAGAAGAAGAGTCGGCTTTTCTACCCCACTTTTCTCACCTATCCTTTTAGCCTCCATCCTCTTCAGAATGCTACATCTAATCTTCATTTCAGACTGTCATCGAAAATGCTGATGTCTAGGGAGTCTCCCATCCCCTTTCTAAGAGGGTTCTTCATCCTGCCATTGGGAAAGGATTGGCCAAGCCTGTTTTTCACTTCCATGCCTCAGTTTCCCTCTGCCCGCTTGGAACCATAAACTCCACAGCCATTGCACAATGTAATTATGGGTTCTCCGGCTTCACCTGTTTGCGGTTGTCACTCCCCGCCGGCTCCCTGGCAACTTCTTAGCAACCGGGACTGATGTGGTCTCTGATCCCAAATTAGCCTTCTCTAAATGACTTTTTGTCACCGAACCATTTGGAACGCCTGCCCACACAGTTTGCAGGTAGCCTCGCCAAATGTCACTGCACAGAAAGCCCAGCTGAAGTCTCTCTGACTCAGAGGAGAGACACAAGTGACCGGGATAATTTGCACTTTCCAATGCAACTGTTCTTTTAAATTAGCACATGTTTGGGTTTTGCAATTCAAGCCCTCACTTTTATTTTATTTTTATTTATTTTTTTCATACAGGCAGACAAAATGATCATGCTGGGGAAACTGCACATAGATGAAATGCATATGGGGTGGGGGAAGCATAAAATGTTTTACAGAAAGAGGAAATGTTTGGAAAATAGCAAGAGAACTCAACAAAGGTGCATGTAGGTAAAGAATTTGGGAGAATCCACCTCCTCTCCCCCCCCCCCCCGCAACTCCCATTGCTCCAGGGGAAACAAAGGAGCTGTGCTCCAAACAAAGGGATCTTTCTAAACTCTGGATATCACAAATCTCTGCATGGAAGATACTTCTCAGTGCATTCCTGGCACCACATTGATAGTGTGCATAGGTGGCAGCAAGAAGACACACATGGCCCAAAATAGCTATACATTGTGGCAAACTGTGCATACAGAGCACCACAGAATGTTCTGTGCTAAATTTGGAAATTCACCCCAGAACAGTACAACGGCATCTTACGCCTCCATGCAGAGAAATTGCCTTTCCTTTCTGAGTACATCATTTTGAGTCCAGCCTGTATCTGAACTCTGTTTCTGAAGGGAATGTCCCTGTTCTGGTTGTACAAGGCACCCTCCTGCCTTCGCCTTTATTTCTGGTTCCACTGGGATTCCAAATTTCTATCTGCCAAGTTGAAAATATAAGAACTTGGGCTGCTGAGTGACTCAGCTCACCTCCTCTAACTTCATGTGATTACCAGTCATCAACATTGTCCTGGGAATGTGCATGAATACTTGGAACATCTGTAATTCATCTGAATTTCCACATTCAAATTCG
The DNA here is from genome assembly GCA_023333525.1 of Aspidoscelis tigris stejnegeri. NCBI lineage: Eukaryota > Metazoa > Chordata > Lepidosauria > Squamata > Teiidae > Aspidoscelis > Aspidoscelis tigris. The sequence continues at coordinate 9,545,741 of JALMGA010000005.1, forward strand.
AATCAAATGCTTTGGAACATTCGTATGAAGCTTTGTTACGTTTGAGGTGGGAAAACAGCTGCACCAGTCACATCTGCAATGGAGCCAGAATGGATTAGAAGTGGATTCGGGGTGGATTTGATGTGTTCAGAGCAGAAACGTAGGGGATATGTATGGGATACATGGGGGATTCATGGGGGGAGGGGGGCATGTAGGGGGGGCATCCTGAATAACAATCTAGGATATGAATCAAACCCCAAGAAAACATTCATGCACATCCCTACATCATCCTGGAAAACCATCCCAGGTGGGAATGGATCCAACATCCCCATGCTGGGATGCTGGATACATGCTAAACCTCACCAGCGTTCCCCTAAACGCTGGTGAGGCACGCATCATAGCAATCGCCTCTTCACTAGAGGTAATCGAGTCACAGTATGGGCATTATCTAACTTAGAAAATCCACCTTTGGGTTAGATAATGTGGAAGGAAAATGATTCAGACAAATTCAGACATTCATATTTGGATCAAATGTTATGACTTGTGTACATTGACATTTGTGTTTACAGAAATGTTTCAGAACATTTGTGAACCGGGGAGGTGGGAAAGCCAGTCACATCTGCAACGGATCCAGAGTGAATTCAGCATGGATTGAGAGCAGATTCAAAGTGGATTCAGGGTGTACTTGATGCTTTCAGAGGGGATATCATATGGGATACATATCAGGTACGTATGTATCAGATATTTGTGCAAATTTATACGAATACATTCGTATCAAATAGAATCCTACCACATTCAGAGGGGATCTATTCAAACAAATACAAATTTCTTACATTCAATTTTATACCAATGGAATGCAAAAATAATAATAATAAAAATTCATGCACATCCCTAAAAGTGACTATTGCCTTTGCTGATGTGTTCTTCTGCTCTGAAGGTGGAGTGAAGCTGGATTAGAATTCAGGTGTGAATGCAGCATGTGGTAGTGTTGATGGGGCATTCCAGCCCTTTGTGGCAGGATACTTGCATGTGTGATCTCTCCACCCTTTCAGCACTGTCATAGTGCCATTTTGTTGCCATGGGCATCCTGAATAACAATCTAGGATGAAAGTCTGGAATAACAAGAGGTTGAAAACTTAGGTGTAACTACTTTAAAATAAAATTAAAATGGAACTTTGCCAGAACCCAGTTATTCAACACCCCACCCACCTCCTTCTCTCCTAGGAAACAAGGTGCCATTTAATCCTGGCCGTGGATTGATCTGGAGACTTTAATCAGTTTATTTTGATTGGTGGTTCTGATCCGCAGCTTCAGAGATAGCCAGCCAGATATTTCCCACCAAGCCTACTAGATCTCAGATTGAAATCTGGCCCACTTGACACCGGCCAAAAATGTATTATGGAGCTGTTAATTACTTCTTGTGCTTCAGCTTCCCATGTAAGCCAGCAGTACAATTGCTATTAGAAGACAAGGTTATGTCCCTTTGCCACAAATCTGACAAGTATTTAGGAGATATGAGAATTTCTGGCTTAGAGCCATACAGATAGGTGATCAGTAGCAAAGGAGGTTAGAAAGCTTGTAAAAGCTTAAGTAAGTGGCTGTAGGTTAGGTGTCTTAGCTTGTAAATGTAATTATTACCCAGCTTGTCAATACCCATTGATTTCCTCGCACAGATAACTTCAAAGCATTCCAAGTCTAGAAAAGTCGTGTGGATGAGATCAACAAGGACTGCCGTGCGAGTGAGCTGATAAAAGATTAGGTACACCTGGAAGTGAAAATTACTTTATGCATTCACATGCAGGAAAATGAAGCCCTTTCCATGGGGAGGAGGGAAATCTATTTCCTTACGTGGGTAAATTTTTAGAAGACCTGCTGGTACGCCCGCAGTTGATTCATTTGAACCTGAACCTGCTTTGATTAATTAAATGACTCCAGTTTCTCTAATGAATTCAGAAAATTCCGTTCCCTTGTCAAGGCATTTATTACCACAGTAAACAAAGCAACAGAGCTCTCACAAACATCCTGTATTAGGCACAAAGACTAGAACTCATGCCTGCAGGTGGGAATAGTTCTGTTCCGTACCATTTAATACATTTAAATTGCACTCATTTTCATCCGGTTCTGTGCATTTATATAAGCTATGTGTGTGTGCGACGCATAAATGTTTATGCAAAATGAAGCATGGACCGGGAGACTGGAATTAGGGCCACAATGGATCAGAGGTTTTGCAGAAGCCGAGGGGTAGATTTCATTAATGGTAGCTGCGGCACAGAGCATAGCAGTTGGGCTGACCAATGGGCTGGAATGTGGTGAAAAGGCTCCAATCTGATGCCAAAATGCTTTCTTGAGTGATGTACCAATGCACTTCCAAGACATCAAATATATAGGGTAGGGATGCGCATGAATATTCATAGGCATTTGAAATCCGACCGGTTGTGCCAAAATTGAACATTTGAACTCGAATAGAACATCCCAAAATTTGAATATAAACATTTGATTCAAATTTTGGATCTATTCATTTGAATTATCTGGACATTCGTATGTGTACAGGTTCGTACATGATGTGTAGTTGAAGATCCGCATCTTTCCCGCATCCGTATGCATTTGTATGGGATGAAAACGGGTTGCATACAGGATAACTACAGGATGCATACGGACATGTACAGATGCGTACAGATGTATACGGATGTGGGGAAGATGCTGTAACGCCAGGGAAAAAAGCTCAAATCTCAAATATCTCAAATACCTATAATACTTATATTCCCAGCGTTTGTCCTCAGTTGAAATTCCAAATATATTATAATAAAGCTGCTTGCTGCCACCAATGTTAAATGTTAAATGTGCTGCCACCATTTGTTAGCGGCCTGTTGTACTAGTGCTACAGTTATAGTTATTTTATTGTCTGGGTAGCGTGTTGTGATATCCTAAACAAGGATATAATGTCAGAACTTCCTTTTAAAAGTATATTTCTTCTCTGCCTCTATGGGCTGAATAATAATGTAACAAGATGAAGTCAGATTCACCAAACTTCCCTCCCCCACTGGCTTTGCCCAGCCAGTAGAGTTATTGTATCCTTACGCCTCTATGACAACGGAATGTACCACCAAAGTCTTCCTTAAACAACAAGAAAATGTTTTTATTGAATACAGATAAAGTTCAAAGTCAGCTTCTTCTTAGAGTTACACTTAGTTGCTTCCGTTGTCCAACAGTACAGTCTTTAACTTTTACACTAAGTTCAAAGACTCTCAAACTTCTTGAAATAAACTTTCAGTCAAAACAATATGTGTTTGCTTGCCCTAATATTTCTTCATCAACAGCATCAAACACGTACTAATAGACTCAGGACCCTAACTTTAGCCTCCTCAGCTAAGGGCCCGTTTCTCCCCTTCGTTATCCTCCCTCCAGGATTAACGACCCAAGGCAGAGAACAGAAATTGTTCCCTCAGGGCCCCCCTTAAATATGGGCCTGGCTGGCTAGCTTCGCCCTGATTGGCTGAACTCCTCCAGCATTCTATTTCACCCCTCCCCTTGGAGTGCTCAACTAGCCCCTCCCTTAGGCTACTTACCCTTGATTAAAAAAACGCTTTGGCGACACATTTAAGCGTCTGGACTTACCGTGTTCGCCACACTTTGCATTTTAAACTAAAAAACATACTCTTTGGGATTGAGGGGTCCTAGCGGGCATTACAGATGCATACGTGTACATATGAATGTTGTCGGCATTCATATGTGCAGATCTGAATTAAAAAATTGAACAGATAGATTCAAATTTGGTAAATTTTAATAGAATCTTGTTAGATTCGGATGTAAAAGATTCAAATTGAATTGGATTTCCGGGTTTTCAATTCAATTAGAATGTCAAAAAAACATTCATGCTCATCTCTAGTATAGGGTGTTTATTTCCAAACATGTTGTTATGAGTTGGCAACAGATTTAGAGTTCTGTGCTTGGCATATACATCTGCAGGTTACTTAGCAGATTGCTTTCTCTACCGTAAACTTCTGGGATCATCTCAGAACATCCTAATGTGGGTACCTCAAATTACAGAATGCTATCTTTCAGTGGCTCATAGCTAGGCCTTCTCTGTGGTGGCTCCTTCCTTCTTGCATAAGTCATCCCAGTGCTTACGAGATTATTACAAAAGACTTCTATGAAGGGCATTTCTTCACCCAGCTTTTCCTGGTGTAGATTGTCTGTTTCTCCTATCCTTCTGAGTCTTTGGCTCTTCCTGCACTTACTGCTGAGAAAGGCCTCTTAATCTGAATCAAGGGCCAGCTCATCTGCGTGTTAATGTGGACTGAGGTTCCACCCCTCCTGGTCTTGCTCCATCTGCTCTGAATGGAACCATTTAATTGGGCCCCATTTAATTGGATCCACAAGAGGACCAAGGGGCTTGTTCCAGAACCACACCTTCAGAGGCATGTAGGGAGACTGCAAAACTCACATGAGCTTCAGAGCTGTAGGGAAGCATGGGCTAGATTAGTATCATCAGTGCAGATGGTGCTGATCCGGTCCACACCTTTATGTCATTTGGATTGGTGGGTTGGTTATTCTGGACTCACTGATCCGGATTTAGGGCAGGTGAGTACAGAAAGGGCCTTTAATGCCTTGTGAGCTAGTTTAGTCTAGTGGTTAGGGAGCTGGACTCTTATCTGGGAGTACCAGGTTTGATTCTGCACTCCCCCACAAAGTCAGCTGGGTGACCTTAGGCTAGTCACATGTCTCTTCTGAGCTCTCACAGCCCCACCCACCTCACAGGGTATCTGTTGTGGGGAGAAGAATAGAAAGCTTCATCAGCCGCTTTGAGTCCCTTTAATGGGTGAGAAAAGTGGGGTAGAAAAGCCAAATCTTCTTCTGAATCAGTGCATCAAATTCCTACAATGCATTCATTATGAATGCACTTGTGAAGCATTTAGGTTGTACCCAGATGCCAGTTACTTATTCTACTATATTTGGATATTCCAGAATAAAACACAGAGGTTCCCAAATTCCTGGATGTAGGCACAGAGAGATGTAAATTGTACCTTTTTTTCCTTTGATCCAAAAGGTTTTTCCCTCATCGCCTCTCCTTCCAACGCTGTTCGTTTTTTTTAATAGTGCATTTGGACATAGCCTAAGCTGTGTTTGTCCAGATTCACAGACATGCTGCGTATTGGGTTCTGCCTATCACCTCTGCTCCTTCATTGACATTAATATTCCCAAACAGCCCAAATTAAGCCAGGGCCAGGAAAAGAATAGCCAGTGGTTAATTAACAGAAGAGTGCTGGCAGACAGCTCAGTCCTCAGACTTTAGAACTGATATGACAGGTTTCTTCATGGAAAGGAAGGAAGGAAGGAAGGAAGGAAGGAAGGAAGGAAGGAAGTTACTAAATGCTAGTATCTCAGAGAAAAAGGAGCAGTTCAGCACTAGATCATCTGTCTAAACATCAGAGGTCCCAGGTTCAAGGGATATGCACAATTATTGGTAACATTCAAAATTCAATTGAATTCAGCCGAATTTGGACATTCAAACTTGAACAGAATGTTACAGTAATCGTATCCTAACATTCAAACGAATACAAATGTTTCCAGACATTTGAACGAATGCCCAAAAAACATTTCTGCACATCCCTAGTTTTGGCTTTTCCCCAGGAGAATACAATGGCAAGTCATCTCTATATGATTACTAAGCATATTGATGTGGCTATATAGGCACAAGCCCATTTCCAGGGCAGCTTTAAACTCTTCCATCAGGAACGTGAAAATGCAGCTGCTAGAGTGCTGACTGGAAGAGCTAGCTGGATGCACATCACACCAGTTTTAGGTTGCATTGGATGCCAATTTACTACCGAGCCCAATTCAAAGTGTTGACTCTGACTTATAAGGCCCTAAATGACTAGGGTACCAAATGTCTAAAGGAACACTTTATCCAATACTGACCTGCCTGTGCCTTAAGATCTAGCAGTGAGGACCCCCTGATTGTCCCACCACCTTCAGTAGTAAGGCTGGTGGGCACCCAGGAGAGGGCCTTTTCGGCAATGGCACCCAGACTATAGAATAGTCTCCCCCTCAAGGTGCGTCATGCCCCTTCCTTAAAAATGTTTAGGAAGGCAGTAAAGACACACCTCTTTGCCCTGGCCTTTGGCTGAGGTGATCATATTTCACCTCCATGTACAGATACTATTATTTTAAACAGTGTATTGTTTTAGATTTGTTGAATTTTTAAAGTGCTTTTAGTGTATATTCTGTATTCTGTTTTTAATCTGTTGTTTTAATGGTTGTTATCCACCTAGAGACCTTTAGGTATGGGGCAGGAACGAAAACTAAATAATAATAATAAAAATAAACCAAGTTTCTTTTCGGAGTCTGCTGTCTAAACTAGATGCTTTAGGGAAAATAAAGGTTCATTGAGGGATAACTAGGGAAGGAAGGTTTGGCTTTTTTAAAAAAAAGTTTCCTGATTAATATAGGGTGATTTTTGAAGGGATTGGTGCTTATTAGATTTTTCATTTGTTGAGACTTCCATCTGTATTGACTTTTCTGCTTTATTTGAACGCACATGCGTGATCATACATTTCCGAATGCTTGCACATACGCTTGCCAGGTAGTGAGTTTGAGGCTCCAGAAATACTGGTTTCAAATCTTAGCCCTGACCAAGAACATAGGAGGCATGTTTAAGGAGCTGGAACACCTCCCTTATGAAATCAGACTGCAATGTCTAGGTCCCTTCAGTCCAGAGAGATGGTGTTTAAGAGGGGACCTGACTGAAGTATATAAAATCATGCACAGAGTAGGAAAGGTAGATAGAGAAAATTTCTTTTTCTGTCCCACAACATCAGAACCAGGGGGCACTCTATGAAGTTGATGGGTAGGAGAGTCAGATCAGACAAGGGGAAGGATTTCTTCACCCAGAGGGTCATCACTTTATGGAATTTGCTGCTGGAAGATGTGGTGACAGCTACCACCCTAGATGGCTTTAAGGTAGGGTTAAACAAATTTATGGATGACAGAGGTATCAGTGGCTACTAGAATGGATGCCTAGGTACATCTTTCAGGCTGGGGGTACAAGCAGGATATTTCTAAGGCCATTGCTAGGATTCAAGAGCAGGAGAAGGTTTGCCCTTGTCTCTGCCTGAGATGCCCATGGGCAATTGGTGGGCCACTGTGTGAGACAGGATGCTGGACTAGATGGGCTGAGACCTGATCCAGCAGGGCTCCTCTTATGTTCTTTTCTTCTTATCTTCCTAGCCCTTTGAGGTGTAGGGTACGTACACTGTGAGCTTCAAGTGGATGAATCATGCCCACACCTTCACATGATTGGAATCAGTGGTGCTGACTATTCTGGGTCCCCTGATTCTAACTTGTGCACTTGCTGGTCTGGTATATTGGCTGGTGTAGAATTGCCCTTAAACCAAAAGTCTTTACACCTTTACTTTTCTGTGACTAGGGATCTGCACGAATATTAATCACATTCAAAACTTGTACAAATTCATTTGAATTCAGACATTTGAGTTCAAATTAAATGCTGGTACATTCAAAGATTGACATTCAAATGTGAATTGAATATGTCTACCCATTTGTGTGGAGCTTTGTTACATTTGTGGACCTGGGGAGACAGGAAAGTGGCTACCCAGTCACATCTAAAGTGGATCCAGAGTGGATTCAAAGTGGATTTGATGTATTCAGAGTGGATTTATAGAGGATTCGTAGGGGATTTGTAGGCGTGACTGGCAGGAGGGATTCACAGGATGAACATGAGTGATGAGTGAACTATGTGATACTGCTGCAATAAAGGCAAACACCATCCTAAGATGCATCAAGAGGAGTATTGAGTCTCGATCACGAGAAGTAATTATTTCTCTTTACTCTACCTTGGTCAGGCCTCATCTAGAGTACTGTGTCCAGTTCTGGGCACCCCAGTTCAAAAAAGACATTGACAAACTAGAGCAAGTCCAAAGGAGGGCTACCAAAATGGTTAGTGGTCTGGAAATCATGTCCCATGAGGAATGGCTGAAGGATCTAGGAAAGTTGAGCCTACAGAAGAGAAGACTGAGAGGAGACCTGATGGTGGTCTTCAAGTGTCTAAAGGCTGTCACAGTGCAGAGGGATCGTCCCTGTTCTCACTTGCAGAAGAAGGAGGAGGAGGAGAAAGTGTTGGCTTTTCTACCCCACTTTTCTTAGCCATTTAAGAGGACTCAAAGTAGCTGACAAAGCTTTCTATTCTTCTCCCCACAACAGAACACCCTGTGAGAGCTCAGAAGACAGCTGTGACTAGCCCAAAGTCACCCAGCTGACTTCATGGGGGAGGGCAGAATCGAATCTGGTATTCCCAGGTAAGAGTCTAGCTCCCTAACCACTAGACCAAACTGGCTCACCTAGACCAAACTCGCTCAGTGTGAAACTTCAAGTAAGTCATTGCAGATGATATATTAGGAGAAACTTCCTCACCGTGAGGGCAATCAGTCAGTGTAATAGGTTGCCACTGGAGTTAGTGAGCTCTCCTTCCCTGGAGGTCTTCAAGCAGAGGCTGGACCTACATCTGTCTGGGATGGTTTAGGAAATCCTGCATTGAGCAGAGGGTTGGACTCAGTGATCCTGGAGGTCCCTTCCAACTATACGACTCTATGATTTATATCCAACATTTGTATTGAATTTGGATCCTACCACATTTGAACAAATGTGGTAAGTTTATTTGAACAAATCTAATTTTCTCACATTTGATTTGATTTGAATCGAAAATGAAAAAAAAACCCACCCACATTCATATGCACATCCCTACCTGAGACACAGTTGCAGGCAAGTGGAAATCAGGGACGTTGTGGGCATTTGCATTCTGAACACTCACCCCACCTGTAAGTTACCTGGCCCTTCACTAAACTTCAGAAACTGTTTTGTTTGTTATTTTATTTGTATTAAACAGACAAGCTTCTCATGCATGTTGAAAACTGGTTTGCAGCCATAAAAGGCCAAAAGAATACATGCAAAATGTGGCATAATCAAGCCTAGGAATAGGAACAGTAGGCTTTTCTGAGCAACTCATTTTGGAAAGCTGTCCAGGGACTTGGCCTCCCCATAGGCACACTGCCAGCGCAACAGAGCAGGTATCATCTTGAAGGTTCTGTGCACTTTGCTAAATGTTTTAGGAATTCAGTATAGAATAGATGCTTTTTAGCTGTCAAGAGTTAAGGAACAGCTTGCCAACAGTACCGTTTCTTCTCAGTTCCTGCTATAATTCCTATTCCTTTGCTCTGACTCAACTAAATTTGAGTTTTTATTTGCCTGCAAGCCACATTCATTTATATTAAAGATCTGCATACAGCCAAAGGAAAGAGTCAACTCTCTCTATCTGCCTTTGCTTCTACAGACCTGTTATTGAGCGAATGAGTTTTTATTGAAGAACTAAGGGCAATTTACACTAGGGATGTGCACAGATATTCAAAAACTCAAAAATCAGATTGAAATTTGACAAATATTGGCATTGGAATTTGAATCAGATTTTCAAAAATCTGGATTTTTGAATTGGGATCGAATCCAGATTTTAAAAAAATCTGATATGGATTTCTGAATAATTCAACTGAATTCGTCATCGTATATTGCATCTGAATATCGGATCTATTTGTTCTTATAATGTGGGATGCAAACGCAAAGCAAACGTGATAAAAATGGGATGTGAACGGATTCGAAAATTGGATACATATGTTCCCGACATTCGTATATTTGAGTTCGAATCAGATTTTCAAAAATACAGATCCGGATAATCCAGATTTTAATTGGATTTTCAAAAATATGGATTTTCAAATTTCGATTCTATTCGAATTGAATATTTGAATATTCTATTCAAATTGAATTTGAATGCAAAAAATGCATTCATGCACTTCTCTAATTTGCACAATCTAATTTTACTCAGTAGGGCACTCTGAACAATAGAAACAATTGTTGGGTACCACCAAGTCTTGACCAACTCCTTGTTGACTGCATGGGCACTGCCATGAAGTTTTCTTGGTAGAGATACAGAAGGAGTTTGCCATTGCCTTCTTCTCAGGAGAGCTGGGGATCGAATCAGAGACTCTCTGCTTTCCAGGGAGTTTGCTCTACCACTGAGCTATAGCCACTCCCAAACTCCATTGGCACCTCTAGCCAGTTTCCATGACAGAGATACAGACATGGCTTGCCACTGCCTACATCCAGGGAGAGGCTCAGGATCAAATCAGCAACCCTCTGCTTTCCAGGCTGTTTTTGCTACCTGATATTTTGGCTGCCTCCAGACTTGCGGAATGAATCCACAATTAAGGGTAAAAGCCCAGCTCCGCAGCGACGTCCAGCCATCCTAACTCAAAAAGCAGCTCTGTAGCTTCCCATTGGAAGCTGCAAGAGCTGAGTCGGTGCACATGGTCACGTGGGTTGAGGCAGCCAATCAGATTTGAGCTGCCTTCCTGCTCTTGTCCTGCTCTACTTGCCATTCTGTCCAGACTAGCAGGAAAATTCAAATTTTAGTTTCTATTATGCAGTGAGTGTCCATAGATCAGCATTAAGCCAAGTGTGCAGTTGCGATCAGATAATGTGATGCTGCAATGATGCATCTATCATTGTGTGCATCACCCCTACTGAAACTGTGCGATTTTAGTCTGGATGCAACCTTTGCTACAACCATTCCCACTATAACCAATGGCTTCCGGTTATTATTTTGACACCAGCATACACCAATGGGGTTTTTGATTGACATTATTGGGAAAACAAAGTCCCGTTCTATTTTACTCTGGTGCTCTGGGACTGAAAAGTACCAAGATGTCCTCTACATATCCTAAGGGTGATGTAGTGCTTAAGGACATTAAGCTAAAAACTGCCCATCAGTTTGAATCCCTGCTCTTCCATAGGAGCTTACCAATGTCTTCCCAGCTTTGAATAAAGAAAGCTCAGGGACTTGTAAGGATCTTGGGAAAGGCTAAAGCTAAAAGGCTTAAGGGAATAAATTCTGATAAAAGTCTGGAATGGAGCTAGATGGATCACAGGTCATCTTTTCAGAAATGCCTGCAGTTTTAAGCCCACCCTGAGACCATGTGTTATAAGACAGAATTTATATGCAAAACCCATGACCCAGGGAATGCTGGAGTTCCCATCACTCCAGAACAGTTAGACTCTAGAATCCAATAACGGGTCTATTCACTGCCATATTAGGCCATCCACACATCAAATGCTAGTAAAGTCCTGTGTACCAGCCCAGTAGTAGAAGAAGAAGAGTTGGCTTTTCTACCCCACTTTTCTCACCCATTTAAGGGGACTCAAAGCGGCTGACAAAGCTTTTCTATTTTTCTCCCCACAACAGAACACCCTGTGAGGTAGGTGGGGCTGTGAGAGCTCAGAAGAGAGCTGTGACAAGCCCAAGGTCACCCAGCTGGCTTCATGGGGGAGGGCCGGAATTCCCAGATAAGAGTCCAGCACCCTAACCACTAGACCAAACTGGTTCTATTTGGTAAAGACAAATATATGCAAGCCCATATATATTTTCCCAGTCAACGGAGATATAAAGAGATACCATAATAGCCTCAAACTTTCCTTAAGTTCATTTTCTAGGTATTTTTGTCCAACTTTCAAAGTAACCTAAGAAAGAACTCTTGAAGTATCTGATGTTTTTCAAACCTTTCCAGCGCTTGTCCTGAAAAGCATTGCCTTCTCTTTTCTCCCCTTTCTTTCCTCCTCTTTCTTTTTGCAGACAAGCAAGACCATTGAAGTTATTTTGAGTCCATCCTATGGATTTTTCATTGAAACATCTATGTTAACTTTTATCAGCCTTGCTCTGCTTTGTAATTTTGGAAACAGATATAAAGAATGAACAGCCCAGAACACCGTAATATACTGGGAAGCATCCTTCATAAGTCAATTGAGGAATTTAATAATCTCTTTAGAAATAAGCTCTGCAGCTATGAGAAAAATGTGTGGGTTAAAGGCCTTCCAATTAAGAAAGGTTTCTCTGTGGATTTATAGGCTGGTAGTTAGCTCTTCCCGTACGCGTTCCCATGGAAACTGTCAGGTAGATTCTCTGCTCCTTGCTAGGAAGTTGGAAATGTTGAGTCGGCTTGAGCCCTTCAATTCAATGAAGCTTAAATGAAATTCCTTGCACCGGGGCTGTCATTTAGCCTAGGTCGTTTATTCATATCTGGGAGGGGGGAAAAAATCAATTTTCGGCAATCAAATCTGTAAATTTTTATTTTATTGAGATTATTTTGGAGTATGTGACATCTACCGTGAATTACAAAATAATCCCCATAAAATTATATAACGATGTATCCATAAATGCACGAGCGTTTTCCTTCCCTTGAGGGATGCTACCAGCTGAGCAAAAGCTTTCTGAATCTGCTCAAGTACAGTTAATTAATTTAGGCTGCAACCTTCCACATACTTACCCAAGAAGAAATGCCATCAACTGGAATGCAACCTACTTCTAAGTAAATCCGCACAGAACTGCAGCGAGAGGCGGATGGCACGCTTTCCCTCCTTTTCAACTCGTCGAAAACCTTGTACAACAGGTTAGCCCTGCTGTCTCTCCCTAGCGTTCTTCAGATACGTCTTTAAAACACACACACACACACACAATGGGTTAAAATTAGAAGTATTCTTCTTTCCTTCGCAGGTGCCGGAAACTGGAGATTTCATTGTACGTGGAGAAAACCTAGTGAGAGACATGTTTTTAAACTGAAGTGTATCTGCAAGAGGCAGGACCTCACAGCTCTGCAATAAAGTGTGGATGAATGAGACCCAGAAGTTTACTACAGGAACCCTTATTCTGGAATTAAGATAAGTGCAGAATGGGTCTTAAAAAGAGGATTGATCCTTGACAAACTGAACAGAACTTCGAGGTAGGGATGTGCACAATTATTACTTTTTGTATTCGATTCATACTGAATCAAATGCAAGAAAATTAATATTTGTTTAAATAGATTCCTTTTGAATGCAGTGAGATTCAGATTCGTTGCGAATGTTCAGTCCCACATGAATCCCATATGAATCAACATGAATCCTATTCATATCTCATACAAATCCCATACGAAGCTTCATACGAATATATCAAAACATTCAATTCAATTTCGAATGTCAGTCTTCAAATGTGCCAACATTCAATTCAAATACGAATGGCCAAATGGCCAAATTCATATGAATTATGAATGTTATAAATATCCATGCAAATCCCTACTTCAGGGAGTTCCCAATTGCATTTGCAGGAGTGGGGCCGGGCAGACCATGGGCTCAGGAAGTTTAGGAGTGCTAGGAGCAACTGCTCTAGCCACTTAGCTCACTGTCTCCAGCTCTGGCCAAACAGCCAAGTGTGTCATCCTCTCCTCCAAACCATTGGCTCAGAATCTGAATATTCTCCAAACAGAGCAGAGTTTGTGCTCATCAACTGGATTATAACATATGCATTTCTGCATCATGAGCACACTTCTAGGTAACCACAAGCAGTCCCAAAGCTATTCTGAAGCAAAACATTTAGACATATACACTTAGGCCCCATTCCCACTCAAGATTTAAAGATCTTTGGAATTGTTTTCAGAATGGAGCGTTCCCAAAGGTTCAGAGGAATCCACAGTTTCTGAGGATTAAAGGTCCTGAAACATGGATTATCTATTTTTGAATAAAAAGAAGTCTCATTGCTGGATTTAGAAATAATCGGCATGATTTAAAAATGGGAATGCAAGTGGGTTTTTGAGGGGAGGAAGCCATTCTTTAGGGGCGTTTTCTTCACTTTCCCCTGACCCAATTATAAGCTATCATTTCCTTCCCTTTTTCCCCACTGTTGCCATTACATGCTAAGGCAAAAGTTAGCAGACCTTACAATGTAACGAGAGATCAGATATTACAATGTAACAAGATATCAGACCATAGAGGGGTGAGTCTGATTTTAAGGAGGCAGCAGAAAGATCGAAAAGACTTTGCCCTCGATGCCTGCCATTCTGCGCTGTGTGGATGCTGTGCAAAGCTGGTGCCTACTTCATCCCTCCTCCCTCCCTTCCCTGTGGCTGCTGCCAAGATATGGATCAGGGGCAAGCTTATATAGGGGGTGGTGTTTGGATCGCCACCCCGGTGAAGTCAAGGTATGGTAGAATAGAGAGGGGGATTTCTCCCCTGCGAGTCCTCATAATAATTTACCAGTGGGAACATGAAAAATAGAGCTCACTGCTGATTTTTTTAAAAATGGATTGAATCTTGGACTAAATTGTGCAATGAGAACCTACTCTCAGGTAGGTTTTCAAAAACTGTGCTGATGTAAAGAGAAGCAAGAAGCCTACAACAAAACAAGGTTAGAATGTTAGTAGAGGGCATTGGTCTCTACAATCCATCCTGTTTAGACATGTTGCCCTGCATTGTCACACATCAACTCACATATGACTCCATTGTGGAAGATGGATGACCCTTCTCAGCTAGGATGGAAACTGTGGGATGCATGAAACCCAAAGCTTTGATTGGGTTTGAGTAAATGCTGCCCCGTGCAGCTCATGTGGGGCCTGCATTATGTGCACCAGGCATGTGGATGGAAGGTCCCTATTCTGGGATCTAATCTGGAATAAGACCCAGTGCAGAAATTGCCACACACACACACAAACAAAGATGAAATGCATGCATACACATTATAAAAACTACTTCCAACATATATCTTTTTTTAAAAAACGTATTTAATAACCAAAGAGCCCACAAATCTAAGTGCAGCATATTTTTAAAGCACATATATACATTTTTTCTCTCTTTCTTTTGAAAAAAAAATTCTACCATTTGTACGTACAATTCCAAAGCGCGGTAAACTGTAGCCATTCCCAATAGTTTGCTAACAAGCAGGGACACCCAGCAATAATCAGACATGCATAAACGCCATTAAATCTGCTGTTAGGGTTAAGAGAGGAGGCCATGACACAACCCTTTAGTAATGACCAACATTTGCAATCATATTTTCAGCTTTTCTAGTTTTTCAGGGTATTTCTTTGTGATTTTCAGGCAGAAGTGAGCAAAAAATAGGATGTGTGGATATCTTCCTTTCCCTCTCCCTCCCTCTTCCCCCCCCCTCTCTTAAGAAAGTTCTATTTTTAATACCAGGCTATGGAAAGGTTTGAAACTCATTGCAGCTGGTCTCCTTGAAGACATGAAGGCTTGTGGCTTTAATTGCAGCCCTGCACACAAACCCCGCAAATGTCTTTTTTTTCTGGCCGTCTTTTTTACAAGCTGTAATCACCCGCGGTGATATGTGCAGCGCCAGCTCGGCTCCCGATGGCTCATTAAATGCCAAGACACCTGTACGAAGGGAAACACCATGTACAACCTTTTCCACTTTCGCTTTCCTTGTCTTGTTGATTTGCTTGAACCAAGGCTGCAATGGTAAATAATTTGTACGGGATTATTGAGGCTTCCCCCCAGGAACGCCACGTCTTAATTTTCATGCCAGCGGCAGGCTTGGACTCTGAGAGTTTTTCTGCCACTCCCCATGGCCACACTGAGTCCTTCTTGGCAGTTCCTTGCCTCGTGGCTTCCCTTTTATTCCCTTCCATCGCTGCATTGGCAGGCAAGTGGGGGCTGGCTTCCCGACTCTCGGCTTTAGCGGAGAGTCTAACACATCCTGTCCCATGCTCAGAAATGACCAAACGCTTCTCCCACTCAGCAGGGTGACGTTCTGGCATGAGATGAGAGAACTCAGCAGAAAGCTTCGAAATAATTAGGAATCCAAAGCATGCACATATTAAACACTTGAAATGAACAAAGCACTTGAATGAACAAAGAGGGGGGGGGGAACCCAGGTATACTTTGATGCACTTTGATGCTCTCCCTACCCCCTCCTACCCCCTCCTACCCTCCCTCTTTTTGCCTCCCTCCCTGCCTACCACCCACCCACCTACCTACCCTCCCTTCTCCCTCCCTTCATTGGAGATTGAATGAGCAGGGCCAGTGCCAGGAAAGAGGAAGAGGCTTCATTGTGGAAGATACTTTACAAGCTTCCCATGCAGTTCATGATAGCCTTAGGACTATGCTGCAGTTTTTCACTAACCTGTCCCATATCTGCAGTCTTTGGTATTCCAGTTCTATCTTCTTCAGTTGACTGAAAGTCTCCTACAGCTTTTCTACGACTGCTTCCTGGTACATCTGTGTGATCTTTTTATTGCTTTTTGGTCTCAGGCCAAATCAGTGACCTTTCTGAAAAGGATTTGACACAACCTTGTTTTTTAAAAAAACTAAGGTTAGATACATAAACTGATAAAATTACATTTTTCTCCCTTTTTTTGGGGGGGTGTCTATTTTTAAATTTACTTTTGCCTTTTTCTCCAAGTATATCAAGGAAGTGAATACTTTTCTTCTCTCTATGATGGAGAGATCCATACGGCACTTTTATGGGATGGTGAATTTGCCATGAGAGGAGGAGGAGGAGGAGGAGGAGAAGGAGAAGGAGGAGAGTTGGTTTTTATTCCCCAATTTTCTCACCCCTAAGGAGACTCAAAGTAGCGGACAAACCTTTTGTTCTTGTCCCAGCAGTCACCTTGTGGGCTAGATGGGTCTGTGAGAGCTCAGAAAGACAGCTGTGACTGGCCTAAGGTCACGTGGCTTTGTGTAGAAGAGCTGGCTCAAACCAGGAAACTATCCGATAAGAGTCCAAAACTCTACCCACAAGACCTTTCTCCTCCATAGCACATTTAGTAAGGCAGACAGTCCCAGACTAGCACTCATCTGGCCACAATACCACCATAAGCGCCCCTTAGGATGCTGGAATGGCAGCACAGGAGAAAGAACTTTGAGAGAGTTCCTCCTTCCACTTGCCATCAGTAGCCTTGCCACTACTGCACTGCCTCAACAGATGTACAAAGCCACTGCACACAGGAAGTGTCGCATGGGGCCATTTCCTGTGCTTGATGATGCTCCCCCTAGTGGCCAAGTTAAAAGGGAATGAGAGTTCCCTGGCTACAGTCTTGTTGGATGGATGGAGACAGTGAGTGACTTTATAAGGAGGGTCACTGCTAAGGATGTGTAAGAATATTCGAAACGTTCAAAATTCGATTGAATTCATTTGAATTCAGACATTCAAATTTGAATTGAATGTCTATAGATTCATTTTTAACATTTGAACAAATTTGAATGTTTTGAATCATTCGTCCAAATTATTTGGACATTCGTATGTGTATGGATACATACGCATCACATATGTATCCATATGTATCACATACGGATCTGTATGCATTTATACAGATACGTACGGGACAAAAATGGGATGCATACAGGATAGAAATGGGATGTGTATGAATGCACACGGGTGCATACAGGTTTGTACGAATGTGTATGAATACGTACAAATGTTGTCGACATTCGCATCTTTAAATATGAATGTATTCAAAACAGATTCAAATTTGAATACATTCCTTTTTTCTCTATCCATTCAAATTTGAACATTCAAATATTCAATTCAAACTGAATCAAATCCAAATATTGCATTCGTGCACATCCCTAGTCATTGCTACTATTCCTACATTAAAATTCAGCATCAATAAGATTTCCTAAATGCAAACATTTAAAGGTATTCCTTTCAAGAGTCTATGGATCCACATCTAAATTTACTACTTCCTTAGGAACCTAATTGGACCCAAGGATGCTTATAGGTATAATATCTTAGTTACTGGGTAGTCTATAGGGAGGAAGAGTACTGAATTACTTAGGTTTCTTAATAAAATAAACACAATCCTAGACCTTAAGCTCTCCTGAGCAAAGACCTTTTCATTTCCTAATTTGTTTATAAGGATTACATTATAAAATTATGATTAATGGTGACATCACAAAACAAGCAAGCAGTTGCATTCAATTTAAAATAGAGATATTGTCACTTTTGAGAGCTGCTCAAGAGAATCATTTCCATTTAGCCAGTAATTACTTGCCTCGATAGCTTACATTTAAAAAAAAAAACCCAAGTCAAATTGATAGATAATAACTACTTCAAAGTCATTGGAACTTCATGAGTGAGTGAGGATGAAGACCTAAGTTCCCATTAGATCACATAGCAGAACCGCTACCACACTGAGCACCCAACCATTTTACAATTTTGCCATTAGGATGGTTCAGCAAGGAAAATGTGGCCATAAGTAAACAAAAGAGAACCGTTAAGAGGACTTTGTCCACTTTTCAAAGCCCTTATAGCAAAGAGTTAACAAGACTTTGGATCAAAGATCCTTTATCCACTGATCTTACTCCAGATTATATCCTGGAATAGGGAGCTGCTGTCTCCATGCTGATGCAGACTATAGCAGGTCCAACGCTGCGGACGGTTCCTATTCAGATGGAATAATGCACAAATAGGGGTGTGCGTTTAATTTTCTCAATGTAGTTTTATGAATTGTGTAGCCTTTTCAATGTATTGTATTAAAAATTTGGAATTATGTATTACCCGGGGGGGGAGGGGGGAGGGGGGTTTAAAGCAATTGTAATAAAAAAACTAATAAAAAAATTAAAAAAAATAGGGGTGTGCGTGAATGAAATTTTTGACATACAATTTGAATTGAATATTTGAATGTCCGAATTTGTACAAATAAAGAAAAAATAAACGTATCCAAATAACATTTGTATCTATTCATCCAAATATTTGATTCGCATTTGTATGTGTCTGTATGCATCGACATGCATTTGTCTGCATCCTGTTTTTATCCCGTATGCATCCCATTTTCGTCCCGTACACATCCAAACAGATGGGTACAGATAGAAATAAGATGCATATGGATGTGCATGTAATGCATATGTATCCGTACAGGTATGAATGTCCAAATACTTTGCATGAATAATTTAAAACATTCAAATCCATTCGAATATTAAAAAAAAACGAATGTATAGACATTTGATTCAAATTTGAATGTCTGAATTCAAATGAATTTGATCGAATTTTGCATGTTTCAAATATGTTTGCACATTCCTAGGCACAAACAGTCTTGGCAAGCAAGTTGTGAAGGTGGCAGCGACAACAGGGCTTGTTATTAAAGAAGGGAGACTAAAAAGAGGCTCATCTTCCTTTTAGCTCTCACTGTACCCTAAGAAGGAAAAACCAAATATGCCTCTCTCTTTCTTCTTCTTCTTTTGCTTCAGGCAAAATTTCTGTGGCAACTCTAGTGTCTTTAACTACAATAACTTAGAAAAAGAGAGAGACTAATATCTTACATTTTCACATTTTCCCCCTGTGAATTGCTATTACACTACCCTAACAAGAATGTACAGATAATCGATGTTCTGAAAAGTTCACCACAGTATAATATGACTTAATGTTGAAATATTGTGCAATTTGCTTCCCTGACTCATCTAATCAAACTATCCCCTCCCTTTGTTTGAACACTCCTCCTTAATGCTGGATGGTTCTTTTTGAGTTACAAAGGAAGTCCACCATGCCTCTAGCCTAGATGGAACTCATTTTTAATGGATCCTTGTGGTCTTTCCACACTTACTTCTGGAGCAATTGTAGGTACCACATGGGCCACTTCTGGGTCTCTCTCTTCTCCACTTTGGTGTGGTCTATAGAAACCACACCCCTCGGTAGGCTACACCCTCCCATTGGATGCAGTGTAGCACAGAAAAAGGGTTTCCCTGGGCCTCTGGGACCAGGAACTTTAACTTCTGGCTTCTGGGGCCATAATAATAATAATAATAATAATAATAATAATAATAATAATAATAATAATAATAATAATAATAATAATAATAATAATAATAATAACCCAATCTGGGCGGTTAACAGCAATAATATAATAAAAACATCATGTAAGAATAAAACATTATAATCCCTCCCCCCCTTAAAAATATATTAAACAATATAACAGATTAAAATACGATATCAAAATCATAAACATAATTAAACAGCCATCATATCAAGCTCATACACAATAAAGAAAAAAGGAAATGTGAACACAAAAGACATGTCCATCTCATGCAGAGTGACAAGTCAGCAGTAGTGGAAAATGCATGGTCTGAAAAACACAGGATCTTATTTGAACAAACAGAAACCATAGCAAGGTAAAGGGATTCCATGAACTGGCTACCAAAGAGGCCACTGACATAAAACAACACCCCTACAACTTTAACAGGGACCAAGGCCTGTTTCTCAGCAACATCTAGAAACCTTTTGTGGAGACCGCTAGGACCCCTCAACCCCAAAATTAAGTTATTTTTGGTTTAAAATGCAAAGTGTGGCGAGAACGTGTTGTCTACACTGTTAAGTGTCGCCAAAGTGCATTTTAACAAGGGTAAGTAGCCTAAGGGAGGGGCTAGTTGAGCACTCCAAGGGGAGGGGTGAAATAGAATGCTGGAGGAGCTCAGCCAATCAGGGCGAAGCAAGCCAGCCAGGCCCATATAAAAGGAAGCCTGAGGGGATAATTTGGGTTCTCTGCCTTTGGTCGTTAAACCTGGAGGGTGTTTAACTAGGGGAGAAACGGGCTCTAAGCTGTCCTGAGGGAAGCTGGGGAATAGAGTCCTGAGTTAATAGTGAATTACAGTGTTTAGAAAGTAAAAGAACTGAAGTGGTTATAAGTTATTTATGCTGTTGGCATTGATCTGAAAAGGATTGAAGTCTTTAGGCTTAGTGAGGAAGCTAAAGACCTAACTGTTGATATTTAAAGTAACAAAGTGCAACTTTAAGAAGAAACTTGAATTGTAAACAATAAACTTGTTTTCCGGTTATTTTAAAGAAGCTTCGTGTTCTCTGTTTTCAAAGTGAGCCAAGACAGGCTGGAATTCTAACAGATACTGTAACCCACTGCTGGCTAGGCAGAGTGGGGGGAAGGGCTGTCTGCCGCAGCACCAAGAAGGAGGCAACATTATTATCAAACTTAATAGCAGAGAAAGGAAAATGAAAGGTGTGCCTCTTGGAAGAGAATTAACAGAGTCTTAATATAAAAAGTAAAATACACGCTACTACACTACCAAGTCAGGATATATATACAAATCTCTACCTTGATTGAGAGGCGGCCTTTACACCTTTGTACAGAAACAAGCAAAGCAGAGATTCATACCTTAGTTCAGGAAACACATCCCACTGGTCACTCACCCCCAGGGATTATGCTAATACATAAAAAACAGGTAAGCCTCAATGACCCACCATTATCACTTCCACCCAAGGAAACAACACCAACAGATTACAGCCAGGAAAAGACCAATGACTCATCAACAACTCAAACAAAGGAAGAACTGACAAACAAACAGCAGACATCTATAAGGGAAACAAGATCTAGGAAGACACCAGTCACCTTTGACTCTTCCAAGAGGGAAATCCTCTGAAGATGGATATCACAGCTATATCTGAAAGCTTAGATTCTCAGAAGAAACCTGGAACACAGCACAACAGCCCCCCAAACTGCTATAAATGAGATTGAATCCAGCCATGAAAGCCTACATACGGACTGACCAACTGTGCACAAGTCAACTCAGAAGCAGATGGGATAAAGAAAGATCATGTTACACTGAGCTGCTGTGTAACATGGTCAAAACATGGAACATCCACTTAACATCTGGGCAATGTCAAAAATTCCAGGAATGCTTTGTTCCATAAAATCCCAAAGTAGCAGAAGAGGTAAGTGACATCTGGAGGTCACCTGGGTCCATTATTTGAGTCCATTGTTTGACACTTTCTTGTCAAAGGAGTATTCTGAAGCTTTTAAAACTATTTTTCAAGGATTTTTGAAAACCGCTTCTAGCTTCAACTGTATATAGGCAACAAATTATTCAATTACCAAAGAGATTTATCACAGCAAAAGTTAGGACTGATTAACATTTCGCCTTCCAGTTGGTGCATACATTTGCAGATCACAAAAAGAAAACTGATATCAATTAAGTTAATTTGACTTGTATCCATTTTCAAATGAATTATTTATAATTGATTTAAGAAAGATGAAGTCTCAAAGATCATCAAAATGGCAATAAATTATACCCTTCTAAAAAGCTTCCAACACCCTGTGGTTTGAGGCCTCTTTGTTTTAATTGAAAGTAAAATGCTTCAATTACACATTATAATTAAAAAAGTTTCTGGATCGAATGATCAATCATTGGGAAAAAAAATGGAATGGCGCAAATATGAAAATAAAATTAAATAAAATTGGAAAGGGAGAAAGGCATGTGTCCTTAGAATGTTCTGTGTAGATAATAATTGTTTTGTTTATCATATCCCAAATTACAGCTTATTAAGTGCACAATTCGGTCTTAAAATATCATGGGGACAAATTTCCTTGCCATCAGCTTTTTCTGGTTCACAGTCCATTCCTTCATTCATTTTATAGTGCCTGTACTATCTACATTTGCAGAAATCTAGGTCATTTCTACATGCTGATGGCTAGTATGCATCATGCTACCCTATGCTTGGTAGTCCAGCCCATACTGGATCAGACTAGTCCAGAGCTGAATTCACACTTCAACCCACAGCATGCAATTGCGCAACATCTGAGCAGAGGCATCTGCACTGTCTGGAGGCATCTACAGACTTGAAACGGCCCCTGCCTGCTCAGAGGTTGCCTAATGGCATGCTAGCTGTGGAGCACAAAATTGTGTTCCACAAGAAAATTAACCTTAACCAAAGACTTACCTTTAGCATCCAGCTGGCAACTGTCTGCACTTCTGGCCTGCTGGGGAGGTCATTGGAGTAAGTGCATTGGCAGCTCCAATGATCCCCTGATGTTACTGCGACTGTGCAGCAATGGTGCTGATGCATGCGCAGTCATGGAAGGCACTGAACTTAATCTGTTTGTGTAGCAGACATTCTGATCTGGATCTAGCATAGACCCCATTTACTGGGTCTAAAATTAAACCTAAGGGCCTTAAATCTGGGGCCTTTTCACACTTCAGCCTGTAGTTGATAATTAGGCAACAACTGGGCAAGAGCATCTGCATTTACAGGAGGCTGTTACAACCTCCAAGTGCCCGCTGCCTTCTCAGAAGTTGCCTAATTATCAACTAGCTGCAGAACATGAAATCGTACTCCACAAGCCACCTAGCCTTTCCCAGTCACTTGTCTGTCGTGTCCAGGTGGCAAGCATTGGCACCTCTGGCCGGATGGGGAGGTCAACGGAGTTGCCTCCTGATGCGACCGTGACTGTGCAGAGGGTCAGTGTCGCCATGGTCACGGTGCTGATGCACATGCAGTCACCACATGCGGTCAAGGTGGTGGTGCTCTGAAGAGGACCGGCCAGCGATTGAACGCGAGGTAAGTGTTTGATGGCGCTGTGTGTGTGTGTGTCGGCTAACATTGACTAGTGCTCCCAAGTGTGAATGCTAGTCAAAGTTGGTTCATCATGCATCTTTCCTGTCCAGCGAACAGGAAGAGAAGGGCAAAATTACCCCTGGATGATCAATGCATGCAGGTGGAATTCAGCACAGTAAGCCATCCAAAATCATCCCCCACATCCCCTGCAGCTTGGATCTGTCATTCCTAGCTGTCATAGGTGTGTGAGGTGGCTGCGAAGGTTGTGTCATGCTGCACAAGCTACACTGTCTCAGGAGGGTTGATACAGATTAGCCCCATCCATGCAAATGGCACGCAGCCGGCACTCACCTGCCCATGATCTATCTACCTATCTACCTATCTACCTATCTACCTATCTACCTATCTACCTATCTACCTACCTACCTACCTACCTACCTACCTATCTATCTATCTATCTATCTATCTATCTATCATCTATCTATCTATCTATCTATCTATCTATCTATCTATCTATATCCATCCATCCATCCATCCATCCCCCCTCTCTCTCTATCCGTCCATCCATCCACCCACCCACCCACCCACCCATCCATCCCCCCCTCTCTCTCTATCCATCCATCCACCCACCCACCCACCCACCCATCCATCCATCCATCCATGCCCCCCTCTCTCTATCCACCCACCCACCCACCCATCATCTATCTATCTATCTATCTATCTATCTATCTATCTATCTATCTATCTATCTATCTATCCATCCATCCATCCATCCATCCATCCATCCATCCATCCATCCATCCATCCATCCATCCATCCATCCATCCATCCATCCATCCATCCATCCATCCATCCATCCATCCATCCATCCATCCATCCATCCATCCATCTATCTATCTATCTATCTATCTATCTATCTATCTATCTATCTATCTATCTATCTATCTATCTATCTATCTATCTATCTATCTATCTATCTATCTACCTACCTACCTACCTACCTACCTACCTACCTACCTACCTACCTACCTACCTACCTACCTACCTACCTACGCCAGAGGGCGTTCTCTGCTGTCGCCCCCAAACTCTGGAACGACCTGCCGGATGAGATCCGTCAGATAACATCATTAGACAGCTTTAAAAAGGCGGTCAAGACGGATCTCTTCCGGCAGGCCTTTCCAGATTAACCATCCCGGCCCAGATTCCCTGATTCCTCCCGTGGCCCCATCTTAGTGATGGTTGAGGATCAGTAGAGGGACATCAGGGTTTTTAGTTTTTATATGTTTTATGCATTGATATTATGTTTTAATATGTTATACTGTTTAATACTGTCTTAAGGGGGGGAGGGATAAGGTGTTTTTAATTGTTATATTTTACATTTTACTGTTAACCGCCCGGATTGGTTTGCCATAGGGCGGTATACAAATAAATATTATTATTATTATTATCTATCCATTATACAACTTATTGTTATCCATTGTTGTGCCAAATCAGCATTGTCCGCTGAAGGGCTCCTGACAGGGTTAGGGACACAAAGCATTTAAAAGCACAAATTGTGTTCTTTCTTCCCAATGATTCAGCTAGGAATATTGCACTTCAAGACCCTGATTGTGACAGTAACACGAGGGAAGCATTCAAAAACTGCCTTTTGTTATTCTAATAAATGGCTCTGGGTACTTTTCAGAGTCATGATGCCCCTCCCACTTCCAGAAATCAAATTCTCCTGACAAACAATAACTGTTTTAAACAAAAGAGATCTTATGCAGAGATATCACAATTACACTGGTGAACCAATCTCATCTGGCAGGAATAAATGAAACTTGGGTTGAAGCAAATTGAACATTCAGAACCATCTACCATGGTATCTGTTGGCTGGTCCTGAAATTGGATGCTTGAAAGGGGAATTTTACAGCTCTGGGGTGGGGGTGGGGAAAGAAAAAGAAATAGCAGCAGCAAGATTCTGGAACGGTCCAGGACATAGCTATTTTTTTGTGGGCATGTCTTCTCCACAGATCAGAGCTGGTTATAGAGCAAATCACCTTTTCCCAGGAACCCCACAAAAATTGTAATTCTGTTTAAAGTCTATCATTAATCTTATCAAACTTTAGGGAGAGCTTTTGAAGAAGTTGTAGCAAGTGGGCATTATAGAAATATAAATAAACATGTAGTGATGACTTGCCAACAGTCCACTAATAATTAGGAAGAAAATAAAATACTCTCTCTATAAAAAAGTACCATGCAAAAAATTATGATCATTAATGAATTAACTAATCCAAAGCAACCAAAAGGTTCTTGGAATGTCATCTCATTTTGCAATCATGTTCCCTTTTATACTGCAGTCTCCCTAACCTACCTCCAAAATCTCCTTAAGAAGAAGAGTTGGCTTTTCTACCCTGCTTTTCTCACCTATTTAAGGGGACTCAAAGCGGCTGACAAAGCTTTTCTATTCTTCCCACAACAGGACACCCTGTGAGGCAGGTGAGGCTGTGAAAGCTCAGAAAAGAGCTGTGACTAGCCCAAGGTCACACAGCTGGCTTCATGGGGGAGGGCAGAATCAAACCCAGTATTCCCAGATAAGGGTCCAGCTCCCTAACCAATAGACCAAACTGGAAGGTCCGTGGTGGCCTCACGGGAGCTTTCATTTAACAATAGGAAGGTTATCCGTCTGGTGCAAATAATAATTAAATAGACAAATTATTTGTTAGTTATTATTTATGATTTCTTTTTAAAATTAAGGGCCTTTCCGCACATGCCACCAGAAACATTTTTAAAAAGGCGAAACATTTTTAAAAAGAATCTGCCCCCAAACAGGGGCAGATTCTCTGAGGCCCTGCACATCCACACACGCGTGGGGCGGTGGCGGCAGGGCCAGATTGGAAATCCGGCCTCAGAAGGCCCTGCCCAGCTGTCAAACAGGGAGAGTGCATGCTCCCCATTTGATAGCTGGGGCTGCCCACCAGCCTGCGCCATTGGCTCCTTCGAGCCGACATGGTGCAACCGGCAGTCGGGTTCCCCGGGTTCCCCTTTGCCCGAGAAGGGGCGATCTTGAGTGAGAGGGAAGCTGCAGCCCCCACTCCCACCCCACCCAGGGCCACGCACTCACGCTGGGTGCTTACCTGGTCACAGCGCACCGGCTTCTGGCACGGGGAAGACCGGCTTCCACTGTGCGTGCATGCACCGCAGTCGCCATTGGCCAGCCACCGTCATGAGTGCACATCCCTAGTTTGAATTGCTCTTCAGATTTCCCCTGAAGTGGAGGCGTTGCTTGACTTGGCTTTTCCAAAACTTACTTGAACCTTAGATTCACTTTGCGTTATTTTCCCTCAGCTTTACTTATTGATATTGACTTACACAATGCCCTTACCTTATTTGCTGGAATTGAAACTTGTTCCTAGCATGTGTGCATTTGTCTGTGCTCACGCTTGGACCAGAAATCCTGCTGGCTTAAGTTACTCCCTGGAATAGCAGGACACAGCTATTATGCTTATATCTTCCTTGCAGGATTCCTTCAGGCATTTGAATGGCCACTGTGAGCGCCGGATGCTGAACTGGTCTAGAAGGCTTTTGTGTGTGTCTTCTCAACAGAATAGTCAGTCAAGCATAATGTGGAAGTAGATGAAAGTGTTGTATGGTATTGAGCTAGTCACTTTCTTTGAAGCCAACAAAAACATACAGTGGGGTGGATAACACCCTGGTTTTGGACATGATGTAGCTTTCAAATCCAATGTTTCTGACCCATTCATTTATTCATCCATTCATCCATATTTCTATTTTGTCTTATACCCTAAGATCTCAGAGAGGGCAACCATAAAATATATGTGACAAAGCCAGTTATGGAGTGCATGAATGCAATTTTTGGGATTCAATTAAATTTGAATTGAATATCCAAAAATTTGATTCAATTTGAGTCGTTAAATTTCAAATTTACCCAAATTTGATTCAAATTAAGCAAATTTGAATCTATTTGTCTGAATTTTCTATTCGAATTTGCACTTATGAACGTTGACAACATTCATATGTGCCCGTACACATCATTACACATTCCATACGCATCCATGCACATCCTGTATCTATCCTGTATGCAACCCATTTTCGTCCCACACGGATATGTACAAATGCATACAGATGTGGGAAAGATGTGTTTGTGCAAGTTTGCATCGTGTATGTACCTGCTCACATACGAATGTCTGAATAATTCAAACCAAGTGACTGAAAAATTTGAAATTCACTTGAATATTTGAATCCAAATATTTATAGACATTCAATTCAAATTTGAATGTCAAAGTTCAAATGAATTCGATCAAATTTTGATTGTCTTCGAATATTCGTGCCCATCCCTATTTAAAATTCTTTCCCCAGATCAGTACTCTGATAAAGATACACCTCAAACGTTTACCCTCAGTCAGCTTCCTGGATGTTTAATAAGAAATAAGGACAAGAGTTTCCACTCCCAGCTGATGTCATTGCCAGTCTTATCTAGGTGCAGTGGCCAATATCTGTTTTTAGCCAGACCCAAATGAGCATGGCATTGGTGTTTGGCATGGGCTGCTTGCTGTATAAATTTAGATGCAATTTTAGCTGTTTCTATTTCTTGACTGCCGTTCACTTGAGCTATGATTTTTTGTGTTTTTTTAAGAATTATATTTGTTCTCTACTTCTAAATCAGATCAAGAGGATTTTGCCTGAAAGGCAGCCAATAAAGAATTAATAAAACTGAAGTAAATTGGCTGAACTGTGAGAAAAACAGATGATAAGAAGAAGAAGAAGAGTTGGCTTTTCTACCCTGCTTTTCTCACCCATTTAAGGGGACTCAAAGCGGCTGACAAAGCTTTTCTGTTCTTCTTCCCACAACAGGACACCCTGTGAGGCAGGTGGGGCTGTGAAAGCTCAGAAGAGAGCTGTGACTAGCCCAAGGTCACCCAGCTGGCTTCATGGGGGAGGGTGGAATCAAACCCAGTATTCCCAGATAAGAGTCCGGCTCCCTAACAACTGGATCAAACTGGCTTACCAAGTGATTGGTTCAAATAAGCCACCTTCTATCTTGAGTGCCAAAATCACTTGGGACATGCCTTCACTTAAATTATTAGACACCCCCACAGTCCATTTGGAATGTCAAGTGTCCTGCAGCATGTCCAAAACCCTCTCCAGGAGACTGGGGGCTGGTGGCCCAGGATCTGAAGCAAGAAACTCTTATTTTGGATTAACAGTAAGTACAGAAAGGTCCTGAATCTCACCTCTGCATTTTTTTTTATATAGTATATGTGTTTTAATGAAAAAAACAGGCAAAAATGTTACATAAAATTGTGTGTGCACTGCCCATGAAAACTGAAACATTGGCTGTGTCCACTAGGGATGCACATCAATATTTGTAGACATTCAAAATCAGATCAAGTGTGCCAAAGTTTGACATTTGAATTCGAATAGAAACATTTGAATGTAAACGTTGAAACTGAATTTTGCATTTTGGGTCTATTCATTCGAATCACCTGGATATTTGCATGTGTACGGGTTTGTATATGATGGGTGCTTGAAGATCCACATCTTTCCCAAATCTGTACACATTTGTACAGGTGCGTACGGGACAAAAACGGGTTGCGTAAGGGATAACTGTGGAATACCGACTTGTACAGATGCATACAGATGTGAACGGATGTGGGGAAGATGTGTACATGGTTTTTTAAAAAATTGAACGAATAGATTCAAATTTGGTAAATTCAAATCTTGTTAAATTTGAATTTAAAGGATTCAAATTGAATTGGATTTCTAGATAAGAACATAAGAACATAAGAGAAGCCCTGCTGGATCAGGCCACAGCCCATCTAGTCCAGCATCCTGTCGCACACAGTGACCCACCAAATGCTCACGGGCATCTCGAGCAGAGACAAGGACAAACCTTCTCCTGCTCTCGAGTCCCATCAGATGGCCTTAGAAGCACCCCAATTCCTCCCCCCCCCCAGCCTGAAAGATGCACCTAGGCATTCGTTCTAGTAGCCATTGATACATCTGTCATCCATAAATTTGTCTAACCCTACCTTAAAGCCATCTAGACTGGTAGCTGTCACCACCTCTTCTGGCAGCGTATTCCATAAGCCGATGACCCTCTGAGTGCAGAAATACTTCCCTCTGTCAGACCTGACTCTCCTACTCATCAGCTTCATAGAGTGCCCCCTGGTACTAGTATTGTGTGATAGAGAAAAGAAATTTTCTCTATCCACCTTTTGTATACCATATTCAATTCAACTGAACATGGGTAGATATTCAATTCAATTGAGTATGGGTAGATATTCAATTCAATTTGAATAGAATGTCAGAAGAACATTTGTGCATATCTCTAATGTCCACAGTGGGCTGGTAGACTGACCCAGTGGACCCCTGAAGTGCCTTGTTCTTACTGTGGCCCCATCTCCTGGGAGACCAGCGCCCCTGGTAGAATCTTGCTTCTGCAAGGTATGAAGCTTTGGTCAGGACTATGACACAAAACTGATGGCATGGGCCACTCAATCGTGAAATGCTTAGAGGTGGTCCACAAATCAATCCAGACCAATCATGTGGTCAGAAGGCACATGAGCAGTGGGTCCAGTATATCAGGGCTGAGAACCTCAGCATCATTTCACTGGGCACCCAAAAATGGGTTTGAAAGTAAATCACTTCTGGGCACATAGCTAAAATAGTCCTAAGCATCAGTTGGGACCAGATCACTTAATTTGGCCTGGCAGCACATGGGATAACTCACAGTGTGCAAAACAGCCATAAAATCCAGAGTTTGGGTTAACACTGTCAGGCTGGTGTGCATCCAATGCAATTTCATTTGCAATTTCATGCCGTTGAATGAAATTGCATTGAGCATGCAGCGCTGCCTGCAGGTTTCAGGGCATCTCTAGAAAAAGAGCATAGTATCAAACTGTTTTAAGAAGTATTACTCCAAATACTATTAATTGACCTTTGCTGTTCGTAGTGATGAGACTGTTTTGCTCTAGCTTGGCCACTGACTTCTTTCTAGGATGAAAACTCTGCAATTGTGACAGCAATAGAGCGTATATGGTGGATAGCAATGACATAGAGAAAGCGTAGCTCAATTTTTCTGCCCTCTCTAATTGCATCCTTCAAAGTGGCTGTCTCTTTTTAGGGGGAAAACCCCTAAACACGTGGACATACATACTGTGTACCCTATTTGGGCACTGCTCTAATAATTCTACCTATTAGCAGATGCTGCGGAATAAATTCTTAAAGCAGAGGAACGGATCTTTAATTTATGGCAGGATAAGTCAGGTCCATTCTGCACCGGGCTCTGTTCACACTTAGCAAAGAGAAGCAAAGTTCAGGTGCAGAGGGAGCTATCCACACTTCACACGCTGGTGCACTCTCCATTGGGAGAGCCAGCATTTGAAGTGTGGATGTCCTGGCTCGGCTCAGTCATATCATCACAGCAGTGGTGATGGCAACATCCAGAACATTCCCATGGCAGGTGGCCCATGGAATGTGACTGCACAGCTGCAGCTCCATAGCCATAGCCACAGCCACAACCACTCTACCCCACCTAGTTACAATATTTGATCATGGCAGCTGAAGAGATCTCCCAGATAAGGTAAGCTAGGGGTGCACATGAATGTTTGTTTGTTTTTGTATTCAACTCGTATCAAATCAAATGCAAGAAAATTCATATTCATTCAAACAGAACCACTTTGAATGTGGTAGGATTTGAATACAATGTTCAATCCCATATGAACCCCATACAAATCCCATAATCTGTCTTCATACGAATGTATCAGAACATTCAATTCAAATTTGAATGTCAATCTTCATTCGATTCGAATTCAAATGTCCGAATTCAGCCAAATCCATACAGATTTCGAATGAATATTCATGCACATCCCTAATTCCTTCACCATTATGTGCTCATTCAGGAGTGTCTGATGGCATGATGATCATATTCCTACTGCTGTTTTCTGGCCATGTGAACATCAAAGCCTTTCCCTAGATGCTATGTTTTGGCTGATGAGGTTCTGGGGTCAAAAATGGTTCATTGCCTGTGCTCAGAGTAGCAGGATTGCTAGGACCACATCAGAGAGGCAAGTCACACAAGCAGTGGCAGTGTTGCTTTGGAAAGCTATGGGCTCCACCCCTGGGCTCTCCACCCCTTTTCCTATATCACATCTATCTCGTTTTCTATTGGATGCCATTCATGTCACTCAAGGGAAACGAAGGTGTGTGTGTTGCAGTTCTTTTTTAAGTCTGCTCTCACACCTCCACACACACTCTTCCTTTTTTATGCACTTTTCTTCTCCTTCCAATTCATTTTATTTAAAAATAATAAAAAATACATTTGTGTAAAAATGCTAGAGAGAAGAATCATACCCCTAAACTGAGGAGAGGGGGAGGTGCCTAATGAAATCCGCATGTGCCAATTGGCCACAAGGAAATACTGGGTGCCACCCACCACAGCACAGTTCTGCCTCCTTTAGGCCATCCCCCCACTCACACATGAGGAGGTGAAAGACAGGCTGGAATTTCAGGCTGGCCTGAGTCCCTGTCAGTCCTGTAAAAACAGGACTACATTTTAAGACGGTCTAGGGCAGTGGTTCTCAACCTGGGGGTCGGGAACCCTTTGGGGATCGAACTACCCTTTCAGGGGGGTCGCGAAGAGTCTCCCACCGCCCTTCCCTCCCACCTCCCAGGTGCTCCGCCCCCGTGGTTGGGGGTCTCCACAACATGAGGAACTCCATTAAGGGGTTGCGGCATTAGGAAGGTTGAGAACTGCCTGTCTAGGGGATGTAGGGCAGCTTGGAATATGGTTTAGATTAAGTTAATATGTGTTACAGGGCCAGTGGGCTGACTCAAGTCAACCTAAAACTCATATGTGACCATGGCCTGTGTGTCCTGCTTCATCAATGCCTGTGTTAGACAAAGCTCCAGGCTAAGATTCTCAAGGCAAAAGCTCTATGGTGTTTGTCCTTTGATTCACATCTCAAGCCAAGCAGTTGGTTTCAAAGTGGTACACACAGCACTCCTTCAACTGGAAATGGTCGGACCTGGTGTAGTCTGCTTATGTGTGCTCCGGCTGCGTCTTGGGCTGACTCCATCACTGCAGAAGAAAGAAGAAGAAAGAGATGGTGTTTTCAGCAGTAGAAGAGGTGGCAAATATTAGGGCACTTGTTGATTGCAAAAGCTGGCACAGAATGTCTTAGGCTGTTTTTGCACTTGCCTCCATTAATACGGATTTAGAAGATCCAGATCTTTGAAATTTGGTCCTCATTGAATCTGGTCCTCAAAGATCTACATCTTGGTGAGGGCCCCATGCATCCGCACGAGCTGTCTAGCACCCGATAGCAATGGCTGCTAAATAGGGCCTCTGTGCACCAACCCCAAGGCTCTGTTTGGCCTGAAGTGGAAGGGCTGCTGGTGGTGTCAGGCGATTGGCCAGTGCAGATGACAATCATAGCATACTTCCATCAGCAGTGGGCATGGTGGAGAGGCTGACCATGTAGCGGCTATGCAGGCAGGGACACCTATGGAGACCGTTACATCACAACTACGCAGCCTGTGCTAGACTTCGTAGACAGCTATAAAGGACGTGGAGGTCTACGTAGCTGTGAGTGGCGGTGGAGAGCCAGAACCACCCCTGGACCCCATTACCCTGGTAGACAAACAGACACGCATCCTCTAGCCTGGACTTAATGGAAGACTGAAGATAGTATTAAAGGGGTCTACCGTGAATCCAGATTTAAAGGGCTGAAGACCCCATTAAATCTGGATTTCACGAGTGCTCGTGAGTACAAATAGGTCCTTAAGAGGTCCTGTGTGTGGACAGTGCATGACTGATCCATACCAATCAAGTACCTATCAGGTTCCTAATGAGTTCCTAATGGGGTCTTTGTTGCTAGTGCAAAAAACAGCCTTAATATGTAGCCTTTTGTAGCAACCTATCTATTGGCAACGTCTTCTAGTCTACAGCATGATGCCAGTCACATTGAAATAAGACGATACTCTGAATTTTTCATACTAATTAAAGTTCAAGGGATTCCTAATAAAAAATAGATGAAAGAAGCAGCCGGTGACATGGTGATTGCCTTTCTGAACATCAGCTAAAGCCACTATGAACTTCCTGCTTGGTTCTTGGGAAGGCTTCCTGGTGGCCGAGTTGCTTGTTGCTTTCGCCTTATTTCAGCAGAGAGAAATTATTTTGTTTGATTAACAAGCGCTGGTCAATTACACTTTGCTGGGAGGTTCAGGCTGAGAAACAAACAGAGGAAATAGTCAGGTGCTGACTAGGGATATACACAAATGGGGGGTTTGACACTCAATTAGTAAAATCCATATTTATTCGAATAGATCCCCTTCAAATGTGGTAGGATTCTATTCAATACAAATGTATTTGTACGAATTTGTATGAATATCCAATATGTATCCAATACAAACAAATATGTATCCGATAGAAACGAATATGAATCTGATATGAACAAATACGTATCCGATACATATCCCATATTTGCACTCTGAAAGTGTCAAATCCACCCTGAATCCACTTTTAATCCACTCTCAATCCATGTTGAATGCAATCTGGATCCATCGCGGATGTGACTGGTGCAGCCGCTTTCTCACCTCCCCAGTTTAACAAATGTCCAAACTGTTTGTACGAAGGTTAATGAACAAATGTTGTAACATGCAATTCGTGTACAAATGTCGGAATTCAGACAAATTCAGACGAATAACTGTTATGAATATTTGAGTATATCCCCAATGCTGACCTTTAAAGAGACTATTGTAGGATCCACACAACAGTGCAAGAACTTTTGTTCTTAGCCTCAGAACCACTCAAATGTATCCCCCAGTAGTCCAGAACATGAAAAAACACCTTCTGCTTACTTCTTCTATTCTGAGGCCTTTTCGCACCTTAGCCGGAACGGCTGTAGAGCGCATGGGCTAAGTCACTTTGGGACGTTTTACACGCACTGCAGCGTGCCTGTGAGTGAATGGCTGAAGCATCCCAAAGTGAGTTAGCTGGGAAAGGCCAGCCAGGGGAAGGGACGCATCCCGCAAGGCTGCCTGCCATTAGGTGCGAGCACCCAGGGGTGGGCAGCCCTGTCAGGCCACTTCCCCCACTTCCTGCCAGCTGTGCAGGGCTCGATCAAGCCCTGTACAGCTGGCACAAAGCCACCCAGGCACCCACCCACCTACCCCAGGGCCTGGGGCCAGCTCCCTATGGGACATGACCCCTTGGCAGATCGTAGTGCGTGAATGCTTCCCTCCCCGAACGGCCGGTGACGCTCTGTATTCACGGGAACAGATTTAGAGCACTTTTAAGTGCTCTACATCTGGAACGCATGGAAAACACTCTGAAACGGGCTGGGACACAAACCCAGCCCCGGCAATGCGAATGCCGCTTTCCCAAGTGTTTTCCACACGTTCAAAAACCGCGTGTGCGAAAAGGCCTCTGGACTAGGTCATGCTAGTTCACTGGTAGCCCACAATGTTATGATCTATTAGTAACCTTGATCAAGGCCCTTCCCAGTGCAGCTGGAGTGTGCCATTGGTGGGCAGAGATCTGCACAAAGGGGCTCTATTCAAACCAATACAAATTTTCTTACATTCTATTCGATACATCCCTATTTCTGGGGATAGGATGTACCTGCTGGGTACACAGTGTTTACAGCCCCAGGGACAGGACTGGAGGATCTTCCCGCAAAGGCAGCCCTTTCCATCGCTGTCACACACAGCCTGTTTTCTTGTTGCCATCCACAATGGAAATGAGTTCAGTTGAACGGCCTATTTAAAATTTGTCAGATTATTTGGCGTTTTGAAGAAGCCAAAGCCCGTGCCTGTTGATAGTTAGGAACACCATGAAGAGTACATATGACCTAGTAATGTCATGATAGATCACACAAAGTGCTGACTGTGCACATGAATATTACTGTTGGCACTATAGCTGCATTTCCATTATGCAGTGAAGGCATCTTAATTAGGTCCTCAGGGCAACTGGTCGCTATTGGGAATGATGGAAACTGCCCTTGCTGCATAATGGAGACCCAGCCTACAGGCAGGCATTAGCAGTGGCCAGTGTGGGAGTCATGAGTGGGAATTAATTTCCTTCCTTCCTTCCTTCCTTCCTTCCTTCCTTCCTTCCTTCCTTCCTTCCTTCCTTCCTTCCTTCCTTCCTTCCTTCCTTCCTTCCTTCCTTCCTTCCTTCCTTCCTTCCTTCCTTCTCCCTGTTTCCTTCTCTTCCTTCCTTCTCTTCCTTCTCCCTCTTCCTTCTTTCCTTCCTTCTCCCTCTTCCCTTCCCTTCCCTTCTTCTTTCTTTCCTTTTCCATCTTCCTTCTCTTCCTTCCTTCTCTTTCTTTTCCTTCCTTTGTAACTCCTCAACTTTGGCAAATATGCCTCATTTTCAAAGCAAAGCCTCTTTGCTGAAAGACCAAAGCTTGAAACAAAAACTGTGAAGCAGCATGGCAAGGAAAGGGAATCTTCAGTTGTGACCGTGCTTGCTGGCTACTACTGCTAGAGTGACTGATGAAGTAGCTCCAGCTGGTGCCATGTGCATCACTCCAGACTGTTCATGCTGCATTTCTACCCTGGTGTGTTCAGACTATGTACGGTGGCTGCTGACAATGATGCCATTGTTGTCTGTTTGCATTTTTTGGATGTGAATTGTTCCGGTTGCCATCCCAAAACCTCTTGCCCAGGTGCCCAGAATATCAAATGGTCATCATATATAAAATGCCAGAGGAGGTCTGTATGGTGTGGACACATCCCAAGCTGAAAGCAGCAAATGGTCTTCATGCCAGCCTAAGGCCACAGACTTTCTATTGAGATAGGAAGCCCACAGAACCAGACACCACTATAGAAGCACCTTACCAGGTCTGTTGATGTCCACTTAAAGACCACAGATATGGTTGGTTGCCTTTCAGTGGTTAAAAATCTCTGATTTCCAAGTATCCATGTCTTAGGGTGTTTTTCCACTGAAGCCCTTAGATCCGGATCTAAGAAGATACGGATCTAAGGAATGGATACATTCCTTAACCCGGATCTAGTAGATCCGGATTAAGGGAAGCACCCAATGTGTTTCCACGGGAGGTGTAGCACCCATTAGCAAGGGTGCTAACACCCCTGTTGTGGAAACAGCTTTGCACCCATGTGGGGAATCCAGATCGACCCCCAAGGGGTCGGTCCGTTACCCCAGGTGTTTTGGGGGGCAGGGGGGTGCAGTCTTCAAAGCCACTTCGAATTGACTTCGAAGTAATTTTGAAGTCACTTCGAAGTCATTTCAAAGTCTGTGCAAAATAGCTCCGAAGTGCCTTTGAAGTCTGTGCTGATCTTCGGAGTGAAATGATACACTGGGACCTATGCCAAACTACAATCTGCCAGTGGCAAAGGGTCTACTGAAAATCCAGATTAAAGGCCAAAATGTACCCATTAGATCCGGATTTCCCTTCCCCCCCCCCACGGCAGTGGAAACAATCGGGTCCCACATGGGTGCCATGGTGGAAATGGGATCATCCGGCTCACACCCAAATGGGTCCTAAATGGGTGCAAAAATGGGTACTTTTTGACAGTGGAAAAACACCCTTAGATAAAACCAACTGCTGGTTTGCTTCCTGTGTCACATGCCTTGATTTCTTAGGTCTGAATCCTTGGCCTTCAACTTCCTAGACCCTCCTACTTTACCAGCCTGGATTCCTCGCTACTTACTGCCTCCCTGTTCTGCCCTCCGGCCTAACGTTTACTTCACCAGTCATCCTGGTATACGATGGTGAGTTGCATTTGGATTTTCTGGCTCTGATTTCTGAACTGTCTGACAACTGCTCCCAAATTTCAGACAGTCTTCCTGGTTTTTGAATTCTGGCTTGTGCCTGAAAGGGGATTGTTTCTCACAGTCTGACCCTTAATTTCACCTTGGGTGGGGCACAGACTTTCCCACATAGTACGTACAAAATTAATGTGCCCAAGTCTCCTGAGGCATCTCAAACCCTGATCAGATTAGAACTGCCCCTGAATTTTATATCCATTCTAGGACTGAGAATCAGCAGAAAGAAGGGTATATTGATGAATTCTTCTTTTTATAAAAAAAAGAATATAAATAATACAATATAAGGAGCATCAGTAAAAGAAGAAGGAAAACAAAAAGGGGGAAAGTAGAAAGAGAAATGTTACAGTATCTTGTATCAGTTATCTATAGCAGCAAAGGTGCTTACATACTAATATTGATATACATTAGTATCTTAAAACGTATGGTGATCATTTGTTTTGCACAGACTTGAAGAGCCTGGATGTTATCAGCTTCAGGGATGTGCACAAATGTATTCTTGACCTTTGAATCCGAGTAGATTCAAATGTCATATAATCCGATTTGATTTGGTTATTTAAGACCCGAATGTCATAAAATCCGATTCGAATCCATAACATTCGAATCCGTGCATTCGAATGTTAGATTCATATTTAATGATACGAATGTTGACAACATTCCTATCTGTTATACGTATCTATACGCTTTCTGTAAATATCCATATGCATCCCGTATTATCCCGTATGCTTCCTGTTTTAATCCCGTATTTTAAGCACAAAATATGTATAATTTTCACCCAGATTCATATACAACAGATATGAATCTACACATTCATATTATTCAAAATATTTTCAGAAATCTGATTTGAGTTTGAATGTTCAAATTTGGATTTTTGAAAATCCGATTCGAGTTTGAATGTTGACATTCATCAGAATCAAACTGAATATTTGAATGTTTGTGCACATCCCTAATCAGCTTCATTTGGTTCCTTCTCCATAATTGTGTAGTTTAAAGGAATCTATGAACTAAATAAGTATATTGTGGAATGTGGTTAATAAATTATTGTCATACTGGCCTAGGTTTCTCAGAAGCTTTGCAGTTTCTGCTAGCACATGCCTTTGCCTCTCTTTTGGAAAGTTTTTAGAGACATATAGAGACGTGAGAACCTGTCTCACCAACCTGGAGGCAGTACCTAGGCATCAGTTCTGGTAGCTTGTGGTACACCTGCCCTCCACAAATTTATCTAATCCTTTCATAAGATATCATGCTTGGTCCAGATGGATCACTTGTCTAATTCAAGAAACTCTTATGCTCCCAGACTGAAATCCAATCCAGAGAAAAATATGCAGGCTTTAACACTTCCCTTTGTGTGGAAGGTGAATACCATGGATTGCTAGCATTCCATTACCAAGTTCAAACACTTAGGAATTTGAGGAATACTTCTGGCTTCACTGACTGTGAGCTTTTTGAACTGAGTATCCTTTTCTTTCATTCTCTACTCCCTATAAATCCATCCCATTGCCAGGCTCTTAGCTCAAGAGTGTTTTGGCGTAAGCATTTAAATACTTCTTCCTCTGAGAAGAAACCCTGCACGCTGCTATGTTTAAAGCATGATTTGAAAAAGAGTAAACAGGTGGGGAGAAGGATGTAAAGGGGGGAAAATCCTACTTTGGTCTCTTTTGTAGACACTTGTATTTATGGTCCCAGAGGGTCTCACTTTGTTTCAATTTAACCCCTTTTCTAAGCAAGAAATAAGCCTGGCTGAAGAAAAAGACCCCTTTTCAATCCAAAAACAGGCATTCCTTTGGGCTTTGTGTGGCTTTATTTACTGCAGAAAAACATCTCATGTAGCCAAACCCCTGGTTAACAACTTTTTCTTTTTAGCTGTATCCTTTTGTTGAAAGTGTGAATCACAACTATAAAAATAGGGCAAGAAAATATGAGTGAGTCAGTTTCCTGAACAAGCAACAAGGAACTGTGAATTTTACAAGCGCTTTCCACCTGTTTGGGAATGGCTGCAAATAGACACAGAAGTGATGACAACACTAAACCCAAGATTTTATATATTTTGGGGGGCTAGTGTGAGTGGCTTTCTGCATTGGGCCTTATTCTGGGATTATATTGCAGAATGGGGACCTGCCATGAAATTTTTTGGAATTGGGCATTAAGTGTATGAACAGAGATTCCTTCCCTTTTTGCACTGGGCCTGATCCTGGATAATATCTCGAAATAGTCTACACCGGCATGTGGATGGGAGGTCCCTATGCTGGGATATATTCTGCAATAAGGCCCAGTGGAGAAAGGTCCTCCATTTTAAGGACCCATATAAATTAGGAATGTGCACGAATATTTGTAGGCATGAGAAATCGGATAAAATGTGCCAAATTTTGACATTCGTATCATTGACTAATAATGGTATGTCCTTATTCCACAATATAGGGTCTGTTTTATGGATGTGCATGAATATTCATAATATTCAAACTTTATACGAATTGGGTCAAACTCAAACATTCAAATTTGAATCGAATGTTGGCACCTTTGAAGATGGAAGATTGAAATTCAAATTCAAATTTAATGTTTTGATACATTCATAAGAACATAAGAACATAAGAGAAGCCCTGCTGGATCAGGCCACAGCCCATCCAGTCCAGCATCCCGTTGCACAC
The DNA here is from genome assembly GCA_023333525.1 of Aspidoscelis tigris stejnegeri. Classification (NCBI taxonomy): domain Eukaryota; kingdom Metazoa; phylum Chordata; class Lepidosauria; order Squamata; family Teiidae; genus Aspidoscelis; species Aspidoscelis tigris. The sequence goes on from JALMGA010000005.1 coordinate 9,585,318, forward strand.
AGTGGCCCAGCAAATGCTCATGAGCATCTCACGCAGAGACAAGGACAAACCTTTGCCTGCTCTCAAATCCCAGCAAATGGCCTTAGAAGCACCCCAGTTCCTCCCCCCCCCTCAGCCTGAAAGATGCACCTAGGCATTCATTCTAGTAGCCATTGATATATCTGTCATCCATAAATTTGTCTAACCCTTCCTTAAAGCCATCTAGACTGGTAGCTGTCACCACCTCTTCCGGCAGCACATTCCATAAGCTGATGACCCTCTGGATGAAGAAATACTTCCCCTTGTTGGATCCAACTCTCCTAACCATCAGCTTCATAGATGCCCCCTGGTTCTAGTGTTGTATGATAGAGAAAAGAAATTTTCTCTATCCACCTTTTCCATACCATATATAATTTTATATACTTCAATCAGGTCCCCTCTTAAACGCTGTCTCTGCAGACTGAAGAGGCCTAGACGTTGCAGCCTGGTTTCGTAAGGGAGATGTTCCAGACCCTTAATCATTCTGGTTGCCCTTCTCTGCACCTTCTCTAGTTCCACAATATCCTTTTTGAGGTGTGGTGACCAGAATTGTACACAATATTCCAAATGCGGTCTCACCATGGATTAATAAAGAGGTAAAATGACACTTGCTGACTAATTCGTATGCTATACATTTGCATTTGTATAGGATTCATATGGGATTGAACATTAGCATTGTATTCAAATCCTACCACGTTCAAAACGAATCTGTTTGAACGAAGCTAGAACTGAGAAATCAGTGAAAGCCCCAAAGTGCAGATTCTGTAAAGAAGCTGATGAAACGATCGACCACATTCTGAGCTGCTGCAAAAAGATCACACAGATGGACTATAAACAGAGGCACTACATAGTGGCACAAATGACTCACTGGGACTTATGCCAGAACTACAATCTGCCAGTGGCAAAGGAACCAGTGGGACCATAAACCAGAAAAAGTGGTCAAAAACAAACAAGCCAAACTTCTGTGAGACTTCTGACTTCAAACTGATTGAACACTGGAACATAACACACCAGACATCACAATTGTGGAGAAAGACAGTGTTTCTATTGTTGACATTGCTATTCCAGGCGACAGCAGAATTGATGAAAAACAGTTAGGAAAACGTAACAGATACGAAGACTTGAAAATAGAACTGCAGCGACTTTGGCATGAACCAGCAAAGGTGGTCCCAGTGTTCTCGCTGGTATCTGCTCGTATCATTGACTAAATAGATCCGTTTATATCGCATCCAAATATTGTGTTTATTTGCACTTATAATGTGGGATGCAAACAGGACGAAAATAGGATGCGCGCAAATTCAAAAATCAGATACAAATGTTGTCGACATTCATATTTTCAGATTTAATTGAATTTTTGACCACACAAATTCAGATAATCCAGATTCAAATCATATTTTTGAAAATCCGGAATTTTAAAAATTCAAATCAAACTGAATATTCAAATATTCTAAATGACTCAAATTTGAATGCAAAAAAATGCATTTGTGCACACTCCTCGTGATAACAATTACCAGAACCAGCATAAATATCTTGTTTGCTCCGTGTAACTGTTGGTAATTAATAATAATAATAATAATAATAATAATAATAATAATAATAATAATAATAATAATAATAATAATAATAATAATAATAATAATAATAATAATAATAATAATAAACATTTATTTATAACTTCCCTCCCACCAAGGGATGGTAGTACAGGGTTAAAAATTACAGAAATAATATTATAGCAATAAAACAATCTAATAAAAATCAAAACAGTATTAAAATCAGATAGTTCTGCTTAGCTTTTTTTTCCAGTTAGCTTTGGGATTCATCAATTAGATTGTCTTCAGTTCCAAAATCTCCTGTAATAAACAACAACAACAACAAAAAGTGGAACAGTAAGATCATTGAAAGAGCTCTTTCTGGTTACATACTGGTGACCATACACTGTGTCATGCTAATACATAATAAGCTCTTAGCTGCAGCTGTAGAAAAATAATTGGAGAATATCTGCAAATTTGTGTGTATGTTCACATGGTTTTAAGACTCACTCTATAAAGCTTAATTGAATGATAGGCACTTGCTATCTCTGCTAAGCATTGAATCAAGTCCTTTATCCCTGGTATCGATTTCCACTGTCATGTTCAAAACTCTTTGTGAAAGGATTAAAGATTGGAAGATGGTTTGCTTGTTTTTCTTAGCAGATCTCATCTGATTTAATCTCTAGAGATTTATTCCAGAATGTGAAGCAATATCTACAGCATCTCCAGAAGAAGAAAAAAAGGGAGAAAAATCTCAGGATGGCAGAGACAAAGCAGAACAAAATCCACTGCCAAATCTCTGGGAAGTTTGCAAATTGCAAAATGTGGAATTCCTTGTAGAACCTTTTAATTTGCAGAACGGCTTTGCTTTTATGTGGTTGGTAAAATTTAATTTTGTTGATTTAATACAATCCCATGATTTGGCTCTTGGGGCACCATTTACTTAGACTGGCCGGGCCACCTCTTCACAAAGCCAAGGACATGTTGGGAGCCTAGGTCCCTTTTCCCACTTAACTTCCCTCAGTCTCCCAGGGAATTCAAGATCTGGTACAGAGGCCAGAATCTACATGAATGAACGAATGAATTTATTTTATGGTCACAGACCAGAATCAACAAATTTCTAAAAATACATAAAATTTACATTACATTAAAACTATTTAAAATCACAATATCCTGATAAAATCAAATGAAAAATAAAAACCAGTCTATATACTCAAAAGATAATACATAAAAACAGATAGATGGTTTACAATGAGAAGCAATAAAACAATAAAAATTTAAAATACATATGATCAAGACTAATTTTTCAGCATATCTCTAATCAAGGTCGCTCAATTGCAGGGTTTCATTTTCTGACTTCTCTCTTGTTTTTATTACTCCACCCAGGAATTTTGCAGCTGCTAGGGTCATGCCAGGATTGGTGTTATTTAACAACAACTTGATGTATTCTGAACTGGATCTTCCTGGATATGGGCTTAACTTAGGTTTTATTAATTCTGGGCGGGCAGTGTTATAAAGATTACAGAACAGAAGAACATGATCCACTGTTTCTATGTCACCATTTATACACGGACAGGTTCTGAGGGTAATAGGGATACAGAACTGACATTGAAAACTCCAGCCCTGTCCCAGACCTTCCTGGCACTCCCAGAAGGGAGTGATTGCTTGCCACAACAACAGCCATGCATAGTGGGGCATTGCTGCAGCAACCATGCAATGTGGCTGAGGCTGCAGCCACCCCGGCCCCAGGTAATCTTCACATGGAAATATGCACAAAGGCTCAATGCAAGAGTTTACTACGAGCATGGTTGATGCTCCTAGCATAGCTGTAGAGCACTAAAATCAAGGATGGCCCCATGTGTTTGAAACTGCTATGAGACAGAAGCAGCTCCACACTGTGTGGATGCTCTATACCAGAGCATCGATCCCCAGATGTCCCCAATTGCTGAAGTGCAAAAGGGCGCTAGGACCATATTGGCCCTTAAGACCACTCTCCTGGGAGAAGGCCAGCCTTCCTGCCCCAGGATTAGCAATGTCCCCAGCCCAAGCTAGTATGGGTTGCTTCAGGTGCAGGATAAGGCTATCTGTACTAGGACAGCCCTGGTTTGTGCCAGCTCCTGTGTCAGTTCTGGAGCCTGCACCAGCCAGCATGTATGGTGCTAGAACTGGCATTGGTGGGAGAGGATGACAACTCCAAATTCTCTGAAGACCAGGATCTAATGTTACTGGCCTTTAGAGTTCCAAGGGGGTCTTCTCAGCAATGAACCCTGTTGTGCCACTGAAATGGCTCCCCCATGGTATACTGGATGAATGTGATGTGTCATCTGGATGCCTTTATGCTCCAGTATACCACCCCTAGCATGTCAATAGACCTTGATGTCAAACTCCAGTGGTAAACCAGACTAAGGCACTATTTTTGGCTCCCTGGCCCTGTCTTCACTATATCCAGAGCATGTTAGATAGGACTACAGTTAGTGGTAGCTCTTCCTATCAGAGGACAATGTCATGTTCAGAGGCCTTTTCGCACTTCAACCTGATGGCTGAAGTACACTAAGGCTGGTACACTTGGGGGCAGATTGACCATTCACTTTGGCCGGTAAGGGATGCATTCAGATGGTGCCCCTGAAGAGCAGAGGACAACAGCGAAGAAGACCCTGGGCAGAAACAAGGAACCAGGAACAAAATTTCCTTGGTTCATTGTTCCTCTCACCTGGGGCAACCACAGACATCCAAACAGTATGCTGCCAAACCAAAATTGACATCTGGCCATAGATAACAGGTTCCAGAATCCCCAAATCCAATCTGTAAGCCATAGATGCAAGCTGTGATGCCAAAATAAGGAACACTTGAATTTTTGTGTAAGAATGACCTATAGATTCAGTTTTCAAACACATTCCTGGGCTCAGCTTGTGTTTGGAGGCCATTTGTTCCAGCTTTTTTCTTTTTAATGTTCAGGATCATGGGATCAGCCTGATGGTGCAGCAGCTACACATCCATACACACCTCTGTTGCCCCAGAAGAGGACTCCTAGGGTGAAGAACACACATGCTCCTGCATTAGGGATGTGCCCGAATATTCATAGCATTTTGTTATTCATATGAATTCATACAAATTCGGACATTCGTATATGAATTTGTATATTGACATTTGCATTTGTACGAATGTTTCAGAACATTTGTAGGAAGCTTCAGAAGGTTCATGAACTGGGGAGGTGGGAAAGCAGTTGCACCAGTCACATCTGCAATGAATCTAGAAGGAGGAGGAGGAGGAGGAGAAGGAGAAGGAGAAGGAGAAGGAGAAGAGGAAGAAAAGGAAGAAGAGGAAGAAGAAGGAGGAAGAAGACGAAGAAGACGAAGAAGAGGAAGAAGAAGAGTTGGCTTTTCTACCCCGCTTTTCTCACCCACTTAAGGGGACTCAAAGCAGCTGACAAACTTCTATTCTTCTCCCCACAACAGACACCCTGTGAGTTAAGTGGGGCTGTACGAGCCCAGAAAAGAGAGGTAACTCGCCCAAGGTCACCCAACTGGCTTCATGGGGGAGGGTGGAATTGAACCCAGTAGTCCCAGATAAGAGTCTGGCTCCCTACCAATTCGACTTTGCTTGAGAGCAGATTCAAAGCGTATTCAGAGCAGATTTGACACTTTCAGAGTGGATATATTACAGGATAGATATTGGATACAGATCGGATACATATGGATACTTATCAGCTATGTATGTGTTCGTATTGGATATTCATATGAACACATTTGTATTGAATAGGCTGCTACCACATTCGAAGGGGATCTATTTGAATGAATATGATTTTTTTTTCACATTTGATATGATACAAATCAAATGCAAACCCCCACCCACCCACCCACCCACCCCACATTCATGCACATTGCTATCCTACATCCTGGGAACTCTCCCCCACCAGTGCTATAATGTCAGAATGATGGAAGGAACACTGACGTTTCTTCCCATTACTCCCTCTTCTTCTCATGCCATGCAAACTCGCCTTGATGCTCTCTGTGTTCTGCAGAGCACAGGGAAACGCTGTGTGCTATTCAATGCAGCCCCAGGGGAAAGCATCAAGCTGAGGAACAGGCAGCACATCACTGTTGGAGCACCTGACAGCACAGAGATTGCAGATCACTGAAGGGACAATCTCTAGTTGTTGTGTGTTTTTCCGCTGCCATGCAGAATAGCCCGAACTTCACTAATGGGCAAGAAGGATGCATCAGTCAATTGTCCTGTGATCCTTATTTTATTCCTGTTGAAAAATTTGCTAAGGCACTAGAGCAAGGAAGGTCGTATCACCGCATCTCAAGGCATTGCTAAACTCCTCAGTTTGCCATTCATGGCTCAGTCATGGTCCACGCAGAGATCGGAGCAGGATCGGAATATGTGGCACACCTTGGCCCCGCCTGCCCAAATTTGTGGCCAGAAGGTGCTGGGAGGGGTTGGCCACTGAATTTAAGATCTTCAATTTTCATTTAAGAGGTGTAATGCTGAATCCTATCACTAGATGTCATGAGACTTGCTGTTTGACCTACACTGGATCAGCACACATTGTAAAAAGCATAACAAAAGTGTCTTATAGGTGGTAGTCTTAGTACCCCACTTCTAAAGTACATTAAAGTCCAAAAAATGCATTTTAGAAGTCCATCTAATGGCCTTTCATGTGAACTGAAGCACTGGTATGCAGATACCGCCACCCTGGAGCTGCTTTTGAGCCTCTTACGTTAGTACTTGAGGATGCAGTCTTGCTTCTCACCCATGGAATGAGCCTCCAGAGGCATACTGCCTCCTCCTATATATATATCTCTCTGAAGTGCATCTATTCATGTTTCATATATTATCAGACATGGGCTGAAACCAGGAGGCTATAATAGGAAGTGCTGTCCATGTGCAAAGTGCACTTTGAACTCTGAATTCTAGTCATACAAGATTTCTTGCCTGAGATGTGTATAAACAGGTGCATGGCAGAGCTGGGCAAGACCAGTTGTTTATTGTTTGGGGAAAAAAAGGCTATGAGTACAGCATCTGTGCCTTCTTTGTCATACGTGGGTTTTTTTCATATTCAATATATGTAGACTGTTTAGCGGGAGGGACATAAGAACATAAGGCCACAGATCATCTAGTCCAGCATCTTGTTGCACAGAGTGGCCCACCAATTGCCCATGAGCATCTCAAGCAGAGACAAGGGCAAACCTTCTCCTGCTCTTGAATCCCAGTGAATGGCCTTAGAAACATCCTGCTTGTCCCCCCAGACTGAAAGATGTATTTAGGCATCCATTCTAGTAGGCACTGATACATCTGTCATCCATAAATTTGTCTAACCCTTCCTGAAAGCCATAAAGGCTGGTTGTTGTTATCACCTCTTCCCCTTGTCTGATCTGATTCTCCTGCCCATCAGCTTCATAGAATGTGCCCTGGTTCATAGAATGTGCCCTGGTTCTAGTCTTGTGTGATAGAGAAGGAAGGAAGGAAGGAAGGAAGGAAGGAAGGAAGGAAGGAAGGAAGGAAGGAAGGAAGGAAGGAAGGAGACTTTACCAGAGCCTTCATTCATAACAGATAACTTTTTCATCTTCATTAGTATGGGGTTAGGTTGCCTGTGTTTTTATTTCGTGCAGATTTATTTCTGTACATTGTTTGAAAAATATGATTATATACAGTAGTTCCAATTCCCAGTTTTAGGACCCAAACTGTAAGTGATTTGTATGCAAAGATTAAAAGCAAGTGTAATACAAAAGGCCTCAAATTGCATAGTTTTCAATCATACTGACGACAGTTTTAAAAGGAAACGCCGTAGCATCGAGGCTCCCCTTGTGCATCTAAACAATCACATAAAGATGCCCCATGGAGATAGAATATGGAGACTTTTTTCCTTAAAAACTGACTGCAATCATTGCCAGTTCTCCTGCACGTTTCCCTGGTTGGAGATTTCTCCCGTGACAAGTCTGATGTCCACCACCTATGCCCCGCACTTTCCTGAAAAAGTGCGTTACCTTTACTCAACATGTATAGAGTGCCGTTGCAGTACAGAACCAGTACAAATTATTACATTTCTAAGATCAATACTTCATTGTCTCTTTTCTGTGTACCTCACAGAATATTTTTATGTGCCGGCAGACACCAGGCATTTATTTGGAAGCTGGCAAACTGTTTGGAGTGCCTTTTGGCAGCAGAAGAAACAGCTGGTCCCATCAAAGTGATTGCATTCTTGGGCATTAAATTAGATTTTGAGAGAACGTAATGAAGCCTGCCTGGGGATAAATTTTATAATCCTAGTGGGTCTGTAACTCCAATATGTCAAGCCAGTAAGGTGTGTTTAAAGCATCCCATTGACTTCAGCTACTTATCACTTGAACTTTAGAGTTACAGATTGAGTCATTGAGGGAAGGTGGATAATTCCATTCCGACTGTGTTTTTTCTACATTGCAGTCACTGTTGCTGGAATACTGAGATTAATTAGACACCTCATTCTCCCTGGGCCCCTTTTCTTTCCTTCCTCCTTTCCTCTATTCCTCCCTCTCTCCCTCCCAGTTTGGTCTAGTGATTAGGGAGCCAGACTCTTACATTAAGCCAGCTGGGTGACCTTGGGCTAGTCACAGCTCTCTCACAGGATGTCTTGTGGGTAGAAGAACAGAATGTTTGACAGCTGTTTTGAGTCCCTTGGATGGGTGAGAAAAGCAGAGTAGAAAAGCCAATTCTTCTTCTTCTTCTTCTTCTTCTTCTTCTTCTTCTTCTTCTTCTTCTTCTTCTTCTTCTTCTTCTTCTTCTTCTTCTTCTTCTTCTTCTTCTTCTTCTTCTTCTTCTTCTTCTTCTTCTTCTTCTTCTTCTTCTTCTTCTTCTTCTTCTTCTTCTTCTTCTTCTTCTTCTTCTTCTTCTTCTTCTTCTTCTTCTTCTATTCTGGACCTTGGGCACATGACCCCTGGGGCAATCAGAGTATGCTCCCACATAGAGCATACACACTATGCAGAGAGCCTTCTATTCCAGAAGGGTCTCCTTACATGCTAGAGCACCACCTGGATGGATAGCTGTGGAGCCCTAAAACATGCTCTCTATAGCCATGCTAGCCACACGGCTAACCCAGACCTGGGTGCCCCATTCACTCCTCTTCTGGGCAAATGGAACATGCAGTGAGTCGTGTGCCATATCACCCAGTTATGCACCCGGTTGCCATAACAATGGCACTACGCATGGCTGTTGCTGTGACAAGGTGATCATGGCGATCACACTTACCTGGTGCTTGAAGGAGTTTCATGGACACCACACCGAGTAAAGGTGTGGAAAGGCCCTCTGTGTACAATGAAATTGTAATACCAAGTGGCACCTCACAGTGAGTGTACTGCCCCCAGGAAGAGCCCCCCCCCAAAAAAGGAAACCTATCCAACTGATAATAGAGTATGGGTAATTTCACACCTACTATTATACTGAACCAGCAGGCATACTATGAGCCTCCCTTCTGCATGCTGTTGCACTCTAAGAGAAGCCTAGTCTTGGAGCCCCTGGAGAACCCATTTCAGCAGCACCTCCATGTTTTGGATTGGGGCTCACTGGACAGCTGGTAGACCTTTTTAATAAGATCTACTAGCAGTACAGATAAGGCCCTTCTTGATCTGTCCTATGCAGATAGAGCATACCAGCAATGGATGGTGTGTATCTTAGACCATTTATAGCGCAGAAAGGAGACCCATATTCCACATTGTCCATCAGCCCAAAGGGAAGTGAAGGCAGACTCTATGTTGGTAGAGCCCTTTTTTTAAAAGAAAAATATTTTGTCTCTTCCCCTCTTCTTAGTAACCTGGTCTTGGTAAGTCAACTGTTGGATGGCAAAACACATGGCACTTCTGATTATTTCTAGATTGTGTTATCTCTGAAGAATCATTAACTCCTACAAAACTTTTTTTTGACAGTGTGATGAACCTTCAGTCACACATGTACCATCTATAATTAGATTGCTGCATGGTAGATGCAGTTGCTTTAACAACCATTGAAAACTACTCTTGGGCTGATCCAGATGGCCATGGGGACAACCACATAAATGTCCCATTGCATTTTGGACAGTGTTTGTACTGTGTATGCAGTCCAACATCTGGCAGGACATCTCATGGAATGGCATTTCACTTGTGGAGACTTTCTACAGAATGACAAAACTTTTTTCAAAGCTTCTTCATTTTGACAGGGACCCACTCATCGGATTTCTATCCAGATGGCTCCATCCAGCCCTGTTTGGGGCTTTCTTTGGGAAGACACAAAACGTTCAGTTGAGTTAGTTTTAGATTCAACAAACCTGTCCATCCATCCATCCATCCATCCATCCATCCATCCATCCATCCATCCATCCATCCATCCATCCATCCATCCATCCATCCATCCATCCATCCACATATTTGAGCTCTGCCATCCCAGAGTGCTCAGGGTTAGTATGCCTTTAAAACAATTCAAACTTTTTATATGCAAAAATAATTAGTTCAAATGTAACAAAAATAAAGAACAAAGCACACAAAAAAGTGTCCCATGCCCCATGCTTTCTAAGTTGTTGGACTGTATGGAAAGTTTAAATCCTTTAATTTTTTGCGCTGCTCTGCTCTACTCTAATTTTCCTCTAATTTTTCCTCTAATTTGCTATCAAAATTAGCAGGATCTTCATAAACCAGATAAAAAAGTTTGGATTCCTACATCTAATAGAAGATAGTGGGCAGAGGGGATGAGTTGAGCTTCAAAGAAGCCCAATTTGCCCAGCAAATCTAGGATGAAAAAGAGATTTTTCCTGTACATTTTGGGCTTCAGAGAAGCCAAATGAATTTCCATGTGGCTGTCTAGTAGGCTTCCGTGTCTGCCCGTGAGCACCAGCCTCTATAGGAGTCCCTCAAACAGAAGGCAATCCACCTCTGATGTAGATCAATGCTTCCCAGACTGTACCACATGCAAGCAAGTCATAGCAGAACAGTTTGCTTGCAGCAATAAAATGATCAGAATTCCTTATGCCCTCCAATAACTCCATGTTTTTGTTATTGTCTGTTCTGCTCTCCTCTTCTCCAATAGAAGCAGCTTGTTTTGAGGAAGTTGTTCATTTTTTTTAAAGAAAGGATTGTTTCAAAAGCATTTTGTAAACAAACAAACAAACTGAAAAACATTTCATTACCAATTAGCAGCTGTACTTTAACAATCATTTTAAGAACCATCATTAACAAAGCATCCATTATGGCTTTATAATTGAGAAGAGCAAATGGCAGGCACATGGTTGCTTCAGGGAAGGGGGGGAAATAATATAGGGTTGATTTTTTTTTTACTCTTATTATTAAGGGGTGCAGCATTTCATAAAATTCACAGAGTAGGTCAATGCTTTAGGAATTACCTGTTCCTATTTGTGTAAGAAGGGGAGAGAGTAAACTCATTGTATTCTGTAAAGGCATTATTCACATGAAGACTGAAAACACATGTAGCTTTTCCCCTCCACATCTAGAGGCAATCAGGAGAACCTCACACACACTGGGCCATTCTAAGACAGAAGCAGCACTGTGGTGTACAGATGCTCCATTCCAGAGCATGCTGGGCCATTCTGGGGCCAATTCACACTTGGAGCTTAGTGCATAATTAGTGAACATCTTGGCAAGCACAAGAACATCTTGGCAGGCACAAGAACACCTTGCACCTGCATGAGGCACTTACAACCTGCAAGCATCCCCTGCCTCTCCAGATGTTCACTAATTATGCACTAGAGGTGGAGCATAAAATCGTGCTCTACACATGTCCATACGCAACCCCAACCCCAACCTCACCCATCCCATCCAGCCCATGAGCATTCACACCTCTGCCACTGGGAAGGTCATCGAATGACCCCCTGATGCAACTGTGACTGTGCAGAGCATCAGTGTTGTCATACTGATGGTGCTGATGCACACACAGTCTCAGAGGGTGCCACACTCATGATGGCGGCACCCAGAACAGGTCACAGGTGAGTGATACATTGAGTAGTGATCGCAAGTGCAAATGCTACTCAGCGTTAGGTAATTGCACACCTTTCCCATCCATGGGATTGGAAGGGAAGTGAGAAAATGCCCCAGACCTCCTCAGTGCAAACAGGCCCAAGGTTGTCTGAATCCAAACAAAATCTATTTGACCACTGTAAAATACCTCGTGGCTTGAGTTTGGATTTACGTGACTTAGCCACTACCCATACCTGCAGCCCAAGGGGCAGGATTCATGATGGAAGGTGTGGATCCACCATGGAAGCATGGTTGGCATGGGTTGACAAATGATATTTAACCAACAGCAGCTCCCTGTCACTGTGGGAGCAGAACAACAACAGATTTCCACACAGGTGTGGTCCAGAGAACTGGGAAATTGATTTCCAAATGGTATCCAAGTAGAAATTGCATGAACTGGGCCCTCACCACAGAAAAATAAGTGTCTTCTGGTGCCCAAGCATGGCAACCTAAGCAGCATGGCCTTGGAAATGGCAATGGAACCATCAGGCTCCTTGCCAAGGTTGATTGAGACCACAATGACATTGTCCTGCAGTATCTCCTGCTGACAACATGAAGATACACCTATTGTGTATCGAAAGATGCTTCTTTCTCCTTCATACTGTAGATTCATTTGATGGAAGGATTATGTCAACTTCCGTAGACCGTCCAAGAGTAGTTTTCCAGGCCACCAGGGAGGCTTGGAGACTAAGTGGGAGCTGGTGGATATGAGAACAAAAGAACATAAGAGAAGCTCTGTGGGATCAGGACACAACCCATCTAGTCTAGTGTCCCATCTTGCGCAATTTTCTTCTGTGCATTCTCAAGCAGAGGATGAAGAGTAAACCCTTCTGTGCTCTCAGCTCCCTCCAGATATGAACACTGCACCCCCTACAAGTCTAGAAGTAGGCATACCTTACACCGGTGTAGATGCAGTCCAAATACACAAGGCTCCCACTAATGGAATATAGATGAGATCATAATACAATATCCTTGTGGAACTGTTCGTATTTCGCCCAATACTGCCCCCCTGTTTTAGTTCTGGGATTTCTATGGGCAGATACCCCTTTATCTGATGTTGAAAGCACCAAGCAAATGTAGTTCCTAAAATCTTATTGGTCAAATTGTATTCACCACCATGGGGCCAACAAGAAGAAGCTCATCTCCATATTTTAATATCTAACTAGCAACAACGCAGTCAAAATGGAAATCTCTTTAATGAAGTTGTATTACAAGTCTTTACATTTATGGTTCTATGCATCATAAATAGCATGCTCAATGAATACAAATTCTGACTACTTAGTCGAGCTGGAGCTAAGCAATTAGTAAGAAGAACTCATGAGCTCCAATTTAGCTTGAGAATTCGACAGCACATTTCAAGGATAGACAAAATGCCCAGCGCTTTCTCTCTCTTTCTCTCCCTGGCCCTCTTCTTTCTGCTTTTTTGTTTGTTTTGGTAATCAGCACTCAAGAATGGTGACATTAAATTCTATAGATTTTTGTTTTGTAATGTGCAAAAAAAAAATTCAAAGAAGCTGGAGTCTGTGACTCCTTCCACTGAAGAAACCAAACAATAGATGCTGTGAGAAACACTGAAAATAGGTAATACTCACCTGTGCTAGGGATGCATCAGATGATATAAGCCTCTTTGAAGTAATACAAGCATGTAGAATGGCATTCAAATGCACTGGCACACAAATTCTATTCATTCTGAGTCACCCCTTAACTTGCAGAGATGTTCTTAAAAGGTAGTGTTGGAACTGTGCCCTGGCAGCTATTCTGTGAGAAGTTGCAGGGTGTTATTTTGTCACCAGTGCTCCTTAACATCTATATAAAGTATCTGGGAGCAGGAGAAGGCGTCCATACTGTGAGAACTCAACTCCAACCCCCCTCTCTTGGACTCGTATTAGCAGTCACACAGTCGAGGAAATGGCCGTCAAGCACCCCGGCCCAACTGCCTGCCAATTGGCTGGTGTCCGTGTATGGACTGGACTATACCCCCCTTGCCCAGACGTCCCGCTTCAAAGGCTTACTGCCAAGGCTCCACCCTGAAGCAGTATAATAAACACCAATGTAATACAAACACCATTTACTATATACAAGCAGATAAATACATAAATAAAAAGAAGCAAAGGTCTGCTAAATAGTCCTTAAGGAGTTAGAAAAAACAAGTTACTGTAAATGGAATAAAGCTTAGCTCTCCCCAAGCTAAACCACTGAAAGTAAACTAAACAACTCAAGCCTCCAGCTCCCCTTAACCTGAATGAATCTTCCAGACATTCAGTGAGAATGCTTTTCCCAAAATAAAGAACAAACCCCAGCAGTAAAACCTAACTGCCGTCCAGGAGTCTGACTTACTCAAACCAGAGCCGAGTAGCTCCTGCAGTGTTCCTGTATCTTCCCAGGTACACCCTGAGATCTTCCTCTAAAGAAGTGAGACCTCCTATCTCCTGCTGTCCGGGAAAGCTGCCAACACACCTACAAGCACACAGCTGACAAGAGATAGCTCAGTGAAGGTACAGCCCAAACGACATCCCAAAAGAAGAAATTCGGAAACAGTCCAAGTCCAGGGTTAATGAGAGTAATACAAACAGTCCAGTCTGAGGTCAGGGCAGCCAGAAGGATGGTCAACAGGTCCGTTCCAAGGTCTAGGGTTTCCAAGCAGTCCAGGAGTCAGATACAGCAGCTTTCTCTTAAGGTAAACAATAGTTTCTGATGAAAGGCCTGGGCGTCTGCCAGGTGTTTTATCTTGCACTTTCAGATCCCAGCTGCTGATTATCAACTGCGTGTTTCTGAGCAAGTCTCTTTGAGCGTCTCAACCCTTCCTTCTCTGCTTTCCTCTGCTTAAAGCTAGGGATCTCCGTGCTCTGCTGTTCCATGTCTCCCACATCTTGCTCTTCTGCTGTGGCAAGGCTGGGCTGCTGAACCCCAGGCTCCACTGGGGCTGGGAGCTCAGAACTGGGTCCTGGCACCACTTCAGGTTCCTCCTGCACCTGAGGATGTGAGTCCTCCTCATCCTCTGAGTCCTCCTCCTTGCTGACCATGACACCTGCCTCCAAGCTGAGAGCACAAGGCCTAGAAGCCTGGAGAGTTCATCTAACTCCAGAATGATCTTTCCCCTGCAAAATCTGCCAGGCAAGAGACACTCAGAGCCCTGGACCGCTGGCTTAAATACAGCAAGAACTGGCCACTCTGGTTGGTGCGATTTCACAGTTTTTTGAGACAGCTTCTCCCGCCTGTCCATCAAGTCTGCAAAATCGCAGGGAAACAAACCCGCGGTTTGCAGCTTGTACCATGAATTCATCACACATACCCTGAGCGAGTTCCTGGAGGGACCAATGACTTGGAAGAGTGGGCCAATAAGCTTTGGTTGAAGCTTCGGATGCACCTAAGGATGTACCTTGAATCCTTAGGATGCACCTAAGGTCAGAAATCCTGCCATATACTGAAATGCACTCAGCCAGAAGGCAGAGTTTCCTAGAAAGAGGTCACAGTGTGTCACGTTGTTTCCTTGCTTGTTTATTTAAAACTTTTATATATCACTTCCTAGTAAAAAGTCTCCAAGTGGTTTACATACGTATTCAAAAATGAGGTTTGAAAAGACACCGGAAAACCTGAAGAAACAATAGGCCTTTTTGCACCACGACCTCTAGTCAATAATTAGTGCATCTCTGGGAAAGGCCATATGCACGTCAAGTAGGCAGTTACAGCCTCCAAGCGTGCCCTCCCTCCCCAGGAATGCACTAATTGTTGATTAGGTGTGGAACACAAAATCGTGCTCTACACCTTTACCAACATATACCGAACACTTACCTGAAGCATCCGGCAGCACAACCATTCACAGTTGCAGGCACTCTGGGGTTGTTTGATGTCCCATGCGAGCAAGCTGGAGCCTCAGCTGCCTGTAGACATGACTATGCATGCTCAGAGTGTCAGCATCATCAAGGCAACAGCACTGACACTTGTGCTGTCATGGAGGTACCACTGCCAAACTGGTGGCACCCAGAGGAGGACCAGGCCCCGGGATTGAATAAGTGAGTATCTGTTCCCGGGGAGAGGAAGCCGGTAAAGTTGACTAGCGCTCAAGTGTGAGCTAGTCAACGTTGGGTCATCGTGCTCCAGCGGACAGGAAAGGTAGTGCAAAAATGCCTAATATTAAATATTCAGATGGATGGGGCAATAACTCCTTTTAATCTTATCCTCATTTTCCTCTTAGGTGGTCTTGACTATTTCCCACTTGCTGTGTGTTAAAGTTCATCCTTGTTGAGCAAGCTCTCTTCTGCCCTGCCATTCCAGTCGTTTTCATTGACAATAACAATGATATAAAGGAAGGTCTTTAATGATCATGGTTTATGAAAAGAAACAGAGAGAACAGAGAGTTCTCTGGGCTTCTGCTTGTTAGGTGGAATTTCATACAGTCTCCAAAGTTTTATGTTTGCTATTAACTATAACTGTGTGTCCTTTGTCCTAGATATTCTTTCCCCCCTGTTATCTAGGCAAACTATAAACTATCTAGATGCCCTGTATCATTAGCTTTAAGAGGATAATGCAACATCTAGACAAACAGTGGCTAGCAGTCATGATGCTGCCTATATTTTATCTGCAGAATAAGAACAACAAAACAAAACAAAACAAAAAGCCCACTAATATATGTTGCCAGGCACATAAAGCAAAAGATGGCAATACATCTTGTAGGTTTCCCAAAATGCAACCAACTACTATACTGACAGCTTTCACGTATCTGGCTTACGTGATTCAATTTCGAGGGCTCTGGGAAGAAGAAGGGGAGCAGCCTGGAAGCTACTCCAGTGAGGGCAGTAGCTGAGTGGCCACTACAATGAGGGCAGCCATCAGGTATCAACCAGGTAAGGAGAAGATCACGTGCGGACAGCCCCAGGTGGAGTGGGGGGTGGGGGCTGCGGCTTCCCTCTCACTCGAAAAGGCGCCATCATGCCTTCTCGGGCAAAGGGGACCCCAGCGAAGCCAGCTGCCAGCCTCGCCATGCTGGCTCCGATGGACAGATTATCGGAGAAAAATGTCTGCTGGAAAACGGATCTTATAGATCCATTTTCCTGCAGCATATGTGGAAAGGCCCTAAGTTAGTCTCCAAGTGCTACTAACTACCTTGCTGGACTTTTCAAATTAGACTAACACAGCTATTTCTCTGATATCGACTATCCTGAGATATAATCCAGAAAAATGCCAAGTGCAGAAAGGGCTCAGATTTAAACAGATCCAGGTCAGATCCAAATCAGATTTGGAGGTGTGACTGGTGAAAGCAGGGGATTCAAAGAGCATTCAAAGCAAATTCGAAGTCTAGCACATTTGGAGTGTCTCCATTTGCACAAATGCAATTGTTTAAAAAGTGCAAAGTTGATGGGGTTTGTGTGTAATTGTGCATATCCTTAGCAGCAGGAAGCAGTTCTCTGAGTTATCTTCTCGTCAGGGGTGACACCCATATGAAAATTACCCTGTACCAATTCGTCTTCTTAGCCATCTTGGGAAAACAAAACAGTTGGGAACATGTCCTTGGTTTACATCAATTAATCAGAAATTAAAATTTCACGCCACTAATCCAACTCCCAAACAAATTCAACGACAGCAGTGAAATATAATCCATTAATGATTTGTAATCATTGGATCTCAAGAGAAAGACACACAGAGAGAAAGAGTATGGTCCCAGCATCCGTTATGCTAAGTCTGTAGTTGTTTGTTTGTGTGTGAGCTGTCATTGGCAGAATGACAGGTAGTGCAACCCAGTGAGAAGGGAGGTGGAATAGAAGGAAACAGCTTAAATTGACAGCAAATTTAAATTACTGAGAGTTTTTTCACTATATCTAGCTTTTTTTCCCCTTTCCTACTCTGCTACAAACTGAAAAGGTTCCCCCACATGATAATTTAAGAATCTTTCTTGCTTCTTTCTTTTCCTTACTCTCTCTCTCATGTTCTCTTTCTCTTGCCTTTCAGTTTTTCACTAGGATAATTGAAAGAGAAAGCTATAAAGCAACTTTCCTTGAACCGACTTACTGCTGCTATATCCTGGTAAGAGATATTTGATCTTCCGTTTTCTTTAAAAAAATATTTTTCCTTTCTCCCTCCCCAAATCCTTTCTATGGAACTGTGAGCTTTTATAGATTGAATTCATACCAAAGTGCAGCTAGGGAGAGGACGTCTGAACAGGGAATTGAAAGGTTCAATTGCATGCCATGAGACTTCCTATGTTTACTTAAAATGGCAATATCAGCATTTGTTAAGTTTGGTTTGCTCTCCCTTCTCCAGGACCAGAGAAGACTTCACTGATGGTTTCAGATAGCATTTAAATTCTCGTTCTTTTTAAAAAGAAATTATATCCTGCCCTTCAAATGGTCCCAGGGCAGGCAACAATAATAAAAAAAAATCAAATATTAAAACATAATGAAAAAAATAACCCCATTTTTCTGACCCCAGCCCTTCTTCCCACCCCACCCACTCTCCCTAACAGGACAACATCCCGAGGAAGCTATTTAAAGAGCAAAAGCCTGGGTGAAACCAGGCACCAAAACCTCAAGTGGAAGGCTGTTCCAGAGTCTAGGGGCCACCACAGAAAAGGCCCTCCTGCATGTCCCTATGCCTCATACGTCTGAAAGAGAAGGAAATCCAAGAAGGCCCTCAATGGATATTTCAACAGGCATATTATCCATCCCTTCACCCCCTCCCTTTTTGTTGGACTGGGGGCTGGGAAACAAAGGACAATATATGTGACTGTTTTGATCTGTGTCTCTGCTGTTTCCAAGGAAGTGATTGTACAAAGTTATGTGAACTTTCAGAAAGAACATTTTTTGTCACTTCTCATGAGATCCAAGTTAAGGATGTGCACAAATGTTCAAAACATTCAAATTTCTACCAAATTTGAGCGAATTCGGACATTCAAATTCGAATCAAAGGTCTATACATTTAAATTTAATATTCAAATGAATTTTCAATTGTTTTAATCATTTGTACGAATTATTCGGACATTTGTATGTGTATACGGATATGTATGCATTACATACCTATCTGTGTGGATACATACGGGATGAAAATGGGATGCATACGGGATAAAAACAGGATGCGTGTGGATGCCTACGGGTGCGTACAGACACATACAAATGTTGTCGACATTCATATCTTCAAATATGAATCGAATATTCATACAAATAGATTTGAATATATTTGATTAGAATCAAACGTGAAAACATTTGAATTTCAAATATTTGAATCGATTCGAATCTTCAGATATTTGTGCACACCTCTAATCCAGAGGCCTTTTTGCACAAGGCCTTTTGGAATGCGTGGAGGCCATGCCGGGTTGGAGCATTCACTCCTCTGGGCCGGCCGTTCCATTTGGAATGGCCTCAGCCTGTCCCAGAGCAGCCTCCATGCATTCCACATGTAGAGCCTTTAACTGTGCTCTACACGTGGCCCAGCACGTTCCGGCCTGTCCCTGGCCGTCCAGGGAGGGAAGCGTTCGCACGCCTCCCTCCCTGACAGCTGCGGGACACATCCCCCCTGCCACAATTGGGCAAAAACCAACCCAACAGCTGCCAGGCCCACGCAAATCACTCACTTTGCCGGTCCCAGGGTACAGTCTGCCATGGGTCTGCGCAGCCACATGCACTCCGGTAGACGGGGCCCAGTGGAGCATTTTGGAAGCTGCTTGTCCGAAGTAAACTTTAAAATGTGGTTGCATGCTGCTTGATCATTTTATTCAGTTATTAAACCTTTGATCATTTTATTTATTGATACTATAATAGATTTTGTGGGTGCAAGCTATTTCCTACAGCAGCCTCTTATATTGACATCCTATATGAGCCATTTTCATGACTAAGGTGGGCACCGTATACTGGCAGTGTCAACATGTGCCATGCCCCATCTTGCCAGTCCAGTTTCCTTAGAGGAGGAGAGTGCAGTTTCAAAGGCACAACAGTCTGGACAGCAACCTAGGCACAGCAGTGTGGACGTTGAGAGTCAGGGGCCAGTTTTGGGGGAGCACACAGACAGCTCTGGGGAGAAGAACTCAGATAGTCAGCCCCAAGAGCACCCCTCGCCTTTGTTCCTCTGACAGCAGAAATAGGTGAGGCGCAGATCACAGCGTCTGGCCCAGCTGCACCAACAAGGGTGTGGTGCTGCCTCCCCTACTTAACTGAGCAGTACATGCGGGGCTGGCATTGCAGACAAAATACTTGTGCAACCCTCATCCATGCCTTTGCCCATAATCCTAACTCTTGGACCCTGTTGTGACTCTGCCATACTTCTGGAACCCTGACTTTGGACTGACCTGACACTGACTATTCTTGAGCCCCCAACAGACTGCTGGAAGCATCCGTGTGCGTTTGCCTCGCTGCCTTCACCCACCCGAGACACGACAACGTGGGCTAGAATTCAGAAGCCGAATGAAGTCCTTCACCTCCACACACATTCTGGCCATGAAAATCATCTTTGGAATGTGCCAGGACACACGTCCTCGGCAAAGCAGCTTCCTGGGGGAGGGGATTGGGAAGCGGCAGAGTAACCGCCTAGTTTCCCCCTGCCCCAGGAGGCTGCCCCATTGCTGGGGAGGCTGAGGGGAGGAGGTAGCTGCCATCCGCACCCCCTCCCCATCCGGGTGTGTGTGGAGATGACAGTAGGATAAGAGGGAGGGAGCGATGGAGAGACAAGGCTGCTGCCACGCTGCCTCCCCTCCTCTCCAGTGATCGGGCATCCATGGCAGGTGAAGGCAAACTCCTGCCACCACCTGCCATGGCTGCCCCATTGCTGGAGAGCAGCAAAGGGGCTTTAATGACAGGCAGGGGTGGAGGCAACCTCTACCCCTGCCTGTCATTGAAGCACCATCAGCACATGGGGGAAGGGCTTTGGAAGCAAGCAATCCTGCTTCCACCCTCCCGAAGATGGCGGGCGCCAGCAATCCGTCTCTTCCCCTGACAGTGTCTGGAAGTGTCTCACTTCTGCACGCATTCAGGGGAAGAGACACAGTGAAGACCTGATTTTTCAGGTCTTCAATTTAAGACTGATTTCAGCGGCAAAACTGGTTTAAGAAACCGAAATGTAGATGCGCCTTCTGCAAAGGGTGCTAAAAAGCACCTCCAATGTGGAAGGCATTTAAATTAAGTGTCCTTAATGGGTGTTAACAGCCCCTTAATCCGTTTTAAGAGGCCAGTGAAGAAACACCCAGAGGCGCAGCAGATTAGTAGGTAATTTCCCTGCTGTACAGAGTTTACTTGCATATAAGAGCTAGTGCTGAGAACAGCCAGTGACCCGACCAATAGTACTGGGTCTGTCCACTCCCCTTTCTCGGAAACACCCTAAGTATCCATTCCAGTAGGAACTGATACATCTTTCTTCCATGTACTTATCTAACCCTTTCTTAAAGCTATCTTCCTTAAAGTGATCCCTGTTATAGGACTCTCCCTTGTTGATACGCTGTTGTTCAGCCTATCTCTCTTTGAATTAGTAAAGTCTGCCTTAAAGTCTGCCCAGCCTTTTCAATTTCTGGATTTAATTTGTTTCTTTCAACCACTTCAATTAGAATTAACCAGAGATCTTGAAGGAAAAAGTTATCCTTCCGCACTCTCAGATAAATACATATTATGACATTATGATTCTGGGTGGATAGTTTTCATATACATTTCCAATTATTCCACTCTCAATTGCAAATTCAAATGCTTTGGAGCATCAGAGAGGGGAAGGGTTAAATTAAATGACAAGGGAAATGGTTTTAAAACTCCAGCATACTTGTGTTTAATACATTTCAAAAGTTGAACAAGACTAAAGGGCTTGTTTTCCCAAGCTGTCCTGTGTGGGAGGCTCACCTACACCCCTAGCCGCAAGAAACTACCCACACAATGTGGTTCATCCTGGCGTGAAAATGTAAAATATAATGAGCAGAAGAAGGTGGTCATCAGGGTCAATATGTATTAATTCCATAGACCAGCTGTAATGACTATAATCATAGTCATAACACTTCGTATATTATATTCTATTTTTTATCCTCATGGCTCCAGACAGTCATAAAGAACCAGTGTGGAATACTGAAGTCTCTTTAAACACATGATCATGAGAGATGATGCACCACCAGTCAGATTCCTCTTCTCTCTGTTTCTATATCACAGTGTGGCCCATAAAGGTTAAGCAGTATTACTGCCAAGAATGTGCATTTTCCAAAACAGAAAACAAAGACTGGCGAAGAAGAAGAGGAAGAGGAGGAGGAGGAGGCATTGGCTTTTCTACCTCGCTTTTCTCACCCATTCAAGGGGATTCAAAGCGGCTGACAAAGCTTTCTGTTCTTCTCCCCACACCAGACATCCTGTGAGATAGGTGGGGCTGTGAGAGCTAAGAACAGAGCTGTGACTAGCCCAAGGTCACCCAGCTGGCTTCATGGGGGAGGGCGGAATCAAACTTGGTATTCCCAGATAAGAGTCTACCTCCCTATCTACTAGACCAAACTGGTTTTCTGAAGGTGATCTTTCCTTCTGCAGGTGTTCCACCACCAAGCCTGGCAGTGTGACACTCTTAGGACTTTCTAAGATGGGGTTAAGAATTCAGAATGGAGGCTATTGTATGCATTTTGTCTAAGATACATATTTCTACAAGGAAATTCCCCAGGCTGATTTTTGTATTGTTTTTTAAACATATGCTTAGTGAGATACTTGGATTTCCATTCATGCATCAGTTCAAAAATTAGACATGTAGCTTTGCATTTAGGCATAAGCTAAATGATTTCCTGCACCCTCTCTGTTGAATAGCCCTTCAAGTTCAGTATAAGCCAATGCTGCACATTCCTCTTATATTTTCATATGGTGTATGTGTAAAAGAAATCCATTCTGCACAAAACAAGAATGGACATACAGCTATTTTATAGAGGGGGGGGAACTATGACATAATTGAAGCTGGATGGAAGAAAGAAAGGAAGGAAGGAAGGAAGAAATAAAGGAAGGAAGGAAGGAAGAGCTTCCCAGGGAAAAAAATTGAAGGCTCCAGCTGTTGCTTCACATCTGCTCTCAGAGAAGCAATTGTTTAAATGGTTCTCATGACACCTCACCTGTGGCTATAACAAGACAATTATCCCCAGTCCTAACATCTGGAATTTGATCTGGCATGGCCACTCTTCTGGTTTGTGTATTTTTGTTGCTCATTCATTCATTCAATCATTGATTCATTTGTGAGCATTGCTTCAGAAAGGCTGACACATATACACAATTATACCTGCACTCCTTCATTCTCAGGTGGACACCATCAAACACAAATTATTTTGCTACTTCTTTGGCAACGAGTGACATTAGATGAACAAGGCTGATCTTTTTATTCTCTTATTTAGATCAGACAGATTCAACAACTGGATCAAGGGGCAAATTTACACTTCCCTTTAGGATGTGCACAAAATGGTTTTTGGACATTCGATTCATAAAGAACTAAATGTTAGAAAATTTGTATTCGTTCAACTAGATCCCCTTCAAATGTGGTAGGATTCTATTCGATATGAATGTATTCATATGAATTTGTACAAATTCATTCATATGAAAATACATTCATATGAATTTGTACAAATATACAATACAAACAAATACGTATCCAATACATATCTGATACGGATCCCACATGAACACATACATATCTGATACGTATCCAATAGATATCCCGTACCATACCACTCTGAAATCCACTTTGAATCTGCCTTGATCCTTGTCAAATGCAATCTGGATCCATTGCAGATGTGACTGATGCAGCAGCTTTCCCACCTCCCCAGTTTGACAAATGCTCAGACTATTTGTATATTAATTCACGAATTTTGTAACATTCTATTTGTGTACGAATGTCCAAATTCAGACGAATTTGTACAAATAATGAATATTTCAAATAATTGTGCACATTCTTATTTCCCTTCCTGTCCAGGGGACAAAGTTGCCCATGCGGGTACTAGCATTCACACTGACGACTGCTAATACACACCATCCCTCCCCTCACTCATCTGGACACCCACCTGTCCAAACACCGCCATATTTCTTCACCAGTGCCAGCGCCAGCACCAGGGCATGTCAAGTGCTTGCATGGAACATCAGGTGACCATCCCATCTTTTCCAAACAATGTAGGCCCCTTTCAACTCACCTGTGAATGTTCAAAGTCGTACAATTCATATCACAGACATCACAAATATTTTTCGTCCATATCTACGTTCTGCAATTGCTCCCACCATCTGGAGGCACCCTTTGTGAAGGAAACTTGTTTAATATATTTCTTTTTCCAAAATACCCCACAACCCAAATAAATGCCTGCTCTGTTTTTATAAGCTTTCCACTCTACCAACCAGTAGTCATATACAAGGTTTTTAGGAATAAACTAGGGCTACCGGCCCAGTTTGGAGACTTGCATTGTTGTCAATGCCTATTCATAGCATCATCTATCACTGCAAATACATGTTGCAAGTTCCTTCCTCTGCATTGCTACTGTGAGCGTTGCTCTCCCTACACCTCCAGAGACAGGGAACGATCTGGTAAGGCATAGTATTTGAAGATTGGATAGACCTTTGCACACTGCTATTAGAGATAGCTGGTAAAGAAATCCATGTGTTGGCAATATTTAGAGGGAAATGGTGGGGCGAAGGTTAAGTAAGTCTTGGGGTGTTTCTGCACTTAGCTTCCTGTCTGTTGGATGGGAAAAGTGCATTTCCTACTAAGTTGTACTAGCGTTTCCAATTGGGAATGTTAGTACACATCAGACTAAGCCCACACATCCTGAGACGTTTTCGCACGGGGGAAAACGGAACGCGAAAAAGGCAGCTGCGGACACGTCATCCGCATTGGCCGCGCGCGGCTTGCGTCCCGACGTGTCCGCAGCTGCCTTTTCCGCGTTCGAAATGTAGAGCACTTCGAAGTGCTCTACACGCGTTCCAACGCGGACGAGCCGCCCGCAGGCGTTCGGGAGAAGAAGCGTTCGCGCCGCTTCTGTCTCCCGATCGCCTGCCGGCTCGCCTCCGACGCCGCGCGGCTTTGACAATCAGCTGTTTTTCAAACAGCTGATTGTCGATCTGCCTCCGTGGCTGCCGGCGCGCCCCTGGCCGGCGTTTGCCGGCTAAGCCAGCTTCGGGCGCTTTGACCATTCGCACCCAGACGCTCCGGAACGCGTTTACACGCGTTCTGGCGCGTCTGTGTGTGAACGGGGAAAGCGCCCGAAGCTGGCTTAAGCTTTCCGCCTGAACGCGTTCGGTTTCGAACGCGATTCAGTGCGGAAATGCCTCTGGAGACTAACCTGTGTCTGGGACATGTCCATGTGCCACCATCTTGTTTTCAGAGCCTGGCATGACTGCATGTGTGCTGGCACCATCACTGGAGTGACAGTGATGCCCCACTTATGCACAGTATCCTTTGAGGTCATCTGAGATGCCAGGATGCTTGTGCAGCACCTCAGGTGACTGCTAGCACCAAAAATGGTGTGAATGGTCATGGTGCTGGACGCAGCAGGTAAGGTTCTGGTTAGGGTTGGGATGCATGTGGTGCACAATTTTGTGCACCACTGCTAGTAGACGATAGGGTAATATTTGGCAAGACAGGAGGCATTTCTGGGTTGGAAATGCCTCCTGCAAGTGCAGACGCTCCTTATCAGATGTTACCCTATTGTGTACTACAGGTCTAAGGGCGAATTGGCCCCTGGTCTCCCAAACCAGGGCAGATGCAAAATGTTAAAGTTATAAATACGGAACACATCAGCTACAACACCCTGCCTTTTGCAGGAGTTCAAATCAAAGAATCTCCAACAGATGCCTTGCAGCCAGCATTTGACCAGAGGCCTTTTTGCACGAGGGAGTTTCAAACGTGTGTAGAACACATTGGGACAGAGCGTTCGCTCTTCAGGGGTGGCAGCTCCGTTCCAAGCTGGCTCGGTCCAACGCATCTACATGCGTATGTGTTTCAGAGTACAAAAAAGTGCTCTGAAACTGTCCCAGCTGTACCAGAGGAAAAGCATTTTCACGGTCTCCCTCCATGACAGCTGGGGCCCTCCCAAGGGCTGCCCCAATTGGCTCCCTTCGAGTTGAATGTCCAAACATTCATACATCAGTATTCGTATGAATACAAATATTTCAAGTTATTCATACAAATAATTCAGACATTCGTATGTGCATGGATACATCCGCACTGCATACATATCTGTACGCATCTGTACGGGATAAAACAGGATGCCTATGGGATGAAAGTGGGATGCATATGGATGTGTACAAGATTCATATCATTGGATACATATCGAATATTCATACAAATATATACGCATGTATTTGTATTGGTTTGAATGTCCAGACATGCTTGACCACCTCCTAGACTTCCTGCTGTGTCATCTGTTTTTACCACACTCTTCTCCAAATCAAAGCCCAACCACTACTTCACTTTCTCTCTCTGCAGAGTGAGACCACTCTGCGTCACTCCATCACAGCAACATATAGAAGAGAGCCGAGAAGGTGGATAGTAGCAGCATGTAGCCGCAGACCACACAGTGGTTGAGGGCAGGCCAAGGTGGTAACTGGCCACATAAGCCAACCTGACAGTAGGTGGCACATGCCCCATGGCTGGATATATTGTTAGATTCATTACAGGTATGGTGGCCTTTGTTCCCACACTTGCTACTTGCAGACTGTCATTCTTGTTTTCCAAATGCTCTTCTGAATATAGTAAATGTCTCTCCTAGGGATGTTCATTTATATGAATGTTTTGGAACATTCGTACAAATAAGAACATAAGAACGTAAGAGTAGCCCTGCTGGATCAGGCCACAGCCCATCTAGTCCAGCATTCCATTACACACAGGGGCCCACCAAATGCTCATGGGCATCTCAAGCAGAGACAAGGACGAACCTTAGCCTGCTCTTGAATCCCAGCAAATAGCCTTAGAAGCGCCCCACTTCCCCCTCTCCCCAGCATGAAAGATGCACTTAGGCATCCATTCTCGTAGCCATTGATACATCTGTCATCCATAAATTTGTCTAACCCTATCTTAAAGCCATCTAGACTGGTAGCTGTCACCACCTCTTCTGGCAGCGTATTCCATAAGCCGATGACCCTCTGAGTGAAGAAATACTTCCCCTTGTCGGATCCGAACATTCAGCTTCAGAACATCTGCAACGGATCCAGAGTGAATTTGACATGGTCTGAGAGAAGATTGAAAATTAATTAAGGGTGGATTTGATGCTTTCAGAGCAGATATGTTATGGGATATGCATCAGATATGTATGCGTTTGTATCAGATATTTGTACAAATTTGTCCAAAACATTCATATTGAGTAGAATCCTACCATATTCGAAGGGGATCTATTAAAACATATATGAATTTTCTTACATTCAATTCAGTACAAATCAAATGCAAAAGAAGAAGAAGAAGAAGCTCATTTGTGCACACCGCTACTCTCCCCCCTGGGGGCATTTATTGTGGGAAAGGGGGAAAGGCACTTCCAGGTTTGACACCCCCCAACAGATGATTTCTGAAAGAGTTTCTGGGCACTGATAAAAGTTTGTGAATCATTTGTAAACAGTAACCCCATTTCTTTCTGTTTCTTTTCCCCAAATAGATAACAAACGTGCACTCAATCCATGATCTCATGTCTTGCACATGTCTTCTTCTCACGTAGCAGAATGAACACACCTCAACTAGAGACACGACTGACAGCTATGAATTGGAATTTCCTTATTGCCAAGCCAAGCGCGCACAGGATTTGAGCCCATTTAACAGAGATACCTAGTGTCCCTTCCAAAGTTGTATCACATCTTCTTAACGTGTTTTTTTAATGGGGGAGGGAGAGAGTAAGAGAGCCAAGGAATCCACAAATGCAAGTGTTTACACTTCATTATTTCTTGAATGCATTCAAATGAGAAGCCACCAAGCAGCTCCATCTTCTCTAGTTATACCTGGAATAATCGCAGCTGAGTTCTCATTGCATATGCAAAAGGTCCAATTTAGTGGGAAGTTATTTCTGGCAATGCAGTGCTCAGAATCCTCTATGCTGAGTTACTAATGATGAGGCTAATTCCTTGTCCATTGTTGGCAATCTGGGTAGATCTCCCATGCATTTCATCAATGTTGGAAAGAACTCTATGGCAATGCTGTGTAATCATTACAGAAAACAAGTAAATGGGGCATCGGAGTTTCCTAAATCACCAACTTTGTCCCATTCACAACCAATAATAGAGCATGTGAATATCATCTTGTGTTTTACAGGGAAACAAAGGAAGGGGGGAAAGAAGAGAGAAGTAAGTAGACAGCATGGTAAATAAAGTGGACATTCTGCCACTTAAGGTTTAATTTAGGGATGTGCAAAAAAATTTGAAACATTCAAAATTCAGTTGAATTTGATTGGATTTGGACATTCGAATTCAAATTGAATGTCGAAATTCGAATTTAACATTCAAACAAATTTTGAAATCTTTTGAATCATTTGTACAAATTATTCAGACATTGGTATGTGTAAAGATAAGTATGCATTACATACGTTTCAGTACGCATCTTATTTGTATCTGTACGCATTTGTATGGATACCTACAGGATGAAAACGGGATGCATATGGGATAAAAATGAGATGTGTACGGATGAATTCAGATGTGTACGGATGCGTATGGAGACATTCAAATGCTGTCGACATTCGTATCTTTAAATATGAATCGAAAATCCATACAAATAGATTCAGATGTATTTGATTCGAATTGAATGTGAATACATTTGAATTTTAAACATTCAAATCGATTTGAATCCCAAAAATTGTGGTTGTTCACATCCCTAGTCTAATCCAGCTTCAGTCCACTTTCAGAGTGAGAGAAATACATCAGCAAAATGACAACCTGTTTTTCTGGTCACTTTGCTGATGTGTTCTCTTGCTCTGAAGGCGGACTGAAGCTGGATTAAACCTTAGGTGTGACCAGCCACTGTCCTTAGGATCTAAATCCTCTCCCCTTCCAGTGTCTATTACTCAAATGCAAAGTTTCCCCAAATTTGGAACCAGCCCTTAACTGGAGACATTTCTGCATTAGCAAAGCTTTTAGCCTGCTTATCACAGCATCATCTAACTTGAGGCAGGGAAAAGGCAAAATGAGATGCAGTGGTGAGATCTGCCTCCTGAATGCTCCTTGTTATCTTCACTCCTGATAAACAGTAAGTAGGATATTGAAATGATCTTTCACTCCTCTTGCCTTTTCCACTCTAATCTGCACAAAGAGGAGAAATTTCCTCTAAGTGGAAATATTATTCTAGCAAAGTTTCAGTAGCGATGCCCAACAACCATCCTTTCTGTTTTTGCCATTTGCATCAGGGAATCAGTCCTGGGGTGTGTTGATTCTGCAGTCGATTGCCTGCCTTCATTTTTGCCATACGGGAAAGTTATTTTTCCCTTACAGTCATGTAAAAGATTGACTTGGCAGACTGAAAGATGCTTTCTCCTTATAAGAAACAGCCCCCAGGTCAAGAGCATGAGCAGAGCATGGCCAATGTGGCCGATCCAGAGAAAACGGAGGTACGACAATTCAAGCTGGGACACAAGGAAGCCTGCGTAGGCGTCTGCTGCCACTTCAAAAGAGACTCAGGCTGGATTTGTATTTGCCAGGCTGGCATGGTAGGACAACAAACCAGGCCAGTTAGGAGGTGCAGAGCACTACAAGCACAGAGAATGGTAGGGGGAGAGTCTGACTCGACACCCTGGGAACTCACTCGTGGGGTTCCTCAGGGGTCAATCTTATCTCCCATGTTCTTTAATGACTATATGAAGCCACTGGGAGAGGTCATCAGGAGATCTGGAGTGAGGTGTCATCAATATGCAGATGACACCCAGCTCTATCTCTCTGTGCCATCTGAATCGGGAGAGGCGGGTGAAGTGCTTGACAGGTGCCTGGAAGTGGTAATGGGGTGGATGGAAAGCAATAACTTGAAGCTGAATCCAGACAAGACAGAGGTGCTGCGTGTTACAGGGTCTCAGGTCCATGTAGTTCGGAGATACCCTGTCCTCAATGGGGTTGCAATGCCCTGAAAGGGACAGGTGCAAAATTTGGGGATGCTCTGGGACTCTGTGCTGACGCTTGAAGCTCAGGTAGAAGCTGTGACCAAGAGTCCCTATTCCCAACTATGGTTGGTGCATCAGTTGAAGCCCTTTCAGGATCAGAGATGGCTTGGCCACATTTATCCATGCTCTGGTAACCTCCAGATTGGACTATTGTATTGCACTCTACATGGGGCTGCCCTTGAAGACAGTTTGAAAGCTGCAGACCTGGATCAGACATGCATCACATCAGTCTTAAAAGAGTTGGCTGCTGAATCACTACTGAGCCCAATTCAAGGTGTTGACTTTGACTTAAAAGGCTCTAAATGACTTGGGCCCCAAATATCTAAAGGAACACCATCTTCCATATTGACCTGCCTGTGCCTTAAGATCTGGAGGGGAGGTCCTCCTGAAGGTGGTTGTCCCACCACCCTCAGTAGTAAAAGGGGTGGGCACCCAGGAGAGAACCTTCTCAGTGATGGCCTTCTCAGCTATGGAATAACCTCCCGCTTGAAGTGCATCAGGCTCCTTCACTGTATATGTTTAGGAAGGCAATGAAGACACCCGTCTTTGCCCTGACCTTTGGTTAAATGGGGATACACGTTTCCTTCCCACTTGCAGATGCTGTTGTTTTAATACATACTGTAATTGTTTTAATAATGTTTGATTTTAGATGTTGTAACCCACCCAGAGACCTTCAGGTATAGAGCAGGATAAACAAAGAAACAAATAAAACAATTCCTGCAATAAAAACATATAGGCTTTGATCAGATCAAAAGAAAGCACCAGTGAGTTGGCTTAGAGAAGGCTTCAAGGTGGGATTGTTCACACACCATTCTGGCCCTCCCACCTCTCATGAGCAGTCTTTGCTAGAAAAGGTGGATTAGAGACGGTCTGACCTCACGAGGGCCACACACTGTCTCTCTATAAGGCTTGAACACAGACTGAGAAGGGTTTGAGATGGGATTGTTCATATGCTAGTCCTCCTCCTCCCCTTCTCATGTACATTTTGTGCTAGAACAGGTGGATTAGAGAAGACTTGGGAACAGGAGGGCCGCACACAGTCTCTCTGAGACCCCTCTGAGGTGCCCCTTTTGTTATGTCTGAACGTAGCCATATTTTATGAATATTCTGTGCTGTTAAAAATTGTTCTAGCTGTTGAGACATCCCCCTTTTCTTTCTTAATGGCAAATCACTTAGTGCTGGTTGCCCTTAGAAAAAGCTATCTGCTGAATCATCAGAAACTAGATGAGTCTGTTGTGATGAACTGCACTTGGTAGCTATATGTACAAGAGAAATTATTCATTTTCTTACCATCTTTGTCAAATACCCATTTATCTCAGTAAAGGCATTGATTTCATTGGGTCTACCATGGAAACAGTCCTAGGGTATGAAATTTAAGCTGGAAAACTGTCAACAGACAGAAACAAGTGTGTGTGTGGGGAATCATCTTCATGCAGGAGAGACTAGTGACTTCATCATCAACAGAGTGAGTGAGCGAGTGAGTGAATGAGTATGTGTGTGTGTGTGTGTGCGTGCGTGCGTGTCTTAAGGCTGAGTTTGGAAACCAAATTGTTTGACCTTATGTACCTAAATCTGATTTGCAGGCTGAAAGCAACCTTCTACCTTTTAAATGGTAGCTTTGAAACCCACCAGGTTCAAATGATGAAGGAATGATGAGACCCTTTGAGCTTTCCAAATCATATTGTGGAGAGACCAGACAAAAAAGATCCAATCACAGCATGCCCACCCCTGGAGCAATTGGACAGAGAGCCACAAACATTGAAAAGATCTCAAGTAAAGAACAGATCCACCCTTTGGATGAAAAAAATCACTCAGACTTTGAGATTGAATGTCCCTCCAACATCCAGCCTGTCTCTGGGGAGTAGGGATGTACATGAAAACTTCTTTTTTGTATTTGATTTGAATGCAAGAAAATCTGTATTCATTTGAATAAAGGATCCAGGGGGGATCCAGGCAATTACAGACCAGTTAGCTTAATGTTGGTTCCATGTAAGGTGATGGGGACCATCATTAAAACAAAATTAGCTGGTTGCCCACTCGCCCAATGCTAAGAGATCTCTCTGGAGCTCTTGGCAATCTCTTTCAGTTTTTACTACCCTAGAGAAGGTGCAGAAAAGGGCAACCAGAATGATTAAGGGTCTGGAACACCTCCCTTACGAAATCAGTCTGGAGAGACAGCGTTTAAGAGGGAACCTGAGTGAAGTATATAAAATTACGCACGGTATAGAAAAGGTGGACAGAGATCATTTCTTTTTTCTATCACACAACACTAGAACCAGGGGGCATCTATGAAGCTGATGGGTAGGAGAGTAGGATCTGACAAGGGGAAGTATTTCTTCACCCAGAGGGCCACCGGCTTATGGAATGTGCTGCCAGAAGAGGTGGTGACAGCTACCAGTCTAGATGGCTTTAAGGTGGAGTTAGACAAATTTATGGATGACAGATGTATCAATGGCTACTAGAATGAATGCCTAGGTGCATCTTTCAGGCTGGAGGGGAAAGCAGGATGCTTCTCAGGTCATTTGCTGGGATTTGAGAGCAGGAAAAGGTCTGTCCTTGTCTCTGCTTGAGATGCCCATGAGCATTTGGTGGGCCACTGTGTGCGACGGGATGCTGTACTCGATGGGCTGTGGCCTGATGCAGCTGGGCTTCTCTTATGCTCTTATGTTCTTACCCTGAATGTAGTAGGATTCAAATTCAATGTGAATCTTCCATACCAATTCGATTTGAGTGTTAGATACAAATTGCATACAAATTGTATACAAATCTCATACGGATCCGTAATGAAGCTTTGTAAGAATGTATCAAAACTTTTGATTCAAATTCAAATTTTTCAAAGTTTTCGAATGTGCCAATATTCTATTCAAATTCATATGAATTTTGAATGTTTCGAATATCCATGCACATCCCTGCTGGAGAGCAATCCTCCCAATTCCCTTCAAGCCCAAGCAGAGACCAAAAAATTCCAACTGTGGACTGTGTACGATCATAATTGGAATATGCCAGATTCAGTCTCCTTCAATTCTGCAAAGTGAGAAACATGCTATATAGAATGTCAGCACTGATACTATTCGCAGACAGATACTGGATGAATAATTCCTATTGTTTCCATTCACTGGTCCTTAAGACACAATTGAGCAATGGCAGGTGACATGATAACATCATGAGCATGTTGTAACTATTATTGCCCTCCATGTTCCTCCTCTAAAAAATAATGCAAGACAGAGAGTTGAAGCCATTGTCCTTTACATGCTGTAACATAATTCAGTACAGAGCAAAACTGCTGTAACATGATAAAAAGATTGGGCAGTGATTGAAATAATAGCAGACTATTTAATTGCTAAATTACAGTGGTGATATTATGAAATTGCATATTATATCCGCATTTATAACAAATTAATCCAAGATGATTAAAGGTCTCACAATGAATACCAAATGAATTAACACATGATTGGCTTTCATAAGTGACTCCCCTAACAATTAAGCCATTGAATAAGAGCATTAACTACCACACAGACACAAAAGGCAGATCTCAAAAAGAGAGACTGATGACTCTTCTGAAGAAAAGAAAAAAAAAAGGGTAAACTTTGGAATGTGTCAAGTGCCACTCTATCCAAACTCCTTCTGAACAAGCTTCAGGACTAGTGTCTCCTGAAGTTCAAAAATGCAATATGGAAGACCTTCATTGGTTCCACATCTATGACGCATGAAGTTCCTGTCTAAAAGACTAATATCACTTTGGTAAGAACATAAAAATGTAAGAACCACAGCCCGTCTCTCATGGTGGCCCACCATTTGCTTCCGGGCATCCACAAGCATAAGATCTACTCTATTCTGAATCATATCTTAACTTGCAAAGATGTTCTTAAAAAGTAGTGTTGGGTAATTGCTTCCTGGCTGCTCAGCTGTGAGAAGTTGCAAGGTGTTATGTTGTCATCATAAGAATGTAAGAACATAAGAGGAGCTCTGCTGGAGCATGCCACAGCCCATCAAGTCCAGCATCCTCTCCCACACAGTGGCCCACCAATTGCCTATGGGCATCTCAAACAGAAGATAAGGGCAAAACCATCACCTGCTCTCTAATCCCAGCAAATGGCCTTTAGAGGTATCCTGTCTGCCTCTCCAGCCTGGAGGATGTACCTAAGCATCTGTTCTAGTAGCCATTGATACACCTGTCCTCCATGAATTTGTCCAACACTTTCTTAAAGCTATCCAGGCTGGTTGCTGTCATCACTTCCTGACAGCAAATTCCATAGACCCGATTATTCTCAATCGGGTCTATTATTCTCAAACAAAAAACTTCTTTTTGTCAGTTCTAACTTTCCCGGTAGGATTTGTTTCAAATATCTTTATTAACTTTAATGTACAAAACAAAATATACACCATTTCACATTAAAAACATACACTACCAGTACTAAGTTCTCCCCCTTACCCTTGAAGAATATCTTAACTATTCCCCTATTCATTCTTTCTTTCTTTCTTTCTTTCTTTCTTTCTTTCTTTCTTTCTTTCTTTCTTTCTTTCTTTCTTTCTTTCTTTCTTTCTTTCTTTCTTTCTTTCTTTCTTTCTTTCTTTCTTTCTTTCTTTCTTTCTTTCTTTCTTTCTTTCTTTCTTTCTTTCTTTCTTTCTTTCATTGAGCCAGTTTGGTCTAGTGGTTAGGGAGCTGGTCTCTGATCTGGGAAAACCGGGTTCGATTCCACCCTCTCCCATGAAGCCAGCTGGGTGACCTTGGGCTAGTCACAGCTCTCCTCTGAGCTCCCCCAGCCCCACCTACCTCACAGGGTGTCTGTTGTGGGGAGAAGAATAGAGAAGCTTTGTCAGCCGCTTTGAGTCCCCTTAAATGGGTGAGAAAAGCAGGGTAGAAAAGCCAACTTCTTCTTCTTCTATTATACAGCTCCCCCCCCCATTTTATCCATCATAAGTAATTTTTGCAGTACACCAATATAATAAATCCTATATTCTCTAATTAAGTTAAACAGTAATTGGTCTCCTAAATAATTATACCATGAAATGTTCTCTCTTTAGGTCTCTTCCAATTTTTAACTGTTACCACTTGTGCAGCAAATAATACCTATTGTAAAGCACTATGATCCTGTATACTCATTTTATGAAATAAACAAAGCTCTTTGGACCAAATTATATTAGTGCACAAGATCTTATTAATTTCCACTCCAACCAGAGACCAAAACTTATGACCCTTTCCCATAAGTTGGCTATCAGGGGTAAATTTGCACTTCAGCCCATAGTATGCAATCAGGCAACATCTGGGCAGGTGTGTCTGTACTTGCAGGAGGCGTATACAGCCTACAAACACCCCCTGCCTGCCCAGAGGTTGGCCAATTGCATACTAGCTGTGGAGCACAAGTGCATGCTCCACAAGCTTGCTAACCTTCCCCAGACACTTACTTGGAGTGTCCAGCCAGTGAGCATTCGCACCTCTGCCAGCTGGGAAGGTCATCAGAGCTGCCAATCAAGTGCACTGGCAGCTCCCTCTGACATGATTGTGGCTGCGGAAAATGTCAGCAGCATCATAGCAACAACACTGGTGCATGTGCAGTCGGGGAGGGCACCACACTCAAGATGGTGGCGCCCAGAAGAGGATCAGCTTAGTGCTCAATCACAGGTAAGTGATCGATCATGCGGGGGGTAGGCTAACATTGACTAGCAATCTCCAGAGTGAGCAGTAGTCAATGTTACTTGATTGCACACCTTTCCTGTCCTCAGGGCAGGAAGAGAAGTGCGAAACCTCCCCAGGCTGGACGGGAAAGAAGCGTGATGACCCAACATTGACTAGTGCTCACACTTGAGTGCTAGTCAACTTTACCCGATCCCTCCACCCAGGATTGGCTACTCACCTTATTCGATCCCAGGGCCCGGTCCTCCTCTGGGTGCCACCATTTTGGCAGTAGCGCCTCCATGACTGCATGTGCATCAGCGTCATTGCCTTGACAGTGCTGGTGTTCTGCACATGTGCAGCCATGTCTACAGACATCTGAGGGGCCAGCCCACTTGGGCGGCACCTCAAACAACCCCAGAGTGCCGGGAAGAGCAAACAGTCATGCCACTGGATGCTTCAGGTAAGTAATTATGTAACATTGGTTAAGGTGTTGATTTCATGCTCCACACCTAATCAACGATTAGTGCACTTCTGGGGAGGGCAGGCATGCTTGTAGGCTGGAACAAACTTCTCCACATCTGTATGCTCTTGCCCAGAGGTGCACTAATTATGCACTAGAGGCTGTAGTGCAAAAAGGCCATCTGAGCCATTACTCTATTCACAAATGACTTTCCAGAAAGCATGAACAATCCAACCACTAATGAAGAAATATCCATTTGGCCTTGCAAATGTAAACAAGCTTCATTGTTCCCGGACTGCCAGTACAATATGGAAGAAAACAGGCGGGCAAGCAAACAAATAATAAAACAGGCCTACACTCATAAAATTAAAATTTAGGATTATGCTCAACGTATGTCTCCCTAAATTTGGCAGCTAAAAAAAATGCAAATATGGGAACTCGGTGTTTGGTATTTAAGCTCTAGGGGGATGTCTTCCAAATTAAAAATAGTTTTGCCTTAGGAAAAATTGCCAACAAATTTGTGCATTACAGCCCTCCGGAGAGGCAACTCCTGTGCACGGCTGCCATCGCTGGGGAGGTGTAAATGCTTATCCTCCAGGAAGTGTCATTTTCCAATTATGACAGCCACAGATTTGTATTCATTTATCAATGTGCAACTTACAACTGTGGCTACTTAACACTACAAATCCCTGGGAAAAGCTATGAGATTGTAGGTTTGCATAATAAGTAAGAACTCTCAAGGAATATATATTCCCCACTCCTAAAGCTTTTGCACCCAACTTGATTAGCACAATGAAGAGCTTCATGATTGGAGACAAAGTTAATGTTCTAGTTGGTTCAGGAAGAGTCCAGCTCCCTCCTTGGACTATAGGGTCCATTTTCCACAGCGGGCCTCAAGGGCACAACCTCCTGGAGAATGCGCTGACCCTCTCGGTGAAGAAATCCTTCCCCTTGTCCAATCTGGTTCTCCTACCCATCAGCTTCATAGAGCCTTTCCGCACAGGCTCTAAAAACGGGGAAGGATTTGGATGTGACATCTGAACAGGGAACCCAATTAGGGTCCCTTTGAGGATGCCACGTCTGCACATCAGCACGCAAAACCGGTTGTTTAAACCAGTTTTGCTGCTGAATCTTACCCAGATGTAAGACCTGAAAAAATCAGGTCTTACATCTGGCTTTTTCACTTAAAACGGTTTGGAAGCTAACGCTTCCACACCGGAGGGGGGAAAGCCGGATTGCCGGCATATCCCCAGCTGTCAGAGAGGCAGAGCGCATGCTCTGCGAGTCTGACAGGTGGGCGAGTCCGGCAGCCAGCTTCCCTGAGTTCCCCCTGGCCAGAGAACCGATGATCTGCCGTTCTCTGGCCAGGATAAGGTGGCTCCTACTCCTACTCTCACCCCCACCGCACCGAGACTCCCTCCGACTTACCTCATCATCTCCAGCCCGATTCTGAGGCTGGCAGGGCTGGCGCCAATCGCGATGCGTGTGCTGTGGTCCTGACGGTCCCAGCAGCCCATGACTACAATTCCCAGCAACCCTGGATCGTCGGTTCTCTGGCCAGGGGGAAGGCAGGGAAGCTGGCCGTCGTACTCGCCCACCTGTCAGACTCGCAGAGCATGCACTCTGCCTCTCTGACAGGTGGACATGCACCGGCAGGGCCGGTTTGGGATGGGTGCTGGTGCATTCACACAGCACCCACCCCAATCCGTTTTCCCATCCAGACTGCTGAGCCGCCCCGCGCATATGCGTATGCGCGGGGCCTCCAAGAATCAGACTCTATTTGAGACAGATTCTTTTTAAGAACCATTCAGCCAGAAAACGGATCTTTTAGATAATCTTTTAGATCCGTTTTCGGCGGCATGCGCAGAAAGGCCCATAGAGTGCCTCCTGGTTCTAGCATTGCGCAATAGAGAAAAGAATGTTTCTTTTACATGCTTCAGTCAAGTCCCCTCTTGAATGCCATCTTTCAAGACATTGTGGTAAGGATGTGCATGGCTATCTGAAAATTCAAAAATCTGATTCAAATTCGACAAATATCGACATTCGGATTCAAATCAGATTTTCAAAAATTCAAATTTCTGAATTCGATTGAATTTCAAATTTTTGGAAATTACAGATTTTTGAATAATTCGACTGAATAGATCCATTTATATTGCATACAAATATTGGGTCTAGTGCTGTGTGATAGAGAAAATAAATTTTCTCTATCCACCTTTTCTATACCATGCATAATTTTATATACTTCAATCAAGTACACACCAATCTGCAAACACCAACAATTTGATTGCAATTTCAAACATGAAGCAAACTTTGCACATTACTAGTACACTCTTTTCATTAGCCAGACAGTACCAAATTTGACCTTTAGAGCTAGGAAGGAAAGTCATGTGTTTACTTAGCCTTTTGCTGAAGGATGACAGTGTGCCAAACAAAACCCTTAATAAGGAAAGAGGATGAAGGCTCTTCATTGCTTGACATTTGTCCATTTGTTCAGAGCCATCTTTTTCCTATCTCCTCAACCTACTTTCCTCAGACTGGCTGCATGACTGACTTTAGCCCATACATCAAAACGAAAGTGACAGAACGATTTCTCTACCTTGTTAGATCCCAGCTGGGCCAGAACATGGTGGAGAGAGGCTGAATACACAGCCTTCTATTCCGCCTGTGTTTTCAAAGCTCAGGGGGCAATTTCCCCCACGATCGCCTTTCAGACAATTTGCAAAAAGGGCAGAGTGATGAAGGAATGATGGGACCCTTTGAGCTTTCCAAATCATATTGTGGAGAGACCAGACAAAAAAGATCCAATCACAGCATGGCTTCTGCTATATAGTAGAAGAAGAGGAGTAGGAGTAGGAGTTGACTTTTCTACCCCGCTTTTCTCACCCATTTAAGGGGACTTAAAGTGGTTGACAACGCTTCTGTACTTCTCCCCACACCCGACACCCTGTGAGGTAGGTGGGGCTGTGAGAACTCAGAAGAGAAACGTGACAAGCCCAAGGTCACCCAGATGGCTTCGTGGGGGAGGGCAGAATCAAACCCGGTGTTCCCGGCTCCCTAACCACTAGACCAAACTGCCTCACTCAGGTTGCTGCTGAGTTGTACAGTCCAGCACATCTGGAAGCTGCCAGAGAGATTGTCTTGTGGCAGCCACAGATGGGGCACAGCAAACAGGAAGAGCCAAGTGGGATTTACCTCTTTGCCTTTGATCTCATGGAACTACAATACTTTATATTGCAGTGCATCAATCACCACTTTAGCCCACTAGATGGAGGAGGAGGAGGAAGGAGAAGGAGAGTTGGCTTTTATACCCACTAGTCTCACCCTTTTAAGAGGACTCAAAGCAGCTGACAAACCTTCTGTTCCTCTCCCCACAACAGACACCCTGTGAGGTAGGTGGGGCTGGGAGAGCTGAGAAGAGGGGCTGTGACTAGCCCAAGCTCATCCAGCTGGCTTTGTGGAGGGGTGCGGAGACGAACCAGGAGATTACCAGGAAAGACTCTGACACTCCAAACATGGAACCAAACTGGCTCACCTACCCTACCAGTTCTACCGCATGCGTCACTGTGTTGGTAAATTAGGTCACCGTTAGCACATACGCTTTTAAACTCGCTTAAAATGGGTCAGCAACAGAATGTGTGATGAAATGGCGTGCGCTTGATTGGTTGTTACTTGGTTGTGCCATGGAGCGGTTCAGCTCATTAAACATGTCCCTTTGGAGCAAAGGAAACTGGGTTTCTCTCTAATCTTTGCGCTACTTGACATGAATCTATCTGCATGAAAGGCAGAATGTTGAACGCTCAAGTCCCATCTATGCTTAACTTTCCAGCTTTCCAGCATAGCAAGAACTGCATCGGGGTGGGGGGGGGGGGAGGCAGAAATTTGTTTCCCTATGTGATTTCAATAGTTTTGCATTAAAAGAGTCGACTGGCTTTATAACACAAGCAGTTGCAGTGGGCAGAAGATATATACTGCAATAGACTAGCAGGCCTTTGAGATGTATCTGGAAGGGATTTAAGAATTGGCACTCAAAGGTACAGCAAGTTGTTTGAAAGCTGAAAAGGAACCAGTAGGGGCCTTTTGATGCTTAACTTGTGTGCCACGGATGTTAAGTATAGGGATGGTAGCCGGAATTCGCACTGAAAATGCCAGTCCCGTCCCAAAGATACCCAGCAGTTACCTGAGTGCTGCTGAAGTGTGTGTGCTTCTGTCTGGGAGCATCTACCTCGAAGCATCAATGGCTGTGTGCGCCAGGCCATTGCTATAGCGATTGGATGACAAGGCACACAAAGGCACAGCTGCAGCTGCATCACACTACCTCCCCCCCCCCCCCATGCAGCCTTTGAATGGAAGTAGGTGCGAAGGCTGAGTCTGGGGCTGCACCAGGAGAACCACAGGCACTCCTAGTACAGTATAGCTATTGAAAATGAGGGACGGCCACACATGCTTGCAGCTGCTCCAGAATGGAAGCATGGTGTGCAGATACTCTGGGCTGGAGCATCCCTGGGCCACCCCCTCCTTCAAAATGCAAAAGGGACTTAAGTTCAGAATTTGCACATAAGCGCCTCGTTCTTCAATCTTAAGGTAAGTTTGGGAAACTCCTTCCATGGTTGCTAGGTAAAGCAGCCCACGGCTGCTCAGCCTAAGGATGAATGAAGATGTCCTTCCATCTACTCCCTGGATGGATGGATGGATGGATGGATGGATGGATGGATGGATGGATGGATGGATGGATGGATGGATGGATGGATGGATGGATGGATGGATGGATGTGGAGTCCAGCTGACTGCTAGGGTTTCTTGTAAGAGGGCCAGCTCAACATATTTCTTGGAAGAAATATGACATCTGCTACCAGCATCTGTTGCCTGAGTCAGCTGCTTTGCTCTGTCTAATGATGTAGCCACTCAGGTGTTCCTGGCATTGGAGACAAATGCTGGGCGCTGTAGTCTATGGACATCTAGAGGGCTGCAATGGAATCCCCTGCTCCTAGGAGAAACCCATGAAACATGCAGGGGTCAATGCGGAGATTGATAGATAGGCTTTGCTACTAGATGGGGTTAGCTCTACCATTGGATATAGTGAGACATCTATCTCAGGGAGCAGACGCTAGGCAGCAGAAGTATCCCTTTTATACTAAGGTCACTAGCTCACTTGTTTTACACTTTCTAAGCTTGATCACTGCCTTTAGGTATGTAGAGTAGAAGATGCTTTCAGATGACCATGAATGAGATGTGATTCACACACACCTGGCCAGCCAGTTTCTGCTTCTGGACGGAAGAAGATGCTGGCTTCTGTTTCCACTCAAATAGCAAACTGTGTTGATTTGGCCCTTAGTTAAAAGTAAAATTCAAAGATAAATAAAAAGGTCAAAGTCTTCCTCTTGCATCAGGGTTTTCATCCAACCCATGCTCTCTGGCTTGCCTTCCCTTGCCTTTTGAAAGGAAAAAAAAGGCACAGATTTCATACAATCTTGAAAGGTTTCTGACTTTTAACCTGCATATTCAACATCTTCCTCTGGAGTTGTAGCTTGATCCTGCATTTCCTTTATTAGCCTTCTGTTCTGATTCCTGGCTTCTCCCCACAGCTCCTAAAATGCTTCCATTTTCTGTACAGAAATGAACTGAGCTCCTTGGGGATTTCTGAAGTAGCAAGAGTAACCATGGGTGACTGTCTGCAGCCATTTTTTAATGTTTCTGAAAACATTCCCCGCTGAAAACATTGAAGCAGGGACTTAATGTTTGCCATATGCCATCTTTGCATAGCCAGGATGGCAGCAGGCAGGCAAGCAATCTGATGGCCTTCTAAGAACAGAGACATTCCCAGCCAGTTGCCATTTCATTCATTAGATTTTGTGGTGTGTGTTCTGCCCTGGATCAGGGAACCTGAGCTTTTGGATTTAACTGTGATATCCATCTTCAGGGGATTTGGTTGTGTGAAAAATCACCCTCTCCATGAGTAGGACATCATCATACAGGTGCAGAGAGCCTCATCCTGCACCTTCACTGGAGGTCTTCAAGCAGAGGCTGGACCTACATCTATCTGGGATGGTTTAGGAAATCCTGCACTCAGCAGGGGGTTGGACTCAATGACCCTTGAGGTCCCATCTCTATGATTCTATGCCTGCACGATGACATCACACATGAGGATGAGGAGGCCCTCTCTCTGGTGGTGATAATGACAGCAGCCTCATTTCTGCCAGAGGTAAGTGCCCTATACCATCTCAGTGGGATTCACCTACTTATGAGAAAAGCCTGGGGTCGTCAGATGAGGCTCCAGACAGTCCCAAGCTTCTCAAAGCGGTTTGTATAATGGAGTACCAGGGAGAAGCGTGTAAGAAATGAACTTCTTATGGGCCCTTTCTCCATTAGCTTCCCCATTATCTGAACTAGGGATGTGCGTTAATGCAATTTTTGGAATTCGATCCGATTCAAATTGAATATCCGAAAATTCAATTTATTTCTAACCTTTAAAATTCAAATGTACATAAGAACATAAGAACATAAGAGAAGCCCTGCTGGATCAGGCCACAGCCCATCTAGTCCAGCATCCTGTCGCACACAGTGGCCCACCAAATGCTCATGGGCATCTCAAGCAGAGACAAGGACAAACCTTCTCCTGCTCTCGAGTCCCAGCAGATGGCCTTAGAAGTGCCCCGGTTTCTCCCCGCCCCCCCCCCCCAGCCTGAAAGATGCACCCAGGCATTTGTTCTACTAGCCATTGATACATCTGTCATCCATAAATTTGTCTAGCCCTACCTTGAAGTGATCTAGACGTGTAGCTATCACTACTTCTTCCGGCAGCACATTCCATAATCCGATGACCCTCTGGGTGAAGAAATACTTCTCCTTGTCGGATCCGACTCTCCTGCCCATCAGCTTCATAGAGTGCCCCCTGTTTCTAGTATTGTGTGATAGAGAAAAGAAATTTTCTCTATCCACCTTTTCTATACCAAATTCAATTTGAATTGAGTAAATTTGTAACCAAATTTGATTTGAATTGAGTAAATTTGAATCTATTTGTTTGAATTTTCTATTCAAATTTGCACATACGATTGTCGACAACATTCATATGTGCCCGTAGGCATCCCGTACGCATCCGTACACATCCCGTATACATCCCATTTTCGTCCCATACAGATCCATACAAATATATAGAGATGCGAGAAAGATCCGTATGGGCAAGTGTGCATCATGTATATATCCATACACATATGAATGTCTGAATAATTAGAACACATAGATTCAAAAATTCAAAATTCGTTTGAATGTTTAAATTCAAATTTATAGATTCTGATCTGAATGTCCAAATTTGAATGAATTCAATTGAATTTTGAATGTTTTGAATAATTGTATGCATCTCTAATCCACCCATTGTTCTGATTTCAATTTAGGAGCTCTAGGAGAATTACCAGCTGGGCAGAGTTTCTAAACCTTATTTTAATCCAGATTGTATCTGTCCTACTTATTTTCACTTAAAATAAATGCACCTGCCATCCAACTGGGGTTCTGTGGCTGCCCTCTCCAGTTCTATCACTTTCCTCCCATCCTTCTCTTAAAACAGATAAATGAAAAGCAAGTGTGTTAATACTCATCTGGCAAGAGTTTCCCTGAACACCATTCTTGGATTCAAATCAGGGTGTTTTTTTCCTTGTACGCAACAAATGTTGATTACAAGCAGATTACAAATGCTATCAGATTAACATTTCCCTGTAATACACTGCCAAGAAACCCTGAAGCAGAAGTGGCATTCACCATCCTTCATTTACCGTGGAAACTCCTTTATCAGCTCAACCTGAACTGTTCGTCTTTACAAATTATGTCTCCAAAGTCCTTATTTCATCAAAGGACCAAATCAGGCAACCTGGTTTAAATGTTGTTCGCTTTTCTGGCACTAAAACCCTAGTGGTCACAAAGCAAGGGTTGGGAAACCCACCAAAATTCATTAACTTCTCCTAGAGATGCTTAGCAGAGGATTATTATCTTGAATGGATTCCTGCTATGTTTCAGATGTGAAGTGGCCGTGTTATTAAAAGCCTCTGAGAGACCCAGGAGAACCAACAGATTGGCATTCCTCCTATCTTTGCTGCAGAGAAGACCATCAACCATGATA
This sequence comes from Aspidoscelis tigris stejnegeri, assembly GCA_023333525.1. Classification (NCBI taxonomy): domain Eukaryota; kingdom Metazoa; phylum Chordata; class Lepidosauria; order Squamata; family Teiidae; genus Aspidoscelis; species Aspidoscelis tigris. Next base: position 9,629,044 of record JALMGA010000005.1, read on the forward strand.
ACCAAGGGTGTTTCAAAATCAGCTTCCTTCAAGCGTGTAGCTAGGCAACTATAACCCTTTCCAGTATCTTTGCCAGGAAGGACATATTAGCCACTGTGTGATAGTTGCTTAGATCATCTGAACCTAGAGAGGACTTCCTTTTAAAAGCTGGGAGGACAAGCCCATCTCTCAAAGAGACATTCACCGCTCTCTGAGCCCACCTGGTCATAACCTGCCAGGTAGCTTTTTGCAACCATGAAGGGCAAGAATCCATAAAGGACGGGATGCAGGTTGTCCTTATCCTTACACCTCAGTAATTGAAATTGAAACAAGTTGACTGGGCTAGATGGTTCTTGGATGCTTTCTTTGGACTGTTTTCAACTGTGGCAACAAATCCCTATGGATCTGAGCAACTTTGCCCTGCAAATTTGTTGCAGGCAGATGCTAGGTGGGAACTGCTCTTGCTTCCTCAGGCTAAATCTTAAAAGGCCATTTACCACTTGGATTAGCTCTGGTGGACACCTGCTTGAGGATGCAATGGTGGCAGACAAATAGTTTCTTTTCACCACTTTCACTAGTCACGTCTGGTCAGACTCACAATGGGATTTACAACACCTGCTTTAGCTGTCAATCCTCCGGCTTCATCATCAGTATCTGTAGAGACTCCCAAGGTGCAAGAAGAAGAAGAAGAAGAAGAAGAAGAAGAAGAAGAAGAAGAAGAAGAAGATCCTTATAATCCAGATTTTATGGCTGAAGACCCCATTGTAGACCCCTGAAGGACCCATATGATCTGGATTTCCCTAGCTGTGGTGGAAACAGATGTGTCCCTAATGGGGTCCGTAGTGGAAATGGGGTCATCCAGCTCTCTGTCAAATGGGTCCTTAATGGGTGCTAAAATGGGTACTTACTGCCAGTGGAAAAACACCCTAGAACCCCTTCGAATGTGGTAGGATTCAAATTTAATACGAATGTTTTTCAAATGCTATTTGAATCTGATTTGAATACCTGCTGCCGGTCGAACTTACAAGTCCCCCATGAATCTGCTCTGAATGTGTCAAATCTGCTCTGAATCCACTTCCAATCCTCTTTGAATCTGCTGTGGATCCACTGCGGATGTGGCTGGGCAGCCATTTTCCTACTTTTCCTGAGCCAGTTTGGTCTAGTGGTTATGGAGCCGCACTCTTATCTGGGAATACTGGGTTCAATTCCACCCTCCCCCATGAAGCCAGCTGGGTGACCTTGGGCTAGTCACAGCTCTCTTCTGAGCTCTCACAGGGTGTCTGTTGTGGGGAGAAGAATAGAAGTTTTGTCAGCCGCTTTGAGTCCCCTTAAATGGATGAGAAAAGCAGGGTAGAAAAGCCAACTCTTCTTCTTCTACTTCCGCTGGTTCACGGATGGAATAAAGCTTCGTATGAATGTATAGAAACATTCAATTCGCATTCAGAGGTCAAACTTTGAATGCACCAATATTTGGTTTGAATTCAAACTTCTGAATTTTAACAAATTCACATGAATTTTGAATGTGACGAATATCCATGCATGCCCCTACTGTCGGCACCTTGAGGTATTTATTTTCTACAGTCAATTAAATATTTTGGGAAGGAGGAAGGACCCCTCACCCTGATTTCATAGAAGCACCCTGCCTTCGCTCTAACCGTGATTTCCACCCACCCAGCCTTCAAAATCCCTTCTGGGATTAAAGGCAGGATAACGTTTGGAAGATTTCCCCTTGTTAAGCAGAAAGGTTGGTAACGTGATGACCTGCTGATGTTGAAATTAACCCTGAACAAAAATGTGAGGTTTATTAGCAGCGATACCCTGAGCAGTGCTGCAGCTCTAGCAAAATTCTGAGGCACCGCGGCAGCCCCTATTTAAATCAACCCTAAAGCCATCCTCTCCTAATGATTTGCAAAACTGACAGGTTTATACATACATTTCACCAAGCACATCTTGCCCCTGAGGGCTTTGGAACTGTTCCTTCCCAGTCCCTGAGGGAATTCATGCAAATGTTGAGCTCCACCATTAAGAGCGTTTCAGAGGCTGCCGTCAGTTGGATGCCGCAGCTGAGCTGAGGAATGGCAAAGTGAAGGGGTGGGGAGGGAAACAGATCCTGGGCAGATCATATTTTCTCCTCATCCCCCAGAAGGAATCTTACAGGGGTAAAATCTCCTATTCATTCCAGAAAGAAATGCATATATTTGCAGGCATTCTCTGATGCAAAAGTCTAGGAAACACTTGGCCGGGGTCTGCCTCCTCTAAAGCCTAACATTTTAAAGAAAGGCCATTCTGAAATGAGACCCCCTGATCAAAGCTATTTGCCCACTTGCCTCCTCATAACCCATCCATCATTTTCTCTTTCCCTTGCTTATTCTCTCTTCCTCAGCACCAGCGCTCAGTCATCTGTTCTGTTTACTCATCTGTCCTCCTTAGGGAACTGAGGCCTATTCTCATTTTGGCTGGTAGTCAACAGTTAGTGAACATCTGGTGAAGAGCATACACACATCGACTAGGTGGCTACAGTTTACAAGAGTGCCTGCCCTACCCAAAGGTTAACTAATTGTTGATTAGTGTGGAGTACAAAATTGTGCTCTATACCTTAACCAACATTTACCAAAAGCTTACCTGAAGCATCCAGGGCACAATGAAGGAGGAGGAGGAGGAGGAGGAGGAGGAGGAGGAGGAGGAGGAGGAGGAGGAGAAGAGTTGGCTTTTCTATCCCACTTTTCTCACCCATTTAAGGGGACTCAAAGCGGCGGACAAACCTTGTATTCTTCTCCCCACAAGAGAACACCCTGTTAGGTGAGTGGGGCTGTGAGAGCTCAGAAGAGAGCTGTGACTAGCCCAAGGTCACCCAGCTGGCTTTGTGGGGGAGGGCAGAATCGAACCTGGTGTTCCCAGAAAAGAGTCTGGCTCCCTAACAACTAGACCAAAATGGCTTCCAAACTGTTGTATATGCATTTCTAGTATGACCATTTGCTCTGTGTCCAGTTCTCTGCATTTCGTGGGCAGGGAACATGGCATCCGTGCAGACACTGTGGCAGTGGCAGTGGTGGCCATGCTTGATCACTTGCCCATGCCGTGATCAGACTGCTGATCCCTGGAAATTGTGATCAATTGTCGAACTGGAAGAGGGGTGTTCAATCATGGGTTAGCCTGTGCTCAAACATGCCCCTCTTGCAACAGTGTCCATGCACCAAGCGCAGCAGCAAGAAGGTGGAACATAGTTTACTTAGTTCACATTCCCAGTGTGAATGAATGTCTGTTCCTTCCTCCACTAAGAATTAAACCTCTTTTAATATTTGGTTGCACTTATCTGTTTTTAACCTTGTTTTTTAATTTAGACTGTAAACCAGTTTGGGATCTTTTAGATAATAAAGCAATATATAAATGTTTTAAATAAATAGTAAAGATAATAATAGGGCCACAGTCTCTTCAAAGGGTTGTATATGCATTTCTAGTACATGGAGATGCTCACAAACTTTCATTTTGAATTGAACCATGTTGAACAAACTTATTCAGTTCAAACTGAATGTCAAACAATTTGAAAAACCTCCTGATCTATAAAAAGAAGAAGAAAATCCATTTAAATACATTTTGAAAGCCCTATTTAAAGCACCAGGTGGAGTCAGACTCAAACCAGTCAGAAGCAAGCCAGGTGGACTGATCCATTCAAATAAACACCCCCTAGTTCAGTAAGATTAAATTTAAACCGGTCCCTTTCAAACAGGGGATGATTTAGTCCTATTCAAAGTTTGTTGAACTACCCAGCTTGGTTCAAACTGACCTGGAGGCAAACTGGTTTGATAAATCTCTACTAGGGCATTATGTTACATTTATGACCTGCCTTTCCTCCCAAAAGTTCATTGAACTCCAACCCCTGTCCCCACCCCCAGCAAGCCTGTGAGGTGAAAAGTCACTGACTGGCACACCATCACCAAGCGAGCTTTTCTGGCTCAACAGGGTTTCAAAATATGGACTTCCAGACCCTAGTTTGGCACTCTAGTCATTCAGGCTGCCTCTTGATAGCCAAGGCTTGTTTTTGTGGAGTCTTCATGGCTGCAAAACAGAAATTGTGAACCTTCTGAGGCTGCGCCAGAGTACGTAGGTTTAAGTGCTCTGAAGGTGTCCACCATCATCATAAGGCACCCTCACTACCACCATGGAGACACATGGTGTTGCCAAGAACCACCTATGCACTAGTGCCTTACTAGCAAAGGCTTCTTTCTGGGACCTTTTTAGTACAATGGAGGATCATATTCAGAACTGTCAACTGCAAAGATGGTGAAGGGCAAGACACAGTTGTTGGGCTACCACATTCCCTATGCCACCAAGAGATGGCTCTGATCAGACACCACACACACACACAAAGTATCTCTCAGGTGCCTGTGAGGTAGCTTAGAGAAGGCTTCAGGGTGTGATTGGCCATATTTCAGTCTTTCCGTCTTCTAAACATTCTGTGCTAGAAACATTGGATAAGAGAAGGGTTGAGAACATGGGGACCACATAATGTCTCTGAGATGCCCCTTTTGTTATGTCTAAAACTAGCTTACATCTCCAGGGACAGATGTTGTTTCTCTCTGTCTGTGCAAGGTGATGTCATGCACAGGCATGATGATGCATGATATGTCCATCCCTACCAATAGAGGAAGCAGTAAAAGTGAGTTCCTCTTGCCATTTCCCTGGGATTCACCTTTTGGCGAATTGCTAGTAGAGACGTGCAGAGTTGATTCAGTTGGCTTGCAGTTTGCAGCAAATTGGGGTGTCCACATGGTTCACATGCAAACTGAACCACCCCGTTCTTTGAAAACCTGGTTTGGAATGAACTGAAACCAAGGGATATCTAACAGACCAAGTGAAATATAGCTAAGCAATATGGTTCACTGCGATTCTCTTGGTTTTCATGTGAACCAAACCATAAGAACAACAGAGGAGCCCTGCTGAATCAGGCCACCACCCACAACACCAGCTTGCTCTCTCATACAGTGGCCCACCAATCACTTCTGGGCATTCTCAAGGAGAAGACCAAGGCAAAACTTTCCTCTGCTCTCCCTGCAAAGGGCCTTTAGAGGTATCCTGTCTTCTGCTGTTTGAAAAATACTTTGAACCAAACCAAACCAACCCTAAATCTCAGTTTATTAACATCTCTGGTTCCTAGAGGTGCTAAGGGAAGTCTAAGGTTATCAGAAGAGGCACCAGATAGTTCTGGGGCCCTCCCTAAATAATTTCAGTCCAATTAACTACAGTTTGGCCCATGTTCTATTGTTATTCTATACCAGTTTTAAGGAATTCTGAAAGGTTTCAGGAACACCCTCCTCTCCAATGCAGGTTGTATCCTTAATACATATTTTGCTTTCTTCTGCTGTATTCACTAAGGAGCAGCCATTATATATTTCAGCACAGAAAGGTAATTGAAAGAAAAAATGATTTTATTGCCTGTAATGAAAAGCAGTTCTTATTACTCTTACAAATGACTCATAATTGCAATTGTCTGGAGAACATCTTATCAGCCTGAGTGGGACAGAGCTAAGATGGGCACACAATGGGTTTTTTGTGGGTGGTGATTTTACAGTAGAATTTGCTGCTAATGATCATATAAACCAACACTGTAGGGGCACTGGCCTCTATCAGCTTCATTAGACAGATTCTGATAACATGGAGCAACAGGTTTAGGCTCATACATGATTTATCCGTTAATTGGACTTTATCAGGACTAGAGGGCTGCTTCCGCATTTACCTAGTTAAATCCGGATCTACCTCGTCCGGATTCAGTAAACCCGGTTTAGAGTAGATCCAGATTTACTAAATCCAGATGCAGGGTAGATCCAGATTTACAGCGGTAGATCCGTATCTAATAGATACGGATCTACCCACCCCTGTCCTTCCGCACATGCAGTGGAAGGATGACTTAGATACAGATTTGAGGACACACAGCACCTGCCTCACATCCGTGCTCCAGGGGCCCTCCCCTGGCCTGCCATGATTGGCTCCGCCGGAGCCAAGCATGGCGAGCCAGGGGACTCCTACTTTGCGGCTCGCCCTCGCCCCAGAAGTGGCGGATCACCACTTCTGGAGCCAGGGGGAGATTCTCCAAACCCCTCCCTAGCCCCCCCCCCAGGGGAGAGCCCGAGCAATCCCCTCCTTACCTCTTCAGCGTCGCCCCGATTCTGATCACGGGGACACAGGAGGCTGCGCGCCTGCGTGCTACGCGCCTCCTGACTATTCAGGGCTGCTTCTGGCAGCGCCGGCCATCAGGAGGCTTTCTGCGCAGGCGCAGTGCCCTGGCCAGTCAGGTGTGCAGTTTTTTATTTGATTCCTATTGAATCGAATGCAAGAAAATTTGGATTCATTTGAATAGATCCCCTTCAAATGTAGTAGGACTCAAATTCATACATATCCCATAGGAATCCCATACAAAGCTTAATATGAATGTATTGAAACATTTGATCTGAACTTGAATGTCAGTCTTTGAATGTGCCAATATTTGATTCAAATACGAATGTCCAAATCCGGTCAAATTTTGAACATTACAAATGTTTGTGTGCATCCTTAACTGTGACACATTCCATTTCAGAAATTAGGATTTAGCATTTAACCGTTTGGGGGAATACATTCACACAATTAGTAAAGATGAAGCCTTGTTGAATGCAGTGAGTTTCACTTGTTGGTAAACGTAGGATAGTTCTTTCTTGCAATTCTCTCACAAGTAGTTTCCTCCGAACATTTGAATTTATATTTACATTTGCATTTGCATTTCTATACCACCTTTCCAAACAAAAATATGCCCAGGGTGATTCACAAAGAGGCAAAATACATACAATTCAGTACACAAAAATTCCAAATATGGACGACAGGTGTATCAATAGCTACTAGAATGGATGCCTAGGTACATCTTTCAGGCTGGGGGACAAGCAGGATGCTTTAAGGCCATTTGCTAGTATTCAAGAGCAGGAGAAGGTGAGCGGGTTGGCCCTTGTCTCTACTTGAGATGCCCATGGGCAATTGGTGGGGCACTGTGTGAGACAGGAAGGTGGACTAGATCGGTTGTGGCCTGATCCAGCAGGGTTCCTCTTATGTTACACATTGAAAATCATTACTGTATAAAGAAGACTAACAAACTCTGAGTGTTTTTCCACTGTGACTAAAAATACCCATTAAGTACCCATTAATGGGTAAGTAATGGCATTTTTGTACCCATTAATGGGTACTTAATGGGTACTTCTAGTGACAGTGGAAAAACACCCTATATAACACACAATAATATACAGATGATAAAACACACAATATCAAGTAAAACAGAGCAAAGCCACAGCAGTGCTAATTAACAGAAAATCACTCAAAGATAACAAGAAAGCCCTGAGGCCTTTTCGCATTGGCCTTTCCCGAACGCGTGGAGGACAGCTCCGGACGCAGCATACGCATTGCTGCGGCCGGGTTTCCGTCCCGGCGTGTCCGGAGCTGTCCTCCACGCGTTCCGGATGCAGAGCACTTTAAAGTGCTCTGCATCCGTTCGAACGCGGACGAGCCGCCCCGGCGCGTTCCGGGAGAGAAGCGTTCGCACGCTTCTCTCCCTGACAGCCGTCGGCACGCCAGGGCCCGACTTGCCAGGCCGGCGATTGCGCCGGCGCGGCGAAGCCGGTAGACGGGACCCACCGAATCGGGGTTCCCCTTTCCCGTCTGCCAGGGTCAGTGACCCTGGCAGATGGGACAGGGGAACCCCGATTCGGTGCGTCCCGTCTGTCGCCTCCGACGGCCGCCGGGACATGGCTCCTTCCCGGGTCCGGCAGCCCCAATGGGGCTGCCGGACCCGGGAAGGAGCCACCAGCATCAGCGTCCTGTCGCCCCTTTCTGGGGTGGCAGGAGGTCGATGTTGGGCTGGCTGGGGGCGAGGAACGCCTTGGGTGGCCGGAGCGCATCGCTCCGGTCCCCCAAGGGTCCCCCCCACCCCCATCGAGGCCATCTGCGGGGCGCGAGTGCCCCGCAGATCAGCCACCACCACCCAGTCCCCAAAACCCCCACCCCCAACCACCCTCCGGCCCGGATCGGGCCGATCATCGCGGTGAAGGTGCCCACAGCGGGGCACCTTCACCGCGAAGATGTTCCCCCCCTCCCCCAGGGCCCTGGGAGGACGCGCGCGCGAGGAATCACTTACCTCGTGGCCGTCCAGCGTCCAACTGAGGGTGGCATTGTGGGATCGCGCAAGACGCAGCCCACCTAGCCCCCCTATTGGACAAGCAGTTGAACTGCTTGTCCAATAGGGGGCCTAGGTGGGCTGCATCTTGCGCGATCCCACAATGCCACCCTCAGTTGGACGCTGGACGGCCACGAGGTAAGTGATCGCTCGCGTGCGCGTCCTCCCAGGGCCCTGGGGGAGGGGGGGGGGAAACATCTTCGCTCTGTGGGTGTCTGGATGTAGGCACCCACAGAGCGAAGATGGGCCCGATCCGGGCCGGAGGGTGGTTGCGGGTGGGGGTTTTGGGGACTGGGGGGGTGGCTGATCTGCGGGCTGGAGGCGCCTAGATCCAGGCGCCTGCAGCCCGTAGATGGGCGACATCGGGGCGCGGGGCGAGCCCTTGGAGATCAGAGCCAGGGGCTCTGATCTTCAAAGGGGTCCTGCCCCATAGGGGCCTTGCCCCGGGCCCCATGATGGGTGCCCGGGTGCCCGGGCATCTTCATGCCAGGTCTCGCGGGCCCGATCCGGGCCTGTAGAGCTGGCACGAAGCACGGGGCGGGTGGCTTGACAGCGCTGCCCGCCCCTTGGGTGCTCTCACCCAATGGGCGGCAGCGCTGCTGGCCTAATCCCCGCCCCTGGCCGGCCTTTGCCGGGCCAAGACAGTTCCGGGCGCTTTTACCGTTCACACACAGGCGCGCCGGAACGCATTCCGGCGCGCCTGTGTGTGAACGGTAAAAGCGCCCGGAAGTGTCTTAAGCTGCCCGCCTGCACGCGTTCCGTTTGGAACGCGTTGCAGTGCGAAAATCCCTCTGGTCTTCTTCAATAGGAGCCACAGTTCTTCTACCTTGTGGGAAGTGTGGAGCAAAGGCAGCTTCTGTACAGGTTCAGCATGAGAAACAGGAAAGAAAGAAAGAAAACAAAGCAATGAGGTGGAATGACAAGAATTATATCTGGGATGAGTCTCTTCATCTGGTTGGAGCTGATGGGAGTTGCAGTCCAAATTATCTGGAGAGAAGGATAGTTGATGAAGGATGAAGGCTTAAGCTAGAGAAGGCGATCAATCAAAGTATCCTCGAGGAAGCAGTTGTGCAAGCAGAAAGCAATAACTTTGCAACCCATAATCAGATCTCCTTTCCCCTTTAAAGGCACGATGCTCAAATGGAGTTGAGCACATGCTTACCATCTAGGAAAGATCCATATGTCACTTACTTGTTCTACCATATTGGGATGTTCCAGAATAAAGCATGGATATTCTGCAATATTCATGCTCTGTTCAGGAATGTCCAGATTAGGGATGTGCATGAGTATTCACAATATTCAAAATTCGGCCAAATTCTGTCGAATTTGGACATTCAAACTTGAATCAAATGTTACAATATTTGTATGCTAAATTCGAACAAATACAAATGTTTCCAGACATTTGTACAAATAGTTTGGACATTTGTTAAGCTGGGAAAACATATCGGATACGTATCTGTTCATAGCACATATCTGTTCATATGAAGATATGTATCGAATGTTTGTATGAATACATATGAATAGATTTGTATCGAATAGAATTTTATCACATTCAAATGTGTTACATTCATGCGAAAAGGGATTTTTGAACTTTGGATTTGTTTTGAATTGAATGCCAAAAAAAAATTTGTGCATATCCTTAGTCCAGATGTAGCAGAATAAGTAACTGATGTATGGATACCAGGGATGGACGAATATTATTAATCAGTTTCGCAATTCATACAAATTCCTTTGAATCGAATATTGACTACATTTGAAGATTGACGTTCGAATGTGAAGCGGATGCTTTTATGTCTTGGGTTCAAAGCTTTGTTACATTCACAAAGGTGACGAGGTGGCAAAGCAGGTGCCCTGTCACATTTGCAGCAGATTCAGAGGGAATTCAAGGATTCAAAGAGGATTCAGAGAGGATTTAGAGGTGCAACTGGCAGCAGAGATTTGAGCATTTATTCAAAGTGGACAAATGCCAATTTCCTTAGCATTTGCTTTGATGAGAAGCAAACACACACACACAAAAAAAAAAAACTGTGCACATTCCTAATGCATACAGCCTTAATCATTTTCTAACGATTCTTTTCTGATCCCACTTAACTTTTATATATATTGTGATAAAATCAAATTTAAAATCCAACTTTAAAAAAAAGAATCCTATATATATATAGGATACTTAGATTATAATATAATTATATAATTATATAATTTGGTCTCATTTTGAGAGCCATTGATGGGTAGAAGAGTCAGATCAGACAAGGGGAAGTTTTTCTTCACTGGGAGGGTCATCAGTCTATGGAATTTTGTGCCAAAAGACAGCAACCAGCCTAGATGCCTTTAAGAAAGGGTTAAATAATTACATGGATGAGAGGTGTATAAACAGCTACTAGGATGGATGCCTGGGTACTGCCTCCAGGCCGGAGAGACAGACAGCCTGCCTCTAAAAGCTATTTGCAGGCATTTGAGAGCAGGTGAAGATTTTTCTATTCTCTTCTGCTTGAGATGCCCATAAGCAATTGGTGGGCCACTGTGTGAGACAGGATGCTGGACTAGATGGGCTGTGGCCCAATCCGGCAAAGTTCTTATGTCCTCTCAGTCACCACATCTGGCCAACTCCCAGGTGCAAAAGCTGTGGCTGCTAGTGCACCAACAGATAACTTTAAAGTATTGTCCCAAGCAAAACTAGCCATGTTCCACTCAAACCACAGTGCTGTGGGCAAGTGGTGGCATATGAAGCAGCATGCATGGTGCTCCAGCACCATTTTTCCAGGCTGCATTTCAAGGTATATCACGGACCTTGAAATGGAATATCAGGGCTCCTCTTAAACATTCTTATTTCTTATGGTATTCCTTTTTTTCACTCCTGCTAAAGTAACATTTTGGGCTTGTAAAACATAAGCTGATTTAACAGTGAAATATTTGGCTTGCCTGTATGGCCATTTCGTACCCGTGGCCTCTCCACCAAAAGGGAATAACTTAATGGGAAGGTTGTAATCATGTTTGACAGACATTTTTTAGAATCCTATGTAATGCTCAATTGAAATAGTGGTTTAATTAAACTTTTTTTTTCCCTTAGCATCTTCCTAAAAACTCATCAGCTGAGACTGACATTCTCGTTCTATAGGCCTTGATTGACGGGAAGGAACAGATTGAGTTGGCATGTTCGTAGAGCTCATTAATCTTCCTCAAGTACATACTCGAGAAATGCAGAATTTCCTCCACAAGCTGTTCCCAGAACGGTGCTTCAACTTATTTGCACTGCTGGCAGTCTAATGTCACAAGCAAATAAAGGAAGGAAAGTGCATTATTTTAAGTGCATTATTTTATGTAGCCACTCTGGAGCCCCATCCTTAGGCTAGAAAGGTACGCCACATGGAGCCATTTGGGGTCAAGAAGCTTTTGTTAAAAGATCTTCAACAGCCTCCTGTGCCAATTAAAACTGGATGGCTTGATCTTTTACTGATCTGTGGCATTTTCACATCTGTCATACATAAAAATCCATTCCATACCATTTGTGAATTGATACATAATTTTAAGAACAAGCACAGAAATGTGCACATTGAATCTACCTCCTACCACTTACGTCCTGCCTGCCTGTATCTGTCTGTCTGTCTGTCATCTATCTATCTATCTATCTATCTGTCTGTCTGTCTGTCTGTCTGTCTGTCTGTCTATCTGTCTATCTGTCTATCTGTCTATCTGTCTATCATCTGTCTGTCTGTCATCTCTTTGAACCTACTCTCTTATGAACATACTTGATCAAAGAATGCATACTTTTGCTTGCAATTCCAATATGTAATTTTGGTAAAGCTCTTTGGGACCAGACCTGTACCACAGCTTTTACAGAATTGCCAGGTGTGGAGGATGGCTACATTGGCTGGGAGATGCAGATTGTCATGGACAGCCAGGAGGAGGATTCAGAAGATGAGGAGAACCCACTTCCTCAGGTGCAGGAGGAACCTGAGGTAGTGTCAGGGCCCAGTTCTGACCTCCCAGCCCCAGTGGAACCTGGGGTTCAGCAGCCCAGCCTTACCTCAGCAGAAGCACAAGATGAGGGAATCTTGGAACAGCAGGGCATAGAGATTCCTAGCTTTAGGCAGAGGAGAGCGGCAAAGGAAGGGTTAAGAAGATCCAAAAGACTTGCAGAGAAGCATGCTGATAGCCTGCAGCTGGGACTGTAAATAAAGCACCGGGCAGACACCCAGGACTTTTGTCAGAATCTATTGGTTCTCCCTTTGGGAAAGCTGCTCTATCTGACTTGGAATACCTGGCTATCGTGACTCCGGACCGGACCGTGACGTTGCTCTCTGGAACCCTGGACTTGGACTGTTTATTGACCCTGCTCTCTGGACTACGTTTGCTGTGGTTGCTGTGTGTTAGAACAGCCTGGACAAGTAAGCTTAAGCAGTTTCTTATCAGCTGTGTGTCGGTGTGTGGCTGCCAGCTTTCCCGGACACAGATCATGTGTGGGGGTACGACAGGTCACAAAAGTCAAATTCATAAATGATTGACAGTGTTGATCTTTACAAAATCATTGCTTGGGTGTACCCTTGGCCATTCCACATTGGCCCTTATTAGATCATTTATTCTGGAAATACAAAGATGCCATCCACAAACTAGTGTGAACTATGTAGGGACTCCCAAAAAATGCTTTGTCCACATTGGATGTTGGAACCCTAGAGCCTGGTATAGTACTAGAGCTCAACATCAAGATCTACAACTGGTCCAGGGCTGGTATACCAGACCTCAGGGATACATGGAACCCATTTTTTGGTGGTATTCCAGAAAGTGTCATTAGGAGTACATCTCCTTGAAAATGGCCAAGAGGAAAAGAAAATGCTGCAGCTGATGCTCACATAGGTACTTTTTTTTTACTTCAGAGTATCAGACTTTTCTTTGCATGTACTGCGGAGCATCATAAAACCTGTCTGGCAGGTTGAGAGCTGCTCCGCAATACCTGTGAAGTATTTATCCTGTCTGTATGCAGTTTATGCCAGCACTCCACAATCCGAGTAGTTCACCCCATGCACATATATTTCCCTATCCTTCCCCAAAATATGTAACTTCTCTCAGCAGGTACACAGGAAGGCACAAACACATCCTCTAAATAAATGCAAGGAGGCACAATAACCAAATATGGCTGGCCTTATTGGGAGGAAAATGCAAAAAGCTCATTTGGCAGAGGGATAGAAAATATACTGTAACAGAAAGTCCACCAACGTAGTGAGGCAAACGGGAGGAAGGGAACATTATATTGGCTGCTTTCCAAGAAAGCTTCTGTGTGAGGAATTTGAGAGACAATGCAGTATGCTCAAAAGCCCTGAGGAAACAGTATGACAGTGATAAGAATCAATGTACAAAATATGACAAGTGAGATCTCATATATACACACACACATACACACACACAAAGAGAAAGGAAAACTATGAATAACCATAGAGGCCTTCAGAAACCAAGTTAGCCATCATAATATAAAAGCTTTCAGCAACCTGTTGCTAGATAATTTAATTTCAGTGACCTCAGACCTTCAAACTGAGAATTAATCATACATCCATAGACATACAAATACACTGTCAGGCAGAGAGATGGGCAGAGAGATAGGCATGTGGGTACCAGCACATGAGTTATGCACATAAATGCACATTGAGGCTGATTACTGATAACTGCCTTCAGAGACAGTGTTTTGTCACCACACAAATGCTTGAGCAACCTGCTGCCAAACTGTGCTGTCTCAAATGACTGCAGATCTTCAACTTGCGAATGACCTCCTCTAGAATTTACCGCTGAGATATGAAAAGAGGAAAGTCTTTGGAACCTTGAACTGTGGGAAAGACTTCCAACACCACCCAGTGCCCCCGGAAGATAACTCATAGTTTTATTTCCCTGGAGAGATTGCTTCAGCGATAAGTGACCCAATCATCTCTATCTTCTCATTCTATCAGTTCTGCTAATCTATGAGAATTCACCAAGATGGTCTAGCAATGACCGAATTATTTCCACGGTGATCAATCGCATGAAGCATTTAGCAAAAATTCAGCAAACAATGTTCTCAAACATACTTTTTAAAAGGTTTTGTATCCAGTAGTGGTAGACAGAGGGAAAGTGGCTCTATCAGATCATGCCAGACTGTTCCACTGGCTATTGTTCAGGGTAATTAAAATAGCAGCATTGACAAAGGTATGTAAGAATAAAACAGATCTCAGCATCTTAACCATTTCAGTCTATATTTACCTGCAACTGAAGGAATTAGCAAGAAAATCAAGCGTGTTTTACATGCTGCAGTGATGGATCATGAATTGCCAAAGACCTGCATCTTTGTTAAGGGCAAGAACAATGAAATTAAAAATTTGTTTGCTGCAGTGAAGTTTCTTCATTACTTCTCTCCCATCATTTCCAAATCAGGGCATGGAGAATCACAGTGACATCAACATGGAACAAAAGATTACAGAGCATCTTTAGATTTTGTGGACTAAAACCCTACATTGGTCTAGAGGCCAATTCACACTTGGTCTCTTAGCATGCAATTAGTTAACATCTGGGCAGGTGCATCTGCACTTGCAGGAGATGTTTACAGCCTACAAACAACCCCAGCCTGCCAAGATGTTAACTAATTGCATATTAGCTGTGGTGCATGAAGATGTCATGGTCAGCCAGGAGGAGGACTCAGAAGATGAGGAGAACTCACAGCCTCAGGTGCAGGAGGAACCTGAGGTGGTGCCAGGGCCCAGTTCTGACCTCCCAGCCCCAGTGGAGCTTGGGGTTCAGCAGTCCAGCCTTGCCACAGCAGAAGTGCAAGATGTGGGAGACATGGAACAGCAGAGCACAGAGATCCCTAGCTTTAAGCAGAGGAGAGCGGAGAAGGAAGGGTTAAGATGATCAAAGAGACTTGCAGAGAAACACGCTGATAATCTACAGCTGGGACTGTAGATAAAACACTGGGCAGACGCCCAGGCCTTCTGTCAGAAACTATTGGTTTTCCTTTAGAGAAAGCTGCCATATCTGACCCCTAGACCTTGAATACTTGGCTACCTTGACTTCAGACCGGACTGTTGCGTGGCTCTCATAAACCCTGGACTTGGACTGTTTCATGACTTCTTCTCTCTGGACTACGTTTGCTGTGCTGCTGGAGGAACTGCCTTGGGAAGTGAGCTGTGTGTTTGTGTGTGTGATGGCAGCTTTCCTGGACAGAAATTGTGCACCACAAACAACCCAACCATCCCTGATCCTGACCAGTTCCTCACCTTTTCCATCCATGCAATGACCATCTGCACTATTTAGTGTGTGAGGGATCATCTGAGGTGCCACGCAAGCGAGCTGGATTAAATTTCAAAAAATTTGCCACTTTGAGAAAACAGGTGGGAGGCCAAAGGTGTTTTCGCACCAAGGCGGAGATGCCTCAGAACGCTTTCTCCCAAACAGGTTGAGAACATTTTCCCGTTCGCACGAGGGCAGGTAAGGAACACTTTGAGAACAGTTTCCTTACCTGCCAGTGAGAATGGAAAAGTGTTCTCAACCCGTTTTTTTTGGGGGGAAGTTCCTATGGACCCCATGTGGCCAGCCTGGGTCCCTTCTTTCCCTGGGTTCCTGCTCGCTCCCAAACCCCATTTCAGGCTCCAGGGGTGGGCAGGAACCCCAACCAACACCCACCTAACCCACCCCGGGGCTGCACATGTGTGTGAATGGGCCTTACCTTCTCTTCCCAGCCTGAATCGGCTAGATTAGGCCAGGGCATTCTGAGGATGCTTGAGGGGGTGGCCCCTCATTGGCTGGGCACGTGCCTGGCCTCAACTGGCCATCTGAGCATTTGCAGGTGCCTGGCCAATCACACCCCATGACTCAGGAGGTGGGGGCATCTCAAGAGTGACCAAGTGGCAGAAATATTTGCCTGACATGTCCCCTGGGACATTTTTGCACTTCCTTTCTGGGTGCTGCCATTTTGGCTGTGGCACCGTCCACGACTGTGTCTGCAACACCCCCGTTGGTTTGATGATGCTGATGCTCTGTGCACATGCAGTCGCAGTCACATCTGTGGTTATCTGAGGTGCCACTGTGCTTGTGTGGCACCTCAAAGGACCCCAGAGCCCCAGCAGAAGAGCAAATGGTCGCTGGCTGGATGCTTAAGGTAAATGTCTGGTAAACTTTGGTTAAAGTGTGGAGCATGATTTCACGCTCCACACCTAATCAATGATTAGTGGACTTCTGGTGAGGGTGGGCACACTTGGAGTCTGTAACAGCCTGCTCAATGTGCAGATGCTCTTCACCAGAGGTTCACTAATACTTGACTAGAGGCGTAGTGCAAGTAGGCCTCTGGTTATCTAGAGGGGTGTGTGGTGACTCAGCCCAGCCCTCCCCTCCTTGTCCCCCGCAGAGCAACACAGGAAGGAAACGAGCTGCTGAGCACCGCAGTCGCCTGCCAGCTCCAGTAGGGCTTTATCTCAAAAAGTTCCCTTCAATGGCATCCTGCTTTATACGTCTGGGCATCAGACTCCCTTAAAGCAGCAGACTGACTCTGGTAATAAAACAAACACTTAAAGTTTATTGTTACGAAAGGATAAAATAAAGAAGCAAGTTTGCAGTTTGGCTTAAATGTCCTTTAGTTGCTTAAAGGAAAGAAGTTGCAAATAATAAACTGTCCCATTCCCTTCACAAAGCCCTACTGTAAGCAAGCAGTGTCTAGTAAGCTCTACAGTAGGTCCAAATAGTCCTTAGTCCCTTTCATGCAGTGGGTTAAGTTCCCAAATAATGAAGATTGCCCTGCAGCAGTCCTGTTCAGCTTCCCTGGGCTCTGCTCCACTCTGGCTCCAAGTGGAGAGACACACACACACACAAACACACATGTTCTAAACAGTGCACCCCGATCTCCCTCTACCCAAAAGGAGAGACATTCCTCCTCTCTTCTCCTCTCTCACCCGAGATGAGAGGCCTACACACAGGCAGTTTGGAGTAGCATTCCCTGATCCCCCTCTACCTAAGATGAGAGACCAAGAGGCTGCTCCAGCAGCTGCTTTTATAGTCCAGTATTCAGCACTGATGATTGGATCACTTTGGCCATCTGACGTGGCTCCTGCCGGTGGCCACGCCTCCCTGACAATGGCATCGCTGGGGAAAGCCCACCAAATTGCCCCTCTCTCCCTCATGGAGGTCCAAAAGCCCACCAAATGGCTGCTTTCCCCTCCTAGCTCTGCCGCAAAGGTCACAGGGTGTCTTAGGCTCTTCGCAGAAGCAGCCTCTGTTGTATTTCACATGGAGGCTTATCTTATTCTCGGGACCTGAGGTTCTTTGAACTGGAAATACTGGGAACCGAGCCAAAAATCTACAGTGCAGAAAGCATGAGTACTACTTCTGAGCCCTTGCATTTCCCTTCGAGCCGTAAAACCATGAGCGAGCCATTAAAAAGTGTAAGAACAGCAACATCCATTTAGAGCCCTCTGCTTCTATTGCAATCCTAGCTCTGAGTGGCAACATTGGCTCTCACTTTACTTGTTGGTTCACGAGCCTATCTATAGACCACAAAGGGAGACATCTTTTCCATTCTGCATCGTTTCCTCCACAAAAGTTGGATTTATCAATGGAAAAACTTGTCATTTTTGTGGGCACTTAAGGCAAGCAATTAAAGCATTCATTTTAGAATTCCACATCTGCAGATCTTTCAGGAAGGCAATGAAAACTAAAGCACAGGGCGTTCAGAGACAGACAAAAGAGGCGTAGGTGGCTGTCAGTGAAGAATCTGTTCCTTTTTCTGATGCAGTGTTGCTTTGATGAGGCAATTTAAGCTTGAAGGAGGGGGGGGGGATCTGATATTCCAAATTGCAGTAACACCTGAGATGCTCAGGCTCTCTCCAAAGGGGAGAGGAAAACGCAGGATCGTCTTGTTGATGTCCCACAGTTGCCTCTTGCCATCACTGCCAGATACCAGACTGAAATTGTGAGGTAATCCTAGGACCTTAACTTGTCTGGTGCTTGCTCCAGCAAAGGTGTGGGAAAGCCCTGCCCGAGAGGAGGAGGACCTTGCCATCCCTTCAGGGATGGTGGTCTAGCGGTGGCAGCCTAGACCACTCTGCCCTCTGGACTCTCCAGCCTGGCTGGACACTGATATCTTGGTGGAGATGATTCTTTGTGGGACTGGAACCTTTTGTCAGCTGCTTAAGACTCCACTTGGCCTCAGCTGCCTCAATTTTTTATTATTCTTATTCTTATTCTTATTCTTATTCTTATTCTTATTCTTATTCTTATTCTTATTCTTATTCTTATTCTTATTCTTATTCTTATTATGTAAAAACAGCAGTTACACACAGCAAACGAGATCACTATCCTGGATTTTGTATTATATCACTAGTCGGGCACTTCCCAAGCACCTAGGACTGCATGATGTATCGGCGAATTATGTGAGCAGACCCCAGTAAAGTCGCTTTTTGTAGCTGGCAGATGGATATTTTGTCAATGCCAATGGTCTTTAGGTGCCCGCTGAGATCTTTTGGCACCGTGCCCAGTGTGCCGAGGATGACTGGGA
Source organism: Aspidoscelis tigris stejnegeri (assembly GCA_023333525.1). Classification (NCBI taxonomy): domain Eukaryota; kingdom Metazoa; phylum Chordata; class Lepidosauria; order Squamata; family Teiidae; genus Aspidoscelis; species Aspidoscelis tigris. The sequence goes on from JALMGA010000005.1 coordinate 9,647,712, forward strand.
CCACTTTCACTGGTTTTCGCCAGAGTCGCTGAAGTTCAATTCTCAGTTCAATTCTTCTTCTTCTTCTTCTTCTTCATTGTTAGTAATAATAATAATAATAATAATAATAATAATAATAATAATAATAATAATAATAATAATAATAATAATAATAATAATAATAATAATAATAATAATAATAATAATAATAATAATAATAATAATAATAATAATAATAATAGAAAAAGTGGTTCAAAACGAACAGGCAAAACTACTTTGGGACTTCAGGCTTCAGACTGACAGAAAACTGGAGCATAACACCCCTGACATTACAGTTGTTGAGAAAGAGAAGGTGTGGATCATCGACGTTGCTATACCAGGTGACAGCAGAATTGAGGAGAAACAGTTGGAGAAGCTCACCAGATATGAGGACCTGAAAATTGAACTTCAGCGACTCTGGCGAAAACCAGTGAAAGTGGTCCCAGTCATCCTCGGCACACTGGGCGCGGTGCCAAAAGATCTCAGCGGGCACCTAAGAACCATTGGCATTGACAAAATATCCATCTGCCAACTTCAAAAAGTCACTTTACTGGGGTCTGCTCGCATAATTCGCCAATACATCACGCAGTCCTAGGTGCTTGGGAAGTGCCCGACTGGTGATATAATACGAAATCCAGCATAGTCATCTCGTTTGCTGTGTGTAACTGTTGTTTTACATCATCACAATAATAATAATAATAATAATAATAATAATAATAATAATAATAATAATAATAATAATAATAAGTAGTAGTAGTAGTAGTAGTAGTAGTAGTAGTAGTAGTAGTAGTAGTAGTAGTAGTAGTAGTAGTAGTAGTAGTAGTGTGTTTGTTTTGGCTTATTTTCCAATATTTTGTATGACATGCAATTTTTATAATGTATCTTCATTATAATGTTTTGATTATTACTTTACGTTGCATATTTTTCTATTTGTTGTAAACTGCCTTGGGCAAAGGCAGTATACAAATAAAATGGAAATGAAAAAAATGAAAATACCCAGGTATTCTGATGGTGGAAAATACCTGGGAATACACAAATGAGTGCTCCCCACCCCCATGTTTTCACGGTGGGTCTTTTTAGCCTCGTTTGCTCTTCCTACAAGATAAATCCTGGACGCAAGTCCTGAGACAAAGGACTTGTTCACTTTGGCGTGGCCATATATGGCGTGGCCATATATGGCGTGGCCATATTACGGAACATCGCTCTCTCTTTTATATATATTTTTAAAACAGGAAATACAAACATTGAATTAAAAACATACAAACTAGATGACATCTATAGGGTGATATAATTTGGGGGGGTGTTTTTTGTTTTTAATGTATATTAGTAAACAAGAAAAGATGAGCAGCTATATGAGAACAGAAAAAAACCAAAATAATACATTCACATACATATTTGAACCTCCTCCCGCCACTCCTAGGACAAGAGCTGTTTGCCTCCCTCTTACTCAAGCATGCATGAGAAAAGGATCCACTTCTGATTAAAGACTTAAGCTTTAAAACAGGTACTGTTTCTTTTTTCTTTTTTTTAAAGGTAAACAATTTAATAAAACCTCAGCACCTTATAAATCTATATAGGGATCTATTGTCCGCGTATTAGTACAGACTCTAGCAGGTCTCAGCACAGCAAGGGCCTAATCTAGTATACAGTCCAGAACAAAGCCAAGTGCAAATAAGCCCAAAGTGGGCAATATCACTTAAAACATGTCTTGGGAGTTGTTTTTCCTGCAATAGAGATGTTCTGGGATTTCACTGCTATATCCTGGAGCTATGTGGAGATCGCCACAGATAAGTGTAGCAATCTCAGGTTACTGTAGGTGTCCGGTTATTTAAAGAACATTTTGTAACTAGGGTCAGTTCTGCATTTGTCGGAATGAGCTGGTCTATGGGCTCCCCTTCTTCATGTATGTGTTGTCTAAGACACGCCCCACCTCTCCTAAAATTCTGTATTCACAGAGGACACAGTGTAGACCACCAGACCAGTATGTGTGTAGGTCTAGAAGGGCGTATAGAGGTCTAGAAGGGTGTACAGATGACAAACCTCCATGGTCCAGTATATCATGAGGGAACCACTTCTGTTGCACAACAAGGTGCACCACCAAAATTGGCTCCATAGAAACTTCAATGAAGGTTGGATGTCCCCACCCCACCCCTGGCATCCCAGCTGTCCCCCCTGTACCTTTGGATGTCCCCCAGCTGTCCCCCCTGTACCTTTGGATGTGGCCATGCCTGCAGTCTCTGTGGCCTCTGCCACCATTTGCATGCACCTCTGAGGCCCAACTAGGACTTCTGGAGGTGTGAGAGAGGGCGGGAAGGGAGGGAGGTTGGTTTTCCTTCATGCACAATCATTCACTGGATGTTCACGTGTGAAGACAAAGCATCAAATCAAAGGGGGGAATTGGCTTTGCGCACATCCCTAGTTCATTCAACATTTAAATCACTTTGGAGAGCTTTTATAAAAACTGAAGACAACTAGGATAACAATGATGTCAAACTAAAGAAGCAGAACAAACCAAGGAAGAAGAGCAATGACATTCCCAGTTAAGAAGATGAATCTTCAGGAGTTGATAAAGCAAAGTAAATAAACAAAACTAAACAAGATAATGCTATAGTGCTGAATATTTGTAGCTTGTGTTAGAATGCTGCAGAACATCTGCAGAAAGAAAATTCTGCTCAGTTAACTCCCGCAATGAAGCAAGCAAGGATGATCAGTGCTCTGTTGCTACAAGTGGCAAAGAAGAGGACATCTAAGAATTTTCTTTTTCTTACCAGCTAAGATCCCTTCTGCAGTCACCCCTCCACAGTCTGAACCAGTAGGTCTGGACCAGCTGGCCTCAGTTTTGGACCATGGAGAGGCGTGGTCTGGGACTGCACTGTCTGCATGGTGGCACTAATCCAGCCCAGCTCTCACACCAGCCCCAGTGCTTTGACAAGCTTTGGAGCCTTGGTCCCTGGGCTCAGAGGTTTAAGAACCTTTGTTACTAGTATCAGAACCACAAGAGAATCCATTCAGATGATGCACTTGTATGCTTTCATATGCATTTGTATGGAATTCATAGGGGATTGAACCTTTGTATCAAATAGAAATCCTACCACATTTGAAGGGGATTTATTTGAATGAATATGAATTTTCTTGCATTTGATTCAATAGGAATCAAATACAAAACAAAAACAAAAACCAACAAACTCATTTGTGCACATCCCTGGACTGCATCAGTGTCCCATATAGGAAAATGCTTCAATAGGAAGATAATGATCAGATCATGTGAGGTACAAGGCAACTGTTTATCGAAAGGGAAAGAGTCAAGATCAGGATAAAATGAAGCCTGTTGAGACATTCTTAGAGATACCTCTGGTGAGGACTCTATGCAGGGGTTTTGCCAGACATCTGCTGGTAAATGGGCTACACAAAACAGGACAGCAATAATAGAGCTTACTGTGGAGTGGAACCACTTCAGCCAATGGTGCTAGTCCAACAAGACTTTGCTGATATTGACATTATTGTGTCTGGCAAAATCTTCTAATTTTCTTCTTTCCAAGTAATGAGTACCACATGCCCTCATTCTGCAACCACTTCAGAATGTCATTTTATTTACATAAAAAGGACTCTTACAGTCCATTATAAATGACCCACAAAATCAATTAAACACAACACACTTTAAAAGATGAGCACAAAACTGGAGGCTTGGCAAGGTTCAGAATGTTCATTTAATTACTCCATTATGAATTAGAAACCATTAAGATTGCAATCTTTTCATTGATAGGCATTGTATGAGCCACCAGTCAAAAGACTGATTTTATTAAACCTGGGGGGTGGGTGGGGGAGAGAGAAATAATGTTGAACTCTTGGGGCCACTGACACTGAAAAGTTTTTCCTGTTCCAAAAAACTGACAGGCAAAAACTAAGGCATGAGTTTAAGCATTTTCATTTTTACAACACTATTCATGGGGAATAGAAAACATTTAAGTGCCTCTGTATGAACAACAAAAATCTTGCAGCCCAGCGATCCAAATCTTACACACAAAGAAAACAGAATACTTCAACTGAATAGTTGATACATTTTATGATTATCTTATTTTGCTTAATTTACAGTACAATGTACAGTATATTATCAGACACAGTCAAAGGTTTGCACTTTGGGTGAATATGAGGCTCCAAGCACATACATAATATACGTAAAATTGCCTTACTGTCTTCCAAAGCATCTGAATGTTTGCCCTTTTCTCAGATGTGAAATCATAACTCCAAGGGCAACTCATTTTGTTGGGGAGGATAAATGGGACAGGAAGCTATGGAGGTTTGTAGCTAATACCAGCCTGGAAACAGGTACTGTGGATGGAAGACCCATCAGGGCCATGGAAACCAGCAGACATGCAGCCAATCAATAGTGAGCATTCATCATTAGGAAAGGCCAAGACAAGGGATGTGTACGAATATTCATAATGTTTGTTATATGCATGAATTCGGACAAATTTGGACATTCTTACACAAATTGAATGCTACAACATTTGTATATTAACATCTGTATGAATATGAATGTCTCAGAGCATTCATATGAATAGTTCGTACATTTGTTAAACTGGGAATATGTATCAGATATGTACCGATATGTATGCGTTTGTATAGGATACGCATCTGATATGTATCTGATATGTATGTGTTGGTATTGGTAGGGGATACTTATTTGATATGTACATGTTTGTATAGGATCTGTATCAAGGATCCATATGCATCCAAATTGGATATTTGTACAAATCTGGAGAAATACATTTGTATCGAATAGAATCCTACCACATTCGGAGGGGATCTATTTGAACTAATATGGATTTTCTAACATTTGATTTGTTAGCCAAGGCAAAGGAAGAAATATCTTATTGTAGGGCTCTCAATATGGCAAGGAACAAGGATGTAACAGATGTTCCCAAAGTCCTCAACTTTTCTTATTCAGCTGCTTCTCTGATTTTATAGATTTCATCTGACAGGACTTCAAAAGTGTTAAGGCAATGATAGAAAAGCTTGCTTTGTTTTTGTGTCTTTTGATTGTGTATATGTGTGTTTTATTTGTCTGGTAGAAACCAAGTGCCCAGAAATGTGGTGACTACCAAGAGGCTTAAGACTGTGGTGTCAAGCTGGGGCTGAATGTTCTCGACGAAGCACTTTTATGTAGACATCTCTTGGAGATGGGTTGATATAGGTGCATGAATGGAGCTAGGGTTTGAATTCCCATTCCAATTCTGCAACTCCAGAATTTTATTCTAGATGTTAATTCAAAAAATTATATTATCCTCTATCCTCTCCATCATTACCCCAATTTGCACAAACCTTGTTTCTAAACTGTTCACACATTGGGAGAAAGAGGAAGAATGGCATTTTATTACTGAATTTTAAAGTCACCATGTAGGTTTGTTAATGCGAGGTTTCATCTCTTGGGTAAAATTGAGCTCTTCAATGGATTACTATTATTATACCTTCTTCCAAGTTGTCCATCATAGAATACCCAAGGTCCATTTCATGGATTCAGACATAGATTAATTATACTTTAGGAAGAGGCCACTTGCCTCGTCTACTCCCTATTTTAAGCCAATTACCGAAAAGGTGAAAGGTTTGTCCTTATTAACATCAGCTAAATGAAACTTTATGTAGACTGCAGACTGAGTTATTCTGCAAGGCATGTTCATCGTTCACATTCTGACACCTAATCTTCCATATTACTCAGGGTCTTTTTTTGCTACAACCAATCAGAATTACTCACTCACTTTCTCTCCCTTCCTACCTGCCTCCCCACTCCTTCTTTCCCTCTCCTGCATAGTATGTATTTAAATAATGAGTGATCTCCAGTGCTTTCCCTAGACATGATAATCACTGTTAATAAACATTCTACCCTGGAAGGAACTTTGCTCTGACCATATAATAGAAGGTTCAATCAAGAAGTTCATAGTAATTGCTGCTTCTTGTTGCAGAGATGGTAAATCTTGATCCCTATGGGTGACCATCATGGAATTTAAAGACAGGGCAGTAAAAATTTTTTTAAAAAATCCATTTTGGCACTTGTGCATTACTTTTCCAATGGTGTAGTAATGATTTGAGGCTCACACGCAGGATGGTTGTCAGGTGAAAAGAGAGTGTTCTTTACTGAAGATTTACAGGCTTTTTATGCCCAGTTACAGAATACATTTCTCAATGGAAATTTCCCCCCGGGGTGCCCATATTTGGTTACAAGAAGAGAACTGGACTGAACCAGTAAATGCAAGGATATGGTGTAGGGCCAACAGAAGCCTGTCTCTGTGCATGTGGATATCTCGTGTCAGCATACTTGGATGCTGCATATTATTTACATATAACGTGGAAATGATAACAGATGTTTAGACTCCTTGTGAGAGATATTAGGAAAGCTACAGTGACCAGGAATGTATCCTTTGTCCTAGTTGCTTTCTTAGCAAGAGTTGCTTTAGCTGAGATGGGCAAATTGCACCCCAACATCCCCACACAATGGTTTCAACTGACAAAGACTTTGTTCTTTGATTCCATATAAACGGTGCATCCATGAGCAAACACAATTTCCCTAGTTTTACCATCAAAGACATATGGGTGGAAGAATTTTGTGCCCAGATGTGACTTGCTATCCTGCCTAGTTTCCCTATGATGAACAAATCCAGCAATGTCCCATTTAAAATATACAGAACAGAAATTCAGATGGGGCGGATGCACCTCACTCAGAAGTTTCACTTGAACATGAATTCAGCTATATGGTCTCCTGGTTCTTGACCATCTTAACTAGTGAAAGCTACCCAGCAGTGTAAGACAAAGTGGGTCCAGAGAATGCCGAATGCCTCTTTGAGAGATCCAATGGTGTTCCAACATCTCTTACAGAGGAGGTGGTGTACCTCCTTTTCAAGTATACAGAACAGTTCAACTACCACACAGTAGAAGGTATGGGAAAGCCTCCAAGAGAAAGACAAGGGAAATGTGGCTGTCAGTTCTCCTTGATCTCTCAGCAGTGTTTGGTACCACTGACCATGGTCTCTTTCTAGAAAGGCTACAAAGTTGAACAGTTAGGGAGTTGGAATTACCACATTGTGATGGTTCCATTTCTGCCTACAAGGAAGATAACACAGTCTTGCTTAATACCTTGGAGCAAACTCAAGAGTTTCCTCTGGCATGAGTCTTATCTCCCATGCTCTTTAATATCTACATGAAGCCACTGGGAGAGGCCATCATGAGATCTGGGATGAGGTGGCACCTAGATCTATCTATGTGTTCTTTCTGGATCAGGAGTGGTGTTTTACGGGCTTGACAAGTGCTTGGAAGAAGTTATGGGCTGGATGAAGAAGTGTGTGTCACAGGGTCCATGAAACAGGTTCTCAAAGGGATTGCATTGTCCTGAAAGCGACGGGTGTGGAAACTGCTGGAGGTACTCCTTAAATGCTACCAGCGCCTCCCCCGCCTAAAATGAGGCATTTATCACTGCCCAGATGCACCCAGTCATACCATTTTATCCTTGTGGCCCACTTCAGGACCTTAGGAATATAGATTCTAAAATAAAATAAAGAATGCACAGGGACTAAGGAAACAAGTAGTGGCCTGGACCACTGCAAGTTGATTGTCCACTTCCTCAGACCATAGTATTTGAAACTGATCCAAAGTAACAGGACCAAATCACGCTCCAGATACCTCCACTAAACTATGGAGGCCAATTCCAAGTGAATTTGAGCAACTGTCCTGAAAATGCTTCACAGTTCATCAAGGAGAGCCTCAAAAGGTCCCTTTCTCACCCACTTAAGGGGACCCAGAGTATAAATAAATTGTATCTTATAGCTAGATGACAAAAGCTGTTCAACCACCTGGAATAACTCTGTGGGACAGCCATTTGGGGATGTAATGGAGGAAGAGGGGGGGGAACATTTTCACCACTGCCATTGCCACATGGTAGGCACAGGATGCTCTCTTGGTCTAGTGGTTGGGGAGCCAGACTCTTATCTGGGGATACTGGGTTAGACGCCACCCTCCTCCATGAAGCCAGCTAAATGACCTTGAGCTAGTCACAGCTCTCTTTCTGAGCTATCACAGCCCCATCTATCTCACAGGGTGTCTGTTGTGGGGAGAACAGAAAGCTTTGTCAGCTGCGCTGAGTCCCATTAAATGAGTGAGAAAAGGAGGGTAGAAAAGACAATTCTTCTTCCTCCTCTTCCTTCTTCCTTGACTTCCTTCTTCCTCCTCTTTTTGTGTTTGATTAGATTCACATTAGGGTTCATGCTACTAGAGCTTTGACAGAAGCACTGGAAACTCCTCCAAAGCCATAAGTCTCCAAGGATGGACCATCTAAATATGTCCTTCAGCTCTGCAGTGAGCAACTGACGCCATACACCCAAAGTCATCAGAAAATGATCTGTCAATGACAGTGAACTCACAAGTCCACCTACAAACTGATCGTCAGTCTCCTACTCTGTAGACTAGATCAAGCATATGTCCTGCAACATGAGTTGGACCCATAACATGAAGATTCATGGCTGACAAGGAAGACCATGAAATCCTGAACTGGCCCATCAGGCCCATTGAAGTTCCCCAGGGCCACCATGTAGGGAGCCTCCACCACCACAGCATCTACCAACTCAATGGGAAAGCTGTTGGACAGCAGAGAACAGCAACTCTGTTCTATCTCTTTGGCCCAACATCAAGAACAATATCTCAAACCCAGTCACAAAACAGATAGTGTGTCTGATGAGAGAGACAGTTTCATTAGGAACTGTGATGATTCCCACACCCTGCTGCACAAATTTAGGCTGGTGCTGTATCAGATATCCAGGGTTAAAGATGAGCAGGACTGAGCATCCCGCCCAGGTCTCTGTAATACATACCAGCTCAATCTTTTCATCCACAATTATGGCATGGATTAGTGAAAGAAACAACCTCAGGATTTTTCAAATTGTGAAATTTGGAATTATTGCTCATTTTAGTTGCCTGTATTATTTTCCTTCTTTTGTCACTATGGTGGAAATGGGATGGCAGAAGGCGCTTTACTGGATGTCTTACCAATGAAGTCGAGATGTGTCTAGTATTGAGCTTTTGGTCAACAGGAAGAATGGAAAGGCATTGCATTGATTGGTTCTCTGGTAAGACCTATTTCCTTCTTCAGCCAGATCAGAGCTTAAAAGTCCTGCAGAAAATGATTAATAATTCCCAGAGTTGCTTTGAGCTTGGAGACATAAGAGATTTCATATCATCCTGAATACTGAACAGACTTCTCAAAAGCCCTGGAGAGCAAGGAGCATAGAGATTAGTATACAGTATAAATAAATGCATTTCTGTTCTCCTTTTAAATAACCGTGATTATTGTGAAAGGCTTTCATGGAAAGAAAAAAAATAATTCTTTGCAATCAGTAATTGGAGTTTTGACACCCCGCTGGCATCCCACTACTAAAATATTACAGAAAGAGAGGTCAAAACAACACAACTTAACGAAATATATTCCCAGCCACTACATTTAAAATGTAGCTAGGGATTTTGTGGGTACCATAAAACCAGCTGAGGTACAGAAGAGAGAAAGTCCACAGAAATTGAATTGTAGCTGTGTTGAACTGCTGAACATGATTTACATCGAAGGAATGCTGATCAAATTTGCAGATGACACAAAGCTAGGAGGGGTTGCTAACACTAGGGAAAAGAAAAAAGAGGATTCAGAAAGATCTAGACAAGCTTGAACAGCGGACTGAAACTAAAGGAATGATATTTAACAGGGACAAATGCAAAGTCCTACATCTGGATAAAAAATGATAAAAACTAATACAAAATGGCAGGAATCTGGCTGAGCAGCAGTAGAAGTGGGAAGGATCTAGGGCTGTGTCCCCATGCACATTTGGTACAGTTCTGAACGTGGGATCGGCAAGGGGCATCCCCATGCGTTTTGGATTTGGCCCGCGGAAAGCGGACCAAATCCCCCCAAACCGTGCCACAACAAGGCCAAATTTGATACCTGAAAATACAAGTCTCGGCACAGTTTGGGGGTCCGGCATGCATTGGTTAGTGATCTGATCCCGCGCATGGGGACAATCGCCGGCTATCCAGGGAGGAGATTGGCACTCACATCATTGGGAAGTGGGGTGTGCTTGCCGTTCCTGCCCTGTGCATTGGAGATCGCAGCTGCTGACATTTTAAAATCCTGATCGCCAAGACAGGCAGGATACTGGCTTAATTTCTGTCCATTTTCCATGGAAATATTTCCAACCTCATTTCCCGATTGCCAAGGCAGGTTGGATAATGGCATGATTTTTGTTCCAATTCCAAAATTTTCAAACCCCATTTCCCCGATCGCCAAGGTGATCATGAAATAAAGACTTGATTTTCTCCCCTTTAAACTTGACGGGTGTTCTCACGGTTCCCGGTGGAGTGGAGGTGTGCAAAGCACCTAACTGCCACTAAACCTCGTAGCGGCTTTTGGTCTTTTAAATTTATAAATTTATTATTATGAAGTGAGATTTATTTTAACTTTTTTCCCGTGCCTCCGAGCCCAGTCCTGGCTTTGAGTGTCGCTAAGGGAGGGGGAGAGGCAGCACAGGGGATGGGCTGAGGTCAATCTGGCTTCCAATGAGGAGTGAGGGGACGGAGAGGATGCACCCTAGGTGTATTATTTGATCACAGGTTGAACATGAGTCAACAGTCTGATGCAGCTGCAAAAAAGGCAAACACCATCCTAGGATTTATTAAGGGGAGCATAGAGTCTAGATGCTCTTTACCTTGGTCAGAACTCATCTAGAGTACTGTGTCCTGTTTTGGGACCCCAGTTATAAAAGACATCGACAAACTATAACAAGTTATTTTCTCTGTCACACAACACTAGAACCAGGGGGCACTTTATGAAGCTGATGGGTAGGAGAGTCAGGTCTGACAGGGGGAAGTATTTCTTCATCCAGAGGGTCATCGGTTTATGGAATTTGCTGCTGGAAGAGGTGGTGACAGCTACCTGCCTAGATGGCTTTAAGGTAGGGTTAGACAAATATATGGATGACAGATGTATCAATGGATACTAGAATGAATACCTAAATGCATCTTTCAGGCTGGGGGGTGAGCAGGACACTTCTAAGGCCATTTGCTGGGATCTGAGCTCAGGAAAAGGTTTGTCCTTGTCTTTGCTTGAGATGCCCATGAGCATTTGGTGAGCCACTGTGTGTGATAGGATGCTGGATGAGATGGGTTGTGGCCTGATCCAGTAGAGCTTCTCTTATGTTCTTATATTCAAAGGAGGGCTACCATGTCCTATTATCATTTTCACAATATGGGAGGACTAGAAACAATGGGATGCAACTTCAAGGAAGGCAATACAGATTAGACATTAGAAATAACTTCATGACAATGAGGGTGATCAGTCAGTGGAATAGGCTGCCATGGGAGGTAGTGAGTTCTCCTTCACTGGAGGCCTTCAAGAAGCGCCAAGACTTAACATCTGTCTGGGATAGTTTAGGAAATCCTGCATTGAGTAGAGGGTTGGACTCGACGACCCTAAAGGTCCCTTCCAACTCTATAATTCTATGATCCTGTCATTCTACATAGGTATAGCTTTAAGGTGGGGTCTCCAGATTGCTTTCAAAGAGACCCCCTGTCTCCCTGATTCAATGATTGCTCTTTCTGCACAGATTCTTAATTTGGATTAAGGGACTATGTAGTAAGAATCTGGATGTTGTAGTAACCTGCATGAGGCCATACCCCCTTTAAAAGGCAAAAAGAGGGCTACCATATGGGCCCCAGAAGTCTTCCAAGCTCATTCAGGGAAGTGGACAGCCTCTCCCAACAACAATGCTGGACCAGAAGAGTCTACCCCATCAAGATGTCTTGGGAGATTTATGCGGCATATGATTACAGCTGACACATTGATAGTCTTGAGGCCAATTTGCACTTGGGTCCTTAGGTGAACATCTAGGCAGGTGCATCTGCACTTGAAGGAGACAATTACAGTTAAGTACTCCCTGTCTTTCTAGATGTTCACCTTTCCAAATTGTGCACCACAAACTCACCGACCCTTACCCCACATGACCAGAAATTACCTGCAAGCGTCCAGTCAGTGACATTTTGTACCTCTGCCAGCTGGAGAGGTCATCAGATCTGCCATTCAAGTATGCTGGCAGCTCCAGTGTCCGCCTGATGCAAATGCACAGAGCATCAGCACTGTTGCAGCGACAGCTCTGATGCACCCGCAGTCGTGGAGGGCACTGCACCCAAGATGGCAGCACCCAGAAGAGAAGCAGCACGGCAATCAAGCACAGGTGAGTGATCAATCATGCATAGCAGTGGGCTGTCGGCGACTAGGACTCGCAAGTGTGAGCCCTAGTAGTCAAGAGGCCTATTTGCCCAAGGGCCCCTGGGGAACTATTAGGCAAGCCCTGGGACAGAGCATTTGCTCTGCAGGCCGAGTGGTTCCATCTGGAACTGGCCTGGCTTGTCCCGGGGCAGCTTAATTGCGGCCAGAGTATTGAGCATGAAATCATGCTCCACACCTGGCCCAAGCTACCCACGGCTGCCCCAGAGCTCTCCAGCAGGGAAGGCATTCACACTCTCCCTGCCTAACAGCTCTGGACCCCACCCCAGCCCACAGCCATTGGGCCCTGTGGGTCCACCAGCTGGCAGCCCTTCTCAGGGGCTCTGCGAGGCCAAGCCAGGCCCATCCTCAGGTCCAACAGGCTCCTGCTGGCCTAATCGTGTCATTGGGACTCCACAGGGACCCCCTGGGCACTCACCCCCACCCAGGGGTCCATGCTAACCCCCATCCCCATGTGTGTGACTTATCTGGTCAGCACCCAGGTTTGAACTGGCAGCCCCTGTGGGAGGCGCTTGCCAAGTTTGATCCTCAGCTTTGTGTGCAAGCATGCGCAGCAGCCTGCGATTGAGCTGCGGCACAAACCTGCGCACAATGCCTGGTTCGATTGCCACATCGAACCTTACAAGTTAAGGTTAACACCTTGACTTGGGTTCACAGAAGTGGCCCTCAGATAAGGCTGATATTTATAGTGAATCAAGTTTGTTAATGTAGGGGCCTTCAGACTCAAGGATCTGCTGAAAATACTTCCTCACTAGCAATGTGACATCTCTGAGCTGACAAAAGAATAATTGAAGACATATTTATGAATCTCAGCATTTGTTATTTGAAGCTAGCCTATATGGCCTTTCCAAAAGAATGAGACAATAAACCAGTATTTAACTTAACTCACGGCAACCTTATCTCAGACTCAAAACGTTTTCAGTCCTCGGAGTTCGCACGGCAGTTTGGCTTAACACCCTTTCCCCGTGTTAAACCACCCCAAAGCATGGTGAATCTCAATCCTGATTTCAACAGGTCTCACTCTGGATCGTGCGCTTGAAACGTTTTACATTTTTTACTGTGTGGACAGTACCGTTTTAAGGGATGAGAATTCATGTTTAGGCTTTCCCTCTCCCAATAGCTTGCTTCCAAAGACAGTGATTTCAGTGTAAAAATCCACTTAACAGTGATCACTACACTGTAGTGATGGAACCACTTCACACCTTGATGGTTGGAATAACAATGTTGCAATTTTGCGCAATTCTAGAAGATCTGACTTTAGAAAGGGAAAGGAAGGGAGGAAAGCAGCTGAATGTGAATGTTTAAAGCAAAGGGGCTTTAGTTGCTGCTGCTGCTGTGTGCCCTGAGCAATGGGGAGAGGAGGGGAAAGAATCGCTGGCTGGCTGCCAGCTGCCATTTTTCCTCCATCCATGGAAGCGGCAGCCACCCAGCCACCCAGTTAGGCTCGGTGAAGGGGTCCCTTATGGGTGGCATGTCCATGCCAGGAGGAAGAGGGCAGGGCAGCCCCGAAAAGCGGCTTTTAAAAAGTAGCCACTTGAGCCCTACCTTGAGTCACGTACCCCACGTACGATCCTCAGAATCCGGATCCAACGTGATTAAGTTAAAAGTAATGGGAACAGGCAAATTCGCGTTTGCATCCGGTTCTATTATTTCGGTTTAGGGAAAGCGAAATAAGCTTGCTGTGGGGATTCGCCCAGAGAGAAATAACTGGTTCTCCATTTTACTCTTAGAGAAGCAGGTATATCAAAGCCCAGCAAAGTGTTCACAGTCCAGCTGATGAGCAGCCCTGAGATGTTCTAGCAGGCTTGCATGTTTGGAATTGACTCAAATCAGTTTGAGCATCTGTTTCTTTAAGCACTAAATAGTCTATAGGGAGCGAAATACAGGTTAATCAAAATAGAGAAAGCAGGTGTAAGTACAGACCTTTTCCATAACGGAAAATGAAGTAGAACTAGTAATTATAACAGTGAACAACCTTTCAGTGTGGTCAATAAGACAGGAAATTGGCTTATAATAATGAAGTAGTCAGCCATGAACCATCTGTTCATACTTGGTTCCCCAGAGCTTCTATGGAGGGGAGAATCCAACACATTTTCTGTGCCAGGACCAGCATAAAGATGGACAATGGCAGAGAAAGTTGGTTTGCTGAAATGATTATATATGGCCAGCATATCCTCCTCCTCAGTTTATCTGTATGCCATCTTTCTATGCTACACTCAGGGCAATTTACAAGCAATTGACAAAGTACAGAGAAATTATTGACTGGAACACAAAGCAAAATACAATAATCACCTATCAATATATAATGTACTATAAAAGACCATTGCAAATAAAATCCAAGAAAAAAAGAATAAGGAAAATTTATTGCCCAGAGATAGAGCAAGCACAGTTTTTCTCCGTTGGAGAGCACGTGTCAGTTTTCAGGCTCAGAGGCAGCTTTTTATGCAAAGGACTTTTTCTGTAAGAGGGTGGAGATTGAAGCCAAGGAAAGGGCTCAGGCAGGGTCAGCAAAGTCCCTAACTGGATCCACTGAGCAGCTCCTAGCTCACCGGTAACTTTGGCCAAGGTGGTTTTGTGGTGGGGAGGCCTTGATCTGCAGGAGTGCAGGCATAGAAGACAAAAGAGAAACTGAGGCAGGACCCAGAAACAGTCTCCATGGCCCTGGTTGCGCAAATAGTTAGGTCAACCTTTGATTGTCCTCCGGCTGTGTTACTCACATTATTTTTATTTAGTTTGTTTTCCTAGCTGGCCTACCCCCATTAGATCATCTTAACCACAGTCCTCATTTTTACAGGACTGAGGAGGACTCAGCCTGTCCTGGCATCTCAGGATGCCTTCGCTTCCTCAAGGGTGAGCGGGGGGACGGGCTAAAGGAGGCTGAACTGTGCTGTGGTGGGTGGTATCCAGTCTTTCCTTCGGCCAATCAGCACACACAGTGTTCATGAGGCACCTCCCCTTCTCTCCTCAGTTTATGTGTCTGATTCCTCTGTCTAGCATTTTTCTGCAAATTTATTATTATTATTTTAAAAATTAATTACGCGGAGAAGCAAAGCACACAAAAAGAAAAAGGGGCATGGAGATGGGGGGGGGCAGGCTTTAAAAAGAACCATACATCCCTTGAGTGAAAAAATGGCATCCTATAAGAAACGAAGTAGGTTTGACACACAGGAAAGGGGGTGGAGAGCCAAGAGTTTCATGGAGAAGGCTCAGGCTGATCACGGGAAAAGTTGTGAGTGATGCAACCCAAAGCAAGGATGACCTGGTACAACCTCAGAGTGAATTAATGAATAGACCATCCTATCTTAGACTTGTGTGATCAGGGCTCAGTAACTGAGCAACTCCCAGCTTATCGTATGGGTGAACAGAACTCCTGGATTCAAGCAATACCAATACCAATAATAATAATGGGTCCAGTACATGTAACAATCTTGCTGGTGGTGGTGGGGAAGTGGGTGAAGAGGGCAAAATTTAGTGTAGAGTGCACACCAACCCTTTAAGGTAGACACAGCAGGCAAATTATAATTCAAAGAATACAAGTTTAATGGAAAGATAAAAAGGTAAAGAGTATAACTTGAAAATATATACAAAACTCCTCACTGTGCAGTGGGGAAATTCTTGCACTGGCAATTGCAAAGAAATAACATAAGGAACAAAAGAAGTGCACGGACAGACAAAACATCCTACTCCAAGGATAAAGAATCAAACTTTACAAGGATCCATGATGAATAAAATGCTTTACAACTACTACTCCATCTGAGCTCCATGCTTCACCTGAGTAGCCTAAGTTCTTTGGCAAGAACTAGTCGTCTGTTTCGCCATGGGCTTGATTATATATATATATATATATATATATATATATTTTAAAGCACTAGAATGAAGTGTGTATTTTTAACCTTGTTAGCCGCTCAGAGTCCACTAAGGTGGAGATGGTGCGGGATAAAAGTTAAATAAATAAATAAATAAATAAATAAATAAATAAATATATTGTATTTTGGCTACCCACTGGGTGATAGGGATTAACCAATAAAATTTAAACAAACTTGGTAGAATCAAGAACAAGAGCATCTTGTGAATCCATTATCTGCATTTTTATTGTCTGCAACTGGGCCCAAAAGGTTAGCTTATTCTCATGCTGATAAAAATTTCTCTATTGCATCTTATGCTCCCTACATATCCACTGGTCCAGCAACTGGTATGAATTGCCTGGCTATAAAACTGAATGTATCTCATGCCCAGGTCAAAGTTAATTGTGATTATTACCAAGAATCACATTACTGGACCACATATGAAATATAGCTATGCAAGTAGGCCAAATGTTTCAATCCTTTTTTCTGTGTTTAGATAGGCATTCTAGTTATTTATCTTCAAATTTACTTTCTACCTTTCCTTGGTTCATATTAATTCTATTTCAGCACCAATTTCCACCTCTCTCATTCCTTCTTAATTTGTTTCATTTTTAATTTCTCCTCCTCCTTTTAGTCCTCCCTTATACTTTACTTATTAACTCAAATTATTAATTTCCATTCCCCACCTTTTAATTTCATTGTATTATTAATGTCCAGGGCTTTGCTTTTTACCTGATCATCAAATCCTAACTACCTTTACCCTCACCATTTATTTCCTCCATTTATTCCCTATATTCACTGCTACTTCCACTTTTAAACTATTCCTGGAAGACCTTGGGTGTTTTTCCACTGTCACTAGAAGTACCCATTAAGCACCTATATCACTAGAAGTACCCATTAATGGGTACCTAATGGGTACTTTTAGGGACAGTGGAAAAACACCCTTTCTCTGACCATGGAAGCTAAACAAGCCACTTCATGGGCAGTTTTACACTTTCCTTCTTTAGAACATTCCAACAAGGCTGGATCAAGCTGGAATGGTCCAACAGCTGAAGGGGGGCAGATGTACCAGAAAAAGGACTATCTGCATTTGGACAGTCTTTGGAGTGAGCATTTTCCGATGGCCAGGAACAAAAGTTTCTGGCCTTAGAGTCCCCTGGAACCCCATTTCACTGGCACAATTTGGTGCGCCACTGGAATGGGCCCCCCACTAAACCAGAACACGGAGGTATGTGTGTACCTGTATAGTTCTGCAGTCTGATTTAACAACTGCTGGACCAATGCTGGAGCTTTTTTAAAAAGGTCCACCATTATACCAGGCGGCCATTTTGGGCTGCCTTGCCTAGTCTACAATCTACCCAATGTGGATAGAGCATACTAGCAGAAGGGGGGGGTGCACCTCTTTCTTCTACAGCAGCATGCGGAAGACAGAGGCACAAAAATGGTCTATTGTAGGGATATGCGTGATTTTTTTTTTTGCATTTGATTCGTATTGAATTGAATGCAAGAAAATCCGTATTTGTTTGAATAGATCCCCTTCAAATGAAGTGAGATTCAAATTCGAATGTTCAATCCAGTTACAAATCCCATACAAATAGCATATGAGTCCCATACAAATCCCACACGATGCATCATACAAACAACATTTGATTCAAATAAAAATCGATTATGAATATTCATACACATTCCTAGTCTATGGCTTTCACTGTACCAGATTACCGATAAATGTGAAAATTTGACTAAGAGACTGCTTGCCAATACAAATGCTATAGCTCACATTACCAGAAAATATCCAGGAGGGAGGCAAAAGCAAACCACTTCCTTCTTGTTGCCATGATACTTTCAGTCACCGAAAGTTCAACCTAACATGGTCACATCTTTACCTTCAGTACTCATTGAAAAACACTTTTCCGTACCTGCCGCTATGGTTTCCTTCCTAACAGTGAAAAGCCTGAGAGTCTGTTGAAGACTGCTGTGATGGAAGGCCAAAAGCCTGGATATTTGCTGCTGCCCAGATGCAAAGCTGAGTCTACAAATGGGTCCCCCTGAGGAATAGACGGCCGAGTTATCATCCTGTGACGCATTCAATATGAACCCAATTCAAATCCCTGCTACAAATCATCTATGTAACCCATGCAAAGCCCCTATGTATCCCATACATATCCTCTGAGCACATCGAATCCACTCTCAATCCACTTTGAACCCATTCTGAATCTGCTTTGAATCCACTTGAATCAAACATTCAAATCGGATGTTTCGAGACATTCATATGAAGTTCTGTTCATGAACGTGGGGAGGTGGAAGTGCAGCTGCCTCAGTCACATCTGGATCCAACATTCAGAGTTGAATGTCCAAGTTCAGAAGAATTTGTATGGATTCTGAATGTGATGAATATTCATGCACATTCCCACAATGTGCTCTTAGCAGCACTTTGATCCAGACTGCTGTGCAGATGGCGTACCTTAGAAGCTCCTTGATCTCTGTTAACAAGTAAGTGCAGAAAGACCCACTCTTTACTTAGCCAAAGGACAGGTAATGTAACTGCATTTTCATCAGTCTTCTAAAATACAGTAAATGTGTCCCACGAGAGGCCTTTTCACACTACAGCCAAATGGCTGTAGAGCAGTTAGGCTAGGACATGTGGGGACAGATTCCCCATTCACACCTAGACAGGTAAGGGACACGCGTCCCTTACCTGCCTAGGTGCGAATGGGGAATCCATCCCCATGTGTCCTAGCCCAAAAAGGTTGACACGTGGGCTGGAGGCCCTGCCCTCCATTACTGCCACTGGGTCAGATTCACCCACCAGCCGGCAGATGGGGTCCGGGTCAGTCTTTGGGCTCCATGGGATACAGGTGCCTCGATCCCCCCACCCAGGGCTGTGCGCCTCCCCCATATCTGCAGACACGTCTTACCTTTTTGGGGTCCCGTTCCAAACTGGCAAGCCCTGGGTGGGACAGGACCCCAAAAAGGTAAGACGTGTGTGTGGGTATGAGGGGAGGTGTGCAGCCCTGGGGGGGGTGTGCAGGGGGACCCAATCAGGTTGGCTAAAGCCCACAGGACCCGAGGATGGTCCGTCCTGATCTCACCGCTCCCCAAAAAGGGGTTGTTAGTCCAAGGGCCCAAAAGGGCCCAATGGCCACGGACAGTTCTCAATCAGCCGGGGATGGCTTGGACCAGGTGTAGAGCATGATTTCATGCTCTACACTTTGGCCATGATGAGGCCACCCTGTTCCAGGGCTGGCCTAATCAGGCAACAGAGGCCCTGATGTGAATAGGCCTATGGCACACAGAATAACAGGACATGTGCAAATCTTTCACAAGAGCATAAGAAAGCATACTTTGCTGCATAGGGACAGTTTGCTGTGCTTTAAAACTTTATAACA
The DNA here is from genome assembly GCA_023333525.1 of Aspidoscelis tigris stejnegeri. Taxonomy (NCBI): domain Eukaryota; kingdom Metazoa; phylum Chordata; class Lepidosauria; order Squamata; family Teiidae; genus Aspidoscelis; species Aspidoscelis tigris. The sequence goes on from JALMGA010000005.1 coordinate 9,667,268, forward strand.
GCCCTTTCTGACTGCCCACTTATTTCCTTCTAAAGTGATATGCATTTTAACGCTGCCCAAGTCCTGATATTTAACCTTCACAGCAACCCAGTACATATTCTTAATGAAATGAAGCAGATTTAAAATGCTGGTGATCCTTGAGCACTTTTCTGCCCAATGTGAGGCTTCAATGCACATATTTTCTGTAGGCTGCATACATAAAATACATGGAACGCTTTCAGCATGTTATCTTACAATCTGCTCAGGGAAAGGTGAGCTCCTGCAGATTTCTGTTGACAAAATCATAAGCTCAGAGGTGCTTCCAGCATGTGCACTGTCCCTTTGGGGCTCCAGCTCTGTGTGCTGTGGAAGGCCTGTGACTTGTGTAGGACAGCGATACTGAATGATCAATTATGTAACCAAGAAACTGAATGCAAAACCATCCATTAGCAGGAGATTAAAGAGTCTGGTGGAATGACCCTCTGGGAGACCTATGTAGGCACATTTGCGAGCTGGGTTGATTTGTGTTGATTTGTTTAAATCTGTCCTCTGGTATTGTAGACACCCATGTCAAGAAGCAAGCCCACACAACCAGCTTCATCTGTAAGTTATCAAACTAATTTGCAAAACTAGTCGATAGTAATTGTCTATTAATTTTTAGACACGGGTGGTATTGATGTCTTTCTTGGCTTCATGTCCTTTAGCAGCAGTGGTTCATGAATTAGGACCATGGGCTATGGGAGGTAGTCAGTTCTCCTTTACTGGAGGTCTTCAAGCAGTGGCTGGACCTACATCTGCCTGGGAAGGTTTAAGAAATCCTGCATTGAGCAGGGGGTTAGACTCGATGAATCTGGAGGTCCCTTCCAACTCTATGATCCTATAACCTCAAGGGTCATTTCTGATCTGGTACTAAACTGCACTGGGCAGAATCCTCCAAGTGCAATATATAGGCCCTTTCTGCACTCTCCTTTCTTGTTCTGTGATAGCCTGGGACACTCTGTCACAGAACATGAAACCTGTCCCTTGCTGGAAAGCGGGGCAGAAAGGACCTCAGAGGGGCAAGAAGCAACCCTCTAAACAGCATGTCATCCCCTGCTGAGGCTGCCCTTTCACCAGCTATCTTTTACCTTCCCTGGTGTTTTTATCTTTACAGAATTCCAATGTATGTTCCTGGCTGCGTTAACTTTCCATAAGCTCATGAAATCACGTCTACTGGCCCAAACCAAAGGCCCATCTAGTTCAACACTTTGTGTTGCTTAGGACAGGTGTGCTCAACTGTGGCCATCCAGATATTTCTAAGGGTGTGTCCAGACCTGGGGATACTGCACATTCTGATGCGCAGTTGGTGTGTAAGCGTCGCACCTGTTGCCCGATAGTTTGTAGCGGCAGTACATTATGCCACCGCTACTTCAAATTTACCTGCCACAGAAGGATGAGGCATGGATGTCTCGCAGCTGCCAAGGAGGAGTGGGGACAATGCATTTGGAGTGGCGACAACCCATCATGACTTCACAGCCAGGTAAGCTGTGAATTTTTATATAACTACGGATTTTTATCTGCTAGTCTGGAAGGGACCTACATAACATCTCCCATCACTCTTTTCCATTGGCCAGACTCACTGGTAGTGATGTGAAACACAGTTCAGCAATATCTTGATGGTCACAGTTGACTACCCTTGTCCAGACTCCCACCAAAGAGAAACTTTAGAATGGTTGGAAGCTTGTGCAAATAAGAACATATCATGATATTCAGTTTCTTTCAACAAGGAGGTGTCATGATATGGAAAGTGGAGCATCCAAAATCTTTTCTGACCAACCTAATGGCTGAGGACATGAGCATCTTCTATCCCATCTGTCCCATCCGAGAGCTGGTTTGGTGTTCAGAAGTCAGAGTCAGGCTGGTGCCAACTAAGAAAATTTACAGACAGATCAGCCAATGGAAGCCCAAGAGGCAAATAAAAATGGTTGTCTTATTTAAACAGAGGTTCTTTGGAAATTGTCACATTAGGTTTTCCTTTCAATCAAAAGGAATCTCTGTAACATGCTAGTTTATGCAAAATAAGCTTGCAATTTGCATTCTTCTAGTAGAAATAACACCAAGTTATTACTGAGAAAAGTGGGGGGGAGATCTTCTTTCTGCAAGATAAAATAGCAGGATGGAAGTTAAAAAAATGTTTCTGTATCTTGCATGGTCGTCTCAAGGAAAGAAATCTGCATATCAATACACAAAGAGATTTTTTTTTCTCCCCTACAAATGGATATTTACATATAATACCAGTATGTGTTTACATTTAATATCATATTGGATTTAATTTTATTACTTTCAAGAAGGCAATTGGGTGAAGAGTAAACACCACAGAACACCATCTCACTGATATGCAGAATCAATATGATAATCACATTACTGATATAAACTCATAAGAAAAAGTTTATGTCATTCTGCGGAGATCCATTAGCTTAGAATTTGCAGAGTGAGGGGGGGGGATTTTATATGGTAAGTTTACTGTTTAATTTTTAAAATTACAGTTAGTATCACATTCCTGATGGCATGAGCCAGTTTGGTCTAGTGGTTAAGGAGCCAGACTCTTATCTGGGAATATCGGGTTCAATTCCCCCCTCCACCATGAAGCCAGCTGGGTGACCTTGGGCTAGTCACAGCTCTCCTCTGAGCTCTCACAGCCCCACCCACCTCACAGGGTGTCTGTTGTGGGGAGAAGAACAGAAACTTTGTCAGCTGCTTTAAGTCCCCTTAAATGGGTGAGAAAAGTGAGGTAGAAAAGCCAACTCTTCTTCTTCTTCTTCTTCTTTCACTTTAATTACTTAATTCTTCCTTCCCCCAAACCACAGTTAGAAAGCATAATTAAAATACATCGACACTCAGATTCTCACCATTTTCCCCATTGTCTAAAGTGCAGGCTATGGCTGACCCAGCTTAGTAGAAGGGTTCAGTCAAATCTCAAAAATATAATTTTCACTTTGCTCCTTTCCTTATATAACAATAATTTATTATTATTATTATTATTATTATTATTATTATTATTATTATTATTATTATTATTATTATTATTATTATTATTATTATTATTATTATTATTATTATGCATAATAATGATTGTAAATAACAAGAAGTAGAGGGGAGCAGCTGAGAGGCTGCCAAATTTGGGGTAGCAGCTACAACAGTAAATCTGTGATCCCTGTTCTCTGGGGTCCCCCACGTGTGTAATGGCAGACCCGAACAGCTAGAGATGGTAAATGATCAGGCTGGAGGCAGGGTGCAGGCAGGAAAACCAATAATTTAATTTTCTCAGGTTTAAATACAGTAGGCAATAGGGGTGTGGAGGAAATGATGTAGGAGGAGAATCCGGGGAGGTGATTGGCTGCAAAGTTGCTGTACTCAGGGGCAGAGGTCCTTCTAATGTCACATCCTGTGGTAGAAGGTGGGGAAAATCCTCAAACAGGAAAAGAAGAGTTGTCCTTTTTAAAGCCATGTGCTTTGCAAACGCCATAATGCCCAAAGGCGACCACATAGAGTGGAAAGAATTCAGCACCCTGAGGGTGCTGAGCATGTACTACAAGCCTACGGAAACAGGAAAATTGTTGCTCCTTTTACTCTCAGGGCTTGAGAATTGGAGGGCTGAAGAAAAGGAAGCCATGGGAAAAGCTATGCAGCTTTTGTGGTTACTACAATGCAGCAAGATCCAGATCAAGAAGTCCTTGTCCAAATCTAGCACAGACACCATTTATGGGGTCCGAAATCTGGCCTCAAGACCTTAATCTGGATCCCAGATGCATGCAGATGGCATGCTTCCTTCACCTGAAATTCCCATGGCTAAAAACTGTCATCCCTAACTGTTGGATAGTAGGGGGCCATGAGCTTCACAGCTGGAGGGGGAATGATCCAAATTAGTGCCTTCCATGCAGATGCCTCTCATCCAGCTCTCACCTTCCTGTAATCGAGATCTGTAGATCTGGGAAATCTGGATCTATGAATCCAGATCTTTTTCTGGAGCACTGCAGAAAGGCCATAGACTGGAGTAATGGCTTGCCATCTGTGACCCATGTCAACAGGAGGTCCAGACAATGAAGAGGATGCAGGCAGCACATTCTGGTAGTCCAAAATGTGATGAGGGACCCTTTTCACTGGTGCTCCAGGAAGTGTCAATGGAAATGGCACTAGGAATGGCCCACGATAGTGCCCTCCCAGAAACTCTGAAGACTCAAAATTGCCTCTGAGGGGCCTTGGGTTTAGGGATCTAGGAAGCAGGGGAAGCAGCCAGGAAGCTGCTTTGATCAGGGAACTGCTGGGGAACTGCTGTGATTGCTGGGTGTTACGATTGATTTTCCTGTGCTCTCGACCAGCACAAGTCCCAGAGATCAGCCACATGGCTGGCTGGCCTGATTAGATTATAAAAATGGGGTAGGGGAAATGAAGAGGCTGGAGACAGGTTCAGGTGGAAAAAGAACTTATGTTTATTCTTGCAGCATTTTAAATACCCCACTCTAAAGGGGGCATGGAGGAAATGATGCAGATGCAACATCAAGGAAGGGGATTGGATGAAAGCTCATGTTTTGTAGGTCAGAGGTCCTGGTCATGTCACATCCTCTGCTCAGCAAGAAGAGAAGGGCCGTTGTTGTTTCTCTCTCCACATGGCTGAGAAACTCCATTATTGCCCAAGGACAGCTGCACGGAGTGGAAAGAATTCGGCATCCTGGTGGCACCAGGCGTATACTACAAGTCTATGGAAAGGAAAACTCTTGCTCCTTTTACTCTGAGGTTTGTAAAATGGAGGACTGCAAGAAGGGGAAGCTAGGGGAAAGCTGTACAGCCTAGAGATTAGTGCATTCCTTAACTGTTGCATCAAGTGTCAAACCATTTACATCATTTCTGGTGCTAGGGGTCATTTGAGGTGCCACACAAGTGCCATGGCACCTCAGATGACTCCAAATGCAACTGCACATGTATAGAACATCACTGTCACCATGGCCAGGCTCCAAAAACAAGATGGTGGTGCCTGGACATGTGCCCAGACACAGGTCAGCCTCCAGGGCATGTGGGGCTTAGTTTGGCACAGACTAGCATTCCCAAGTGTGAACACTAGTACATGTTAGCAGGTTCTGCACTTTTCCTGTCCAGTGGATGGGAAGCCAAGTGCAGAAATGCCCCTAATATGTGCTCTACAGGCCACAATAGACCATATAGTGCAGAAAAGGCCTTATATTCAGTAATTTTATATTTGTCCGTACTTGTACACTGCAACACATGAACAGCGTATGTATTATTGGTGGGTCCAAAATTCAAGAGAAGTTTGATTTTGAGAATGTAAGAATCATTCATCTCCAAACTAGAGCAAGTCCAAAGGAGGGCTACCAAAATGGTAAGTGGTCCAGAAAGCATGCCCTATGAGGAAAAGTTGAAGAATCTATGAATGTTTAGCCTACAGAAGAGAAGACTGAGAGGAGACATGATCACGGTCTTCAAGAATCTGAAGGGCTGTCACAGTGCCGAGGATTGTCCTTATTCTCACTTGCACAAAATGGGAGGGCTAGAAGCAATGGTATGAAACTTCAAGGGAGTCAATACAGATTAGATACTAGGAAAAACTTCTTGACAGTGAGGGCAATCAGTCAATGGAATAGGTTGCCACAGGAGGTGGTGAGCTCCCCTTCACTGGAGGTCTTAAAACAGAGACTGGACCTACATCCATCTGGGATGGTTTAGGAAATCCTGCATTGAGCAGGGGGTTGGACTTGATGATCCTAGAGGTCCCTCCCAACTCTATGATTTTATTATTCTAAATGCCTCATTAATTCCTTCAGTGAATGTATTGGCTGCATTTATTCCTTCTAACCAAGCTCTGGTTCAGGACTTGGATATATATGAATTATAACAGAAGAAGGACTCAGAGTCTAAGAAGAACCACATGGCACAAATCTCATCATGTCTCTCTTTCTCCTTTTAAGCATTCTTGCTTCATTCTGCCCCACACCCGCCCTAAGGGACTCCGTGAAATTTATAGAAAAGCCCTATACCCCTCAAACCAATACATTATTAAAGTCTCCACAATATTCCAGGCTGTATCAGAAGTAATTTTGTGAAGCAGAATCGATAACAGCCTCTACTCTGGTTTTTGTTTTACTAAACCACCATACCAACCATGTGCTGGGACTGTTGACAGGGGGGTGGGGGCCATATGAATCGAGGCTTATCTCTTACCTTGTTATTGCTGTTGCCACTCAGTGTCTTTATGATTAAGATAAAGCAAGTTATCTTGGTGCTGTGAACTACTGATTGAAAGCCGGATAATGATTTCTAGGTTTATTTATTTATTTGCTTATTGATTGAGCAAAGAGGCATATTGTGGTGAGGAGAGGGAAGAAGATAGATTGCAAAAATCCAACGTGGTTGTACATATTAACAACAGCAACAACAGAGCCAATACATTTAGATTTCTGTGCTCTCTTTGCCCTCTAAATATGACAAGAACTCCATGTATTCAACTGTCAATTTATCTTCAGATATATCCATATTGGGTATCGCTTTTTCGAATTCTGTAACTTTGCCAAGTAAATCCAAGCACATTTCTGGAAGCTTGGAGCAAATTGAAAAGCACCACTTTGTCTGTATATGCATATACTGTATATTGTCTGTAATCCCCATGGCTTCCTGTGGGGCTTTGTTCAAATTCCAAAATGCGACTGAACACACTTTTGTAGGTGTGTGTGTGTACCCAACCATAATGGACACACAGCTGCAGTAAGAACTTATATGACTATTAGACATAATACAGCGTCACTCATGTTATGTCAGAAGTGGAAAGACTAGTCCAAGAGTCTTATGGGTAAACTGGAACAAGGTAAGATCTCTACTCCTTCTGTGCCTCTTTCTTCCTTCCTTTAGGCTCTGTCCCCAAGCAATTTAAAGTCTGCTAAAAATCCTCTTTTGCCTCTGAGCGCCCACATGCCAGGGTTTTTTACGAGCTTCCAGCACTACAAAACGAGGAAAACCCGCAACAAAAAAAGTGCCCTTTAAATAAGACTTTCAGCACTCTTTTTGGAAGTTGCGGGTTTTCCTCACAACATTTACCTTGGGGATGCTCCGTGGCAAAAGGGGCGGGGATTGCCGCCTACACACACAGCAATAACACAAGCAGCTTCCCTTTCTAAAGCTCAGAACTAAAGAGCCAGAATCGCGCAGAATTGCAACATTGTTGCAATCACTATCAGGTGTGAAGTGGGTGGATTATTGCTACTGTACAGGGTGGATTTTGACAGCGATAACAGGGAAAGAAGTGAGTGAATGAGTGATTGTGCGCTGTACGGGGTTGATTTTGACAGCGATAACAGGGAAAGTGGTGAGTGAATGAGCGACTGCACGGCCACTAGCTGCAGCCACTGCCTTTGCTGGCACGAGAAGCCATTTCAGGGGGCAGAAGATCTGGGAGACGAACAGAGAACCGATGGCTATTTTTCCTATGGACTTGTCAGGGGTTGTCTTCCTGGTTGTGGCCTCGCCGAGCACAGTCCCTCCCCATTCCCGCTGGCACCCTATCAACAAGAGCAGGGGCGGGGAGAAAAAGATGCACGCAAAGAAAACACAGCTCCCATGGGGATGGAAGGTGCGTTAAAAACACACATTTTGCTGGGCCTCAGGCGGACACTTATTCCAGAAGAGCAGGGCACTTTTAAAGTCCACTTGAATAGAGTGATAGTAGAAGGACAGTAGAGAGGCAAATAAGTCTTTTGGGGATGCAGCCTTAGTGCAGAAGAGAGAAGCCACACTCCCTACCAGAGTATGGACAGAATGTATACTGATTTAGGTGGTCCAAATCGACTGCCTAGACTGGGACAGTGGTAGGGTGTTTTTTAAAAAGTCTACCACCATCCTACTCATGAGTAAACTGGCCCAGGGAGATGCATGCCTCCATGAGCCAACTTAGCAAGGGTACCCATTTTGGCAACACACCAATTGCACTGCCAAAATGAGCCCCCTGGGGGTTCCAAGGCCAAGAACTTTAGCATCATCATGACGATGGCGCTGATGCACAAGCAGTAGTGGAGAGCGCCACAGCCAAAATGGCGGCACCCAGAGGACAACCGGCCCTGCAATTGAATCATGTAAATATTCAATCGAGGGGGAGAGGGAGGAAGGGCAAAGTTGACTAGTGCTTTAAGTGTGAGCACTAGTCAACGTTGGTTAATCACACTTCTTTCCATCCAGTGGACAGGAAGGGGAGTGTGAAATCATCCCAGATTCCATTGGAAAAAGTGGATTAGAGAAAGTTTGGGATGTTCACAACTATCTGTTAGGGACACTCCTGCATGCTTCAGGAGGCTCCATTCACATGCTACAGTGTGCAGGAGCATCTCTGATTCTCCAAAGCCGTGGACCAGTTTTTACTGCTCCACAGTTTCACCAGGAGCTCCTGGGAAGCTTCCAGTGAGCTCCTGGATGAAACATTTGCACTTTCTTCCTGTCCAAACTCTGTTTATGGTGGGGCAGGACAGCATGTGCTGGATGGCATCAGCCCAGGGCACGTCAGAAGTTGTCGTGGCCATTACCATGGAAATCCAGCTGGACTGGAACTGACCAGTCACACATCAACATCCTGGTTCACCCCATCTCAATGTCAGTGTGATGGTCCTATTATACCATCCCACTAAGTGTGAACTGGACCTATAAGACTAACCCAACACCAAAATGGCACATCCCCAGTATCTAAAGGAGCGCCTTCTCCCATATCGACCTGCCCATGTTTTAAGATCTGGAGGGGAGGCCCTTCTGGTGATCCCTCCGCCTTCAGTAGCTAGGCGGGTGGGTACCCGGGAGAGGGCCTTCTCGGTGGTGGCCCCCAGGCTGTGGAATGGTCTCCCCCTCGAGGTGTGTCAGGCCCTTTCTTTGTTCCTGTTCAGGAAGGCGGTGAAAACGTTCCTCTTCACGCAGGCCTTTGGTTAAATGTTCCCCACACTTCCCCTCACTGAAAATCACTGCTGTTTTTAATTTTTCTTGTATTTTTAAAACTGCATTTTAAAATTTGTTTTGTTTTGATACTGTTTTTATACATCTGTTTTTAAATGCTGTGAGCCATCCAGAGACCCTTGGGTATGGGGCGGCATATAAATGTAAATATAAATAAATAAATAAATAAATTCTAACCACCTTGCCCCTACTGAAATTTAAAAGGCACACCTTGATAATATCATGGGATAACGCTCCTAAGTGTTATGAGAAAGAGAAGAGAACTTTCAATAGCGCCTCTGATTTCCCCAGTAGCCCCCTGTGCAGCATAACAGGCGGTTTTGCTGTCAACAAGACAGATACTTCACTGTCTGTTAGTTGGCTATTGAAAAGGCTCTTCCAGCTATATCCGTAAATTTATGCTGGATGGCACTTGTCTCATTCAGCAGCCACGTTATCGTAATTTATTGCCATTTAACTACTGAATAGTTTGCTCTGTAATATATGCACAGGCATGGCTATCTGGTTTGGCTTGGCTATCAAAAAGCCCACACGGAGATCTAAAGCCATCATACCTCAAAGAACAGTTGACATATGGACAGGCTAAGTTATATTTCATCCACTATAAAGGAGAACATTGAATGTCAGGTGCGCTTGGGAGTAATGGGGCAGAGACATCTTGGGATGATTTCCAAGCCAGCATTACTATATGGCCTAGAGCATTTTCTTAGTGCACTGTCTGCTGGGATGCTGCAAAAATGACATTCCTACACAGTTTTGACTAAGGGCCTTTCTGCACTTACCTTAAATCTGGATTACAGACCCTAGTAGGCCCTCTTCTGTCTGCATTTTGGTGCCAACTAGAGAGACCTTGCTCACCGCTAGTCCTAGGCAGAGGGGGAGTTCTTGATATGGAAGGCCTAGAACCAGATTGCCGGTGGACCTGATCTAACAGATCCACTGGTACACTGGCATGTGAAAGTTTGAATCATGGAAGCATGAAGAAAGCATATGCCTATGTGTTCTGGGTTACCAGAAGACCCATTTTGCCTCCAGAGACTTTGAGGTCAGGAACTTTATTTCCTGGCCTTCAGAGCTGCAAGGCCAGCTTCAAAGTTCACAGAAACTTTGAGACTGACACAGTGTCTAGATCAGGGGCTATTTCACATTTCCTTTACCTTGCCATCTCTCCTTTGGATGGTCTAGTGGTGGCAGCCTAGACCACTCTGCCCTATGGGTGTCTCCAGCCTGGCTGGGCACAGACATCTTGGAGGGGCTGATGGTTTGTAGGACTGGGGTCTTTGGTCAGCTGCTCTGGACTCCACTTGGCCTCAGCTGCCTCAATTTGTGTGTATGTGTGTTTGGCTTATTTTGCAATGTTTTTATGATGTGCAATTTTTATAATGTATTTTTATTATAACATTTTGATTATTATTTTGCATTGTGTATTTTGTTTGTTGTAATCTGCCTTGGGCAAATTTTTTCTTTTGGAAAGGCGGGTTACAAATAAAATGGAAATGAAAAAATGAAATGAATCAGGCAGAGATGTTTGAATAATCTCATTTGGGAAACTCTCCAGCGCTTAGAGAACCACCATGGAGAATGCCTTATGTCTAGCTGTAGCTCTACAAAACATCTCAAGAATGGTTATGACATAGACAGCTTCCCCCAATGATCTCAGCAGGTGTACAGGTCACCATACTTGTGAACGTTCCCTTAGTCAGAGTTGAAGCCTTGAATTGAGGCGTTTTCGCACACGCCGTTTTGGAACACGTGCAAGACAGCTCCAGACGCGGCATATGCATTGCTGCAGCGGGGCTTGCGCTCCGACATGTCCAGAGCTGTCTTGCACACGTTCCAAATGTAGAGCACTTTAAAGTGCTCTACATGCGTTCGGGTGCGGACGAACTGCCCGCAGGCATTCGGGAGGAGAAGCATTCGCGCCTGCTTCTCTCTCCCTAACAGCCGCGGGCTCGCGTCCCACGCCGGCGCAGCTTTGACAATCAGCTGTTTTCAGCCAGCGCCGGCTGCGGGAGCCTCCTCAGCTGTCTCCCCGCCCCTTGCCGGCGTTTGCCGGCTAAGACAGTTCACGACGCTTTGAGCATTCGCACACAGGTGCGCTGGAACGCATTTACACGCATTCCTGCGCTCCTCTGTGTGAATGGTCAAAGCGTCCTGAAGCGTCTTAGGCTTCCCGTTCTACACGTGTTCCAAATGGAACGCGTGTAATGCGAAAATGCCTTTGGTCTCAGCACTAAAATGGCAACCAAATGCAATTCCATTATGATAAGTGTTTGGCCTGCAGAGTCTATCAACAGCCTTTTAAACTCTCTAGCTCTCAGTGTGTTGATTTCTCTGGCTTCAGCCCATTATTTACAACACCCAGAAGAGCCAGGCCCACTGATCCAGACCACAAAAAGGCATGGGATGGATCCGCACCATCCACACCAGTGCTGCTGATCCAAATCTATTTACACCATGGGTCTTGAAGCTCACATGAGTTTCATGGTCACACTCCTGTGCCTCTGAGGGCTACAATGAAAGTTCATAAATTCTGGGCCTCTGGGAGGTACATTCTGTTATTGCCTCTATGGCTGCCACTGAAAGGCATACCCATCTCCCATGGTCCACTCCATCTGCATTAGACTAGGAATGTGCCCAAATATTAGAGATATTCAGTATTTAATTGAATTCGGATGAATTCAGACATTCGTTTTTTAGTATTGTACAAATAATTTGGGCATTCATATGTGTATGGATATGTACAGATAGCATACATATCCATGGCATCTTATTCAGATCTGTATGCATTTGTACAGATAGGTACGGGATGAAAACTGGATGCATACAGGATAAAAACAGAATGTGTACAGGTGCGTATAAGATTCATATCATCAAATACTTATAGAATATGCATATGAATAGATATGAATGTATTCGTATCGGTTTTAATGTCCAGACATTCATGGGAATTTGGATATTAGAATATTCAATATGAATCAAATCGAATTTGAAAATTGCATTTGTGCACACCCCTACATTAGACAGATCATGGTCCAGATTAAGGGAGACCTTAGGCATTTCCGCACTGAATCGCGTTCGAAACCGAACGCGTTCAGGCGGAAAGCTTAAGCCAGCTTCGGGCGCTTTCCCCGTTCACACACAGACGCTCCGGAACGCGTGTAAACGCGTTCCGGAGCGTCTGGGTGCGAATGGTCAAAGCGCCCGAAGCTGGCTTAGCCGGCAAACGCCGGCCAGGGGCGCGCCGGCAGCCGCGGAGGCAGATCGACAATCAGCTGTTTGAAAAACAGCTGATTGTCAAAGCCGCGCGGCGTCGGAGGCGAGCCGGCAGGCGATCGGGAGACAGAAGCGGCGCGAACGCTTCTTCTCCCGAACGCCTGCGGGCGGCTCGTCCGCGTTGGAACGCGTGTAGAGCACTTCGAAGTGCTCTACATTTCGAACGCGGAAAAGCCAGCTGCGGACACGTCGGGACGCAAGCCGCGCGCGGCCAATGCGGATGACGTGTCCACAGCTGGCTTTTTCGCGTTCGAATCAGCCCCGTGCGAAAACGTCTCTTAACCTGGATCACAGGTAGACCCATTTAATTTTAAGCATGTTTAGGAATACAACCATAATGCTATAACTCCTTCCTTCCTTCCTTCCTTCCTTCCTTCCTTCCTTCCTTCCTTCCTTCCTTCCTTCCTTCCTTCCTTCCTTCCTTCCTTCCTTCCTTCCTGTGAGAGTCACACCTATTCCCTGCTTTCTCACAACAAACAAGAGCTGTATTGTATGATGTCAGTGAACAGTGGGTGGAATGGATATTAGGAAAAGCTCATTTATCTTCTGCTTTGGGTTTTTATAAAGGTCCTCATTACCAGGTCTATTGTACAGCCAGGACTGAAAAAGCTATCTCATTAGCTTCTTTTATGAAGATCACCAGGTCCCTTTCTAAGTGATAACACATTTTAGATTCAATTAAAACAACAATATCTTTTTTCTGTGGTTATACCCCTCTTTGTCCTGTAACCTCTATTTGTGGTGTGAGTTCTGCTTTGAAAGCAAGGCTTGATGGCTCCACATTAAAAGAAAAAGTGTACCTAGTCTCTCTTTTTGTGACTATGAACATTAAAACATACACCTACACTATGGAATTAAATATAGTTATACTTATAGGTATTGTTCCAAGCCCATGCTCAGCTGCATCCCCACTTCAGCTAACCCTCCATCATTTCATCTTTCTCTAGATACAAATACAATAAACCCTCAATATTCATGAAGATTACATTCTGAAAAGCTATTTCTAATGTCACTGCTGCAAATGTGGAGACACATTTCACCCACCTACTATTCAAAAGCAAAATTGAAAAACAGAGTTCACACAGGAGCAGGACTTAATTACATAGGCCACAAGGAAGAAGAAGAGTTGGCTTTTCTACCTTGCTTTTCTCACCCATTTAAGGGGACTCAGAGTGGTTGACAAAGCTTTCTATTCTTCTCCCCACAACAGACACCCTGTGTGGTAGGTGGGGCTGTGATAGCTCAGAAGAGAGCTGTGACCTACCCAAGGTCACCCAGGTGGCTTCGTGGAGGAGGAAGAAGAGTTGGCTTTTCTACCCTGTCTTTCTCACCCATTCAAGGGGACTCAAAGTGGCTGACAAAGCTTTCTATACTTCTCCCTACAACAGACACCTTGTGAGGTGGATGGGGCTGTGAGAGCTCAGAAGAGAGCTGTGACTAGCTCAAGGTCACCCAGATGCATTCATGGAGGAGTGCAGAATCAAACATGGTATTTCCAGATCAGAGTCTGGCTCCCTAACCACTAGATCAAACTTGGATAACCAAACCTTGAAAATGGAAGCTGTGTGTGTGTCAAGGGTCATCTGTACTGTAAAGTATATGTGAGGGCTCCCCTTGAAAACTGTTTTCTAACTCCAGAGTCATAGAGAGTAGAATAGTTGCTAATGGGCAAGAAAACTAGGACAGATATGTGGAAGTAAATTTTTACCCAGCGGGTCATCAGTTTATGGAACTGACCACCAGAAGAGACAGTGACAGCAACCAGCCGGAATAGCTCATGGATGGCAGGTGTATCTATGGGTACCAAAATGGATGCCTTGGTGCTGCCTCCAAGAGTCTTTTCACACTTGCCCAGGTAGTCACCATAGAGGGAGCTCTGAGATGGAACATCTGCCCATGAAGGAGCCATTTCCTAACCAGAAATGTATTTTTCTGTCAAGAAGTACCCCCCATTACGACTATGTGTGGGACAGGTGCCTGCCAACACTGGCAAAGAAGATGGTGGCACCTGCATACCACCTGCACTTCAGGTAGGTGTCTGGACCCCTTGGGGGAGTGATCATGTGGAGGGAGGAATAGCATGTGGGCATGTACACAAGTGGGCATGTACACAAGTGAGCAAGTTCACTCTTTCTTTCCTATGGACAGGAAGTAAACTGCAAACTTCCTCGAGGTTGGAGAGTTCAGCAGGATGCCTCTAAAAGCCATCTGCTGTAGAAGTGCACACAAATACAATTTTCGGGATTTGATTCAAATAGAATCTTTTAAATTCAAATTTAAAATATTTTATTCAAAACTTTTAAATTTCAATTTAACCAAATTCTATTTGAATTAAGCAAATACGGATCTATTAGTTGGAATTTTTCATTCGAATTTGCACTTAGGAATGTCGACAACATTCATAGATGCCCATATGCATATTCCCCAGGTCCATACACATCCGTATTCATCCATCCACGTCCATATGCATCCCATAGTTATCCCGTATGCAACCCGTTTTCGTCCTGTACGGATCCATACAAATGCATACGGATGCGAGAAAGATGCAGATTTCAAGCACGCATCATGTACGAATGTCTGAATAATCTGAATGAATAGATCCGAAATTTGAAGTTCAAATCAAAACTTTAAATGCAAATTTAAGGGCATTTGAATTCGAATGTCAAAATTTGGTCGGTTGGATTGAATTTCGAATGCATTCTAATATCCGTGCACGTTCCTAGTCTGTGGTATGTTGAAAACAAGTGAAGGCTTTGCTTATGTCTTCTGCTTGAAATGACCAGAAGCAATTGGTGGGCCATGTGAGACGGGATGCTGGACTCTTATGGATTGTGGTTTGATCCACTTATGGTGTCGTTTTTACACACTTATTGACAGAAGGGTTGGGTTTAGGCTTCCCTTAAGCTGTATTGCATGTTTATACTTTTAAGAAGCAACTTCCTATTCCTTACCCTCCCCTCACATGAAAGTCTTCTATTAAAAAATAGGAAAAGAAAAGAAAAAGAAGTGATGATAAGAAGGTTAAATTTAAGATCTTGGAAGAAGCAATGTCCATCTTTATCGAGCTGCCACTATGATTTCTTGATGTGAGGCTATAATGCTGAATTCTCTTTGACATGTTTTAAATCATTACTGATTTGTTGACATACACACACCCGTTGCCTTGGTGTCAACAAAAGGAACACTTCAGTAATCATCGGAGATGTGGAGAAGCTACTTAGAGGTGGAGAAACCGAATTCTCTGGCACAGAACTGTTCCATTGTGTGTATATCTAAGTAACTAGAAAGAAACTGCAGTAAATAATAATCTTCTAAACGTATCCAAGTTATCAGTCCTTTTTGAATTAATTTCATTCATTCATGTTCAGGTTCAGAAATAAGATTCCATGCCTCTTTTTCATTATATCTCCGTGTAATTTAAGGGCCCCCAATTCTGTTATGATCTATCGCTCTGTGGACAGGGACAGCCTTTTGTCAAAAGATCCTCACTTAGATGGGGATTTGCTGAACTGAACATTATGCATGGCATTAGAAATCCTTTTCTAAGGAAGCTCAGGCGACCATCAACCTGATGATCAGAAGAGCTGAGGAATCCGGGGAAAATCCATCTTCTATCTCCCCTATCACAGAGGAGATGGGGAAATCCCAACATTCTGAAATGAGCTGCTACCTGTGGGTAAAGCGAGGAGATTTCTGCTTTTGTTAGATCAGTGTCACATACTTCTTAATAGTATAAATACACAAAGGAACTCATGCAGCCTGAACTTAGGGCCAAACCTCACCTGGCCCATTAGAGCGTGCAGGGTGAGCTCCCAGATGTAGCATCTTCACTTGAAGGAGCTGTTTCCTAACCAGAAATGGCTCCTCATGTGCAGGACCTTACCCCACATGCAGGACTCATGGATGTGCAGTTACTTTTTCTGAGTGCCAGAGCTGGTAAGGCTCCGGAAGCAGGAGCCTTTCCACACTATGCTTCCCATCTGCGGGGCAGGAATAGTGCATCCCCACTGGTGTACACTAGCATTCTCAGTTGCAAATGCTAGTGCGTGCCAAACCAAACCCCTACACACCTAGACACTCACCTGGTAGGCATGTGCACAAATGATTTTTTTTTGTACTTGATTCATATTGGATCGAATGCAGTACAAAAATTTGTATTCATTCGAATAGGTCCCCTTCAAGTGTATTAGGATTCGAATTCTCTGTGTTAGCACAAACCTGTGAGGCTCCACCCTCTGCTGGAACACTCCATCTGCATGAGTCAGAGCATACTCCTGAATGGTGGGCCCTGGTCCAGACCACAAAGGCATGCAAAAGACATTCCTCTGTGATCAGGCTCCAGGTCATTCCTAGGACTTGCAGCACTTGGAGTCCAGCTTCCAAGTTCACATGAGCTTTGAGGCTGGGGAGACTGGGGAAATATTGGGGAAATATTGGAATTGTGTTCATGGATGCACTGGGCCTTATTCTGAATTAAATCCCAGAACTAGGACCTGCTGTCTGCATGCTAGTGCAGACTACAGTAGGGGCCTTTCTGCACTTGGCCTTATACTGGAATATATCTATGGCAGGTCCTAGGAAAGGTCTGCCATAATCTGCAGTAGCATGCAGAGAAGAGACCCCTCCACAGCTTTAACAGGGTTCAAGGCCTGTTTCTCGGCAGCATCTGGAAGCCTCTGTATAAAAACAAGCAAAACAGAGATTCACACCTGAGTTCTGCAAACACACAAGCTACTAGTCACTTACCCCCAGGGATTACTCTTATACACAAGTTAACAAGTTACCCCCAATGACCCACTATTAACACCTCCACTCAAGGAAACAATACCAACAGGGTGCAGCCAGGGAAAGACTAATGACTCATTAGCAGCTCAAACAAAGGAAGAGCTAACAACAACCAGCAGACATCTATAAGAAGAGAATCAAGATCTAGTAAGACATCCGTCATCCTTGACTTAGCAAATAGCAAAGACCTCTGAAGATGGATATCACAGTTATATCTGAAAGCTTAGGTTCTCAGAAGAAGAAACCTGGAACATGGCATAACAGCCCAAATACTTCTACAAATGAGAAGAGATCCTTATTCCAAGATATTTATTCCAGAGGCCTTTTCGCACAGGCCATTTCCGAACGGGTGGAAGACAGCTCCGGACGAGGCATTCGCATTGCCCCAGCGGGGCTTGCGCCGCCTCACGTCCGGAGCTGTTTTCCACGCGTTCCGGATGCAGAGCACTTTAAAGTGCTCTGCATCCGTTCCGACGCGGAATAGCCGCCCCGGCACGTTCCGGGAGAGAAGCGTTCGCGCACGCTTCTCTCCCTGACAGCCGTCGGCACGCCCTCAGGGCCCGACTTGCCGGGCCGGTGATCGCGCCGGCGCGGCGAAGCCGGTAGACGGGACCCACTGAATTGGGGTTCCCCTTTCCCATCTGCCAGGGTCAGTGACCCTGGCAGATGGGACAGGGGAACCCCGATTTGGTGGGTCCCGTCTGTCATCTCCGACGGCCGCCTGGACGTGGCTCCTTCCCGGGTCCGACAGCCCCTATGGGGCTGCCGAAGCCGGGGAGCCACCAGCATCGGCATCCTGTCGCCCCTTTCTGGGGTGGCAGGGGGCCAATCCTGGGCTGGCTGGGGCCGAGAAACCCCTTGGGCGGCCGGAACGCATCGCTCCGGCCCCCCAAGGGTCCCCCCTGCCCCCATCGCGGCCATCTGCGGGGCGCGGGCACCCCGCAGATCAGTCCCCCCACCCCCCCCACCCCCCGAATCCGACACCCCCAACCACCGTCCGCGCCGGATCGGGCCCATCTTCGCTGTGTGGGTGCCTACATCGAGGCACCCACACCGCGAAGATGATTCCCCCCCTCCCCCAGGGCCCTGGGAGGATGCGCGCACGACCGAGGACTTACCTCATGGCCGTCCGCCGTCCGACTGAGGGGGGCATGCTGGGAGCGCGCAGGACGCAGCCCCCCTAGCCCCCCTATTGGACAAGCAGTTCACGTGAACTGCTTGTCCAATAGGGGGGCTAGGTGGGCTGCGTCCTGCGCGCTCCCAGCATGCCCCCCTCAGTCGGACGGCAGACGGCCACGAGGTAGGTGCTCCGTCGCGCGCGCGTCCTCCCAGGGCCCTGGGGGAGGGGGGGGAATCATCTTCGCAGTGTGGGTGCCTCAATGTAGGCACCCACACCGCGAAGATGGGCCCGATCCGGCGCGGACGGTGGTTGGGGTGGCGGATTCGGGGGGTGGGGGGTGGGGGGACTGATCTGTGGGGCACCCGCGCCTAGATCCAGGCGCCCGTGCCCCGCAGATGGGCAGCAACAGGGTCGGGGCGAAGCCTTTGGAGTTCGGAGCCAGGGGCTCCAAACTCCAAAGGCATCCTGCCCCATAGGGACCTTGCCCCGGGCCCTCCGATGGGCACCCGGGTGCCCGGGCACATTCATGCCAGCTCCACAAGGCCCGATCCGGCCCCATAGACCTGGCACGAAGCGCGGAGCAGCTGCTTGACAGCGCTGCCCGCCCCTTGGGTGCTCTCACCCAATGGGCGGCAGCGCTGCGGCCGAATCCCCGCCCCTGGCCTGCCTTTGCCGGCCAAGACAGTTCCGGGCGCTTTCACCATTCGCACACAGGCGCGCCGGAACGTGTTCCGGCACGCCTGTGTGTGAATGGTGAAAGCGCCCGGAACTGTCTTAAGCTTCCCGCCTGCACGCGTTCCAAACGGAACGCGTTGCAGTGCGAAAAAGCCTCAGAATAAGAACAAGTGCAGGAAGGACTCAGGTCTAATAGGGAGCTTACCAAAGTCGGCCTTAGCATGAAGATAGCATGTCCCTATTTTGGGATATAATCAAGAATAAGGCCCATTGCAGAAAGGTCTTTGTAGTAAGCTGCTTCCAAAGCATCAGCTTCCTCACGCTATAAATCAAATATTACTTAGCCAAATATCAGTTCCTGAAAATGAAGGCAGCATGATGCCACTCAGAGCACAAAGTTCTGCATTAATCACGATGCTTATAAAGGATGAAGAGCTTTGGCGGTGGAGGGTTGCAAAGGTCTGGAACTTAAATTTATGAGGATCAGTTGGCATTACTTTGGTCATTGCAGAACTGGCATCAGAATGCAATAAAAAGCAATTGAGAAGTTCAAGTCGTTTTTAAAAGCCCATTTTTTAAAATGGTACATAATGGCTGCAAAGTTCAATGGCCTGGAGCTAGATTTCTACATGGGAAATTTCATGACAATTGTGTTTCAGTTGTGGTACATTCAGAGTGTTGTCAGGGATCCAAAAGGTTGCTGTTCCTTGTGCTTGCGCTGTAGATTTCTGTGTTGCAAGCTGTTAAAGTGCCACTCAACTCATTATATTCTATATAAAAACATAAAGAGAAATTTAATGCATGAAAAATAACATGACCAGGTATTCCCATGAGCAACAACAGCAAAAAAAGAAGCAAAAAACCCTAATGCAGAATTCCTGCTTGATCCTTGTGACCAACTTCATGTGTGAGCCAGTTTGGTCTAGTGGTTAGGGATCTGGGAATACCGGGTTTGATTCCACCCTCCCCCATGAAGCCAGCTGGGTGACCTTGGACTAGTCACAGCCCTATTCTGAGCTCTCAAAGCCCCACCTACCTCACAGGGTGTCTGTTGTGGGGGGACTATGATCTTTCAGATGAAGTAAAATTATTGGCAGAAAAGGAAATAGGAGACACATACCTTTGAATGCAATTTATTTTATTTTATTTTTATTTCAGATGTGTTAAAATAATATTTGTTGAAAACAGGATGGAAAGATTTAGGACTGACCTTCTGAGAAGTTAACATAGAATGGAAATAGATTAAGGGGCCTCCCCCCCACAGTGAGAACATAATAAGATACTCAGTGGGGACACAGTGGATCGCACTTGAAATCTGCATGGAATCTTCATAAGTCTTTTATTACTTTCTTCAGTTTGTTAGAACAGATGTACCTTGATGATAGCTCTGATTATTTCTGACATTTCAATTTGTAGTAAGAATGCAGCAATACAGGAGCTTTTAGCATTATAATTTTTTTTCCCTGTAACTTACACATAGTATTTAAAAAAAATATTAAGGGAGTATCCGAACTTTATGCTTGAACAAAAGGCTGGGTTAAATCCACCTGATATTGGAAATTTATCAGAGATTAACACACTGAGTAATCTTTAAATGTGGTGCCCTTTATGATGTTGACGTACCGTCCGCTATTCCGTGAGTGAAAAGTTTTTTAAACTGTTTGCTAAGAGCATGAATCGTAAAGTACTTTGCCATTTTAAGTGGCACTGGAAAATAAACATGTGATGCCATTTTCTGAAATACCAACTTGACATGACAAGAGTATATTCTTATGGCACATTTGCACTTACCTGCCTGTAGCAGCTCCACATGTTTCTGGAGAAAGACATGGGCATGCTGAACCATTTCCAATGACCTGGAGTGTCCCGGAGTGTCCAAGAGTGTCCACCAGCTGCCTTAATCATTGTGAATTGTGGAAAAGTAAAAACCTCTCCTGCAGTTTCACCAGGATCAGCTCGTGAGCTACTGCATGCAGCATTCAGATTTCTTCTGGGTGCAAATGCTATGATTGGGTATTGTGGGGCAGCACAGCTGTGACTGTTTAATTGAGTCCCACATAACCGACCTGCCCGTGCCTTGAGATCCGAAGATGAGGCCCTCCTGGTTGTCCCACCACCTTCGGTAGTGAGGTTGGTGGGCACCCGGGAGAGAGCATTTTCAGTGGTGGCCCCCAAGCTGTGGAATGGTCTCCCCAATGAGGTGCGCCATGCCCCTTCCTTGTTATCATTTAGGAAGGCTGTAAAAACATACCTTTTTGCCTTGGCCTTTGGCTGAGGAGATACATTCTCTCCCCAGTTATAGTTCTCATGAATACGCTATGGAGCGAGCAGCTTATATCAGAATTTTTAACCAAGTACCTTGTTTTAATCTGTATTGTGTTTTTAATTGTGTTTTTAATATGTTTTAATCTGTATTCTGTTCTTAATATGTTTTTAAATATGTTGTCTGATTTGTTGTTACCCGCCTAGAGACCTTCGGGTATGGGGCGGGATGGAAATAAATAAATAAATAAATAAATAAATAAATAAATAAATAAATAAATAAATAAATAAATAAATAAATAAATAAATAACCATGGCAACTTCCTGGCACATAATAGGTGTTGTCATGGCCATTCACAAGGCAGTCCTTCCAGGCTGGGCCTGACCATCCACAACAGGGGGAAATTCACACTTTGCTATCCATCCATGGAAGGCAAAGGTCAAAGTTCCCCATGCACCTACTAAGCATTCACACTAGTGAATGCTTGTACACCCCAGTCCACCTCTCCACGTGCCCAGAGACTTACCATAGTGCACACACATATCTGGGCACCACCATCTTGTGTTTGGATGTTGGCACCACTGTGCACGTGCCAGTGCCATCACTGGAACAACAGTGACATGCCACGCATGAGCACTGGTGCCAGCACATCATGTTACACGCCAGCACAGTTGCACAGTGTGTCACATGCCCCTCTGTGCACCCTAGAGGTGTAGATGGGCTCACTGCTTGATGCAGTTGGATGTCAGAGGGCATGGTAAGCCAACATGTGGAGCACAAATTTGTGTTCCACATGTAGTCTGCATCCAATGCGTTCCTGTATGAAAGGGGCTGTTTCTGAGTTGGAAAGAGCCCTTTCCAGTGCAGATGCTCCATCTGGGAGCACACTGGATGCAGACTATGGACCAAGTGCACAAAGACTCTGGAATCCAGACATGGCTGCTGTCTGGGCAGCCATTCACATTGCAGGTAAGCTTTTGTGTGTGTGTGTGTGTGTGTGTGTTAAGTACTCACTGAACATCTGCAAGTGCAGATAATTAGTGCATACTTGGGCCATTTCAACCTTTGTTTCCCAGGGATGGGAAGCAAAGTGCAGAAAGGCCTTTGGATTTTATATCTCTTGATCAATCTTGTCCAGTGGCATCCAGGCTTCTTCATAGAAGCAGTCCACAGCCTGGAGAAACAATCTCCCCTGTTCCGATTCTGGGGACCTTTTTAATGGCAAGTTCCAAGTACTTTTCAACTATTCTGCATAGGTATATGCCTCTGTAGCATCTGTCAGTCCAAGCTGGTACACTTTCCCTTCTGTGTTGATTCAATTAATACCCAGGAGCCTGGCAGAAACAAGTCCAAATTTCATAATCTTAATCACAGGGACAATTAAAGGTTAAGCAACTAGGGTTACAGTTATAGTGAATCGGTCTTCTCCTACTTTGCTTCTCTAATTATATTCTGCTAATTAACAGCTCCAGTGGCAAACCACCTTCATACTAAGTTGAAATGACACTTGGCTTTCTGCAGAGAATTTTTATGCCGAGAACTCTGGGAGTGTCATGTGGATAGCATATTGAAAACTGTGCTTTAGCCAATCTTGAAACAGTCATTCACTCACACACCTATGGTGGGGAGAAATCCCCTTCATTTGATCTGATGGGCTTGAACATCAAATCTAGCTTGATGAGAGGCCTTCCAGTAGTGTCTCCCTGGACCAGTGGATCAGAACACAGTTCAGATTGGCGATGTGAGTGAATATTCCTAACATCCAAAATTCACACAAATTTGTATGAATTCGGACATTCGAATTTGAATCAAATATTGGCACATTTGACGACTGAAATTCGAATTCAAATGGAATGTTTAGATACATTCGTATGAAGCCTCACTATAGATTCATACGAGATTTGTATGGGGTTCTTGTGGGATTTGTATATGACATTTGTATCAACCTCATATGGAACATTTGTATCAAATTTGAATCCTACCACATTCAAAGGAATTTATTCTAATGAATAAGAATTTTCTTGAATTTGATCGAATAATAATAAAAAATTGTGCATATCCCTAGTTCATATATTTAAAAAAAGCAGCAATGCAATCAGAGACCTTCCCTCCCCCATCACCTCCCCACTTTAAGAGGAGGTGAGACAGATAACTTCTCAAGGAAGAGCTGCAGTGTTTCAACAAGATAAATCTCTTCTCAGAAGATGAGATGATATAATAAAGAATAGCAGTTGGCAGCTGAGACTGCATCCCAA
Organism: Aspidoscelis tigris stejnegeri; assembly: GCA_023333525.1. Taxonomy (NCBI): domain Eukaryota; kingdom Metazoa; phylum Chordata; class Lepidosauria; order Squamata; family Teiidae; genus Aspidoscelis; species Aspidoscelis tigris. Next base: position 9,690,597 of record JALMGA010000005.1, read on the forward strand.
AAGCATCCTACAGAGATTTGTCATGTGTCTTTGGACACCAAATCAAGTGTCAAATCACAGTTTAAGCCAGTGTATGTACTTCTGGACAAAGAAGGATCTTCTGTTTGTTGGTTCACCCTTTGGTTAAAAGGATAAAATGACATAAATAAAATTGTTGTTCTTGTTGTTGTTGATGATGATGATGTTAGCCACATACAAATTACAACAATCCACTCCCACTTCATGCAAGTTCACAACATTTTTCTTTTGCCAATGTGCCAAGTTTTATCTTGTAAACGGAACTTTCCGGCTTCATAAACAGCAAGGACATTATTATTAACGTTTAAAATAGTATAATAAACAAAAATATCTTGCAATATCTTAAAGCCATTTACAGTTTGTTTGTTTTTTTTAAAAAAGGACATCAGAATAAAAGAAAATAAAACAAGGCATCTCATTCAAACCTTGTTGTAAACACTAAGCATGAAAAAAGAGAATGGGAAGGGCCAGCCACCCTCATGAGGCAGCTGGCCAATAGAGGCTGTGGTGTGCTTGCTCAATGCACGCTGGGTCCCTCACTGCCAGAAGCCGCACAACAGCAACCAAGTAAGACCCTGATCACAAGCGTGCGACTACCAGCGGGGTGGGTGGTGGTGGCTGTGGCTTCCCTCTCACTTGAGAAGGGGCAATCGCCCCTTCTTGGGCGAAGGCGAAGCTGGGGAAGCTGGGGAAGCCAGCTGCCGGCCTTGCCATGCAGACTTCGAAGGAGCCAATGGCGCATGCACTCTCCCTGTTGACAGCTGGGCAGGGCCTTCCGAATACGGCCCTGCCACCAACACCCTGTGCATGTGCAGACACGCAGGGCCTGTTTGGGGCAGATTCTTTTGAAAAAGGTTTTGCCGGAAAATGGATCTTATAGATCCATTTTTCCGGCAACAAGTGCGGAAAGGCCCTAAATGTCCTCTTCTACTTGGTCACCTGTACACTATTTTTTAATATAAAATATTCTTAATTTAGGGCCTTAAACACCACCCTTATATTAGCCATCTGTTTAGAAATATCTTTTCAGACAAATCTGGGAAAGATCTCCTGCTCACTTCTTCAATGCACGGGTTCAAGATCAGTCTGAATTGTTGAATGTTATCAACAATCGTTTTTGTTCTTCTGTTCCAATATTAAAATTTTAAAAATCATGTAATAAGAATATTTTTGGAGTTTGTGGCTTGTGTATTTGGAACATTCTCCTCAAAATTCTATGAACTTTTTTCTAGAAACATTTAATCGGGGGGACATCCCAACGCATGTGGAAATAAGTTGGTCTATTTCCGCATCTCCTCCAGCATTCTCTATTGTTATTCCTTAATATGTGTGACATACAAAGTGGTGTATCGTACCATCTATAAATGAGCTTTGTGAAAGTCTCTTTAGTTGATACTGAGTTGTGCCAAGGTTGTTTCATATTTATTATTTTTTCCCATTCAGTATCGCATATTACTGATTGAATATCAGTCTCCCATAACTGCTTAAGAATAGCCATCTGTGTTTTCTGAGTAGCAATTAAATGGGAATACATGTTGGAAATCATGCTTTTTAATGATTCTGTTGCTTGTTTCAAAAAATTTTCAAATCTACCTAATGATAGGGATGTGCATGGATGTGTTTTTAGCATTTGAATACGAGTTCATTCAAATATTCAGATATTTGATTTGATTTGATTCAATATTGGGTCGCCATTGGGTCATATTCTTACAGGAGGAGCGTCCAGCCCCCTCACTGGCCTTATCGGGCTAGGCCATGTGGGGGCGTATTTCCCTTTTGCACCAAGGCAGGAAGGAATGTGTCCCCACCCATTCCTTACCTGCCTCAAAGCAAAAAGGAAAGCCGTCCCTGCATGTCCTAGCCTTCGTTCTCTACAGGTGTTCAGCTGTAGTGGAAAAAGGCCTCTGGTATTTTGGTGTTAATGTTATATTACCATCCTTCCAATTCTCAGGAATCCTTCTAGTCCACAGTATAGTATTCATCATCTGTTATAAAAGGAGTAGCAATTCCTCTTCTAAGCATTTGTAGTTCTATTAATCTTAAGATCGAAGCAATCCATGGGGAAAGCAGTGGACCAACAATTCCTCATAAACTGAGTTGAAACACGTTGGAACATTTGTCCAGAGAGATTTTCTGTGTTTTTCTGAAAGTTGTTCTGCAAAATCTCTCCCACCATAGGGGACTGTTTTGCACCCAATAAATCTATGAAAACATCTGAAATTAAGGAAGTATTATTTCAGAACGGACCGGGATGGTTTATATGGTTAGTTACAGAAAGGATGTTAAAATCTCCTGATATAACAAGAGCATTGACTAGATCATTATGTAGGCATGTGCATGGATATTCAAAAATTCAAAAATCTGATTCGAATTCTACGAATATTGAAATTTGAATAGGATTTTTGAAAATCCGAATTCCTGAATTCGGTCAAATTTTGGATTTTTGAAAATCTGATATGGATCTTTGAATAATTCAGCTGAATAGAACGTTGTATAACATATCTGAATATCGGATCTATTTGCGCTTATAACACAGGATAACATGGGATGCAAATGAGATGAAAATGGAACAAAAATGGGACATGCACAATTTTGAAAATGGGATATTAAGGTTCCTGCCATCAGTAACATTAGATTCAAATCAGATTTTCAAAAATACAGATCCAGATAATCCAGATTCAAATTGTATTTTTGAAAAATCAGATTTTTTGAATATTGAATCAAATCAAATATCCAGATATTACAAGTATTGGAGAAAATGGACTTTGGAAATAATTTCAGAAAAGGAATTAAGGCGATATACACCAAGCAACGGGCACAGATTCTAATAAATGGTGATTTGACAAGAGACTTTGATATTCAAAAGGGTACTAGACAAGGATGTCCGTTATCACCTCTTCTGTTCATTTTAACGTTGGAAGTTTTAAATAGAGCAATCAGGAAAAACCAAGATATTAAAGGTTTAAAAATTAAAAGAGAAGATCTTAAATTAAGAGCATTTGCTGATGATCTAGTCATAATATTAACAGAGCCCAATAACTCAATTGAGGAATTGTTAAATGAAATGCAAACTTATGGTCGTGTAGCTGGTCTAAAAGTGAATCAAAATAAGACTAAAGTCCTGACAAAAAATATGTCAAAAACTCAACAAGGAACTCTTCAAATGAAATCTGGGTTTGCAATTGAAAAAAAAGTGAAATTCTTAGGGATAACTTTGACTAAGCAAAATGTTGCACTATACAAGAATAACTATCTGAAAACATGGCCTGAGATAAAACAAGATCTTTTGAAATGGTCTAATTTACAGTTGTCATTGATGGGCCGGATCTCAGTTATAAAAATGAACGTACTCCCGAGGATGATGTTCTTATTTCAATCCGTACCAATAGTAAACAATATCAAGGAGTTTAAGAACTGGGAAAAAGACATATCCAAATTCTTATGGCAAGGTAAAAAACCGAGAATAAGATTTAAGTTGATGCAAGACTCTAAAGAAAGAGGAGGTTTTGGAGTACCGAATTTCAAACTATACCATGCAGCATCTTGCTTGGTATGGATTGCAAAGTGGTTTTGGTTGAAGGATAAAAGATTATTACAACTGGAGGGCGAAGGGTTAAGATATGGCTGGCATGGATATTTGTGGTATGCAAAATCGAAAGTTAATGCTGATTTTAAAAACCATTTTGTAAGAAATGCATTGTATAAAACATGGATGAATTATAAAAACAAGCTCTATAATAAAATACCACTATGGGTGTCCCCTCATGAAGGGCTATTAAGGGAATATAGTGTTGGCGGAACTTGGGTGAAATACGAAGATATGTTGTACAAGATTGAGGACAGTAATGAATATGAAATAAAAACAAGAGAACAATTGAATCAAGAAGGGATAAATATACAATGGTTTTCGTATATACAATTAAGGGATATATATAGAAAAGATAAAGAGACTGTAAATTTTGAGTGGGAAAAACAGGAATGGGAGACAAAATTATATAAGGCTGAAAAAGGCATGATTGGTGTGATGTATAAAATATTGCTTAGAATGGAAATGGTGCATGAGCAAGTTAAAGAATGTATGATCACTTGGGCCAGAAACTTTGGATATAACATTCAAATGGATCAATGGGAAAAACTATGGATAAAAGATATGAAATTCACTTCCTGTATGTTATGGAAAGAAAATATGTATAAAATGATGTACAGATGGTATTTAACACCTTATAAATTGGGGAAAGTTTACCAAAATATATCTATCAAATGTTGGAAATGTAAAAAAATTAATGGGACTTTTTACCATATGTGGTGGACGTGTAAAAAGGCAAAGAAATATTGGGTTATAATATATAATTTGATGTCAAGAATTTTGAAAAGGAGTTTTAGATTTAATCCAGAATTGTTTTTGTTGGGGATTGTAGATAATACATTAGAAAGTGTAAACTCGTTAATCCTATATATGGTGACAGCTGCAAGATTATTATATGCTCAAAAATGGAAGGAAGAAGAGATACCATCAGGAGAAGAATGGCTAATTAAGATGACAGATCTGGCGGAAATGGATAAATTAACAAACTTATTAAATGACAGAACAACGGATAAATTCATGAGAGACTGGTCCCCCTTTATGGAGTACTTATCAGAGCTCGAATTGACGACTGATGGATTTGAGTGAGAACAAGAATAACCAGGAAATCAAGGAGAGACAAAGATGCGGAGCAACAAAAGATGGATACAGAATATAGAAGTCAGACAAGCGGAGGAAGTCAAGGGAACTTTTAATAATGTAATAATGGGAAGAGTGTGTAAATGATTACTTTCTTTTTTTTTTTTAATAAAAAAAATGAAAAAAAAAATATCCAGATATTTGAATCGACTCTAATTCAAATGCTAAAAATACATCTGTGCACATCCCTATCATATTTGAAAAAAAATTGAAACAGGCAACAGAATTGTGGCAATGATGAGGTAAGTCATGTGCGCGCGCGTGTGTTCTCTGGTAGGCCCCGGCCCAGGGTGGGGGGACCACAGGGGGCGTTTGCGGGGGCTTAGCCACCTAGATCTAGGCATCTGAGCCCAATGGAGGTTTAAGACCACGTGGGCCTGGTCTACCACATGGAGCAGCACATCACCAGTCTGGTTTCACCCTGCTTTTCAAAGGGGTGGGGGATTACTGAGCTGAGGGTGACCCAGTGTCCTATCAACTGCTGCTGTCCCAATTGTACTGCAGTGGCTGGCAGTAAACCCCTAGGTGCCCAGTGGCACCTGGAGCTCCAGCCACCACCACACTGCATGCAGCGACTTACCTCATCGGGCCCGGAGTGCTCCTTGTGTGCCCTGGGGAGTGATGTCCCACAGTCTGCACAGGCGCACATGCTCCCAGTAGCTTAGCCCCATGCTCACCTGACTTGTCAGCATGGGCTTGGTCTACCGGAGTGCACACCTGTGCAGAGAGCAGCAGATCGTGTGGGCCTGCCAGCTGTTGAGTTGTTTTCAGCCCAATAGCAGTAGCAGGGGGTGGGCCTCACAGCTGTTCTGGAGAGATTGTTAATACTCTCCCTCCCATACAGCTGTGGCATGGCCAGGGATGGCCGGGAATGGGTGTAGACTGCAATTTCATGCTCTACACCCAGAACGCAAGTGGGTGCCCTGAGATGGGTTGGGGCGGTTCTGAATGGAACTGCCGGCCCAGCAAAGTGAATGCTCCCTCCCAGGGTGCCCTACTTGCATTCCAGAGGCCTTCATGTGAATAGGCCTCAGGACTTTAACCTGTCAAAAAATTTACAAATATCTCCAATGAAGAACGACTACAAACTCATTACAGCAATTTTTGCAGGGAGGATAAAAGTGATTCTACAAGATTTTGTCCATAGAGATCAGTATGGCTTCTTGTTCCAGACCTAACTATGAGATAATGTTAGAAAAATCTGAGATATTTTAGAATATTTTGAACAACATAATGAGAAACAGGCCACACTGATTTTGTGAAAAGAGAAATGTTTTGGGGTTTTGTTCTTCTTTTTGATAATTTGAACTGGATTTTTTTTTTATTTGACATCCTGGAGAATATAAACTTTGGTGATGTTTCTAAAAAATGGGTAAGATCAATTTATACACTGAAGAAAGCACAAATAATTGTAAATCGAGAATTGACAAAGCCACGTGAGTTCCGAAAAAGGGTAAAGATGATGCCCATTATTTCCACTTTATTTTGGTTCTTGGAGTACAGAATAGAGATAATTTTGGGAATAAAGATTTTGAAAAGAAACTTATAAGTTAAGAGCATTGGCAGAAGACTTAGTGATAATATTGGAAAATCACTTGGAATACATATTTTAATAGGAAAATTAAAAGGCTGGCTCATTGGCAGGGTTTAAGATTAGGAATCATAAAAAAAGAAATTTGTTAATTAAAAACATTACAATAGAAAATCAAATGGAATTATTCCAAATGGAACTGTTGGAAATGAAACGGTTTTAAGATTGAGGGGGGAAATGAAATATTTGGGTAATATTTTATCAAAGATGAATTGCCATGTTGTTTCAGAACAAGTATGTCAAAACATGGGCAGTAATTAAGAAGAATATGTTAAGATGGGGGAAATTAAATCTGTCGTTGTTGGGAAGGAACTTACCCTGCACCATGAACAGAACTGGTAAGACTCTGTGGCAACCATTCACACATCTTCTGGATTTGGAAGATATGCAGGATGGTCTTGCAAATGTGCTGGGCAGCACCCAGACACCATATGCACCTGGATGAGCACCCCAATGCATGGGGGGAAGGATCGCATGTACTTAGCATGTGCCAGTGCAAATACTTAGCACGTGTATGGGCAAATTTGCATTTTGCTTCCCATGGACAGGTAGCAAAGTTCCCCCAGAAACTAAAATACTTGACAGAAATGGACAAATTGAAATGCCTTATTTAAAAAAAAATAATAACAAAGAGAAACATCATTTTGTAAAAATTGGGACTGTTTATTGACTTTCTGAACAAAGAAAAAATTGGTGATTAAAAAACATATATTTCTGAAAGAAGAGAAACAATTGTAAAAACTGGGCAAAATATGAGAATGGATCTTTCATTTAGTTATCAAGGAGTGATTGGAGGTCATTTTTTTTCTTTTTTCTTTTCCTTTTGATTTGAAAAGCTCTAATTAATTTCCCTTTAATTAAGACTCTCTAACACAAAAGTACTACTAGAACTAAGGATCAACTTTTGTATATCTTAATACAAAAGCTACAGGGACTTTTAAAAAAGTGGTGTATGACTATGAGCATCTTATTTTGGATCCAGATAAGTTGAAGGAGTGCCATACACGCCAAAGATTCTCCGGAGCTTTGCCATCAACTCCAAAGATTCTCTGGAGCTTTGCCATAAAAGCCCAAGATTCTCCAGAGCTTTGCCATCAACTCCAAAGATTCTCTGGAGCTTTGCCATACATTCCAAAGATTCTCCAGAGCTTTGCCATCAACTCCAAAGATTCTCCAGAGCTTTGCCATAAACTCCAAAGATTCTCTGGAGCTTTACCATAAACTCCAAAGATTCTCCAGAGCTTTGCCATAAACTCCAAAGATTCTCCGGAGCTTTGCCATACATTCCAAAGATTCTCTGGAGCTTTGCCATCAACTCCAAAGATTCTCTGGAGTTTGCCATACATTCCAAAGATTCTCTGGAGCTTTGCCATAAACTCCAAAGATTCTCTGGAGCTTTGCCATACATTCCAAAGATTCTCCAGAGCTTTGCCATAAACTCCAAAGATTCTCTGGAGCTTTGCCATAAACTCCAAAGATTCTCTGGAGCTTTGCCATCAACTCCAAAGATTCTCTGGAGTTTGCCATCAACTCCAAAGATTCTCTGGAGTTTGCCATACATTCCAAAGATTCTCTGGAGCTTTGCCATAAACTCCAAAGATTCTCTGGAGCTTTGCCATACATTCCAAAGATTCTCCAGAGCTTTGCCATAAACTCCAAAGATTCTCTGGAGCTTTGCCATAAACTCCAAAGATTCTCTGGAGCTTTGCCATAAACTCCAAAGATTCTCCAGAGCTTTGCCATAAACTCCAAAGATTCTCCGGAGCTTTGCTATAAACTCCAAAGATTTGCCGCCATCTCCGAAGATCCTCTGGAGCCTTTGACAAAGGTCCATAGGAATGGCATTGCTCTCGCTTGGGGTCCTCCTCGAAGCCTGTGCTATTCTTTGGAGCCAGCTTCAGAGATTGTGCACAGTCTTCGGAGCTTTGGGTTTCTGGGCATCGTCCCATGGGGGTGTCCCCGTCTAGACCCCGCTGCCTGATTGTGGTGGAAACAGGCTCTGTATAATCCAGATTTGATGCCTGAAGACCCCATTGTAGACCCCTTTAATGGGGTCTACAGGAAATCTGGATTATAGGTTCTGAAGGACCCATATGATCCAGATTTCCCTAGAACAGGTAGAAACAAATGTGTTTCTAATGGGTCTGCAGTGGAAGTGGGGTCTTCCTGCTCTGAGCCTAATGGGTCCTTAATGGGTCCCTAATGTGTACTTAGTGCTAGTAGAACAAACACCCTTATTCTTATCTACAATACATGCATACCCTTAAGAGTATTTTTTGCACTTGCTACTGTATTTATTTGCATGCAAACAAATAAATAAAATAAAAAGACTCTTTTTGTTCACTGAACATCTTATAAACCCCATAGTTCCTTTTTCCCCCTGTTTGTGTGCATACCATAACTGAAACAATGCCAGAATGCTTGATGAAAGTCTGTAAACTGTGTGTAGTCAATTTATATTTTACAAGGCCCAGAAGATAAATGAAATCCACAGTCAATAGGTTACCTGGCCATCGTATTGTAAATGCATAAATCTTTCTCTTCTCTTAAAAGGCCTTAAGTTGTTTTTCGTTAAGGAAACAGCGGGCACAATGCAATGAAAAATGATTGTGGGCTATTATACATAGCCTTTTCATTCATTAGGGTCCATCATTTGCTTTGGTCTTTCTTATTTTAATGCTGCATGTATTTTACTTCTTTTTTTAAAAAAAAATCATTATGCTTCAGATTTCTCTTTGCAATATTTTAATCCAATTACTGCTCTCGGTAAGCAAGCGTTCTTTCCATATCTGAGTAATGAGCTATGAGAAGAAGTGATTCCTAATTAGTCAAGCTAATTTTTGAAAAGGACAGAAGGAACAACCTGGTAAATGGATTTGGGGGGGGGGGAATTACAGTGATAAGTTCACATACATTGTCAGATATCAACATGGAATAATGATAAGTAGGGATGTGCACAGTTATTATTTTTGTGTGTGTCCGATTGAAGGGAAATATAAACAAAATATGCATTCATACAAATGGAGCCACTCTGAATGTGGTAAAATTCGAATCCCCTGTGAATGTTTTTCAAATGCTATTTGAATCCAGTTTGAATCTCTGCCTCCAGTCACGCCTCTGAATCCACTCTGAACGCTTCAAATCCTCTCTGAATCCACTTTAAAGCCACTCTGGGTTTGTCCCCATGCACTCTATTTACTTCAGATTGGATTTGGGATATTCCCGATACAGAGTCTAGTTTGACTTGACCCGTCCCCATGTGATTGATGAAAGCATGGGCTCAAGTTGAATACACCTGTTCCCATGCAAACTGTGCTAAACCTCTGCATCGGGAAACCACATCTTTTTCTCTCCACCCCCTCTCCCCTGATAGGATTGAGGGCATGGGAATCCCACCCAATGCACCTTCCTTAATCGCAACTGCTGGGTATTAAACAGTGATCAGACAGAAACCAGCCTCTTCTCTCTGTGATCTGATTGCCAGGCAAATGTAAAAGAACTGATTGCCCCAGTAAGATGCAGCGATGAGGGGGTGGTCATCTGGTCCTTGCTGTCCCACTAGCCTCTTCCTGCAACCCTTATTCCACCCCCATTCCCAGATTGCCAGCAAGCAGCTTCTGAAGTTAGACAGTTTAGCAGAGAAGCAGAGAAGTGCTTCTCTGGCAAACTTCCTCTAAACATTGTAGCGGCACCTGCCTGGCCTCAACTGGCCATCTGAGCAGGCGCAAGTGCCCGGCCAATGAGGGGCCACCCCGTGAGCATGCTCAGAACATCCCTGGTCTATCCTAGCCAGAATTAGGCCTGCAGCAGAATACAAGCACCGTTCACATGTGCGCACAACCCCAGGGTGGGGTGGGGGGTGCTGGGTGGGGGTGGGGGTCCTGCCACTTGCATTGGCCTGATCCTGGCCAATGCAGGTGGCAGTACCCCGGGGAAGGGGCCCAACTGGCCTCCCCACCTCTGGCTGCATGGCAGCCAATCGTGGGAGGCTGGGGAGGGGCCCAGCTGTCCAAGAGGGAGAGCGTGCGAACGCTCTCCCTCTGTAACAGGTGGGGACACGGCGAATATGTGGAGACGCTTTAGAACATAAGAACATAAGAACATAAGAGAAGCCTTGCTGGATCAGGCCACAGCCCATCTAGTCCAGCATCCTGTCGCACACAGTGGCCCACCAAATGCTCATGGGCATCTCAAGCAGAGACAAGGACAAACCTTCTCCTGCTCTCGAGTCCCAGCAGATGGCCTTTGAAGCGCCCCAGTTCCTCCCCCCCCCAGCAGTTTTTCTGCTCTGAAAATGGAACGCATGGGGAGCGCATGGGGACGCTTGGGGCAGTCCGGAACGGATCTGGCCGCCACTGACGTAAGAATGCAGTGTCCTCGATGTTCTCCACGTGTTCAAAACCCCCTCGTGCAAAAAGGCCTCTAGAGCCTTTTCATACTTACCTTTGCAGTGCACTCAGAGTGGAGGATGTGCACTTTATGGAGCTGTTTCTTCTCTGAACCAGTAGGGTTCCTCTAATCTTCCCATATAAACCTTCTCGAGGCCATAGTTTGGAAAGCTTCTTTTGTGACCTCGATCTTTCATCCTAATGGCCATTACAGTTATTTATTTATTATTTATTTAATATTTACGTTTCTAGCCCACCCCATACCCGAAGGTCTCTGGGCAGGTAATAATAGATTAAAAACAGAGTAGTTTTTAGTTCCCTTGTTCACATTTATTTCATGGTCCCTCCATGGTGGAACTTTTCCCTCACTGAATACAGACCCTCATCACATTCAAATAAGAGCACGAGATAATTTTAAACAGCTTTTGCCATATTTAGTCGTTGGAGAATCTAATTGTCCATTAATCCCTCCATATGAGTGTCTTGCACTCTGAAATGAATAGGTTTTTCCCCTCCATTTGATCATATTTGTGTTGACTTTCTGCTTTTCCACTCCTCAGCTCTCAAGCACTCATGAGCCAGGTAAGACTGTTCCTCACAACCTCACTGAAAGAGTGGGAAGTATTTTAATCTCATTTAATTCCAAGTTATAAGATAACTGGAAGTTATAAGATTGCTGGATGGTTATTTCATTTTTTTTAAAAAAAATTTCTGTTACCTCGTATCCTTGGTCAACCTGCAAGAGAAATAGATTCCAACATGCATTGTCAGAAAGGCTGCTTTCAAATTATACATTTTATTTTTTAAAAGAGGACCTTAAAATGGTTTAGAGCAGCAGTTCTCAACCTTCCTAATGCCGCGACCCCTTAATGGAGTTCCTCATGTTGTGGAGACCCCTAACCACGGGGGCGGAGCAGCTGGGAGGTGGGAGGGAAGGGCAGCGGGAGACTCATCGCGACCCCTCTGAAAGGGTAGTTCGACCCCCAAAGGGGTCCCGACCCCCAGGTTGACAACCACTGGTTTAGAGCATCCATACACTACTGCTTCTTCTAATGCACATAAAAGACCAAGAAGTGCACTTCAAAAGTGAATTCTTGGGCTTTTAGATAGGAACTCTGAGGCCTTGTCAGACTTCAGCCATCAGCTTGTTGGCTAGTACAGATGGGGGACAGCTTGACCAGCCAAGGTACGAATGATCAATCCATCTCCCACCTGTACTAGCCCCAAAAGGCTGCCACAGGTGCCAGACACTCCACCCGGGTTACCACCACTGGGCCGTATCAGCCCAAAGGCTGGCAGCCCATTTTGGGGGTAGGGCAAGACCAGATCAGGGTTGTTCCGAGGTTCCATTGGCTGCTGCTGCCCTGATCAGGCTGGCGGCAGCCAGCAAGAGCCTCCTTGGTGCCCACCCCCACCCAGGGGTACAACACTACCCCCCAGGTCTCGTGACCCATTTACCTCATCAGACCTGTGGTTCGATGTGACAAGTCGTGTCGCCTGCTGGTGCAGTCTGCCACTCTCTGTGCAGGAACGCATGACAACAGACCAGCGTCAGGCCAGCGTGGGGACAGTCTGCCATAATGTGTGCCTGCACAGAGAGTGCCAGACCACAACAGCAAGCCCTGGACTCATCACATCGAACCACGGGTCTGATGAGGTAAGTGGGTTGCGGGGAGCTGGGGAGTGGTGCACACCCCTGGGTGGGGGTGGGCACCGAGGAGGCCCTCGCTAACTGCAGCCAGCCCAATCAGGGTGGCGGCAGCCAGTGGAACTCCAGGACAAACCCAGCCTGATCTGGGCCCACCCCCAAAATGGGCTGCCAGCCTGCAGGCCGATATGGCCCAATGGTGGTAGACTGGGGCAGGGTTCCAGAGCTGTTCAGCAGGGAGAGTGTGAATGCTCTCCCTGCTGAACAGCTCTGGGATGGCCGGGGATTGCTTGGGCCTGGCACAATTAGGGCAGCCCTGGAACAGGCTGGGACAGGTCCAGACTGAACCACCCAGACCGCAGAGCAAATACTGTGTCCCAGGGCTGTCCTAATTCCTCCCAGAGGCCTAAGTGCAAGTAGGCCTCTGGTGTCTTTGAGGGCATTTTCTGCTACTTTCCCGTCCATCATTGAAATCAGTGAGTCTGATTCAACCAGAGGTCTTTCTGCACTTGGCCCACTAGTCCCCTTGCAGTGTGCTCCCAGACCGGGCATCTGCAGTTCAGTGGCTCCTTCCACGCAGGAGCGCACCATGAGACGACTACACGTGGAGCATGGTTGAGTGCTCCACATGTGAACTCACCTTTACCTTCACCAGAGCCAGTTTGGAGGATGTGCTGGATGATCACCTGATGCACCGTGCAAACACACTGACACGTCACATGATGCATCACACAAGTATGCATGGGCGGCACATCAGGGTTGCCCCTGTGCTGGCACATGTGCTCAGGCACAAGCACCTGCGAAGATAGACAGCAGCACCCAAACACCCACTCGCACTGAAGGCAGGTGTCCGGACATGTGGGGGGAGGGGTGCCATGTACTAGCATTCATCAGTGCAAATGCTAGTGCACAGGTGGGCAACTTCACCTTTCCCATCCCCTGGACGAGAAGCAAAGTCCAGATCTGCTGCAGGTCTGTTGATTCTTAATTATTCGTTCACATCAATCTCTGCTGGGTGTTGCATTTCTTCCTGGTGGAAGAAGACCAGGTGAGCACATGACTGATGACACAGGCATGGTTATGTGCTGTCTCACCTGGTTGCCACCACAACAATGCCACACAGGCACACTGGCATCATCACTGGGGCTCCAGTTTGGTCTAGTGAGCCAGTTTGTTCTAGTGAGAAAGGAGCTGGACTCTTATCTGTGAATACCGGGTTCGATTCCGCCCTCCCCCATGAAGCCAGCTGGGTGACCTTGGGCTAGTCACAGCTGCTTTGAATCCTCTTAAAAGGGTGAGAAAAGTGGGGTAGGAAAGTCAACTCTTCTTCTTCTTTTTCTTCCATGATGGCAGCTGTAATGGGCAGTCATTCCCACTTAGCTGGTGCTTAGTAAAGTGCTGGCTAAGTTACAAATGCTTTAGGCATCTACTAGTCCTTCACTTCCCAGTGAAGAGAGGCGAAGTGCGAATTTGCTCATAGTTGAATGTAGGATTTCTTCCCCAAGGGAAGAGACACTGGAATTGAACGAGCACAGCTGTTCTTCTCTGTGTTTCTTCTGTATTTTAATCATTTGCCTGGCTGCCTTAGCAGGGGCTACTCTGAAGTAAGAATCAGAAAGAAATTATTAATTTTTCTAATTTTCTCTGTTAAATTGATGCTTATGGAGTCTTGCAAGCAGCAACGTTTATTTCACGCTGAGCGTTTCTCCCTTCATCAGACACACTGAATACACAAAACTCTCTCTGTGTATCTATATATCAGTTTATTGAGCAACTTAATGAAAATCTTAAAGCAATAATCAGTGTAAATTAGGGATTTGCTCTACTGAAAACGGAAGCCTCTGTAAACCTGATATTGTCCTTATGTAAACTGATGGATGGAGACTTCTCTCAAATAAATTACTTAATAACATCAGAGAGCATTTGGCTGTGTAAATATATCCCAGGACATACTCCAAAAGAGTTCTGCATTTAAATGTTCATTCAATAGAATTTAGGATTCGTCACCTTTGCTAACGAGTTTTTTTTCCCCCATTATAAAAAAGTTATTAGCATGAAAAAGTTAAAATTTTGTACCTAATTTCTTAAATTAATGCTCCTCAAAAGACCCGGAGGGTTTGCATGTTCTTTAACTGAAATAACTCATTTCCATAATTTCCATGGCCTCAACACTTTGATGCCTCCATCTATGACTTGCATATTGTCATTTTTTTTAATGCTTCTAGCAAGGTACGTTTATTTACTCTTTCCCTACTATGTGTTTCCAAACAATTGAAGACATGGTTAGAAAGGGAGAATAATCATAAACTAAACAAGCTGAATTTTACATATATGCACACAAAGGAGGAGGAGTTGTTCCCGAATTTGTTCATGGAGAAAGAGATAATGTGCAATTGTAGGGAGCTCATCCGTTCACTCAGTACTCCAGAACAAATAGGTAACCAAATACAAGTGAAAATTTTACTTATTATTTGTATTTCTATCCCTTCCTATACCCAAAGGTCTCACGGTGGATAAAAACATTACAAATCAGACATATATTTTTTTAAAAAACAAGAATATATATTAGAACAGTAATAGGCCGCACTCCCATCTACCAGGAATCCAGAGTGAATCCGGATTACTCTGATTCGGAGTAATCTGGGTTCTGCTGTGGGTTAGGGTTGGAGGCTGGGAACAGCACCAAACATGCATTGGGCTGTTCCCAAACCTCATCTGTGAACGGCGCGGCGGTTTTCGGCCAGGAACCGCCGCTGCTGCTGCCACTGCTGCTGCTGCTGCTGCTCTCCTCCTCCTCCTCCTCCTCCTAACCTGAAGGGAAACCAGGGCCCGTCCATGCCCATCCTCAAAGCCCTTGGCCCTCAGCACAGCACAGCATGGCCCTCAAGTGCCAAGTGGTTCATCTCTTTTCCCACCACCGCCAGCCATGCCTGGCTATCTCGCACGTGCCTGCCCTCTCACCCACACACTGCTGCTGCCTGCCTGCCTGCCTGCCTGCCTGCTCCTCATCGTGCCACCCTGGTGTAGCCTAGCCTGGCTGTGGGGGAGGGAGACGATTGTACCACCGCTGCCCTCTTCCTTCCCTCTTTCTTCTTCAGGCTCAGTGCAGAAGCCCTGAGCTGCCAGCTGTCCTTCTTGTTTTGGCTATAATCCGGAGTGGATTCGGAGTACTGGGGAATTTAATGGGAACCCCCAATGCCGAATCCAAATCCACTCTGGATTTCAGCCCCTATGGGGATGCACCCATAGTGTCTGTAAAGTATGTACTCCAGGCACACAATTATTATACCCACTGGTTTAAAAGCATCATGTTTTATACAAAATAGTTAGAAAGTACCATAAGGGTTAAACTTATTTTTTTACCTGGAGGAAGAGAAGAAGGATCAACAGCAAGACACTGATATGTCAATTTAATTCATCCTATGTAGGGGTGTGCATGAATGGGTGTGATTTTTTTTTCATTTAAATTTGAGTTGAATCGAATGTCAAAACATTTTATTCGATTTGAATGTTTAACATCCGAATGCAACAAAACCCGATTAGAATCCATTACATTAGAATCTATTTGTTCAAATGTTAGATATGACTCTGAAAATACGAATGTCAACAACATTCATATGTGTTATACGTATCTTTATGCATTTCGTATGCATCCTGTTTTATCCCGTATGCATCCCGTTTTATTCCATATTATAAGCGCAAATGTGTACAGAAACGTATGATATTTGTACAGATACGTATACAGTATAATACATATGCATCTGTACATTTGAATAATTTGAATGAATGTTTCAGAACATTCCAAATTCATTTGAATGCCTAAATTCAAATGTGAAGACATTCTATTCAAATTTGAATGTCCACATTCAAACAAATTTGATCGGATTTCGAATGTTTAGAATATCCCTAATCCTATGTCTGTTGGCAGGGCTAGCTGCCTGCCATAATATTTGAATGTAAGATCTCTGCCACCTATGTGATGCTGTATATATGTATATAGTAGCTGCCTGTTGTTTTGGAAGTGACAGTTGACTCCCCCCTCCCTGCTGGGGTCAAGTGATACATTTTGGCTCCAAGTTTAAACTGGGTTTTGAAAAATAGTTATTGTTCATTGGTTGAAGGCCAAACCCAGCCCAGCTATGAAACATATAAATATGCTGGGCTTTGTGTTCAAAGTTGCTCCCAACAAGAAATGCCCTAATGCTGAGCTGAAATAAATCACTGTTCATCTTGTTAAAGAAAGAGTCTCATTGTTATCCTTTACCAGCCTGACAATGTCTGAGTTTCAACCGCAGCAGTAAAGTCCTAAATGCTCATTTCTTTGGCCAATGTAAAAACAAGGCTTTCTCCTAATGATCTCAAACTCCAATCTTGCTCCAATAAAGGATCCCAAATCCCTCTAGAATTTAGACAGATCATGTAGAAATCCCACCATAGCCTAGCCATAATTGTTCTATATTCCCCTTAGCTGGACAGGGCCTCCCTCAATTCCGGTGCAGTCTCCTGATGCACTACCAAAAATGGCTGGACCTGATATACTGCTATCCACATACCCTTTGTAGTCTAGACCCTTTTCCGTGTATTTCAGCATGGTAATTCCATTTACTGAACTTTTTCAGTGGCCAGAAAAGTGATAGCCACTATGGATGTGCACTAGGGGTGAGCACAAATGCAATTTTCAGGATTCAATTCGAATAGAATATCCAAAAATTCTAACTGATCTGAATGTTTAAAATCTGAATGTATTGACAATTGATTTGAATGGAATACATTTGTATTTATTCGTACGAATATTTAATTCCTATTTGAAGATACAAATGTCCTCAACGGCGTCCTCTTTTCATCCCGTAGGTATCTGTACAAATGCATACAGATACTAATAAAACGTGTACAGAAAACTACGTAATGCATACGTATCTGTACACATACAAATGTTTGAATGATTTGTACAAATGGTTTCAAAGATTCAAAAATTCGTTTGAAGGTTAAATTCTAATTTAGAGATATTCGATTTGGATTCGAATGTCTGAATTGAATCGAAATTCAAATGTTTTGAATATCTCTGCACGTCCCCACAACAAATCACTTAGCTTGTCATCTTCCTACCATAAACTTTGGTACCCAGCCACAATGGAGCCCATATTGTATCAACTCTGAACTAGGCAAGGCCTTAAAATGAAAAAGACTTACTGTGAAGTATTATGTATTGTATGCCACTCTGAAAACCTTTTGAGACTCATGCGTGGGATAAAAATGTGCTGAATGAATTCATACTATTTATATTTTTAAAATGTGGCTGGGAAACCATAAAATCCCAATATTTCCTTGATTTTTTAAAAAATCCTTTGGAACTGCCAAAAAATATTGTTGGACTATAAAATTGGTTCTCACCAAGGGGAGAAATATCTCTGTCACAGCTTTTTCTACAGTATAGGAAGCCCTGTTATCTATAGATCGCATTCAACCTTTGTATTTGTTTTCAATGCCAGAGTCGATTCTTAGATCAAGTTGGGGAGGGGAAAAAAAACCTGCAGCTATTATATTCTTCTTTTTGTTGGCTTTCTGCTGCTTTTGTGTTCCAGTTCCTTATGGTGATATTGTTAGCTTTAGTAGTCAAAATGGGAAAGCTTTTTAAAGGTGAGAAAATCATGAGACCTGAGACAAGTCTGAAGGCAAGGAAGCTGGGGT
Source organism: Aspidoscelis tigris stejnegeri (assembly GCA_023333525.1). Classification (NCBI taxonomy): domain Eukaryota; kingdom Metazoa; phylum Chordata; class Lepidosauria; order Squamata; family Teiidae; genus Aspidoscelis; species Aspidoscelis tigris. Next base: position 9,708,653 of record JALMGA010000005.1, read on the forward strand.
TTTTTTTTCCCTGAAATTAATCAGATATGGTTTTTGCCAGTCTATCTAAGGGTAACTTTTTGGAAGTTCCATATAGAAGAAGAAGAGTTGGCTTTTTTACCTAGCTTTTCTCACCCATTTAAGGGGACTCAAAGTGGCTGACAAACCTTCTGTTCTTCTCCCCACAAAAGAACACCCTGTGAGGTAGGTGGGGCTGTGAGAGCTCAGAGGGAGAGAGCTGTGACTAGCCCAAGGTCACACAGCTGGCTTTGTGGAGGAGTGCAGAATTAATCCCTGTGACTACGAGATATGAGTCTGGCTCAAAAGGAAATATAAAGGGTTTTGTTTTGTTTCAAATGAGAGCCCCATCTCACATATAGGCCTGAGGCCTTTTCACATAACAGCCGGAACAGCTGTAATGCACTTCGGCTAAGTCAGTTTGGGATGGTTCCCCCATTCACACATAGGCAGGAAGGAATGCATTTAAACTGACTTAGCCGGGAAAGGCCAGTCAAGGGTGGGGACGCCTCTCCCAGGCCTGCCTGCCATTGGGTGGGAGCACCCAGGGGTGGGCAGCCCTGTCAGGTGGCCTCCCCTGGTTCCTGCCAGCTGTACAGGACCAGCAGCACCTACCTCCTTGCTGTCCCGGGTCTCTGGTAACCCATATGGGCAGCCTGCCCAATCAGAAGCCATGTTGCATGCATGTGGTGCATGTTCCCAGCTGCCCCTGGGTCATTCTGACCTGGGACAGTGAGGAGGTAGGTGCTGTGGGCATGCGGGCATGTCCCCAGTCCCCGGGGGGATCTTGCGGCGGCCTCCCCTCCTCTCCACCAATCGGGCATCCATGGCAGGTGAAGGCAAACTCCTGCCGCCACCTGCCATGGCTGCCCCATTGCTGGAAAGGACAAAGGGGCTTGGGTGGCAGGCCCATCGGTGCACGAGGGAAGGGCTTCGGAAGCAGGCAGTCCTGCTTCCACCCTTCCCCAAGATGGCAGCACCGGGAATCCGGATCTTCCCCTGACGGTGGGCAGAAGCATCCTGCTTCTGCACACATTCAGGGGAAGTTACAGATTGAAGACCTGATTTTTCATGTCTTCAATTTAATCTGGATTTCGGTGGCAAAACCAATTTAAGAAACCGGTTTTGCGTGCCAAAATGTGGATGTGCCCTCTGCAATCCGGTCTACAGTGCGGATGCAGGTTAAGGTAAGTGTTTTAAATCTTACCTTAGCAGCGCTTAAACCGGTTTCCACGGTCAATGTGGAAACACCCATTGGGTACTTCCCTTAATTCGGATCTACTAGATCCGGATTAAGGGAAGCACACATTCCTTAGATCCAGATCTACTTAGGTCCAGGTCAAAGGAGTGCAGTGGGAAAACACCCTAGAGCAGTGATGGCTAACCTTTTGTGCTTGGTGTGTCAAAATTCACAAGAAAACCTAGCTTAACTTGGGTGCTGTGTCACTTCCAGAAATATCCACAATTTTGTGATATTTGTAGCTCTAGTAAGAAAGTTATATTTTTGATATATGTATTTTATTAAAAGCAAAAATGAATAATTTTTTACATTTGCTAAATCTTCAATTGAAAGTTGGTATTTCGTACACTTCAAGAACAAGCAAGCACTAAATGCCCAGGTGCCAGGGTAACCAGGTGTGTCACCTAAAAGGGCTTGGCGTGTCACCTGTGACACGCATGTCATAGGTTGGCCATCACCGCCCTAGAGGTTACCAGAGCATGGATAACTGTGGCCAAGTCATCTCTGTTTATAAAATACTGTTACACCTCAGAATTTTTTTTTTTAAAATCATCTTTTGCAAAACATTTGGATTCCTGGGAATGGGACAAACTGCAGCAAAACATGGAGCAAATATATTTACAGGTGCAATCATTTAGGAACTGATTGGGCATTTCCACAATCCATTTGGGTGGTTAAAGGAAAAAAAAAAGGTTCTGAATGCTGTAAAGCAAACCCCAATCATTCCCTGTGAATGTGACAGTAACGCCGGTATTGTACATTCCATCCGCCAGGTCTCTTTTTGACATCCATCCAGAGATCTGTTCCAGAAACCTGCTCATTCCAGCTCAGCCGCTCCAAACAAGAACCGAATGTGTGACTAATTAAACTTCGGCCAAAATTAGCATACATGCCGCCTATACTCGGAAGAGCAAGGCTGTTGCAAAATGCCAGGCTCTCACAAATGAGAAATTGACCACATGTTTTTGCTCGCCGTGGTTTGCCAATATTAATGATCAGATATTGACTTCCTTCACCTAATTGGATGCTTAATGATAATAGAGGCTGACATTTCCACAGCAACATGGCTGGCCCGCTGGCAGCAAGACTCGCTGGTTTCTCTTCCGTTAGAAAAAGGTGGCGCAGACGAGGACATGTTTGTACACATCAGTTGAGGCTGTAAATTAGGAAGCTGGAGGTAATCCAGATTATGTCTCCCTTGCGGTGAATGTCACAGGACTTTACCCCTTGGGACCATAAATAGAGGGGAGCTGTCATGAATCAGTACTCCCTCCTCCCCCCTCAAAAAAGAGGTTTTCCTCCATTCCATCAGAGTCGTCCCAGTCCTTTTTCTCTTTATACCCTATATCCCCCTACATCCCTTTAGAACTCATGCAAACACTTTTTACTTTGGCTTTTTAGGAAATCAACCAAAGGCTTTTCTAGTATGGCACTGTGGTTCATACAGGGACCGACCTGAAGAGCTGGGAATTCCTCAAAGCAAAACTTTGATGGTTAGCTTCTCAGGACCAGGGGAGGTTTGCATTTTGTACTCTGTTTTAACTATAAGAACATAAGAATATAGGAACATAAGAGGAGTCCTGCTGGATCAGGCCACAGCCCATCTAGCCCAGCATGCTGTCGCACGCAGTGACACGCCAGTTGCTTTTGAGCAAGTTTTAACTTATAGGTTTTACCTTTTTGCACATGATCCAGGACCCTGTATCCTTACAGCACAGCAGAGCACTGTAATGGTAAACCACTGGGGGAGAACACTGGCAGTGCTTTCCCAATGGTTTACCTTGGTTGCACAACATGGACACGCCAGATAATGTGTTTTTTCTTCAGAGAGCCCAAGAAAATAGTCAACTTCTGCAGCCACTTCATGTAGTCCATGATGAAAATGCCAGAGAACAAAAGGTCCCTCTGCAGTCAATGGGATGGAGCAACATGAGCAATTGACCTTGCTATGAGGAAAGAAGAAGAGTCGGCTTTTCTACCCCGCTTTTCTCACTCATTTAAGGGGACTCAGAGCGGCTGACAAAGCTTTCTGTTCTTCTCCCTGTGGGGTAGGGGGGGCTGTGGGAGCTCAGAAGAGAGCTGTCACTAGCCCAAGGTCACCCAGCTGGCTTCATGGGGGAGGGCAGAATCAAACCTGTTATTCCCAGATCAGGGTCTGGCTCCCTAACCGCTAGACCAGTGGTTCTCAACCTGGGGGTCGGGACCCCTTTGGGGGTCAAATTACCCTTTCAGAGGGGTCGCGACGAGCTTCCCACCACCCTTCCCTCCCTCCTCCCAGCTGCTCCGCCCCCTTGGTTGGGGGTCCCCACAGCATGAGGAACTCCATTAAGGGGTCATGGCATTAGGAAGGTTGAGAACTGCTGCGCTAGACCAAACTGGCTCACTGGAAAGAACATATTTCAGCAATGCTTTATGCAATTCTCCTGGGCGATGGCTCCAAATGGCATTTAATAATTCCAGACTAAGCTCAAACCCTTGGCATAGACTTGCCATTTCCTGCTTGCTGCCCAATCAGCTGCAAGAATATATGTGTCTGTCTTCCTCTCCCCAACACCCTCACCGAGGAAGTATTTGCAGAGTTACCTCAAAGCATTCATAGTTTCTATTTCAAGTGCATCAAAAGACTTTATCCGCACTCTGTAACTGACAGCCTAAATATGGGACACAGGTACGCAGTGTTTTTAATAATACATCTGTACAGTATATCAGCACAAAAATGAACCACTTTCATCATTTAGTAATGAAGTGGATACAACTAGAATTTTGAAGAGGTGAAGATAAATCACACGCACAGCCACAAATAATACCGTTGTTTCCCATCCGCCCAACCACCCACGTGTTCCCATTTTCCTATTTATTTATTTATTTATTTATTTATTTATTTATTTATTTATTTATTTGGCGTTTTCCTCATTTTGAACCACAAAGCTCAGTGGGAGCATCATAAATTCTTTCACTCCACACCAAAATGTAGTAGTATTGTATAGATTTCTTGCTAATCTGCGTTGATGTTATACCTGTTACAGGACATTTCCAGTAAAATAGAAACACAGCAGGGTAAAGTCCTTTACATCAGTCAATAAAAGCATGACGCGGTAGTAATAGGAAGAAAAATGGTTCATGAATTGTGAAGTAGCAGTCACTTGAGACGTTTTCGCACGGGGGAAAACGGAACGCGAAAAAGCCAGCTGTGGACACGTCATCCGCATTGGCCGCGCGCGGCTTGCGTCCCGACGTGTCCGCAGCTGGCTTTTCCGCGTTCGAAATGTAGAGCACTTCGAAGTGCTCTACACGCGTTCCAACGCGGACGAGCCGCCCGCAGGCATTCGGGAGAAGAAGCGTTCGCGCCGCTTCTGTCTCCCGATCGCCTGCCGGCTCGCCTCCGACGCCGCGCGGCTTTGACAATCAGCTGTTTTTCAAACAGCTGATTGTCGATCTGCCTCCGCGGCCGCCGGCGCGCCCCTGGCCGGCGTTTGCCGGCTAAGCCAGCTTCGGGCGCTTTGACCATTCGCACCCAGACGCTCCGGAACGCGTTTACACGCGTTCCGGAGCGTCTGTGTGTGAACGGGGAAAGCGCCCGAAGCTGGCTTAAGCTTTCCGCCTGAACGCGTTCGGTTTCGAACGCGATCCAGTGCGGAAATGCCTTTGGTTGGTAAAAGACTAAAATAATTTGTCTGCCGTCATGGTGACTTTGGTTACCACAGCACTACCATATGCATGTAATTAGTGGGAAGCTGGGACATGAAGAATGCTGTCAATTCATGAAAAATGCTGGAAAAGATTTATTGTGTTCTGATCTACACCTCAGGAAGGAACAAAATCCCTAGTCATTCCTGCTATGCTGGTCTAGTGGTTAAGGAGCCAGACTCTTATCTGGGAATACTGGGTTCGATTTCCCCCTCCTCCATGAAGCCAGCTGGGTGACCTTGGACGAGTCACAGCTCTCTTCTGAACTCTCACAGCCCCACCTACCTCACAGGAGAAGAACAGAAAGCTTTGTCAGCCGCTTGGAGTCCCCTTAAGTGAGTGAGAAAACTGGGATAGAAAAGCCAACTCTGCTTCTTCTTCTCCTTCTCCTTCTTGCAGCTCCTGGTAGCTCAGGGCTAAGGATGTTCATGAAAAAAGAATTCATATTCATTTTGTTGTTGAAGCAAAAATCAATTTGTTTCTTTGTTTTGTTTTGTTTCATTGTCTAATTGTCACTTGCCATGGCCCCTCCCCCTCTCATGGTCATTCTAGGCTAGAAACAATGGATTAGGAATGGGGTGAAATTATGAGTGTCCTACGCTATTGCCTCTGAGGCACCTTTGGGCACCTTTTCTGGCTTTGTGTTAATGTATCTGTCACCTGAAGTCAAGAGAAAAGGCAGAGGGCATCCCTAACAAGGGACACATCACCAGGTGCTATTTTATCTTTTCTTGCCTGTTTTAGGGCTGTCTGTGTGAGAACGCAATTTTCGGGATCTGATTCAATTCAAATCGAATATCCAAAAATCCATATATATATATACATACATACATATATATATAAAACCAGCAAAACATCACAGAAGAGCATAAAATCAGCATGCCACGCTTGAAAACCAGCAAGAGGAAGAGGAAATATTTCTAAGGACTGAACACATGAAACTCACAATGCCTGGCAGAAAGAAGAGCGCTTTGCTTGGCAGTGAGAGAAAGAAAAAGACATCAGACTTGGGGCCTTTCTACACTTGGCCTTGTAGTCCACATGCCATACACTCCTGGATGCAGCATCTGCACTTGGAAGGGGCTGCGCCAGTTCAGAAATGGTCCCTTCCATGGAGAAGCATACTGCATACAAACTGCGTGTGGAGCACAATTTCATCTCATGTGTAGACTGTACCTAAGGACCCACAGATCACTGTTTTGCCAAGCTTTTCAGTGTGTAGCTAAAACAAATGCAAGCCTTAACATTTCAGTTTTGGCGAGGGAGCATTTGCCTGTGAGCCCTGAGAAGATAAGAAACAGACAAGAGTGCTCTGATATCTATTTCTCTCATCTTCTCCACTGATCTTTGAGATCCAGGGCGTTTCACACTTTCCTTCCCCTCAGCTGAACAGGAAAGGAGTACAATCAACTAACATTTACTACTGTTCGCACTTGCAAGCACTAGTAAACATTAGCCTACACCCTCCCCCCCCCCCAAGATCAAACACTTACTTCTATTTGATAATTGGGCGCTTCTCTTCAGGGTGCCGCCATCTTGTGTGCGACACCCTCCATGACTGTGCATGCACCGGCACCGTTGCTGTGATGATGCCGACGCTCTGCACAGTCTCAGTCACATCAGGTGGTCAACAAAGCTGCAGCAGCTCCATTGATCTCCCAGTCCAGCTCCCAGGTACGGACGATCACCAGGTGGACACCTGCAGGTAAGTTGGGGTAAGGATTGGTAAGCTTGTAGAAAATGATTTCGTGCTCCACAACTAGTTGATTAATCAGGCAACTTCTGGGCGGGCAGGAGGTGTTTCTGTACTGTAAATACCTCCTGCAAGTGTGGAGCACCTGCCCAGATGTTGCCTAATTATTAACTCAGGGCCAAAGTGCAAATCGGCCCCTAGTCATCTGCATGGGTATTACATATGAGAGTCTGATGAGAAATCTATTAACCAAGGCAGTATTATAACAACATTAAACCTCATGCTGCAATAATCATTTACAATATATAGTGCCAATAAGGAGCTTTTCACTTTACAAAATCACTCCATCTCTTTTGCTACCATCTCCCTGGGCGAGAAGAAGCAGCTGTTCTGCAACACCCAGCAAAGTAACACTATAGAGCATATATCACAAAGCGCATAAGTGAGCCAAGGCCTGCTGCTGAGCATTTCCGCCTGTTCTCCTTGCTCTGCTGCCATTCTCTTGCAGTAAATCTCAGCACTTTCACTCAGATATTTTAGCTTGATCCATTAGCTACTTAGTGTGTAATGAATGAGGTTAAGCCTATTGGGGCATTTCTGCAATTGGCTTCCCCTCCGTTGCACTAGGGAAAGTTAGTACATGGGAGCCTAACCACCATGTGCCCAGACACTCACCTCTGATTGGTCATGTGTCTGATTCCCGGCGAGGCATCACCTATTTGACTGCACCCTGTGCGACTGTGCATGCACCAGCTCCAGAGTTATGGTGATGACGGCTGGCCAATGCACACGCAGGCGCAGTGGAAGACGCACTTCCCCATGCCAGAAGCCAATGCACCATGACCTGGTAAGCACCTGAACGCGAGCGCGTGGCCCCAGGCAGGGGGTGGGTGGCAGCTGCAGGTTCCTTCTCAGGCAAAGGGGAAGGCAGGGAAGCCAGCTGCCGGACGCACCATGGCAGACGCCAGTGGGTGTGCCCGCCTGTCAAAGAGGCAGAGCATGCGCTGTGCCTCTTTGACAGGTGGGCATGTGCCAGCAATCCGGCTTTTCCTCCACCACTTTGGAAGCATTCGCTTCCGATCCAGTTTAAGGGGGAAAGTCAGATGTAAGACCTGATTTTTCCAGTCTTACATCTGGGTCGGATTTCGGCATCAAAACCGCTTTAAGCAACCGGTTTTGCGTGCCAACGTGCAGACGTGGCATCCTCAAAGGGACCCTAATTGGGTTCCCCGTGCGGATGCCATGTCCTAATCCTTCCTGCATCTGTCTCTAAATGCATTTTTAGAGCCTGTGCGGAAAGGCCCTTCTTCTTGTTCAAGGATGGAGAAACTGGGCTTCAGTTCCCATCGTCCTTGATCATTTGCAAATGTGGCCTGTGCTGCTGAGTTCTGAATGGTGACAAGTTCTTCCTGTCCATTTTGGTGTTTAGCTGCTAAATATATCCTCAGCAAAACTGACAGGAGTACAGAAGGCTCCAGCCACTGACCAGGGAAGAAGGACAGGAAAGAAGGAGTAAGGCTTCAACTGAGAATCTCAGCTTTTGATCTTCCTGAGCTACAGGTTGATCTGCACATCTGATATCAAGGGAAGAGCATTTTTCTATTTAAAAAAAGACAGCTGCATAGTCGTATGAATTTGGACATTTCTATATGAACTGAATGTTATGACATTCGTACACTGACATTCGTATTCGTACACATGTTTCAGAACATTCGTGATATGGGGAGGTGGGAAAACGGCTGCTCCGGTCGCATTTGTGACAGATCCAGAGTGCCTTCGAAATGGATTGAGAGTGGATTCAAAGTGGATTCAGGGCAGATTTGACACTTTCAGAGCAGGCACGTTACAGGATATGTATCGGATATATATCAGATACATATGCGTTCTTATCGAGTAGAAACCTATAACATTTGAAGGCGATCTATTTGAACAAATACAATTTTCCTTACCTTCAATTTGATATGAATCAGATGCAAAAAAAAACCCTATTTGTGCACATCCCTAGAAACTGATCAAGTTCTAGAAAAGAATCCTAAGCGTGGGGAGTAGCATAGGGCTAAACCTGGAACCTCCAAACACGCTGGAAATTAACTTCCCTGAAGCACATGAAGAATTTTTAAAAAAATCTTAGATGGACTGTAGACAACTCGTTTCATTGACTACGTGTTCCTAGGACAAGAACAGTAATTTCTACAGCTGGTCACATCTGCTCTCCTTACCTGTTGCCTCTAAGAACATATGTCTCCATTATACCGAGGTGAGTAGAAAAGCACAAAACCTTGTTCCCAACCTAATTGCTGGGAAAGTGAGTGTACAGTCAGCACACATGTTTCACAGTGGCAGCATTTGATATTTGGTTCCCTTTATTTTTACATTAGTTTATTAAAATTTTTAAAAAAACACTTTTTAAAACTTTTTAAACTTTTTTTCCCTCCCAGTACAGATACCATCATTTTAAACACCGAGTATATTGTTTTAGATTTATTGATTTTTTAAAAGTGCTTTTAATGTATATTCTGTTTTTAATCTGTGGTTTTAATGGTTGTTACCCACCCAGAGACCTTCAGGTATGGGGTGGGATAAAAATACAAATAATAAATAAATAAATTTCCCTTTATAGAAATTTGCCTGTACAGGTATTCAGATTTTTGAAAGAAAGAAAGAAAGAAAGAGAGAGAAAGCAGACATTTCATATTCTTCCCCCTTTGTAAGAGATATTCTTGTTACAAAAAAAAGTATCACAAAATTCAGAAAAAAACTTATTTTCTACAGTAGCTCAGAAGTGAATTTTAAAAATTTGTTGCTTTTTTTTTTAATGAAGCAAATTAATTCATCCTCATTCCTGTTTTTAGGTGTATTTATCCCTGTTGATGATGGTACTATTGGTTTGTGTCCAGTTCCTGGTTGATTGCATGGATGCTTCTATGCAGTTTTCTTAGCAGAGATACAGAAGTGGTTTGCCATGGCTTCCCTCTGGAGAGAGGCTGGATATCGAACCAGCAACCCTTTACTTTCTAGGGTGTTTCATTAACACTGAGTATTGCCATCTTATTAATTTTCATTTGTGTCTACAGGCCTGAGAAGTTTGCCCACCCTAATCTAAACTGAACTGAAAATAACCTGAGAAAAGTCTTTGTAGTGTCGCCTTATTTGAAAAAATTCAGTTATTAACATCCAATGCTCTCCGTGCAAACCGAAACAGCTGGTCCACAGTTAGGCAATACATCAGTCAGTATTTAGGAGACCAGAGTGCTTTCTGCACTTGGCTTTATTCTGGAATATATCCCAGGATAGGGACCTGCTATCTGCATGCTAGTGCAGACTATGGAAGGCCCCAGGTGAACCCTCCCATAGTCTGCATTAGCTTGCGGCCATCAGACCTCTATTCTGAGATATATTCCAGAATAAGGCCAAGTGCAGTGCACTCTCCAGCCAGAACATCTGCACTTCAAAGAGCTGTTTCCAAATCAGGAGTGTCTCCTTCCATGCAGGAGCGCACTATGAGGTGAATGTACGTGGAGCGCAATTAAGTGAACCTACCTTTACCCATGCTGGAGCCAGTAAGGCTCTAGGCCAGTGATGGTGAACCTTTTGAGCTCGGTGTGTCAAAATTCGCAAGAAAACCTAGCTTAACTCGGGTGCTGTGTCACATCTAGAAATATCCATAATTTTGTGATATTTGTAGCTCTAGTAAAAAAGTTATATTTTTGATATATGTATTTTATTAAAAGCAAAAACAAATAATTCTTTACATTAGTGACTTTTGTTGCTAAATCTTCAATTGAAAGTTGGTATTTCATACACTTCAAGAACAAGCAAGCAATACACGTCCAGGTGCCAGGGTGACCATGTGTGTCACCCAAAAGGGCTTCGCGTGTCACCTGTGACACACGTGTCATAGGTTGGCCATCACCGCTCTAGGCAGTCCCATTCACACATCTTCCAGTTTGGAAGTCATGCCGGGTGTGAACACGTTGGGTCCTAATGGGGTCTGAAGTGGGAATAGGGTCTTCCTGACTGGCACCAAACCGGTGCCTAATGGGTCCTTTATGTGTACTTAGTGCTAGAGGAAAAACACCCCTGACGTAAACAGTTCCCAAGGGATCCCTAATTTTGACAACACTCCTCAACACATCTATAAACAACAAAGGAAAGTCCTTCTTTTTATTTTATTCTTTTTAACAATGAAGGGCAAGCAAATTGCAGGTTTAATGAATTTAGCTTGCAGCAGATGGACAAACGCTTTCGGCAACATCGAACAGAGGGAAGGTTTGGGAGTCCCCTAGGTTAGGTTCTGGCTTAGCAGAATCCGTTGTCATCTATGGAAGCCGTCAATGACAGCTTTGTAGCCTTCCTGGGTTTTCCTTGGAGGTCTCCCATGTTTGTCTTCATCAGAGAGCTTCTACTCCAAAGCTTGTGATATTAGACTGTCAAGCAGGCCGTGGTGCTTTGCCTGCAGGTGGTAGGATGTTGTTGCTGAGTACAAAGGGGAGGAAAAAAAGAGAGATTAGAATGTCAAAACCCTAATTGTGAATCAAAACCGTCTTTCATTCACACAGAATATTAATTCCTAATGGTAATTTCTCTCCCTAAGGATATTTTGGATTCTATACTGACAAAGACCATTAGATTGCTACAGTAGCTGATCTAGGGTTATTGCCTCCTCTTTGATCATGATCCTTTGCACAGAGCCCATTATTAGCAATGTTACTAGACGCTTTGTGCTCTCCATAACGATGACAAACCAAAGCCTTTCTTCATCAGGAGACAGTCTATCTCTAGTCTTACTAAAGAAAATGAAAGCCTTCTTTTTGGGATATTGAACTGTTTTGAGTGCTCAAATTTATCCTTGTCACCATCCTGCAAATATATTTTGAGAAGAAGTGATCAAAAATAGATCCTGCAATTACTAATATCTAGATCGAAGGAATAACAGGGTGTTTTCACACTTCCTTTCCCATCCGCTGGACGGGAAAGGAGTATGATTAACCAACTAGTGCTCACACTTGGAGTACTAGTCAACTTTGGCCAGTGTCCCCCCCCCCCTGAAATCAAATACTTACATTATTTGACCCCTGGGCTGGTCCTCCTCTGGGCGCCTCCATTTTAGCTGTGGCGCCATTCACAACTGTGCATGCGTCAGCGCTGTTGGCTTGATGACACTGATGCTCTGCACACACATAGTCATGTCCATGGTATACTGAAGGGGCAGTGCGCTTGCATAGCACCTCAAACGACCCCAGAGCACAGGAGGAAGAGTGAATGCTCTCGGATGCTAGAAGTAAGTCTCTTGTTAACATTGGTTAACATGTGGAGCATTATTTCGTATTCCACACCTAATCAATGATTAATGAACTTCTGGTGAGGGTGGGAACATTTGGAGGCTGAAGCAGTCTACTCCGCGTGTGTATGCTCTTCATCAGAGCTTCACTAATCATGCCCTATTAGGAAGACAGTCCAGAATTTTAGGGCCTTTTTGCACTTCAGGGCCTCTTTCATCTATATTCTAGTGTGGAATAGAGAGACCACATCGGGGGAATCCCCACAGCAAGCTTATTTTGCTTCCCCTAAACCGAAATAATAGAACCAGATGCAAACGCGAAATTTGCCTGTTCCCATTACTTTTAACTTAATCGCGTTCGATCCAGATTCTGAGGATTGTACGTGGCGTACGTGACTCAAGGGGGGACTCAAGTGGCTACTTTTTAAAAGCTGGTTTGCAGGGCTGCCCTGCCCTCTTCCTCCTGGCATGGACGTGCCACCCATAACAGACCCCTTCACAGAGCCTAGCTGGGTGGCTGGGTGGCTGCCGCTTGCCTGGATAGATGAAAAACAGGCACCAGCAGCCAGCGATTCTTTCCCCTCCTCTCCCCATTTCCCAGGGCACACAGCTCCAGCAGCAACAACTCAAACCCCCTTCATAGCCACAGCCTTTAAAACAGAACCTCCAGGGCTTTCCTTTCCTTTCCCTTTTTTAAAGGTCAGAACTTTCAAAGAGCTAGAATTGCGCAAAACTGCAACGTTGTTATTAAGGTGTGAAGAGGCTAGATTGCTACAGTGTAGCTTTAAGGACTGGATTTTTATAGTGGCTGTTTTGAGGGTGGATTTTTTTCAATGAAATCACCATCTTTGGAAGCAAGCTATTGGGGGAGGGAAACCCTAAACATGGATTCTCATCCCTTAACACCGTACGGTCCCCACAGTAAAAAATGTAAAATGTTTCAAGCACACGATCTGGAGTGAGACCTGTTGAAATCAGGATTGAGATTCACCACGCTTTGGGGTGGTTTAAAACGGAGAAAGTGTGTTAAGCCAAACTGCCGTGCGGACTCCGAGGATTGAAAACGTTTTGAATCCGAGATAAGGTTGCCATGAAGAAACAGCCATCCCCTGCTAGGCAAATCCACATAGGACAGAGCTCCATTGATATTGGATGGAGTGCCCTACAGTATGGGTGGCCCAGGAGCTACCTGAATGGAACAGGAAGGCATGCAGAAGGGTGCACACCTATTTGTTCAGGTTTACCAGGGGGACCCATTTTGGTGGTACAACAAATTGCACTGCCAAAATATATTCCCCCAGGGCTATGAGGCCAGGAACTTTTATTCCTAGCCATTGGAGCCCTCACAACAGGCTCCAAAGCTCAGGGAAGGTTCAGAGTTTAAAGCAATGTTAAGGCTGTTCTGTGAACAGCCATCTAAATTGTGGACAGCCTTAGTCCAGGACAGCTGGATTGCTTCAATGGACAACTGTACCCGTAGGAATCATTCTAGCTGGAACAGTCCAGCCCCTGCAAATGCAGAAACACCCTTAATGAAGCATTTCAGCCCAGTATTTTGTAAGGTCAGTTAATGGGGCCAGAACAAAAAGACCCCACCTCCAAAATGCAGGATGTGGAGGCGTTTTTTTAAAACTGCAGTGTGCAGAAGGGAAAAGGAACTGGATGGCTTTAGACTGTATTACCTAAAGGATCGTCTGCATCTGTGCCAGCCTGTTGCAGAAAACTGGAGGGTGCCAACAGAGAATTACCACCTGTCCATCCCCACAGCAGTTGAATTTGTGATTATGAAGAAGGCACCTTCCCCAGTGGCTCCACAATATTAAAGTTATTTACCAGGAACAGATGACTACGGCATGATATGATGAAGCAAATATTTGCAGTTTCCCAGAAGAACCTGCCAAACACTTAACTGGCAAGTGCTTAGCTGGTCCTGCTTACCAGTTTTCTTTTCTCTTGGCTTCCTTTAAGCAAAAAAAGGAAGCAAAAAAGGGAAGTAAAAAGTGGCCTACGGTTTCAGTGGTGCTTGAGGAAGAACAACCCAATCTCTGGCACTTTCTCCACTTACCTCCAGTTAATCCAGGATCAGCCCGACATGCTGATCCAGATTGCAGTCACATTCCCACACCGCCAAAGGCCAGCCACAAAAATTCCTAGCCTCAGAGCCATAATGCATCACTGGAAAGCACCTACTGGCAGTCCTGAACATGGGAGGTTGCCTTCTGCGTGCTTCCCATGATCCAAATCAGGGACCAGAGGCATTTTTACACTACCCTTCCAGTCTGCTGGATGGGAAAGGAGCACGATGACCCAACGTTAACTAGCACTTGCACTTGAGTGTGAGTCAACTTTACCCACTCCCTCCCCCAGGATCGGATACTCACCTTATTCGATTCTGGGGCCCGGTCCTCCTCTGGGCGCCACCATTTTGGTAGCGGCACCTCTGCAACTGTGTGTGCGTCAGCGACATCACCTTGATGATGTTGTCACTTGCATGCACAGTCATCTGAGCTTGCAGCGCACTTGTGCGGGACCTCAAACAACCCAGGAGCGCCAGCAAGTGCTAATGTTCGCCCCGCTGGACGCTTCAGGTGCATAATTAGGTAACGCTGGTTAAGGTGTGGAGCACAATTTCACACTCCACACCTAATCAATTATTGGGGCACTTCTGTGGACGGAGGGCACACTTCTAGGCTGTAATAGCCTACTCAACATGCATTTGCTCTTCCCCAGAGGTGCACTAATTATTGACTAGAGGCTGTAGTGCAAATAGGCCTCTGCTCCTTCTGCTAGAACCAATTAAATGGCACTACCCGAGATCCAGATCAGGTTCCATCTAATGCAGATGGAGTCAGACCAGCAGGGATTGGGGGCTTCTTGATCTGCATTAATGTGCAAATAGGAATGCCTAGAATATGTACTTAATCTAAATTGTTTGTGCAGAAAAGGTCTCTGATGTAGTTTTGGTTACTAATCCTTCCTGCCTTCTCTGTCCCTGCCTTCTAGTTTTCCCACTGAATACGATCAGAGTGTAAGAACTTCCTTTTTTACCTAACCCTCTAGAATGCTTTGCTGGTGTGACCATCTGAGGGTGTGTTCCACATTCTGACCTTGGCACCTTATTGACTCTGTTTCAGTCTAACTGCCGTCCCATGACCTTCAGAACTGAATATCTAATGAAAGATGGTTGCCAGTTGTGATCTTCCTACTCTTCAAAACAGAAGGCTTTAAAGTCACAGAAGTTCAAATACCTATGAAGAACATAGCTTGGGTGGTGCTTCATCTTTGTTGAACTTTCTGGCCAAGCAAGTACATGAAAAATGTCTCAGGGTTATTAAAGCTACAGCCTGTTAATACCCTTAAAGCTGGTAAGTCTTCTCCAGGGCTGGTTAAAGCTGTAAGATTCTTCAAATTTAAGGTTAAATCTAAGGTGTCTTCAAACTTTGAAAGTTGACCTCCAATATTGTCCAGATTCAATGAGCTTCTCAAACAGGGATGACCCAATCTTTAGTGACACAACACTGCCTCAGGTAGCAGCTGCAAGGGTCTCCCATAAATTCTTCCTGAGTTTTCTGTTCATTCCATCCTGAAGGTGAATAGAGCTGTCTATCTTACATGACCTGCCTAGTATCTTTAATCTAGCCTGTCCTAACACATGACATCCTATTGCTGGTGTTCAGCTTCCAATTTAGTTGACTTTTTGCTACAGGTAAGAAGCCACCAGAAGCTGTGCGCTTATTAAGGGCATCTATCATTAGCCCCGTCTATTCTGAGTTGGGCACCATGTTTTTTTAGTTATCCTGTTGTCAGCTCCATCAGTTCCAAAGGGTCCAGCCACCACTGCATCTACCTCAGGCAACAATATGTCTTGAACCAGACTCTTCCAAGGTGTGGTATTCTGATGTTCTTCCAGAAGTGTGGTGGAACAAAGGCAGTAGAAGGTTGACACCTTTTTGTCTCATTTGTGGTCTTTCAAGAGGCTTCTTAATGGTGACTGTGAGAATGGGGTGCTTGACCAAATAGTTTGGTTTGATCTGGTTGAGCTCATTTCTTACCTTCACTGCAGCCTGAAATCTAGACACAAGAAGCATTGCATGGAATAATACCAGGATTTTCCCCAACACCCATCACTTAGGAAACGTCTCATTTCCTTTCACTGTTGATACAAAAGCAGAATTCCAAACACCTTTTCCATATCTGAGGCTCATCTAAGACCAGCAACCTGCATTCTACCCTCCCCCCCCCAAACCGCAAACATGCAAGTTAAAATATTGATGATATATTTGCTTGTGTTTAATATAATTTATCTGTGTTAAATGCTTGGAATTCTGTACACAAACATTAAATATTCACAAGTTGTTTAGGAAAATGGTAATTAATAAGAAATAGAAGCTGCTATTTACACTCTTGGATTAATGTTTGCTAGTGGATGTTTGGAGAACATGATAGTGCTGTCATGTCTGTGTTTATGTCAGTCCTTTTTATACAAAGAAGAAAGAGAAATGGCTAATAATTCCCTACATGAAGTTTAGCAACTAGTTCCTGGTGGATTCTCCAAATACAGGGCTATGTTAACCATTAAGTTAAGTTGACTATAGAATATACTGGCTATATGGACCTTTTCACACTTACCTGCAGGAATATCCCATGCTAGGGCCTATTCACACTTAGGCCTCTCATATGCAATTAGGATAGGTTATTGCCAGCATGGGGCAAATGGCTACAAAATTCCCCCTGTGCCACCGTTTTACCTAAAAAGTCTTTGGAAAATAGATCATAAATATGTGGGATTATGCTGTACTTTTAAAGAATGAGAGCCCATTTTCTGCACAGGATATTTCTTTGCAAGAAAGCAAACAAACAAATATGCCACCCATCCTGAGAATTGATCCTCCAAATCCTCTCTCCAGGTGTCCTTCATAGCTTCAGCCAAATGCTTGCCCCTGGAGTTTTCAATGTAGGTCTTGCTGTTTCCTGGTCTTTTTTTTATTTTTATTTTAAAAAACAAACAAACTTCCATATAGGCTTTTATAATGCTTGTAAGTCACCAATACTGAGATTCATATAAAACAGGTTTTATAAGCTTATTTTGGTTAACAATTAATCATGTTTAACACTGGACTGCAAGGCCGAATCCTGACAGCTGAGAAGAGGATCTTCTTTGTGGAGGAATTCGTTGTCCCCTCCTACCCCTGGGGAAGGAGGCATGATGTGTGCACAGTTGGTGCTACCTAATCCCAGCATCTTCACAAGTGTGGAACAAAAGCTCTAAAGCTTTAATGTCTCTGCCTGGTTCAATCTGGATGGGTGGGAATGAGCCCAGCGGCAGTTTTCCATGTCCCTTCTCATCCGGGAAAGCAGCGCAATGAACCAATGTTGTCTCGCGCTCGCACTTGGAGTGCTAGTCAACTTTAGCCATCCCGCCTCCCAACGATCAAATACTTACCTTGATTTGATCGTGGGGGCGGTCCTTTTCAGGGTGCTGCCATTTTGGCAACAGCACCTGCGTGGCTGCACATGAGTCAGTGCCATTGTCATGATGACACTGAGGCAGTCACGTCAGGAGGACAGCAGGGCTGCCAGCGCATTTGCGTGGCAGCCTAGTTGACCTCCTCATCCCACTGAGATGTGAATGCTCCCCACCTGAACACAAAAGGTAAGTGATTGGGAAAGGTTGGGAAGGATGTGGAGCATCTGTACTTCAAGGAGACTGCTACAGCCTCCAAGCAGGCCCTGCCTCTCCAGAAGTTCAATAATTATTGATTACCAATACCTTACCTGAAGCATCTGGGCAGTGGTCATCCACACTTTTTCCAGTGCTCCAGGGTTGTCTGAGGTGCCACACAAGTGTGCTGGCAATTCAGATGGCCAAAGCATCCACATCATCATGGCAAGGGCACTGACGCGTGCACAGTTGCAGAAGGTGCCACAACCAAAATGGCAGTGCCCAGAAAAGGACCAGCCCTGCAATCAAATCAGGTAGGTATTCAATCGCAAGAAGGCAGCTGATAAAGTTGACAAGCACTCCAAGTGCAAGGAAAGGAAAACAATTAAAACAATTGAATGTTCAAAAATTCTATTCAAATCAAGTTCAAAAATCTGGATTTTCAAAAGTCCGATTCAGATCCAGATTATCCGGATCTGTACATTCATATATTTGATTCGTATCCTGATATACGAATGTCGATAAGATTTGCATCTGAAATATTAATTTGCACAAATACATATTTATCCATATGCAACCCGTTTTCCTCCCACATTAAATATGATAATACATATAATTTTTGTGCAGATTTGTATACGATAGATACAAATCTGTGCATTCAAATCATGGATTTTTGAAAATCTGAAATCCATTTGAATGTGTAAATTCAGATTTTTGAAGATCCAATTAGAGTTTGAATGGCGACATTCATCGGATTCAAATCGAATGTTCAGATTTTCGAATATCCATGCGCATCCCTAGTATATATACGCATTACATATGTATCTGTATGCATCTTATTCATATTATTACCCATTTGTACAGATAAATACTGGACAAAAATGGAATGCATATGGGATGAAAACAGGGTGCATATGGGATGTAAATGGGATGTGTACAGCATAACAACGGGATGCGTACGGATGCGTAAGGATACATATGAATGTTGTCGACACTCGTATCACCAAATACAAATCAAATATTCATACAAATAGATATGGATGTATTCAAATCAGTTCAAATTTGAATGCATTCATTTCGTTTCTATTTGTACAAATTCAAACATTCGAATATTAGAATCAAATTGAATGTCTAAAATTGCATTCGTGTACATCCCTACAACTGAGATGTAACCAGGGCACGAGAAGGAAAATAATGTTTGCCTGCTTGAGGCCTTTGAGGGAAGAAAAATACATATAACATAACCATTTGCATGAGGCAAAATGGACCATGATTTTGGATGGTCTTGACAGGGTCTGTAACCAGACCAAGGAGAGTTCATCGTGTTGTCTTTCTGTGCAAGCAAACGTCCACCAAGTAAAAATAAAGCAATTGTTCCTGAATATACTTTCCACAAATCCTACCAATGTATCAGGTGAAATGAAGGGATAATTTAGCTGTTTCCAGAGAGGAGGTTGGATTCCATCTGAGGCAAGAGAGAAGAGCACACTTGCCTTTTCAAAAAAGAGAGAGAAAGTGGGGGTGGAATTTCTAATGTCACATTCTGAACATCTGCCTCCAGCACAGCCTCTTATCAGCCCTTTGAAGAAACATGTAGGAGACCCGGGGCCATCATCTTCAAAGGGCGACGCGTACATATCCTGTTTGTACAGTTTGAGCAAATAAACAGCAATCCCATTAAGTCATTTTTCTACTTCCTGTAGAAATTAATGTTTTGTGAAATGGAGCTTCGGCAAACGAGCTTATTAACTGCTCCCAGAATCTGAGGCATTTGCTTGAAAAATTGCCAGTTGGTTATACACTCTGGTCTGGAGACCACTCTTCAGGCAGCACTGATGTAAGCAATTACTGAGAGCTTTTCTGCACTTTTCTTCTCTGTTCTGAGATACAGCAGGAGGGCCCGTCCCAGAACAAGCAAGCCTTCCCATGCTAGAATGGGTAGCTGTTGGAGATAGAGATCTGCATGAATATTCGGATACGTATCAGATACGTATTGGAAATGTTTACATTCATATCGGTTATTCATACGAATTCATACGAATACATTTGTATCAAATAGAATCCTACTGCATTGGAAGGAGATCTATACGAATGATAAAAAAAGCCCCATTTATGCACTTCCCTATTCATCTCTACTAAGCATGTTCAACCTAATAAAGTAGCATGAAGAAGACAGCCCATTCCATTTACAAGTGAAAGATCTGGCATCAGATCATGGATAAAGAAGTCCTGAATGAATCTGATAGAGATATGTGTGTTGAAAGAAAGGAAGGTTATCTTTTCTGAGCTTTGCTATGCTCCTCTACATAGCAAGAATTTCTGCCAATCCAGGCAGTTCAGGGCGACTCAACAGAAGAAAGAAGAAGAAGGAAGGAGGAGGAGGAGGAGAAGAGTTGGCTTTTCTACCCAGCTTTTCTCACCCATTTAGGGGACTCAAAGCGGCTGGCAAAGCTTTCTATTCTTCTCCCCTACCTCAAGTGAGAACTTAGAAGAGAGCTGTGACTCACCCAAGGTCACCCAGCTGGCTTCATGGAGGAGGGCAGAATCAAACCCAGTATTCCCAGATAAGAATCCAGCTCCCTAACCACTAGACCAAACTGGCTCTCAGGGAAGATCCATCCACGCTGGATAATTTGGATTTTCGATCAATCATGTCTTTCCCTAGGAATATACTGATTTTTAATCAAATTGGTATTCCTGCTAGAAGGAAACAATGAATTTATAGACACCTTAAAGTTGCAAGTGAAGGATCCTGAACTTACTAACCAAGGTCACACTTAAGGTTTAATCCAGCTTCAGTACACTTTCAGAGTGAGAGAGAATACACTGAGTAAAGTGACAAGCTGTTTTCTTTCAGAGTTCAACAACTTAGAAAATTCACGTTTGGGAGAGATAATTTGGAAAGTCACTTTGCTGATGTGTTTTCTCGCTCTGAAAGTGGACTGAAGATGGATTAAACCTTAGGTTTGATCACAGCCAAAATTTTCCATTTCCTTCGGCATGCTTTTGGTTCTCTCTTGAGTGGCAGAGCTTAAGAAAGGCAGAGGGAGGGAGGGAGAGAACTAGAAACCAAGCATTCTATGCCTTTCCACCTTGTGAACCCAAGGGGAAATAAAATATGTTTCTCCTTACCTCAGTCCATGTAAACATGCAGACCCAATAGGCTGTGCTGGAATAGCCCTGGACTGTCTGGGTCAATATAGAACAGGCAGAGACTGCAGACTGGGGATATGCACAAATATTCATAAGATTTGATATTCGTCCAAATTCGTCCAAATTCAGACATTCATATACAAATTGAATGTTACAACATTCATACACTGACATTCATATTCATATGTATGCTTCGGAACATTCATGAAACGAGGGGGGTTGGAAAATGGCTGCTCCAGTTGCATCTGCAACGGATCCAGAGCACATTGGTTTGAGAGTGGATTCAAAGTGGATTCAGGGTGGATTTGATGCTTTCAGAGCGGATATGTTACGGGATACATATGCATTTGTGATGGATATTCAAACGAATTAGGGGTGTGAACGAATGCAATTTTTGAATTCAGTTCAATTCAAATTGAATATTCGAATATCCAAATTTTTACAAATAAAGAAAAGTGAATATCTGGACATTCAGACTGATACGAATACATTTGGATCTATTTGTACACCTATTCAACATGTATTTGATGATACGAACATCGTACGCATCCGTACGCATCCTGTCTTTATCCCATACGCATCTCGTTTTCATCCAGTACAAATAATTCAAAATATTTGTATTTGTTCGAATACTGAAAAAGAATGTCTGAACATTCAATTCAAATGTCCAAATTCAAATTGAATCAAATAATTATCTTGAATATTTATGCACATCCCTAGTATTATTTCAAATGAATACATTCATATCACATAGAATCCTACCACATTCGAGGGGGATCCATTAGAATAAATCTGAATTTTCTTGCATTTTATTCAATACAAATTTAATGCAACACACACACACCCATCCATGCACATCCCTAGTGGAGACCACTGCCAGGCACACATATGGTTGTGACATAGTAGCTAGATAGAGAAAAGCAATAGGATGGACCTTCTTATCACAGACCTCATGCTTCATTGTTTCCATTTTCCAGGAACAGCATGGCAGAGAGAAAAGCATAGTCAGATTAATGGCCACTACCCACTGGTAGACCTTCTCCACAGCTTCACCAGGAGCAGCTGATGTGCTCCGAGTTGCTTTCAAATACATTGTTCACACTCTCCTCTGGCTGTGAATGCTGCAAGGGGGTGGGGCAGCACAGCTGTGTCCCCTCAATCATGTGCTGTCTCATGATCACTATGGCAATGTCCCAGCATACACCAGATGTTGTCATGGTCATTGCCATGGCAATCCAGCCAGGCTGGGTATGACCATCTGCACTTCAAGTGCTGTTGGTCAAATTTGGGACCGTCCCAGCAGTCGAAGTGTGGATGCACCTCACTTCACCTCATCTTAACTTCAGTGGGATGGTATTACTGTATCTTCCCTTGAAATTAAGTGCAAACAGACCCTGGGGTATGCCGGAACTGGAGTGGATATGGTTCATAAGGTTGCAGTGGACGTGAATCACGACATTGCCACATTTCTGAAGTCTAAGCGGGAGAAAAAGGAAGCATGGACCAACCTCAATACAGCATCTGAGTGCATGGACACATTTGATGGCAAGGATATTGACGCCGTTTGCCTAGTGTTCTCATGGAGAAATGCAGGGATTAAAACATGTGCTCCTCTGCCTTAGAGACACTTCCTCTATCTCTGAGCTAAGTAGAACAGACTACTGAATCATTCTCATTTTGCTCCTTCCTTCATCAAACTAGGAGGAACATGTCACAAGTTGTGACTTTGTGAGACATGCAAACAAGGAAGGTAAAAAAAAATGATTTGCTCCTCTCCCTGCAGTGCTCTGCTTCCAACCCTGTCTGCTGTTTGCAATCTAATGCTAAGTCAATTTTCAAATATGTTTAGGGGTGTTTCCACACTGGCTGCTGAGAAACGGATTAAAGAAAATCCATTTCCTGGTGATCCATTCTCCGGAGGATCTGTCTAAAATAGGGACGGATGCGAAGAGGCCTCGCAAGTCTGCACACGCGCAGGGAGGACGGATCCTGAGGGCCGGATCCTCTGGGTGTTGCTGTGCAGAGGCCACAGTACTCATTCCCCAAGGCAGCCGGCCTCCCGCACCGCCAACGCTACCCCTGGAGCCGCAGGACTGGAGCATTCAGCTGCCAGTCACCGCGCATTTCCGCTGGCACACGGTGCATGGGGGAGGGGCTCCAGAGGCAGACCAGCCTGCTTCTGCCCCTCCCAAGATGGCAGCAGCTGGCACATCCGTCCCCTCACCTCTCCATGTGCAGAAACACCCCTCTTGCGACCCTATGATCGATCCCATGATCGATCATGGCTGCCTCCACCATTTCACCTGCGCAGACTCCGCCTCCCCCAATCACCGTGCGCAGTGAGCCTCAAGAAGAGCAAATGGTCACACCACCGGATGTTTCGGGTAAGCTGGTAAAGGTGTAGAGCACGATTTAGTGCTCCACACTTAATCAACAATTAGTGCATTTCTAGTGAGGCCAGAGTGCTTATAGGCTGTAGCAGCCTAGTGGATATATGTATGCTCTTCACCACAGCTGGACTAATTGTTGAATAGAGGCCTAAGTGTGAATTGGCCTCTTGTCTCCATTTTCAACGGCAGCTAACACCTCGGCACAGGCCGCTTTTCCAGCTTAATAATCATCAGAAGTAACTCAAGGCAGTTTCTCCTGCCCTGAATGGAGGAAACCCCACTCCATAGTGCGTTTTCATTCCAAAGTAGAGATAAGAAGGTCAACGTCTTTCTATACTGCCTCCCCTGACTATGGTGCCTCCACCTGGAAGCGAAGATACAGCCACAGAGGTCTGTCATAATTTCTGTATCCCGTATTAAACCATATGCATCCCGTTTTAATCCTGTATTTTAAGCGCAACATACGGATAATTTTCAGGCAGATTCATATACAACAGATACAAACGTACACATTCAAATCATTCGAATATCCATATCGGATTTTTGGAAATCCATATTTGAGTTTGAATGTCAAATTCAGATTTTCGGAAATCCGAAATGTCAACATTCGAATGTCAAAATTTGTCATAATTGAATTGAATATTTGACATTGAAATTTTTGATTATTTGTGCACATCCCTACCAGAGAGATGTAGGTCCAGCCTCTGCTTGAAGATCTCCAGTGAAGGAGAAGTCAGGAAGTCATGATCCACATGGCATGTGAATGCGGCCAACAGAAAATTCCAGAAGCAAATGTTTTGCTTATGTTAATGAAAGCTAAGGTATTTAAACAGTTAATATTTCAGTTACTTCCAGACATATTATATATGAGTTTGGGGGGCAGGGTAGAGTGAAATTATTACGATAACAAGGTCTACTCTTCCACTGAACATATGTTCCTCATAATGTCACTTTCTAAATCAATGAAATTATCATTATAGAACATGTCGACAAATTAGACATGTAAAATGCAGGCTGTATGGAGGAAAGAGATGTAATTTGGCTCCATAAAAAGAAATTAAACAATAAAATATCCATGACAGATGTAGTTAAGAGCGAGGATTCTTTTTCTTTCTTTCTTTTTTTGAGGTTTAAATACCAATTTGTAAGGAAATAAAATTATGCAAGCCCAATCAAGGAGTGAGATAAAAATACCAGGCTTCAACGAATGGAAGGAGCATTTGGACCAGATGTTTGGAGACCTTCACCGTGGCCTTTTATATAACTGGCAGGTTGGCGGACAGGTCTCTAAATCTGTGAAGTCCAAGGAGGTAAGGTCAGCGTGAATGGAAGCATGAAAACAATCAAATTCCAGGCCTTGTTTACATCTGTTCATGCCCGATTCAGATATGGTTCTGCGAAGTTATTTTTCTCTTTGCTGGCATTAAAGGTTTTTTTTTATTCTCTCATATTTGAGAAGGAATTTAATTCACATGGCAGTATCAGCATGTATGCACATGCACATGTATATACTCATGGAGAAAAGCATATATAGGTTTAATCCAGCTTCAGTCTAGGAATGCGTACGAATATTCGAAACATTCAAAATTCAATTGAATTTGGACAATTGAATTCGAATTGAATCTCTATACATTCAAATTTGACATTTGAATGCATTTTTGAATCTTTCCAATCGCTGGTATGAATTATTCAGACATTTGTATGTGTACAGACACATACGGGATGGAAACGTGATGCATACAAGATAAGAACAGGATTCGTACAGATGTTTATGGATGCGTACAGACACATTTGAATGTTGTCGACATTTGTATTTTCAAATACGGGTTGAATATTCATATGAATAGATTCAAATGTATTCAATTCAAATGGAGTATGAATACATTTATATTTTAAACATTCTAATCAATTTGAATCTTTCGTTATTCAGTTCGGATTGAATCCCGAAAATGGCATTCATGCACTCCCCAACTTCAGTCCACCTTCAGAGCAAGAGAACATATCAGCGAAGTGACCAGTAATTTTCTTTCCACATTATCTAACCCAAAGTTGAATTTTCTGAGTTATTTCACACCGAAAGGAGCTTGTCACTTTTAGGGGTGGTCACGAATTATTTGTCCGGATTACGAGATTTGTGGACAGATTGATAGGGCCCTATCTGTCCACAAATTGGATAATTCGGTAGAAGCTTCAAAGGATACTAGATACCCTGGGGACTCCCTCCCCTGGCCAGCCTTCCCCCATACCTCCCCCCACAGCCTCCCCAGGGGCCCCTTACCTGCTCCAGTGGTGACTCGGGCCTCTTCTGGGGCCCTTTGAAACCACAAACAGGCTTTCTGAGAGCTAAATACAGGCCTTCCTGTTTTACCAGAAGGCCTGTATTTAGCTCTTGGAAAGCCTTTCATGGATCCAAAGAGCCCTGGAAGAGGCCCACGCCTCCACTGAATTACTCCTGCCCACCTCCCCGGGGCCCACTTACCTGGGGAGGGGCATGCTCTGGTGGCAGTGCGGGCCTCTTCCAGGGCCCTATGGAACCATGAAAGGCTTCTCGGTATTTACCTCCTGGAAAGCCTGCTTGTGGTTCCAGAGGGCCCCAGAAGAGGCACGGGATGGTGGTGGCAGTGGTGGCAGTGATGCCGTGGAGAAGATGCCACAGAGAACGTGGCGCGGATGGTGACAGTGAGGAGGTAAAGTGAGTCGAGAGGGGTGGGAAAGGAGGGGTAGGAAAGGAGGGATGGAGGAGGATTTATTTGTTCTGGACACAGATATTTGATAGAATATCCATGCCTGGATACGAATACCCCCACATCCTCGGGGGGAGTATTCGGCCAGAGCCAAATTTTTCCACATTCTATTCAGCTCAAATAGAATGTGGAAAAATGGCTCCGTGCACACTCCTAGTCACTTTGCTGATGTATTCTCTCACTCTGAAAGTGGACTGAAGCTGGATTAAACCTTAAGTGTGACCACAGGCAAAGAGAGAGGGAGGCAGGGAAGAGAGGAAAGAACTCAATAGCTGTTTGATGCTATAAGGGAACAAAGGACCTGTTCACACTTGCCAGTCAGGCATGGTATAACAATACCATATCAGGCTGGGAAGGATCCAGCACACTGGTGGCCACTTTTACCCCAAGTAGTAAATTACCTCTGTAGTGACCAGCAGTGTTTAAGGTGCAAACGACTAACCCAGAGCTGGATGGATCACCAAGGCAATGTTCAAGGCAACATCTCATGCATACTCAGATGTTGCCATGGCAATCTGGATGCTGAGCTAAACTGCAAGTGGCCTGGCTCATTCCATAGCATACGTACAAATGGCTGCAGTGGACCTTTTTGCACTCACCTTTCCTGGTCCTAGCCAGCAAGTCTGGGACAGGTTGGGGCTGTTCCAGCACATGGAGTGCTCCTACCGTCTGGGAACAAGACGTCCACATTTGGACAGCTCATCCAACCTGAAGATCATGCAATCTTTGGAGCAAGACTCCATGTTCTCCAATGGCTAGGAACTAAAGAACTAGAGGATAAAAGTATAACCAAACAAAAAATGTAATGTTGGTGATAGAGATTATTTACCTTACCTACAGCAGTTCCTATCTACTATAATTTAGTGCCAGACAGACACTGGCTGACTTCTGGAGCTATTTCCAGAACAGCATTAATCTATGTTGGGTGGAACTCCAAAGATGCTAAGCTGAGCTACAATGACTTTGAGTCTGGGAGGCCAACCATCTAAATGATATGCTTCCTGTCTCTGGAGCCATGTTCCCACTGCACACACACACAAAAAAAAATCCAGGTTTAAATCTGGATTTTTTAAATCAGCAACAAGGTCTGGTTTTTCCCGTTCCCACTCCAAGCTTTTAGTGTGGACTTGGAGAGGGGAAACCCCCTCCCCTCCCTCCTCCCCTCCTCCCCACCATAGCCTGATGTCATCAGGGTGGGAAATTCAACCCCCACCCCCTATATAAGCACCTGTCCCTAACTGAGATGGAGACCTGGCAGCGACAGCAGCAGTCGAACAAGCTAAGTGTTGCACTTGCAGTCTGCCTGGAGCAGTCAATAGAAGAAGAAGGGGGAACTGAGAGGCAGGAGGAGAGGCCATTGGCTCAGCCAGCACGCCCTGTTGTCGTTGCTCACTGCTGCCCAAAGGTTCCTGTGTGCTGATACTGTAAGTCTCCCAATTCAATTCCACACTCCTCCTTGAATCCAGCTGGGTGACCTTGGGCTAGTTACAGCTCTCTTTCTGAGCTCTCACAGCCCCACCTGCCTCACAGGGTCTCTGTTGTGGGAAGAAGAGAAGGTTTGTCAGCAACTTTGGGAGAGAAAAGTGGAATAGAAATGGCAGCTACTACTACTATTCTTCTTCTGTTCTTGCCGCTTCAATAGAGGAACAAAAATTTGGCAATGTTAAGAAAGACACTTCTGCAAATTTTGTGCTGCCATTCTTCAGCAAAAATATGCGTATAGAAAAGCAGATTGTAAAGAAAGACATGCACAACAGATGTCAGCAAAATATCACACTACAATCTCTAATAGAGAATACTGGGGAAAGTTGCTTAGAAAATGTACATATTGGAACAATTGTATATTGAAACGCATATAGGATTTTTTAAAAAAAATAGGAGGAAAAGGTAGGAGAGGAGAATCTGCAGAACCTTTTACTCCAGAATTTGCAAACTGATGCTGAAATTGGGACAACTGAATTTTAAATCAGTAACCTGAGAGAAACCTATGAGAACTGAAATCTGATCCTTCTCTATCTATTCATATTGCCTTCTCATTAGCCGCACATAATCCCTCTAGGTACTATTTGCAGGATGGCTCTATTTGACTTTCTCCTTGACCTTTACCTGCTGAACACCCCCCAAGAACTGTTAGAATAATGGCTTAAATGGAGCAGGCATCTGAAACAGTGTTCTGGCTTCCTCAGAGTTCATCAGCCCAGAAGCAATTTGATCTGGGTCTAATTCTGTGATACCCTGAACTCAGCAGACTGTTCCAATAGCCCCTGAAAACAAGAGCAATGGACTCAAATTTAGTTGTGCCAGTCAATTCACTTGGGTGCCATCTATGTGGGTCTTTTTCAGAGGCCTACGGAGCTCTGTGGCCCTGGGAGGACAATGTGTCTGCCCTCATTTGACCCCATCCTGATCCAAGATGACCTACCATTTAGTCTGTGGCCCAGGCCCAGTGGTAGATCTCATTATTGAGGTCTACTGGTAAACCAGCCCACGGAGTCATTTTAGGTCCTCTGGTCCGGTCTATGCTCAGTCCTGTGGGGACAGAATGTGCTAAGAAGGGCCACGGCCTCCCTTGTTCCATTGCTGCCTACTTAAAGGAGGCCCCTAAACTTTTTCCTAGCAAAGGACCCAGTACTATCTATGGGCTTCTCTGTACCACCTTTCAGCACAGAAACTGGTCAACAACCAGGATGGATTTCAGAAAGCTCAACCCATCCCAAACTAGGGATGTGCATGAGTGTGGTTTTTTTTTTTTTTTTGCACTTGAATTCAAGTCGAATCAAATGTCAAAACATTCAATTTGATTCAATTGTTTAAAATCCGAATGCAACGAAAAACAATTCAAATCTGATACATTCGAATATATTTGTTTGAATGTTAGATACGAATGTCAACACCATTCGTATGTGTTATACATTTCTTTACACATTCCGTATGCAATCTGTTTTATCCCACATGCATCCCATTTTTGTTCCGTATTAAAAGCGCAAACGCGTACAGATATGTATGATATCCGTACAAATCCATACATTCAAATGATTCAAATCATTATAACAAATGTTTTGGAACATTCAAAATTCATTTGAATGTTTAAATTCAAATGTGAAGACCTTCTATTCGAATGTCCACATTCAATCGAATTCAATTGAATTTCGAGTGTTTAAAACATTTGTCCACATCCCTGTCCCAAACTTACCCAGCACTTTCATTACATGCTGGCTAAGTATGATCAGCACCCTGCCTCATGCACCCTTTTTCTGGAAGAGGCACAAAGGATGCATGCCGGGCTATATTAGCTGCTTCCCAGGTGCAGCTATCTGCCTGGGGGATGGCCTGTCATGCACAGAGAAACCCAGGCTGTCCCAGTAGTCTGAGTGCAAAAAGGCCCTATATTATTACTGCCTTGAAATCCTGCTCAAAGCAAAAGGAGGAGGCGGGGGGGGGGGGGGTAGGGCAAACAGCACTGGACTGCATCCCTTTAGGTTCATTCACTGCATCATGAATGAGTAGATTTCTATTCTTAGCATAGCACTGTCTTAATTTTAATTGCTTTTGCCTGGACATGATTAAGCAGACATTAGCTATTTCTCTGAGGTGCCTTTAAAAATAAAAGCTTTCAGAAGCTTCCTAGTAATTCTCCAATTCACAGCCAAGGCCTGTTTCATTTGAAGAGACGTTAGAAGGGCAGAGTTATTAATTATTTCATGTTTTGAAGTCCTGGCTGTTGTATGCCACCAATTGTTGGGGACTTGTGATTTGATTTTAGCATCTGAAAAATTACAAGACACTCTTGAGTTAAACTACCTGGAACTAAACTAGTCAGAAGCAAGTCAAGAGAGACAAAAAGAAGTCAGAGCATTAGGGAGGAAGGCCTAGGGGTGTGCATGAATCGAATGTTTGAAAACCCATATTCATACAAATCAGTCACATTCGAATGTGGCAAAACTTCATTCGATACGAATCTGTTTGTATCTATTCATACAAATATTCTATACATGTCTGATACAAACAGATATGTATCTGTTACGAATAGATACTTAACCAGTATAAATAAATATGTATCTGATACCTATCTGTAACATATTCCCGCTCTGAAACCACCAAATCCAACCTGAATCCACTTTTAATTCACTGTCGATCCATGTCGAATGCAATCTGAATCCACGGCAGATGTGACTGGCGCTCTGTTTATTCCATACCCCAAATCTAACGCAAGTCTGAACAATTTGTACAAATGTCTGGAACATTTGTAACATTCATTCTTCATACAAATTCATATGAATTCAGACATTTGTACATGAATCAAATGTTACAATATTCATATGCTAACATTTGTATGAATGCAAATATTAGCATATGAATATTGTAACATTTGATTCATGTACGAATGTCTGAATTCATATGAATTTGTATGAAGAATGAATGTTACAAATATTCGTGCACATCCCTAGGAAGGTCCTTTCTGCACTTGTTGATGTTCCAGATTAAGGAACACCTTGATCTAGAACATGGGCCTCCTGATCCTCATGTTAACACGGATCAAGGAGGCTCCCACTGGTCTTGCTCTATCTGCAATCTATCCAGCAGTGCGCATCTGGTCTGTTTCCAGTCAGGGGGCTGTCTGAGCTGCAGTGCAAGCGTGCTGGAAGCTCAGGTGACCCCTGACATGCCTGCACGTGCACACATCATCAGCATCGCTGTAGCAATGGCACTAGTGTACACACAATCACACAGGACACCAAAACAAAGATGGCGGTGCCCAGTCGAGGACCGGACATGCAAGTGCTAGTCAACTTTAGTCTCTTCTGCATCCTTCCCATCCAACAGACAGGAAACCAAGTGCAGAAACGCCCCAGGTCTACAACCTTGGTCTGCTTGGGTCTACAATCAAACTAAGGGCCTTGCTCTGGAACCTGGTGTCTCTTTGGAGCCTCTGAGGTGCCCCTTTTCTTATATCTGAACATAACCAGTGGACCTCATGCTCCCTACCCAGTTTGGTCTAGTGGTTAGGGAGCTAGACTCTTATTTGGGAATACTGGGTTCAATTCCACCCTTCCCATGAAGCCCGCTGGGTGACCTTGGGCTAGTCACAACTCTCTTCTGAGCTCTCATGGCCCCACCTACCTCACAGGGTGTTTGTTTTGGGGAGAAGAAAAGCTTTATCAGCTGCTTTGAGTCCCTTTAAATGGGTGAGAAAAGTGGGGTAGAAGAGCCAACTCTCCTCCTCCTCCTCCTCCTCTAACCCACTTGTTCTAACACACAATGTTTTTGGTGCCGGCTTAAAACCTTTCTCTTCACCCAGGCCTTTGATGTTTAGCTCCCATTGTGTATTGCCCTGCCAGGGAGGATGGGTGGGTGGGAGGGAAAGAAGGTTAACGTTTAAATATATCTTAACGTTTTATTCATTTTGGTTTTCAGTATTGTGACTTGCCCTGAAACATTTTTGGTGAAGTACAGGATATACATTGTTAATTGAACAAACAAACAAACATGGCCTCCAGGCTAAGTGGGTTATACAATATAAACTCCATTTTGGCTGGGGCTGATGGGAATTGTCTGAATTTACCAGAAGGCCTTTTTTCACTACAGCCTCTAATGCAGCGGTTCTCAACCTTCCTAATGCCGTGACCCCTTAGTGCAGTTCCTCATGTTGTAAGGACCTCCAACCATGGGGGTGGGGCAGCTGGGAGGGGGAGGGAGGGGCTTCAGGAGACTCATCATGGCCCCTCGGAAAGGGTAGTCTGACCCCCAAGGGGGTCCCAACCCACAAGTTGAGAATCGCTGCTCTAATGCATAATTAGTGCACCTCTGGGGAACAGCATCCTCATGTGGGTCAGCCTGTTACAGCCCCCAAATGTGCCCTTCCTCCTCAGAAGTGCATTAAGCATTGATTAGGTGTGGAGCAAAAATCGTGCTCCACACCTTAACCATTACCTAATTACTTACCTGAAAGTGTGCAGCAACGCGGCCATTCACTCTTGCCGGCACTCTGGGATCATTTGAGGTGCCGCACAAGAGTGAGCACTAGTCAGCATTGGGCCATTGTGCTCCTTTCACGTCCAGCAGATGGGAACGGTACTGTGAGAACGCCTCTGGGGGCTGAAGGCTGGTTTTGGAACTGAAGTGGTACCTTGCTGAGAAAATACTACCTGCAGTTCAAGGGCCGACCACTTGGGGCAGCTGTTCTACAGTTCCTGTTCCTCTTGTATGTTTGAAGTCTGAGGATTTCCCATAACACACAAATGCATTTACTATCCTAGAAATGCTCTGACCACTTTCATAATGTAGAAAAGTTCTGTAGTCTCAATGTTCATCCACACCACTTCCATAATATTTGCTTCCTGCCTCCCCAACGTGTTGTGCGACAGTTCTTCTTTCCCTACTCTATATTTATATGAGATCAAGAAGTGAACGTTATCAGTTATTATTCATTTATATGCATTTCTATCTGATCTTGTTTCTTTCTCTTTGGTTTTTTTTTTTTTTTAAAGGGGAGTTCTGTTTATTCCACTGTGATGATTCTGGAATTAGCCTAAGCAACAGAGTTATTACTTCTCACATATCTTTGAATATTTGAATATATTTGCTTCCTTAAAACATGGATGTTGTCAGATGATATCAGATGGATGATATCAGAAATGGAATTAAACACACGCACAGCAGCACCATCCAGGATGAGATATTGATAATATATTTCCTTGTGCAAATCAGGATTGCTTGAAATACGGACAGGTGAGAAATGAATGGAAGCAGGTCTCTATTTTATGTATTGATTAAATTTATTATTTTTTAAAATGCCTCTATTGGAAATGGAACTACTGCCTCAAGGAATGAAGGCTTACTGAGTGGTTATGCAAACTATTCACACGCTCAGTTTGTAGGGAGTGTCAGTATAGCTGTTTCAGGCCTCACGTCTAGGGATGTGCACGAATATTCGTAACTTTCAATATTCATACAAATTCAGAGATTCATACCTGAATCAAATGGTACGACACTCGTACATTGACATTCATAAGAATATAAATGCTTCGGGACATTGGTACAAAGCTTCAGAACACTTGTGAACGGGGGAGATGGGAAGGTGGCTGTGCCAGTAACATCTGCAATGGATCCAGAGTGCATTCAACATAGTTTGAGAGCAGATTCAAAGTGGATTCAGGGGGGATTTGACGCTTTCAGAGCAGATATGTTATGGGATATGTACAGTGCCTGACAAAAGTTCTGTCGCTTATCCATGTTGTTGAAACCAAAGCCTATAACCTGACTTAAAATTCATCCATTGGTTTTAGAAATGACTCATATGAAAGCTGAAACCCTCCCAAATGAGGTTTTTAAAAAGAAAATAAATTTGCTTCACTGCTGAAATATTGATCATTTAATGAACACAGAAAGGTCAGATGTTGGCTAGACAAAAGTTTTGTCCCCTTGTCATATAATGCACCTAATCCTAGTTTACAGCCTCACCTGTGCTCACTAATTGATCAGATAATTAGTGGGTGTGTATAAAAAGAACTCCAGCACTCCAGACCTTCACTTGAACTGCAACTTGACCTCTGACAACATGCCAAAAATCCACCCTGCGACCAAAGCCTTGATTATCAGGAGACTGAAGACCAGATCCTCTGCAGAGGTGGCTGGCACCTTTAATGTGTCTCAGCGTCAAGTACAAAGAATTACAAAAAGATTTGAAGAGACTGGAGATGTTTTTGACAAGCCCAGGTCCGGCAGACCCCGCAAGACGACTGCTCAGGAGGAACGTTTGTTGGTTCGAAAATCAAAAGCCAGCCCTTCTTCCACTGCAGCAGAGCTCCAACAGGCCTGGTCACCTCAAGTCCCTGTGTCAACTAGAACAGTTTGTAGGATTCTGTCTCGAAATGGCCTCCATGGTCGAATCAGTGCCCAGAAGCCAGCACTAAACAAAAGGCTATTAAAAAACCGTGTGGTATTTGCCAAGGCCCACAGCTTACGAAACGGTTGGATGCTGGAAAAGTGGCAGAAGGTGGATTTCTCAGATGAATCTTCAGTTGAATTACACCACAGCTGCCGCAAATACTGCAGGAGACCTACTGGAGCCCATATGGATCCAAGATATACCCAGAAAACAGTTAAGTTTGGTGGTGGAAAGATCATGGTCTGGGGTTACATTCAGTATAGGGGTGTGCGAAACATTTGCAAGGTGGAAGGCAATATCAATAGCCTAAAATATCAAGACGTATTAGCTACCTCTTACATTCCCAATCATAAAAGGGGTCAAATTTTGCAGCAGGATGGCGCTCCATCTCATACATCCATCTCTACATCAAAGTTTCTCAAGACAAAGAAGATCAATGTGCTCCAGGACTGGCCAGCCCAGTCACCAGATATGAACATCATTGAGCATGTTTGGGGTAGGATGAACGAGGAAGCTTGGAACACAAAACCAAAGAATCTTGATGAACTCTGGGAGGCATGTAAAACTGCATTCTTTACTATTCCTGATGACTTCATCAATCAATTGTATGAATCATTGCCGAAACGCATGGATGCAGTCCTTCAGGCTCATGGAAGTCACACAAAATATTAAATATGGCTCTTATAGCACCACAACTTCATTCACCAATGTTATGAAACATATCTTTGTATTTGAAGTGAATTATCAGTTTGATTTTCACATTACTTTTTGTGGGCGACAAAACTTTTGTCTAGCCAAAATCTGACCTTTCTGTGTTCATTAAATGATCAATATTTCAGCAGTGAAGCAAATTTATTTTCTTTTTAAAAACCTCATTTGGGAGGGTTTCAGCTTTCATATGAGTCATTTTTAAAACCAATGGATGAATTTTAAGTCAGGTTATAGGCTTTGGTTTCAACAACATGGATAAGCGACAGAACTTTTGTCAGGCACTGTATAGGATACATACCAGATACATATGCATTCATATTCGATATTCATACAAATTTGTATGAATACATTCGTATCAAATAGAATCATAGGGTGTTTTTCCACTGGCAGCAAGTACCCATTTTAGCACCCATTAAGGACCCATTTGTCTGAGAGCCGGATGACCTCATTTCCACTATGGGCTCCATTAGAGACAAGTCTGTTTCCATGACAGCTAGGGAAATCCGGATCATATAGGTCCTTCAGGAGCCTATAATCCAGAATTTGTGTAGACCCCATTAAAGGGGTCTACAATGGGGTTTTCAGCTATTTTCTTTCGTGTACATCCCTACTCACGTCCATTTCACAATTCATTTTTTTCATTCATTTTTTTTGTCTTTATTTGAAGGCGGGAAACATTTTGGGTAAAAATATTTATTTATTTAAAATATATCTATGTAGCTTTCTATTAGAAATGGAATCTCTAACATTAAAAACACAAAGTCATCAGTTATATCAAAGGCATAATTAAAATCAAACTTGGGTGGGGAGTCAGTCATTGTAGGAAGCCCTAGGTAAAAAGATAAATAGGACTTCAGTGTGGTCATCCCATGAATGTCAGAGTGAAGATTATTGTAGTGGGCGGGGGCCACCACAGAGAAGGACAAACAGCAGGTAGCATTCACTAACTTCCAACACACATAGCAGGACCTCACAGATCTCTTCTGAGAGAGGCAGTCTGCAAAGTAAGTTGGTCCCAAGTTGTTAATGGGCTTGCAAGCCAAAAATATAATGCTGAATCTGATCTGGTAGTTAATTGGCAGCCAGTGTGACAACATAAGTGTGTTAACTTTGACTTATAAGGCCCTCCTGGTTGTCCCACCACCTTCAGCAGTGAGGCGGGTGGGGACCCGGGAGAGGGCCTTCTCAGTAATGGCCCCCAGGCTATGGAACAGTCCCCCCCCAGAGGTGATTAGGTTCAGGAAATCGGTGAAGATGCACCTCTTCGCTGAGGCCTTTGGCTAAATGTTGGTTACGTTTGCCCCCGATTGCAAATGCTACTATTTTAACTGGTATTGTGCTGGGTTTTTTTTTTTTACGTGTTGGTTTTAAATTTTAATATTGTTTATTTTGATACACTGGTTTTAAAAGTTGTTACCTGCCCTGAGACCTTCGGGTATAGGATGGGATATAAATATAAATATAAATAAATAAATAAAGAGTGTCCCTGTTCCCTCCCACACCATTTTCCTATTGTATCTTGTCTGTTTAGATTGTAAGCTTGAGGGCAGGGACCTGTCTGAGATTTGTATAATATCGTAACCTGCCCTGACATCTCTGGGTATAGGATGGGATAGAAATACAAATAAATAAAATAAAATAAAATAAATAAGCAGAAGTATGATACGTGCATGAGAAAGTGCCCCACTGAGCAAATCAGCTGCTGCATTTTGCATGAGTTGCAGATTCTGGAGCAGGTACAAGAGCAGCCCCACAACATTCGTGTGATCCTAGAAGTGAGGTTACCAGTATATAGACAACACTGGCTAAGCTATCTCTTTTCGGGAATAGGAGGGTACACCAACTGAAGCTAGTAGGCACTTCTAGCCAGAGATGCCACTTGGGCCTCCAGTGGTGATGATGAACCTGAGATCAGCCTCAAGAGGGAGTGAAATCCCATCTAGAATAGTCAAATTCTCATGGGCTGTGGTCATACTGAGCCAGTTTGGTCTAGTGCTTAGGGAGCTGGACTCTTATCTGGGAATACTAGGTTCGATTCCGCCCTCCCCCATGAAGCCAGCTGGGTGACCTTGGGCTAGTCACAGCTCTCCTCTGAGCTCTCACAGCCCCACCTACCTCACAGGCTATTCTGTTGTGGGGAGAAGAATAGAAAAGCTTTGTCAGCTGCTTTGAGTCCCTGTAAATGGGTGAGAAAAGCAGGGTAGAAAAGCCAACTCTTCTTCTTCTTCTTAATCCAGCTTTAGTCCACTTTCAGAGTGAGAGTTGAGAGGAAACTCCGTGGAACAGCTCTCCGCTAAAACTAAACAGAAAATAACTGGGATTTTGATAAAATAACCTGGAAAAACTGCTGCTGCGCTGTGGTAAGTTTTGGAGGTAAGTCCTCTGGTTTTTGGACAGTTTTGGGGGTCTGCTTTTAGAAGCCAGCTCAGGTAAAACCTAGGTCAATTTGGGTGTGTCAGCTGCTTTGAGTCCCCTTAAATGGGTAAGAAAAGTGGGGTAGAAAAGCCAACTCTTCTTCCCCCATGAAGCCAGCTGGGTGACCTTGGGCTAGTCACAGCTCTCTTTCTCAGCTCTCACAGCCTAACCTACCTCACAGGGTGTCTGTTATGGGGAGAAGAACAGAAGATTTGTCAGGTGCTTTGAGTCCCCTTAAATGGGTGAGAAAAGTAGGGTAGAAAAGCCAAATCTTCTCCTTCTTCTCCTTCTCCTCCTCCTCCTCCTCCCCTATGCAGCAACAAAATATCTCCAAGGTAGCCCCATGCCAAATGTGTTTGAGGGTCTAAGTCATAATGGCTTTACAAGCACTCTTAAGGTCATATTCTAAGGTTGAAGGATTGCATGCTTCTCTCTAAATAGAAGTGGGTATGTTACAACATCTGTTACATTAAGTCTGATACCCTTTGGACTTTTTAAAATAAAGGAGGGAGAAGTAAAATGAAACATTAGGAAACATTAGAATATCTCTCCATGCAGTTTCTTTAAAAGCACACAAAAAAGTCTCTTAAAAAAAAAATCTGGTTTGTCACTTTGATTTCATCTTGCTCTCTGTGAAATCGGAATGAGCCTCTAACAAAATTTATTTTACATAAAAAAAGTATTGTAATGTGATTGCTTCATAGGGTAAATTATCATTTAAAAGTAAAATTACAAATGGTTATGTGTAATATCATGCAAATGGATGGCAAGGCCCTCGTTGCTATTGCTAAAAAGTCAGAATTATTGATCCTGCCTTTGTGACAATTAACATAAAATTACCCAGAATGCCGTTTCCAAATGACATGCCTTGTACAGCAGGTGCAATTAATTATATCTTTGTTTAAATTGTGCTGATTCCAATCAAGGTCAGGAGGGAGAAACGGCACAAGTAACATCACAATAATGAAAATATGATTGAAGGAGAAGTGCCTTTTGTTGGGCAGGAATTTAAACGCTCTGTCCTCTTCGAATTCAGATATAATGATGATGGGGAAATGCCTGGTGATAAGTCACAGGAAAGGCCAATGTTAACCGGTTGCTTTGAAAGCAGGAAAAAAGAAGAAATCTGAAAGAATCTGAAGTCAAACCAATATTATTTGGGGGGATTTCAGGTCAAAGGGACTGTAGATTTGATTGGCTGTCAGATTAATTTATCCCATTTAGACAAAACAGCGAAATATTACAGCATCACAGGACAAATCGCATTACAGGAGCATTAAATGGAAACAGAACAACAAAGCGCTCGTGTGGACGTGACTTGGTTTCTCATTAATTAAAAAACGTTAAGTTGAAGGAGCCAGTTCTTCTCCAGATCTTCTGTAAAGCACATCTGACTATTTCTTTTAAAAGAAAAGCAGTTTGGAAATAATAGTACTGGTCTGCTTGTTGGAACACTTTCTGTTAATAGAAAATGTGGAGCATTAATGATCAGGATCCTACCCTAAGCCCCAAAGTGAGCCCTGAGGAAACCATTTCACTGATATTTTATTGAAGCAATAGGAAAGAGGAAGACTGACAAAATGAAGTGGGTGGTTTTTCTTTTTCCCCCAGAAGGTTATTGGTCCATGGAGTTTATTACCAGAAGAGGTAGTGACAGCAACCAGCCTAGATGGCTTAAGAAAGTGTTAGACAAATCCATGGAGGACAGGTGTGTCAATGGCTACCAGAATGGATGCCCAGGTACTGCCTCCAGGTTGGAGAGACAGGCAGGAGGCTTCTAAAGGCCACCTGCAGGAATTCAAGATCAGGTATCTGTGGTATTCCCAACATAAATCCAGGATATTGGGGTGGGGTGATATTCTGCAATATCATTATTGTGGTAAAATAAAGTCCCTAACCCAGGTTTGGAAGAGCAATGGGATAGGGCATTTGCTGTGGTCAAATCAATAGAGGTGTGCACAAATGCAATTTTTGACATTCAATTCCATTCAAATATGGGAATGTCTGAATTCGTATGAACAGAGAAAAAACAATTGTATTAAAATTCGAACCAATTTGAATTCATTCATATCTATTCGTATATTCAATTTGTATGTTATGATATGAATGTTGACAACATTCGTACGTGTCCGTATGCATCCTGTTTTTATTCCACATGCATCCCGTACAAATGTGTATGGATACAAATAAGATGTGTACAGGTACCTATGTAATGTGTACTTATCCGTACACATACGAATGTCCAAATAATCTGTATGAATGATTCAAAACACTGAAATTCATTCAAATGTTAAAAAACGAATGTATAGACATTTGATTTGAATTTGAATGTCCGAATTTAAATGAACTTGAATGAATTTTGAATGTTCTGAATATTCTTGCACGTCCCTACAAATCAGCCTGGTCGCTGCGTCCTGGGATTCTGCATTACATGGAATTCAGTTGGCCTCTCTAATCAGAAAGTATTTCCCCTTGCCATCAAACTGAATGAAAGGAGTTTTCCTAACTAGTTCTAAACCACTTATTAGAGCAGAGGGGTGAAGAATCTGTATTCCCTTCAACAGTCAACTGGGCTGATGCAACGAGAAGGGTTATACTGCCCACTGCTTGGTTTAATTGGTGTTAAGTAGATCTATTATGTGAGAGACTTCCCTAAAGACTAGCTGCTTATTTTGATTAATGTACACAGGGTAAAGAGAGAAGCCCTTTTCATTCTTTCTCCAACCAAGGGTTACAGATTAATTAGATAGAAGAGATTGGAGAATAGTTCTTAGGAGCCCCTCCCTTTCTCCTGTTCCATATCACTGAGAATATTAGGCCCTTTCTGTGCTGGGTCTTATTCCAGATTTTGGACTTTTTCACACTTTGGCAGTGGGGGAAGACGGGGATGTTCTGGCATGGTGCATCCACACAGCGCTGAGCCATCTCGGAGCGGCTCTAAGCATTCGGGGCTGTCAAAGTCCTAGTAAAGCCCTGCACCCATCCTTTCTGGACGCATCAAGAGGAGTATTGAGTCTAGATCATGAGAAGTAATTGTTCCTCTTTACTCTACCTTGGTCAGACCTCATCTAGAATACTGTGTCCAGCTCTGGGCACCCCAATTTTAAAAAGACATTGACAAACTAGAGCAAGTCCAAAGGAGGGCTATCAAAATGGTTAGTGGCCTGGAAAGCATGTCCTGCGAGGAATGGTTGAAGAATCTAGTGACTGTGGTCTTCAAGTATCTGAAGGGCTGTCACAGTGCAGAGGGATTATCCCTATTCTCACTTGCACAAGATGGGAGGACTAGAAACAACGAGATGAAACTTCAAAGGAGTCGATACAGGTTAGATGTGAACTCTCCCAGCAGCTTCATATAGATATTAAAGAGCATGGGAGGCAAGATCTACTCCTAAAGAACCCCATGGGTCAATTTCCAGGATGTTGGTCTCCTGCAACTACTCTCTGACATCACCCTTGGAGACAGGAGTGAAACCATCACAACACAGCTCCTCCAGCTCCCAAACTTTGTAGCCTTTCTAGAAGAACCAACAGAATTAGACTCCCCTGTCTTTCTCCTGGAGAAGTTGATCGACCAGGACAACCAAGGAAGTTTCAGTGTCATCTGTGGACCTGAAGCCAGGTTGGAATGGGTCTAGATAATCAGCTTCTTCTATGATTGGCTGCAGTTGTACAGCCATGAACATCTCCAATATCTTACTCAAAGGTTGTTTAAATCTTTTGGATCTAGGAAGGACCTTCTTGGGACAGAGCATACCACTGCTTCTTTAGAAAGCAGAGGGACCACCTCATCTCTCAAAGAGGCATTCACTGTTCTCTAAACCCACCTGGTAAATGCTGCAAGAATACCTGTGGTTGACTAAACCTCAGCAAGTACCTTGTCCATATCCTCAGGCCACAATAATTGAAATTCGTCCAAAATAACTGAACCAGATATTTCTCTGAACGCTTCCCTTGGAGTATCCAATCCCGTATAAATCTGTCTTTGCCTTCAAAGTGCCCTTCAAGCTTCTCACAGAACATGTTGCATGGTCATCACCCTTGCTCTCTCACACTTGATCTCAGAAAGCTCTGCTGGGTGGCTACTCAAGGATGCAGTTGTGGTGAGTAAAGAACTTGCTTTCACTGCTGCCATCACCACATGGTAAGCAGAACATATGCTTTAAATCTTGTTCAGTGAGACTCACAGCAGGATTTACACCATCTGCACTCCAACCATCAATCTTCCTGATTCATCACCCATTGTTCCTCGGAACACCTAGAGCACTTAGGAATTGCTCAGATTCCTTAAGTCCCTGACAGGGGACCTGCAGAGGGGAGCTGCTACTGTAAGTCCTAATCTTACCAGGGAATGATCCATTCATGATAACAGGCTTGCCACACATTCAGATAGAAATGAAAGAGCCCACATCATAGAAGAAGGAATATGTGAACGATAAGTGTAATGACAGTGATAAGAATATCAGTTCAAATGCAGAGAATTTAGTTCCTATTGCTACTGAAGATAAAGTAAAGATAACTACACTCATGTTAGCTTTAAAGATGGAGTAATTATAATAATAATTATTATTATAGAGAAAGGATTTCAGTGGGGAGAGGTGATACTCAAACCTGAAGATCAGAAAGGAGTTTGCTTAACAAGAAAAATAAATTAGTAAAGAAGAGAAGGACTTCTTACTAATCCATAAGTACTCATTCAAATTCCATGGGAGAGGAGAAGGACAGGTAGACAATGGCCACCATTTCTTCTGGGACACCTAGTAGCTCCTTTTTGAAAATGTCTCACAAACAAAGCTCTGTTTGGTTGTGCAAAAAGTTTGAGTTTGATATGAAAAATCTCATCCAGCAAGTGAGGTGATTGTGATTTTCCAACTGGCTAGGCGGTACTATTAATACTTTGGCAGCCCCACCTCTAGGAAAGATCAGATAAAAATCCCCAGTAAGTGAATCCCAGTTACACATAATCCTCCAAGCTGTATTAACATTCTGGG
Organism: Aspidoscelis tigris stejnegeri; assembly: GCA_023333525.1. NCBI lineage: Eukaryota > Metazoa > Chordata > Lepidosauria > Squamata > Teiidae > Aspidoscelis > Aspidoscelis tigris. Next base: position 9,750,505 of record JALMGA010000005.1, read on the forward strand.
GTAAGTAGACATTGGATTCTTGGCTGGTGAAGGACAAATTTGAATGGATTCAGGTAACTCAGGCTGTAAATTCCAACTTATTTAGGCATTTGTTGTAAGATGCTATTACCAACTGAAAGCTCATCAATATGGAGAAACTAAATCCCATTGACATTTAAGAAATGCAGCCCTGCTGGTGAAATCTTCTTTTAGCAGAGGAGAAATCCGCAGAGTTTTCTTATTAAATACTAGTTTGCAAAATGCACACTTCTTGGAACCAGGTGCAAACTGAAAGTCAAAAATCCTTCTCTGAATGTTGTGTGGCAGTTTCTTAGCAACTACTACTACTACTACTACTACTACTACTACTACTACTACTACTAATACTACTACTAATACTAATACTAATACTAATACTAATACTAATACTAATACTAATAATAATAATAATAATAATAAACATTTCCAGAGATGTCCACAGATGATGATGATGATGAATAATGAAGGAAGAGGAAGAGAGAAAGAAGGGGAAGGGGAAGGAAAAAGAGAAGGGCCAGGTTCCAACTGGGCATTTTAATCCCGGTTTTAATCAGTTTTTTTTAAAATCAGCAGTAAGATCTGTTTTTGGCATCCCCACTGCCAGCTTATAATGTGGACTTGCAGGGGGGAAAACCCCTCCACTCTCTCCTCTGTCATACCCTGAACTTATTGGGGGTGGGAAATTCCTAACATTTCTCATCCCTCCTTCCTTCTCCCCATGGCCAGATGTTACAACCACCACGCCCTGGCTCCTGGCTCTGTCTGTGAGATCCTCACTCTCCAGCCCAGTCTGGCATCACTGAACTCCTGCAGCCCCCATGGAAAAGAGGAGGAGGAGGAAGAGGAAGGCTCAGAGGTGATGCGCTGCTGAGACCAGGGGGAAGGGAAGGAACAGAGGGCCTTTCCACAAGAGAAGGCACGATCGCCCCTTCTCTTGTGAGGGGGAAGCCAGGGAAGCTGGCTGCCAGCCTCATCATGGTGGCTCTGATGGAGCCAATCAAGGAGGCCAGGAGGAGGGCCCAGCTGTCAAACAGGGAGAGCATGTGCTCTCCCTCTGACAGGGCAGGCCCTTTGGAGGCCCAATTGGGGTGAGTGCTTGCGTGTCCACACAGCACCCACCCCAATCCATTTCCCCATCCAGCCCTGCTGCCACTGCCCTACCTGTGTGCAGATGTGCAGGGCCTCTGAAAATCTGTCCCTGTTTGGGACAGATTCTCAGAAAAAAAGGTTCTCCAGAAAGCGGATCTTTTAGATCCATTTTCCGGCGGCATGTGCGGAAAGGCCTAGAGTGTGCACTTCAGATAAAGTCAAGCAATAGTCCACCTTTGCCATGTTTTGACTGTGAGGAAACTTCAGTTAGCAGATATAGGCTAAGTGTGAAAGAAAAGATGCTTTGGATTTGGGGGGAAGGAAGGAAGGAAAAATTGGTTGATTATCTACTTTGACTACAGCAAGCAAATTGATTGGGATTTATTTTATCTTATAATCATCTTTCATCAAAACGCCTTTAAAAGCCAATTGAAAAAGGTTGAGTTGATGAAGGCAAATATATTGTGCTGAAATTTGCTGATTGGGGCAAAATTGGAAGTAATGGCATGGGCTTTTTTCCCCTGTGCAAAACAGGCTTACATCCTCCTGAAATCAGGTCTGGCTGAGAAGTTTTAGTGTGAACAAATGAATGAGCAGACCCAAGAAAAATGTAGGCTTGGAAGAAATGAGTGTTCTTAAACAAAACTTGAAACCAGATTACTCATTTTGAGTCATTTCACAACGCACAGTTTCGAGCAGATGAAAAGTGTACTATCCAAAGAGAGCTGAGTGCATTTGAATGTCACTGGTTAAAGCAGAAAGACTTGTGAGGGACATATTCCCACTTAGCAGAAGGGTGCTCAGGTGCTGAATGTGCCTCATAAAAGAGGCCTAATGCAATATTATACATATAAGGATGCATGTGAATTTATATGCACACATCCTTTTATTCTGAGAAGGCATCTGGGTATAAATAGACTAAGGCCATGGTCACACATGAGTTTTAGGTCAGCCTGAGTCAACCCTTCCCCCAGTCCTATAATTCATATTAATTTAATCTAAGCCGTATTCCAAGATGGCCTACACCTGTTAGACCATCCTAAAAATGTGGTTCTGTTCTTACAGGACTAACTCAGACCTGATTGAAGTATATAAAATTATGCACGGTATAGAAAAGGTGGATAGAGAAAATTTCTTTTCTCTATCGCACAACACTAGAACCAGGGGGCGTTGCGGCCCGGAGCAGCCATGTTGAGAAGGTAGGGCGAGGGGCACTTGCATAGTGAGGTGCGCAGCCGACCTGGCGGGCCTAGCTAGGGCTCCCCGCGGCTCACAGTGGCTGGGGCCCAGAGCTGACCGCAGGGACCGGCTAGTCACAGCGGAGACCACTCAGTCCACCAGGAAGGGCCCGCTCGGGGGTGCCTGGCAATGCTGACTCGCCACCCAGCCAACACATGATTGCGGACACGCTGCTGGTTGGTTGGCAGCCACAGCCGCGCACAGCCAGAAAGCAGCGGTGACTGACGGCTGGATGCTCCAATCACAGAGCCCCAGGAGCGGCCGCCCGGGTACGTGTGTTTGCGCGTCTGCACATCCCAGGCAGAATCTGTTCCTTGGAAGCCGTTCTCCTCACCTGTGTGGACGGAAGGGGTGTGGGCAGATCCGCATCTAATGGATGCGGATCTACTGGGAAACGGATGTAACAAAACCAGATCCACAGAAACTGGATTTAGTAGATCCGCATCTATTCCAAACCAGATTTAGTACATCTCGCTGTTTCCGCACAGGGGCAAAAACAACAACAACGGATCTACGGCACCCGGATTTATTAAAACCGGTTCCCTGGGGAACCGATTTTAATAGCTCCGGGTGCACGGCAGATCTGGATTAACGGGGTACATCTGGATCTAAGAGCAACGCGCATGCTCAGAACGCTCCTGAGGGCAAGGGCTGCTACTGGCAGCCCCAGCCACCCAGGAGACGCCCAGGACACAGGCGCACTGCATCCTGGACGAAGACCCTCACAACAAAGACGACCATGCAGAGGTAAGGAGGGGTTTTGCCATGGGCCCAGCAGGGTGGGCTAGGGTGGTCTTTTTGGAAGCTCGCCCTGACCCCAGAAGCAGCGATCTGTTGCTTCTGGGGCCAGGGCGAGCTGCGGCAGCAGGGTCCCCCGGCTCGCTATGCTTGGCTCCGGCAAGCCAATCATGGTAAGCTGGGGGAGGGCCCCCGTTAGTTACACTTGCGCCGTGCGGACACATCCTAAATGGATGCATTTTCATGGCGCAAAACCACTTCAGAAGTGGTGTGTAACTAACACCCATTAAGCATGGATTAAGCACGGGTAGCTGCGAACGCACCTACCGGAAGTGTGGTCTATAGCTCCCTCTAATGTGGATGTGGCGAAACCAAACCGGTTTTGCCACCGAAATCCGCATTAGTTAGGGATGGTAAATGTGGACACGCGTGGCCGGAAGTGTGCTAAATATGCACATAAATGCGGACCCGCGTTTCCCAATCCGTGCTTAATGGGTGTTAAAGGGTGGAAGCACCCTCTGTATCTATTCTAAACCGTTTTTAGTAAATCCTGATGTAGTAGATCCGGATTTAAAATGGCATGTGCGGAAGCACCCTTACAGAAAAGATGTCCCTGCTGCTGGATGAAAAAGTTCGTGAAAATAGGAAAATCAAAACGGATGCACACAGGAAGTGGGTACAGGAACATGTCACCTAGGGACTTCCATGACATTACTCAGACTCATGGGTGAGACATTAGGAAGGCTAAAAAACTGAATTCACTAAGGCTGATAGAAAAAAATACGAAGAATAATGACAGATATGTTGAAAGCAAGGGGCAGAAACACAAAGCAGTAGTCCTGTTGCTCAGTAAACATTGCAAATGTGAAGATCTAATAAAGAAAAGGCAGAATAATGCCCTTGCCACCTCTTTCTTCTTAAAAAAAAAGGAGCTGTGTGACACCAGATAGGTTGCAGGGCCAAAACTGCAGCATGGTCAGGGAATATCTCCACTCCTTAAGTGAGTTCAAGTCTCCTGGTCAGATGAATCACATCCTGGAGAAAATTGCTGATGAACTGTCAAAACCTCTGCTCATTATCTTGGAGAGACTCAAGAGAAGTGAAGCCAGGTTAACTGTGGGACAGGAATTGTTATGCCGTGCCTGACTACAGAAAAGGGGCACAAAGGAAGATCCAGGAAACTGCAAAGCAATAAGTCAGACTTCAAGACCGGTGCGGTTTTAAAAGCATATTGTAAAGTAGCCAATCTACAATGGCCTTGAAAATGGTCCAATGATTGCAAGAATCTTCCGTGCTTTTGTCAAAATCAGCTCCTACCAGACTCATCTCTCTCTCTCTTTCATTCTCTCTTATTTTCTATCATTTTCTCTTTGATTGGGTAGCTCCTTTAATCAATGGTGGGAATGTGGTTAGAGTTATTCTATTTGGACTTTTGTAAAGAATTGAAGGAGAAGTCGCATAATACTCGACCCAATAATACTGTGGATCCACAGGGTAGGAATTTGCACAAATGGTTTTTTGGGATTTGATTCGTATTGAATCAAATTGAATCAAATGCAAGAAAATTAGTATTTGTTTGAACAGATCCGCTTCAAATGTGGTAGGATTCACATTCAATATGAATGTTCAATACAAATCCCCTGCATATCACATATGAATCACATATGAATCCCCTACGTATCTGATACATATCCCCTACGTATCTGAGCTGAACCCATCAAATTCACCCTGAATCCATTTTGAATCTGCTCTCAATCCACTTTGAATCCACTCTGGATCTGTCACAGAAGTGACTGGGACAGCGGCTTTCCCACCTCCCCAGGTTCACGAATATAATGAAGCTTTGCACAAATGTTCCAAAGCACTGGATTTGAATTTGAATGTCAATCTTTGAATGTGCCAACATTCGATTTGAATTCAAATGTCCAAATCTGGATGAATTCGTACAAATTTCAAATGTTATGAATATTTGTGCCTTTCTGTACTTACCAATAGAATGGGATGATGCCTTTGGGCTGCTGGAATGGGTCCCCCTGGGTCTCTGAGTTCCTGCCTGTTGGAGCTCACACAAGCTTTGGAGCAGTGTGGTTGGTGAGGGGTGGCCTTGTTCTGTGGCAGGTGGACCACTCCAGTTTGGAGCCTCTCCCCCCAATGCAAGCTCAGAAAGGGCCCTATTTTGCTGGAAAGTTGTATGCAAAGAGTGTTCATCTCTGGTGGCTCGTTAACCTGGAGGAAGATATCATGCAGGGTGTATCTAATCCACAAGGCTACACTTAAAATCACATAATGAAACACACACCATTCTAAGATGGAGAGATTTAAGAGCTTGGAATTTTAGTCAACCATCAACTGAGTGTTAACAATCTTGGAATTTTAGTAAACTGCCAAATATTGCAATTAGCATTGCACAGCCTCCAAAAGTATGGTAAATACTAACCTCACTTTGTTCAGAATTCCCTGGAATCCAATAGCCTTTCCACACTTGGTGAACAGGCAAAGATGAAGGGAACTCCTGTCCCTCTGATCCGATGCAACGATGCAATTACCAGAAGCAGCTCCACCCATGTAGGAATTCCCCCCTACTTATGTAGAGGTAAAGCAGATGTGATTGCTCTACATCTGTCCCAGCAGCTGGGCTGGGATAGCTGGGCAAGCTCCAATTTGCACCTCTTCTTCTGGGTGGAAGAAATACAAACAAAACATGTGACTGCCGGTGCAGGTGCACTGTGCACTGCATTATCCAGACACCACAGTAACACCACCACACAGGTGCATAGGTGTTGCTGGGACTCCACAATCATGTCCGTAATGGAGGTGATTCGCACTCCGTCAATGCTTCCCTACTCGCTGGCTAGGTTTGAGATAGATTTGGTGTCCCAGAGTACAGGCACCAGATCTATCCTCCATCTTCACTGCCCTAGGAGGTTTTCCCGGGGAAGCAATCCTAAAAAAAAATGCCCCAAATTTAAGAAGCGGCTTGACTCCTTGGCATGTTCAGCATCCTGATGAACTATGGCACTTCGTGGACCAAAGTACTTTCTCTAGCCCTCGTTAATGGCCTGTGTGGACATGGCCAAAGTTGGACCAGAGTGGCTCCAGTTCATACTGAGTTCTGAAGGTGTGAACACCAACCAGCACCCGCCTGAAGCAGTCAGAGGTCAGTTTGGGTGGCCACAACCAGACCAAGCGGAAGTAGAAGATGAAGAAGTAGAAGTCTCTCTGAGGGAGAGACTCAAATATGGACTGCAAAACTGAACTTTCTTGGTCACCAAACTGCCTTTGAAGACCCTTGCCAGCTCAATCTAACTTGCTTGCTTGCTGCCAACTAATCATAGCCAATCTTTGTCAACCATGTAGATCAGCTTTCTCCAGACTGATGAGTCAGGACTCCTCAGTGGTAGCCCCTTTCCTTTGGCATGTCCTCCCCTCCTTAGTAAATGTTACTTGCCTACACTTAAAACAGACACCTGCCCTAGTCCACTCAGTTTTAAAGTGTTTTTACTGATGTCTTCCCCCTTGTTTTTAATGCTTTGTATACCACTTTGGTTTTTTTAAAAAAAAAATGAAAAGCAGTATAAAAATGTAGGTAGGTGGGGCTGTGAGAGCTCAGAAGGAAGCTGTGACTTGCCCAAGGCCACCCAGCTGGCTTGTGGGTGAGTGCAGACTAGAACCTGGTATTTCCAGATAAGAGTCCAGCTCCCTAACCACTAGACCAAACTGGCTCACCCACTAGACCAAACTGATTTTATACTGGCAGCAGAGCCGATAAGGATGGAATGATCCATCCACGGGTCTTCTCAGTAGAAGACCTGCAGGAGGAGGTCATGACTGGCAGCACAGGCATGGCAACATGCTGAATTGCCAGGTTGCCCCAGTGATAGGGCTATGCAGCCACACTGGTGCCGTCACCAGAGTTCTGCAATGGCCATCATCCTGGCAGCCATTTGCACTCATGTAAGGATCCAAATGCTTTCGCCATCCACAGGTGTGGTTGGTTAGAGCATTCTAGTGCTATGCTTCCTGGTGAATGGAGACATAGTGCAAATTTCTTCACTGTTTCTAGAGATACACAAAACTGAACGTCTGGAACAATTTCCTGTGGCTCTGAAAACACCCTCAGACAGAAACATTGAAATTGGGGAACAAATGTTCCCTGGCTCCAATGTTCATGCTGCACGGGTGGAGGAGAGAGCATGCAGACAGCATGGCTGCTGCTGACAAAAGCTCCCTGATCTTTGTAGCAACAAGAAATGTCCCCACGCAGATCCTGCCAATATATAAGGAGGAGAATGGAGACATTTGCTATGCCACAGCTTAATGCAGAAGCTTAATTTGTATTCTCAATGTTTATTTATAGGCGGAGGGTTTTATTATGAACAGGATGTCCCTCTGATCTGATGCAACAATGCAATTAGATTACCGCTTGTGGAGACAGCCTTTATGACTCTTATTAAAAGTAAATACAAATAAATGCTTGGAGGCTGGTACATTTCTGACACCAATTCCTGTGTCGGGTTTGATTGGAGCAACAGATAAAAAGATGTTAACCCTTAGAACTCAAGGTAACAATTACTTAATCCTCAACAGAACGGATTAGTAAAGGGCTAGTAAAGGGCAACTCCACATAATTTATTAGGTTTCTTTTTAAAAAACAGAAGCATCTGTCAAAGGTCCCTCACAAGAGGCCTCACAAGAAAGAAAACCACAGACAATAGGCAAGCATTGGCATGGATTAGAAGATTGGGAGGCACAAAGTAGATCCATCAAACTGATGCAGAAAGAGAAACCTGCCTCAAAATGGCTTGGATCTGCCACATGGTCCAATTATTTAAAACAAAGATGCAGAGAATAAACTATCAAAGTGGAGAAACCCTCTCTGAATGCTCTCAGATATTAGCCCCGGTGTTGTTATCGAAGGCCTCTCTTACGTCAAGGATTAAGAGACAAAGACAAGCATGTGTCTCCTGTTTCACTTTGGCTCAGTCCCATGTTCTTCTCGCTGCTTGCATTCTGGTTTCACTTGAGAACTTTTGGAATTCATTTCGAAGTTGCCACAGTACACTATTTGCTGAAGCTTCCCCACCCTTGCTTCATCACTTGCACACTGCCAGTCCGTATAAGGGCATTGATTGAAACACTGTGCACAACAGAATCACATTGGATTCACCTGATCCTAATAGCTTTTCAGGCATAGGTCAAACTTGGCCCTACTGGCAATCAGCCCCAGAATTTTCAGAGATCTCTTTTTTCCTTCAGTGCTACACTGAGTCACTCCTACAGCTAGTGAGGAAGGAAGGAAGGAAGGAAGGAAGGAAGGAAGGAAGGAAGGAAGGAAGGAAGGAAGGAAGGAAGGAAGGAAGGAGGTGTTGATTCTTATTAGCAAGATGATGAGTACAGTCTATTCCTAAAGCTCTTGCTTCTGTGTTCATTAGAATAATCCATCCTAATTTGCTTGTTTAAAATAAAGTCAGATCCAGATGTCATCTGCATGGTGCTGAAGTAACACCATGGATGTCTTGGAGGACCATTGAACACACACACCATAAACAGTACTGACATTCCACTGCACTATTCTGCAATTCAAATGTTCCATGCCAGCTTCATGGACAGCTGTCAATACTGGGCCATGATGGTCTGTCTGAGTCTGGACTCCCCTTGGAGAGGGCCACTGCTGGTCCACTCCAGTGTGGCCAACACTTACTATGCTGCATTATGTGGGCTGGAAAAGGCCATATTATTGTATTTTTGTTCATCCCCTAAAGAAGACTGGCAGACTGAAATGGGTTGGGCTTTTTACTTATAAATTATAAGTAAATTATAAATAGTATAATTTTTCTTTGGATTTTTATGCTGTCCCTTCCTTTTGATAACACTCAGGTCTGTTTCTCTCTTTGCTTTGCTCCATGCCAGACAGTCTCTTTTATGCCATGGTAGGCAAATACCAGCATATATAGATATAGATATAGATATAGATATAGATATAGATATAGATATAGATATAGATATAGATATAGATATAGATATAGATATAGATATAGATATAGATATAGATATAGATATAGATATAGATACAGATTTATTAGCCTAACAAATTTTGTTGAGTAGCCCTTTACTAGGATGTATCAAGAGGAGTACAGAGTCTAAATCATGGGAAGCAATTATTCCTCTTTACCTTGGTCAGACTTCATCTAGAGTCCTGTGTCCAGTTCTGGGCACCCCAGTTCAAAAAAGACATTGACAAACTAGAGCAAGTCCAAAGGAGGGCTACGAAATGGTTAGTACTCTGGAAAGCATGTCCTATGAGGAACGCTTGAAGGATCTAGGAATGTTTAGCCTACAGAAGAGAAGACTGAGAGGAGACATGACCACGCTCTTCAAGTATCTGAAAAGCTGTCACAGTGCAGAGGGATCATCCCTGTTCTCACTTGCACAAGATTGGAGGACTAGAAACAATGGTGTGAAGCTTCAAGGCAGTCAATACAGATCAGATATTGGGAAAAACTTCCTGATAGGGAGGGTGATCAATCAATGGAATAGGTTGCCACGGGAGATACTGAGTTCCCTTTTGCTGGAGGTCTCCACGCAGAGGCTGGACCTACATCTGTCTGGGATGGTTTAGGAAATCCTGCATTGAGCAGGGGGTTGGACTAGATGACCCTAGAGGTCCCTTCAAACTCTATGATTCTATAAGTCTATGAGTCTATATAGATGATATAGGTACACCCTCTGGAGACTCCCAGAGACAAATATCCTTTCTGCACCTACTTGCTTTTACCTGGGATTAAAGATGTGCCCAATGTATGTGTGTGTGTTTACTTCACATCAAATAGAGCCACTTCGAATATGGTAGGATATGAATCCGCTGCAAATGCTCTTTAAATGCTCTTCGAATCTGCTTCAAATCCCTCTTGCCAGTCGTGCCTCTGAATCTGTTCTGAATCTGCTCTGAATGCACTACAGATGTGACTGGGCACCCACTTTACCACTTCACAAACGTAATGCAGCATTGAACAGATGCACAAAAGTCTTCATTTTGCATTCGAATGTCAATCTTTGTATATAGTCAATGTTCAAATGTGTACGAATTTGTGCAAAGATGGACCTGACAAATAATTCATGCCCGTCCATAACTGGGATAAGTGGCCCATAATAGCCAACTGCGGGAAGGCATGGGTGGGATCACTGCCATATCCCCCTATAAATTTAACGGGGATGGATGCAAAGCAATCAAGCAACTGCCTCCAAACTGCCTCTCAAAATACTCAGGCAAAGACAACTCAAACTGGACTGTTTTACGGCAAGTTCAGAATAAACTCTGGTTTTTAGAACATTTTGATCTGGACATGTTTCACACATCCCTCGACTTGGCAGATTTTCCAGCCCAAGACCCTGCTGTGAGCTCTTCTTACTCCACACCAAGATAAAAGAGGGATCTCACGCCATCAGTATGTTCTGTTTATTCATGGGCCGAACACTGCGCTGCATCTGTTCCTTTCTTTCCCTTGGGACAGCAGCAAGGGCAGGTGATACAAGCGGGGGGAAGTGGTCCTTTGGTCGGTGGCATCTTAGGCTAGGCTGCAGCTTCCAACTTACGCCTGGCTGTGTTACGCAGATCACCAGCTTGGCAGAGGATGGGTTGACTGGAATAACTGCTGGGCAGAGCAAGGTACAGTCTTGTGGGCAGAGGGTTTGAAGGCATGCTTGACATCCCCTCTATATTTGGTCTGAGAGGTGTTTGCTAGGGATTTGCACAAATATTCAAACATTCAATTTGAATCCATTGAATGTTGACATTCAAAATTGAATTGGATTTTCGAAAATGCAAATTTGAACATTCGAACTCGAATACGGATTTTTGAAAATCTGATACGGATTTTCAAGTTATTCGAATGTATGCCGTCACATGGGTTGAGGCAGCCAATCAGATTTTGAGCTGCTCTTTCTGCTTAGCCAGCATCTCATCTGCTTTTCTCACCCTCCCGCCTGCATTGGCTTGAAGCTGCAGATTTTCTTTATACTGCGCAGCGAGTGTCGGTGAACCAGCATTAAGGTAAGTGTGCAGTCCCGATCGTATAATGTGATGCCACAATGATCAATCAATAGCTGTGTGTAATGGCTCAATCAGGTCTGTGCATTCCAAAGTGCAGTGTAAACATGTCTGGACACAGCCTAAAAGACTTTCCAGCTTATGATTATGCTGTCAGACTGCATCCACAGAGAGTAACAAAAAATAAAAGCAGTTCACAAGCAGTTTAGAGTTGGTTGTGTCTGCATTCTAATGCTTTAATTCACATTAAAGGTCAGAAAACTGACTGGAACTGTTTCCAGAATCCAGCCAGATGCACATCAATTGCATTGGCTGCCAATTTGCTACCAAGCCCAATTCAAGGTGTTTTCTCTGACTTATATGCCCTAAATGACTTAGGTCCCAAATATCTAAAGGAACGCCTTCTCCCATACCGACCTGCCCATGAAGATCTAGTGGAGAGGCCCTCCTGGTTGTCCCATCACCTTCAGAAGTGAGGCTGGTGGGCAGCCAGGAGAGGGCCTTTTCGGCAATGGCCCCCAGACTATGGAATAGTCTCCCCCTCAAGGTGCGTCATGCCCCTTCCTTATATATATTTAGGAAGGCAGTAAAGACGCACCTCTTTGCCCTGCCCAGTCACCACCCAGTTACAGTCACTATGAATGCAATATGGAGTGTACAGTTTTAAATTTGTTGAATTTTTAAAGTGTTTTCAATCTATATCTTGTTTTTAATCTGTTGGTTAATCTGTTGTTACCTGCCCAGAGACCTTTGGGTATGGGGTGGGATAGAAATGTAAGTAAGTAAGTAAGTAAGTAAGTAAGTAAGTAAGTAAGTAAGTAAGTAAGTGAGTGAGTGAGTGAGTGAGTGTGCTTCCTAAATTCCTTTCTGGTTTTTTTTAAAAAATACATTTTATTTTCTGTAAGTAATTGAGCAAATACCAAACAATAACCATATACACAAACCATACATATCACAAAGAACATACAATAAAAAAAAACACCCTTATCTAAGTGTCCCCTTCTGCTTGGTCACCTGTACCCTATTTTTTAAAAAAGAAATCTTAATTTAGCCCTTAAACACCATCCCTATGTTAGCCATCTGTTTATAAATATCTTTTCTGCTGCATCTAGGAAAGATCTTACATGCTTTCCGTGTGTTAAATCGCCCCCAAGCATTGTAAATGTTAACACTCATTTCAACAGGTCTCGTTCCGGTTCGTGCACTTGAAACATTTTACATTTCTTGCTGTGGGAACAGTACAGTTTTAGTGGGATGAGAATGCACGTTTAGGTTTAGGGTTTCCCTCCCCCAATAGCTTGCTTCCAAAGATAGTGATTTCATTGTAAAAATCCACCCCTTACAGCAGCTGGTACACTGTAGCAATCGACCCACTTCACACCTGATAACAATGTTGCAATTCTGTGCAATTCTAAAAGTTCTGATCTTTAGAAAGGGAAAAGGGAGGAAAGCAGCTGAAGTTTCAGTGAGATGTGTGAATGTTTAATGTGTAAATGTGCGGCTCTGGAGTGAGCTGGCGAAGGGGGCTTGAGTTGCCGCTGCTGCGTGCCCTGGGCAATGGGCAGAGGAGGGGAAAGAATCGCTGGCTGCCCAGTGCCGTTTTTCATCCATCCAGGCAAGCGGCAGCCACCCAGCCACCCAGCCAGGCTCCGTGAAGGGGTCCCTTATGGGTGGCGCATTCACACCAGGAGGAAGAGGGCCGGGCAGCCCCGAAAAGCGGCTTTTAAAAAGTAGCCACTTGAGTCCCTCCTTGAGTCACGTATGCCACGTACGATCCTCAGAATCCAGATCAAACATGATTAAGTTGAAAGTAATGTCTCAGGCAAATTTGTGTTAGCATCCGGTTCTATTATTTCTGTTTAGGGGAACCATTTAAGCTTGTAATGGGAATGCGGCCTATACCTTGTTGGGTTACTGATACTAAAAGATGCAGTAATTTTTGTTCTTCTGTTCCAATGTTCAAACCCCAAAAATCACGTGATAAGAATATTTTCGGAGTTTGTCGTATGTGTATTTGGAACATTCTCCTCTAAATTCTATGAATTTTTTTCCAGAAACGTTTAATCGTGGAACAATCCCAACACATATGGTAATAAGTTGGTCTATTTCGACATCCCCTCATTTCTGGCTTTTACTATGGATTAGGGATGGGGTGAAAACTGCTTTTGAGCTACATTTTGAAAAATACACGTGTATACAGCTTTAACCACTAAACGATCCTGGACTCACCACTATATGGGCAGAAACAAGGCTCTGTGTGCACTTAATTTGTTCCCAGTTGAGATAGACAATAAACTTTTTGTCTGTGTTCCTAACTAGCAAATACTCTAAACATTTCCCGACAGATTGGCTGTAAATCTGTTTATTAGGACATCTAATTGTTGTTTGCTGATTTTATTATCTGTAAGCAAATTTATTTTTATGGACTAACAGTATTAGACATACTTAAATATACACTATAATATTATGCTGGCTTTATGTTCATCTGCTCTTTGGGAATTCTGACAACTGTAGTTTTATTTCTAGGGGGAAAATATTAATTCAGTCCTGGATGCATCTGTTGATAGTTCTTTACAAACCTCCAAGGGTACGTTATAATAAGTAGAAACATAAAACCATAAAACTGTGCAGTCCATAATAATCAGAAAAAAACATTAATGAATGCATTAAGAATGCATATAGATTGCAATACAGTGTATAAAAAGTGCTAGGAGACTGAGCTGTCGTAGTGCGTCACCACCTCTGGCCCTTCTGATCAGAGGCCTATTTGCACTACAGTCTCCAGTGCACAAGTAGTGAACCTCTGGTGAAGGGCATATGCACATGGATTAGGCTGTTACAGCCTCCAAGCGTGCCTGCCCTCACCAGAAGTGCACTAACTGTTGATTAGGTGTGGAGCGCGAGATCATGCTCTACACGTTAACCAAGGTTAACCAGAGATTTACCTCAAGCATCAGGGACAGGAACATGTGCTCTTCTGCTGCTCCAGGTTTGTTTGAGGTGCCACACAAGCATGCTGGAACCTTGGATGACCATAGATGTGACTGCCCATGCGCTGATGCACATGCAGTCATGGAGGGCCAAAATGGCGGTGCCCTGAGGAACACCAGGGCCCAGATTGGATAAGGTCAGTATTTGATCGTGGGGGAACGGAACAGCCAAAGTTGACTAGCGCTCCAAGTGTGAGCACTAGTCAATGTTGGTTAATCATGCTCCTTGCCCATCCAGCAAACAGGAAGGGAAGAGCAAAAACACCCCAGGTTTGGACATGAATGAGATATTGCACAGCAGAGGTGACAAATGGTGGAACTTAAGGCCAAAGTCCTTAGCCAAGTAACTGAATGGAGGGAAATGAAGAAAATAAGCTCAGGACTTGTTTGCACTTACGATACCATCCCACCAAAGTTAAGATCAGGGGCCGTTTTGAACTTGGCCCAGTAGTCACCTTGCGGTGCATATCTGGTGCTTAGTGCACAGCTGGTTCAAAGGGAAGCATTTGCACTTCAAGTCCTGGTGCAGTCCTCAACTGGACCGCCAGCACTTGAGATGTGGATGGGCTGGCCCAGCCTGGCCCAGTGGGATTACCATGGCAATAGCCATGGCAGCATCTGGCACAAGCGAGGACCTTCTCCAGACCATCCAGAACCACTCCCTTGAAGTGAGTGCAAAATAAGACAGTTTCATGGAGCTCCTTTTAGGATGCAGTCTAAACTCCAGCCTAGGGAGGTGGGTTTACAAGGTTAGGATCCTCAGGAAGGCTGTGTGAAGTGCTCTTAAAAAAAAAAAAAAAGCACTACTAATCCTTAGAAACCGGAAGCATGCTGCACCCTTGGTGTAATGTTCCTGGCCACGAACTGGAAGCCAGTTTGGATGGAGTCTGGTTCAAATCAAACTGAATGGTTAGACCCAGTTTGAATCAAACTGAACCATGTGTATTATACACCTTTTTTGAAAGTGGACAGTTTGAACTGAAGTTAAACCAGGGTTATTTGATACAAACCAGGGACCTTCTTGCACTTTGGGCTCTAGTGCATAATTAGTGCGCCTCTGGGGAAGAGCATACGCATGTCGAGAAGGCTGTTACAGCCTCCAAGAATGGCCACCCTTCCCAGAAGTGCACCAATCGTTTATTAGGTGTGGAGCACAATTTTCTGCCTTAACCAATGTTACTTAATTTCTTACCTGAAGCGTCCAGTGGCGCAAGCATTCACTCTTGCCGGTGCTCCGGGGTTGTTTGAGGTGCTACGCAAGCGCACTGGGACCTCAAATGACTCTAGACGTGACTGAACATGCTCAGAGTGTCAGCATTAGAGATGTGTACGAATGTTTTCTGAGCTCTCACAACCTCACCTACCTCACAGAGTGTCTCCTGTGGGGGAAGAACCAAAGATTTGTCAGCTGCTTTGAGTCCCCTTAAGTGGGTGAGAAAAGTGGGGTAGAAGTGAGCCAGTTTGGTCTAGTGGTTAGGGAGCTGGACTCTTATCTGGGAATACAGGGTTCGATTCCATCCTCCCCCATGAAGCCAGCCGGGTGACCTTGGGCTAGTCACAACTCTCTTCTGAGCAATCACAGCCCCAACTACCTCACAGGGTGTTCTGTTGTGGGGAGAAGAACAGAAGGTTTGTCAACTGCTTTGAGTCCCCTTAACTGGGTGAGAAAAGCAGGGTAGAAAAGCCAACTCTTCTTCTTCTTCTTCTTCTTCTTCTTCTTCTTCTTCTTCTTCTTGAGGGAGGGGATTTCAGTCCCACCTATCAAATTCAGTCCCAGAGCATGGTGAGTACTTATATTTGTGGAGCTAAGAGGAGTCTGCCCATCTCTTTATCAGACTCTGCAATGCTATGATTGCATACCCTGGCATGATTTTGAGGGTTTCTGCTGGACCCTGCCAGACTTCTGAATTACTTTAAAAGAAAAAAAATCTTTATTATTATTATTATTATTATTATTATTATTATTATTATTATTATTATTATTATTATTATTATTATTATTATTATTATTATTATTATTATTATTATTATTATTATTATTATTATTATTATTATTATTATTATTATTATTATTAGGAGCAAACACAGCCCTTATATGGGATCCAACGGAGCCTCTGATTTGAGGAATACTTTTTGAAGATTCTTTTCTTTTTACACCCGAGACCTCCTTAATGACACTATTATTATCTTTAACACTGTTTCAGGAGTGATAGATAAATCAGCATCTTTCTCTGGCAGGAAGTGATAAAGCACAAATGGAAGGTAAGAATGAGTGAAGAGCTCAGTATCTCCCTGACAGCTTTTGATAAAGCAAGAAGTTAGCAATCCTCACTGCTATTGACCTATGGGGATCATCACTCATTTACAGATGAAGCAATACTTAAGCTGCCAAACTGGACCCTTATGCCAATATATTGTTTCTTATATTCAGAACATGCAAGCAAAAACATTGTGAAAATATGGAGCTTTGGGAGGAACAGGCTTCTTTCACCTCTGGTCCAAAGTTCAGGAAACCTTTTGGAGATGGGGCACCGCCACCTCACGAAGCAGTTTCCTCACCAGAAATGGCTCCATGCATCCCAGAGTTTGGGAGAACCACTTCACCCCAGTTAGGGCATGGAAAATACCACTCCAAATGCTTCATGAAGCATTTAAAAATAGTGGTTAAGGATAGATGCAATCTCTGGATGCATCATTCGGGCACATCATGAATGGTGAACACCGTAGCCTGAGTCTAGACTTGGGGTGCACACGAATGCAATTTTTGACATTCGATTCAATTTGAATCTAATATTTGAATCTCCAAATTGGTACGAATATAGAAAAAAACAAATGTACTAAAAACTGAACCAATGAAAATAGATTCATATCTATTTGTACAAATATTTGATACGAATTTGATGACACTAATGTTGACATTTGTATGTATCCATATGCATCCATACGCATCCTGTTTTTTTCCAGTACACATCCCATGTTCATCCCGTACTTATCTGTACAGATGCGTATGAATACAAATAAGGCGCGTATAGATACGTACGTATGTTTGGTCTAGTGTTTAGGGAGCCGGACTCTTATCTGGGAATTCTGGGTTCGATTCCACCCTCCCCCATGAAGCCAGCTGGGTGACCTTGGGCTAGTCGCAGCTCTCTTCTGAGCTCTCACAGGCCCACCTACCTCACAGGGTGTCTGATGTGGGGAGAAGAACAGAAGGTTTGTCAGCCACTTTGAGTCCCCTTAAATGGGTGAGAAAAGTGGGATAGAAAAGCCAACTCTTCTTCTTCTTCTTCTTGTTATGTCTGATCTCAGTATAGATGCCTCATAAACAGCAGACAGGTAGGCATGTACAAGATTTCTTCCCCCCGTTCACTTCGCATTGAACAGAAATTCACATTTACGCAAATGGAGCCACTTTGAATGTTTTTTAATGGCTTCAAATTCACTTTGAATGTTTGTTGATCCCTGTCTCTACAAGTTGCAGCTCCAAATCCACTCCAAATCTGCTCCGAATCTGCTCTAGCGGCAACGGGGCAACCGCTTTGCCTAGTGGTATTGCTGTACAAACACTGTGGGTGAATGTAACAAAGCTGCGAACGAAGGCACAAAAGCTTTCATAAGAACCTAAGAGAAGCCCTGCTGGATCAGGCCACAGCCCATCTAGTCCAGCATTCCATCACACACAGTGGCCCACCAAATGCTCATGGGCATCTCAAGCAGAGACAAGGACGAAACTTTGCCTGCTCTAGAATCCCAGCAAATGGCCTTAGAAGCACCCTGCTTCCTCCCCCCCTCCAGTCTGAAAGATGTACCTAGGCATTCATTCTAGTAGCCATTGATACATCTGTCATCCATAAATTTGTCTAAGTCTACCTTAAAGTCATCTAGGCTGGTAGCTGTTACCACCTCTTCTGGAAGCAAATTCCATAACCCGCTGGGTAAAGAAATACTTCCCCTTGTCTGATCCTACCCATCAGCTTCATAGATGCCCCCTGGTTCTAGTGTTGTGTGATAGAGAAAAGAAATATTCACTATCCACCTTTTCTATACCATGCATAATTTTATATACTTCAATCAGGTCCCCTCTTAAACGCCGTTTCTCCAGACTGAAGAGGCCTAGACGTTGCAGCCTGGTTTCGTAAGCGAGGTGTTCCAGACCCTTAATCATTCTGGTTGCCCTTCTCTGCACCTTCCCTAGTCCCACAATATCCTTTTTGAGGTGTGGTGACCAGACCTTTCGCTTGACTTGCACATGTCAGTTTTGAATATAGCCAATATTCTATTTGAATGGGAGTTTTGAACATTCACAATTTCTACATGTTGTGAAGATGATGAATGTTTTTCGCCCATCCCTACGGAGAGGAAAGCATTCCAAAGGAAAAGCGTTCACTGTGGATGTTCCTCCCCACTGCTTATGGGAGCACACTCACACTTTCTATCAATTTAGCTATTATTGGCACGTCTGCTGGAATTTTTATCTTCTTGCGTGAGACGAACCCTTTAGTGAAAGTTAAAAGAAATATCATTAAGGGCCACTTATTTTGGAAAAGAGTTTCAGGTCTATATCGTAGATCACAGCAGGAAGCGGCATGAAGATCAGGGTCTCCCACATCCCCAAAGGGTTTATTCATAGTGCTTTCTATGTACCCTATATGATAGGACTTCAAAAGGATGACCGACCCTTCAAGGAATGGATGGTGATGTAAAATGAAAAAAATGAAGAAAAAATAACCCTTGTAGTCATCTCCTTTCAGAGCTGAAAAGATGCTTTTGTTTTCCCCATTTTGCAAGTAGTTCAACCCATGACTTTCTTAAGGAGTAAGAAAAGGGGCAGATTATGTTTGTCTGACTAATACTCTCTTTAATAGACCCAAGAAACACAGAAAGTTCTCTGTTTCCTTCCATCTGCAATGGGAAGAGGAAGAAGAGTTGGCTTTTCTACCCTGCTTTTCTCACCCATTTAAGGGGACTCCAAGTGGCTGACAAAGCTTTTCTGTTCTTCTCCCCACAACAGACACCCTGTGAGGTGGGTGGAGCTATGAGAGCTCAGAAGACAGCTGTGACTAGCCCAAGGTCAGCCAGCTGGCTTCATGGAGGAGAGCAGCATCGAACCCGGTATTCCCAGGTAAGAGTCCGGCTCCCAAGCCACTAGACCAACCCAGTTCACTGCAGAAGGAACTGCAAAACTCCAATCATTTGGCTTTATCGCCAGTGATGTGAAAAGCCTTCCAGCCTCCCAACCCTTATGCTCATCATTTTAATTCTATATTAACTGTCCATGATGTGCTCAAGGTGGTTTACAGCCCCTAACAAAGTACAGAAAAATTGTTTAACATAATGCAAAAGAAGATACAGTACCCACGTGTCAATAAATAATCTAAAAATACATTTAAATATAAAATCCAGACAATTGGGGTAAGAAAAACAATCAAACACTTGCAGGGCAAGCACAGCTGCTCTGCCTTGCAGAGCAAAGCATGTTTTACAGGCCCAGGACTAGGCAGAGGCCTTCACATGATGTTTTCAGAGGGCAGAGGCCTCTATATGGGGGGAACAACAGCAGCGGCCAATGGTGAAGGAACTGTGGAGACGATTGTACACAGCTGTGCAAGATGACACTCTACCTGGACCATTGAAAGAAGGGTTTTTGAAGTTACAAGACCATCTGTCAGTATTGTGATTGGATGGGGTAAGGGGGAATATGGAAGGTTGTGTAAAGGTTGGTTTGTAAAGTTTTTGTGATTTGTGTGTTTTAAATAATCAAAATTGGTAAATAAAGCATGAAAAAAGAAGAGGGGAGACTGGCCATTCTTACCAAATAGAGAAGTGTGTCCACATGCCCAATTGCTTTTGCGGTGTGTCCTGGAGCATCTGGCAGCAGTCGCAATCCTCTGAAGCTGTGGAGAAGTAAGATCTTCTCCATATCTTGACCAGGAAAGGCTGGTGAGCTTCTGGTCACTCCTGGATGCAGAGTTTGCACTCTTTTTGGGATGGAAATGCTGTGTAGGATGGCTGGACACACAGGTCGGGCATCCACACTTGGTGCTCTTGATCTGGTTGGGGAGACACCAGCACTTCAAGTGCAGACGGCTCCCTCTGCTCCTGATCTTTGGGGAAGCTCACACTTTGCTTTCTGTCCATAGGAAGCAAAGTGTGAAGTTGCCCATGCATGTACTAGACATTTGCACAGGCAAATGCTTAGTACGCACAATCCCTCCCCCCACATATGCGGTACCCAAGTACAGATCGTGGGCCTATTCGCACTTGGCTTTATTCTGGAATATATCCTGGAATAGGGACTTGCTGTCCATATGCTGGTGCAGGCTTCAGCAGGTCCAAAGGGAGGTCTCCCAGGGTCTGCATTAGCATGAGGACCACAGACCCATATCCTGAGATATACTTCAGAAAAAGGCCAAGTGCAAATAGGCCCCGTGTCCAGGCACCGCCATCTTCATTCCCCAGTGTTGATGCCAGCATGCACATTTGTGAAAACACATCACGTGATGCATCACTACACTTGTGTTATGCATCATGTGACACAGAAGTAACCAGTGCGGTGCAGGTGGACCTGCCTGGAAAAACATGTGGTGCATGTTTGTGCTGTGCTCCTGAATGGAAGGAGCTGTTTCTGGTTTGGAAACGGCCACTTGAAGTGCAGATGCTCTGTCTCAGAACACACCACAAGGCAACTACCGGGCTGACTGAGAAAAGATCCTTTGTTACCCTGGAATGACACACTAATACTATTCCAGAGAGCAAACCAAACTTTCAGGCAGCATCAAGCAATTGGCCCCAGATGGATCCACTGAGCTGCTCCCAGATTTAGAAGAAGTAGAAGAGTTGGTTTTTCTACCCCACTTTTCTCACCTATTTAAGGGGACTCAAAGCAGCTGACAAAGCTCTATTCTTCTCCCCACAACAGACACCCTGTGAGGTGGGTGGGGCTGTAATAGCTCAGAAGACAGCTGTGACTAGCCCAAGGTCACCCAACTGGCTTCATGAGGGAGAGCGGAATCGAACCCAGTATTCCCAGATACAAGTCGGGCTCCCTAACCACTAGACCAAACTGGCTGACAAGTTTAGAGATTGATGCTTTGGTCATTTTCGGATGAGGTAACCCCAAAAGCCTATGACAACTGCCTTCTCCTGAGCTTCTGACACTGTCCCCTAAGACTGAAGTTGGATGGTTTTCTGGCTTTTCTGAAAAAGGCACTTAGAGAAGCTGTTGATTTCATTACCGACGCACCTGACTGCTGTGTGATATTCCCCACTGCTGTGATCTCTTGCACATTTTATGTAATTTGTACACAAACGTAGGGATTAATTGATGCAGTGATCTGTCTCAATTTAAAAAATGGAGGAAATAAGAGAACGCAATATCAAATCCCAGCCTAGAAATTCCTCAAGTTTTAGAACTCCGCATTTGCTTGTCTATCCAATATGCATCAGATTTATGACTTCGAAGCCAATGTTGGGGTGTGTGTGTGTGTGTGTCAAAGGTGCATCCCCTCCCCCTAGCCTCCTTTGGACCCCATTGCCTGTTTCCAGTGGAAACAAGCTCCCTTTAATCTGGATTTTCTGGCAGAAGACCCCATTGTAGACCCCATTAATGGGGTCTACAGAAAATCCAGATTAAAGACCAAAAAGATGTGGATTTCCCCCACGGCAGTGGAAACAATCGGGTTCAAAATGGGTGCCGTAGTGGAAATGGGATCATCCGGCTCACAGCCAAAGGGTACAAAAATGGGTGCAAAAATGGGTACAATTGACAGTGGAAAAACACCCATCATCATCATCATCATCATCATCATCATCATCATCATCATCCCAACATGGAAATAAATGGTGGGAAACACTTTCAGGCTGTGGATTTTTGATAAAAGCGTGGGTACAAGGTCACACTTTTCTTTTTCACTGTCTGCAAAACTAAGAAAAATAGGATGGAGGATCCCCACCTCCCCTTGATGAAGCCAGCCTTTTGGCCTTTTTCTCTGCAGAGAATGTTTGGAATGCAAACTATTGTGGGAAGCCGGGCACCTTCTTCTTCTACCGCCTCTGTCTAACCGATCTGAACATGGGCTGCTGTGAATATCTCAGCACCAGCAGCTCTCAGCAATGGTGGGATGTTTTGACTGTGAGCGAGCGATTAAACGGGGCAAGATTTCTTTATCAAGCAGCCCAAGAGACGAGGCTCCAAGTTGCAGCAATGGGCTGCCAACGCCGCAAACATTTGGCTGGCCCTCAGGAAAGGGAAAGGAGCATTTTGAACACCCTGGAATGCATTTTTCAATTAGTCATCGCACGGCGTTGCAGCACGGCAGGGAAAGAAGGTCCAGGGGTTGAGGACGTGGGAGGCGAAAGACAAGCAAAGGAGGCATCGTGGATGGAAAGATTTTATCAACTAGCTGCAGGCCAGATCACACCAGTAGAGGATGGAGAGAGAGGGAGGGGTTGACTATAAGCAGATATCCTCCTTCTCACCTTCCCAGTAAGTTAGTGTGTTCTCTGTGCACCCAAAAAGTAGAGGACAACTTCTAGAGGACATCCTCAGCAGATGGTGCTTCCACACCAGCCTCCTGTCGATAGGTTTACTAGGCTGCCTTGGCTGGAAAGAATCACATTTCCTTCCCTGGCAAAGGAACAATGACTCCCACACACAATGAATGTTTGTTTGGGATGCATTTGGAGGAACATTGAACTGGGTGGGAGCTCAGCGGTCAAACAGGTGTCCTCTTGATATTACAGGCAGCAATGTCTCATGGAGCAACAGGGATCTGGCTTAGGGCATGCATAGGCATGGTAAGTATCACAAGGTGGCCCATGTGCTCCTGGAAGCAGCCCTACCTGTGCCCTAAAATAGACTCCTGCAGGCCTTTTGATGGCTCAGCAAATGCGAGTTCTGCTGCAAATTATCCCTCTGCCCCTTACCTGCCCATACCAGGAACCCCTGCTCAGCAGGGCTAACCTGGGGATAAACAAATTCATGGCCCTTATTCTGCTCTCCTCTTAACCTGCTTCTGCTCATTGTTTTAAAAAGTGGTTTAAAAGTAGATTAGAGGTGATGGCACCCCTACACTACTGCTTCTAATCCACCCTGACGTTCAGAAAATTCACTTTTAAATCCCTTTAATATAGATTAGAGATGGGATACGAATTAGTGTAGTAGTAGAGTTGGCTTTTATACCCCACTTTTCTCACCCATTCAAGGACGCTCAAAGCAGCTGACAAACCTTCTGTTCTTCTCCCCACAGCAGACACCCTGTGAGGTCAGTAGGGCTGTGGGAGCTCAGAAAGAGAGCTGTGACTTGTCCAAGGTCACCCAGCTGGCTTCATGGAGGAGTGCAGAATCCACGACTAGAAGATATGACTCTAACCACAAGACCAAACTGGTTCTATTATAGATAAATAGATAGATGTAGATAGATAGGAATGGTGAAGATGCATCTATTTACCCTGATCTCTGGCTGAGGTCTAAGCTTCCCCTCTTCACTTTTAGGCACTAATATTATTTTAGTAAGTTTTGTTTTGTTTTGTTTTAATTGTAACATGCCCTGAGACTTTTGGATATAGAATGGGATAAAAATACAAACAAAATAAGTGTGGCCGGGTGCAACCTTTGAATTATTTTCCTTCCCGATCAAGCTATGTATGGACTAGGAAGACCAACCAGCAGAAGACGTTGCAAGTTTCCTGCTATACATTAGGACCAGAGGACAGAAGATGAAGACGCCAATATCACTGAAAGCCTTGCTTTGACTTGCTTGAAGAAGGTCTCATGCCATTGGACATCAGGATCGGATCTGATAGGCCAAAGCAAAAAACTCTCCTCGTTCTTGGGACAGTGTGCTCCCCATGTTCCATGAGCCTGTCTTAAGTCGCTGTAGGGCTGTCATCCTTTAAACAGAAGACTTAGCCAAGCTACCATGAACAGATATGGAACAACCACAACTCCAATAGGAGAAGGTTTTCTCTATGATATCGCTTCAACCTGGAGGTAGTATTTAGGCAGTATTTAGTTTTAGTAGCCTCTCCTTTATGAATGTGTCTATTATAACGCAAGAGGAGCTCTGCTGAGTCAGGCTGCAGCCCATCTAGTCCCTCAGCCTGTGTCACACAGTGGCCCTCCAATTGCTTCTGACATTCTCACGCAGAAGACAAAAGCAAAACCACCTATTTTCAAATCCTTGCAAATGGCCTTTAGAGGCATCCTGCCTGTCTCTCCAACCTGGAGGCAGTAGCTAAGCATCCAATCTAGTATCCATTGATACCCATAACCTCCATGAATTTTGTAATCCTTTCTTAAAGCTGAGAAAGCTAACCACGTGTTCAATGTGGGGGTGACTAAATATAGACAAATTTTTACATTTCCAAAGATCCGTCATCCAGAAATGGAACTTTACAAAATTTTGGACACTCTGAGATGCAAATATCATCCCGTAGTTCATCTCTTTACACATAGCAGAAAATAACTAACGAAACATGCTGGATCTCTCTGGCTTTCTATCTCTGCTATTCTCAGTCAACTAAGGCTGGATTGTGCACTTTAGAGCAAATGCATGCTGCACGTCTCTCATTTTGTTCTTGCTCTCAGAAGAGCAATTTTAGGGAAGCAGAAATTTTTCTCAAAATCTTTATTCTTTCGCAAAAAGAAAGAAAGAAAGAAAGAAAGAAAGCCTGGTCTTGTCTCAGTGCCATTGTTTCCAAAGTTATTATCTTTTTAAAAAGTCACCTAGGCCACAGTTATTACACTTTGGTCATGTCCCCATACACTATATAATCCAAATTGAATCTGAATTCGGTAAGGACCGTCCCCATGCAAAGCCCCCTTTCTGGACTTTATGCAGACCAAATCACCCAAATCCATGCTAAATTTAGGCCTGAAGAAAACTGTTTTTGGCACAGCTTGGGAGCTGACTCCACATCATTTTGGGAGCCGACTCCATGCATGGGGATGGTCCTGGGCTATTTGGGGAGGAGATTGACTCTGGCATCATTAGGAGGTGGGGTTTCACACCGTTCCTTCCCTGTGCATTGGCAATCACAACTGTTGGGCATTTTTAAATTGTGACAAAACAGAAACAAGTCTCTTTCCACAATCCGAGCACCAGGCAATTGTGCAAGCTTCTGAAATGCGCACAAAATAATTGATCACCCCAGTTTGACAGCTCAAGATGCAGCATTGAGGGGAGTCATCTGGCCCTCGCTGTCCCATGACCCGTATTCCACCCCAATTCCCCGATCTTTGGCAAGCGGTTTCTGAACTTTGTCAGCTAAAAAGCCAGATCGCTAACCAAAGCCTCTACAATGTTTAGAGGCAGTTTAGTTCTTCAGCCCAAATTCCAGCCCATGTTTAGGTGTGTGTGTGTTTCTCAGGTACACTGTGACATTCCACTGAATAGCAGCCCTAAGAACTTTTGCTAGCCATAGGAAGGTCTGAGGGGTGCTTTCAGTGTGCTGCCAAATAGCCCTGGTAGCTTCAAATCGCAGGCGCCATGCTATCTGCGTGCGTCTGTGATCCCAATTACGGCTCTTAGTCCAGGTGTAGACGGGAGCTGCAAGAGATCTGGATTAAAGGCCTCTTAATCTGGCTCTGGCTCTGTCTGGTGCAGATGAAGCTGGAGGGGCCTTCTTGATCTGCATTAACATGCGGATGAGGAGGACCAGAATCCAGGCCAGAGGCCATTTGGTCTGGAGCGAAAGGTACATGCGGAAGTGGCCAAGGGCAGTCCCTTCATGGGGAGGTGTTGCTGTTTTCTCAGCCCAAGGCCAGGGTAAAGACATCCATCTTCACCATTCTTCTGAACACATACAATGAGGGCGCCTGATGCATCTCAGAAGGAAGACTGTCCCATAGCCTGAGGACTATTACCAAGAAGGCCTTCCCATGACATGTTCCCACCCCGCTAACCACTGAAGGTGGTGAGATGGCCAAGAGATCCTCCCCAGATGGTCTAAATGGGTCATAATGTCTAACATATTAGACGTTATGTTGCAGAGCAAGCAGTCCATCCCAGACATCGGCAGGCAGCCTGGTCTTCTCCAGACCTTGGAGGGAGTGCTGAGCCACCAAAGATCAGAGGCTGACTAGTGATCACACTTGGAGAAGAAGAGCAAATGCTCCTACCCTGGGTGCTTCAGGTAAGTGTCTGGTAAACGTTGGTTACACCTAATCAATGAGAGTTGAACTTCTGGTGAGGGCAGGCACGCTTGGAGGCTGTAACAAGAGGGCCACTACTTCTTCACTAGAAGCTGTAGTGCGAATAGGCCTCTGAATATTCATTTGTGGCATTTGTGAGCCAGTTTAGTTTAGTGGTTAGGGAGCCGGACTCTTATCTGGGAATACTGGGTTCAATTCCACCCTCCCCCATGAAGCCAGCTGGGTGACCTTGGGCTAGTCACAGCTCTCTTCTGAGCTCTCACAACCCCACCTGCCTCACAGGGTGTTCTGGTGTGGGGAGAAGAACAGAAGGTTTGTCACCTGCTTTGAGTCCCCTTAAAAGGGTGAGAAAAGTGGGGTAGAAAAGCCAACTCTTCTTCTTCTTGCTGTATGTTTGTATGTGCCTAAATTAAGACTTTTTTTCTGTGATAGAAGGATGCACATATCCAGTTAACTTTGCATGCATTTATTCGATTTATGAGCTAATTAGGGGGAGAAACCTAAACAGGAAAAGATCAGAAGATCTCCAGCATAAACATTAATGTCCCTTTTATGACCTTTAAGGTTTATAACAAACTACTTTGGACCTTTTAAACTGCTTTCTGTATATACAGCTGTGTAAACCATACCGATATGCCTCAGAGAATCTTTTTGGTGTCCCCTTTTCTACCACCACAGACAGATGAAGAAATGCCTTCTATGAAACTTGTGAGGCTTATTAAAAACAAAACGAACACTGCCCCAATTTCACATAGGATGTCTCATGAGTCACATCCAGGGAGCTTGACATTTTGCGAGGACTTCAGCGGGTAGAAAAACTCTTCCAACACGACTGCCTCTCAGCCTGTTTTTAGTAAATTTGATCATTAATTCAAGGCAGATGTGTGCATCTGTATTTTGGCAGAGCAAACATTCTGAGAAAATTTCATCTCTCTCTCTCTCTCATTTCAAGATGTGAGGCCTGTAAGTAGAAACAGAGCATGGATTTTATTGCTCTAATAACCCATTGTTTTAATTGTGTTTTTTTGGACTGCTTTTAATTATGTAAAACTGCCCCCCACAAGATCATTGGTATAAGACAGGAAATAAATGTAAATAAATACATAACATAATATTTCATCCGGGTGAAGAAGCCCAATATAACCCTTAGAAGCTTTACTCATGGGAACAAGGTTTCTATCTGTTCTTTCCCAGATTCTGATGTGTGTATCCAAAAAAACACCAAATGGCAGAAAGACTGAGAAACAGAAGATGCTTATCTTTATTCAAATTGGGTTGCCCAGCACTGCTGGAAAATATTCATTCATTTGTGGAAATAATCTTTGGCAATACATGCATGTTATCATTAAAAACTTAGTCTAAGTAGACTTTACAGAACGATAGTTCCTGTAAGCCCTAGCTGTGCAGGCCATGGCAAAGAATGGTGGTAGTTCAGGCGACACAAAAAATAAATACCACAAAGAGATTCAGAAGATCCAGTAAAACTGTGAACAAGAATCTCTGAGCCAAAAGGCTGTTCAAAAAAAGAGATAAAATGCGTCAGTTATCAGTAAATAAACTTTATGAAAACCTCAGGGATGATGAAAAACAGACGTCTGTAACCATTCAACCACATATATAAAAAATATGCATACATATGCACAATTTAGAACTATAACAATGTTATATCATAACTGACAAAATACCAAGAGGTTGAAGGTTTATAACACAGGGTCTTCCAATGGGTCAGAGGGATTCTGCCACATGGCAGACATGATTTGGACCTTTATTATTATTATAGTTAATTTCTAAAGCGTTGTACATGTACTCAGCGCTGTACAGAGAAAATTACATTAATAAAACATACCGAAAAACCTGCCAATGGTGTACAATCTAAAGATAAAAATGAAATAAGAATAAATTACGCTAATAAAACAAAAGCAAAAAGAAAACAATAAAACTTCAATACAATAACAGATCAAATATTGAATATTAAATATTAATCTGGAATGGAGGTCCTTTTGTACCTTGCCTAAAGGGGATGTCAGGAGATGTTGCACCATGGAGCATCCACAGCGCATGGAGTTACCTCTGGCATGGAGTGTCCTGGACTATCTCCTGGCTGGATAGTGTCAGAGCACTAAAACGTGCTCCAAAGCTATACTATCAGTGTCTAAGATGTGGCCAGTCCACTCTGGCACTCAACATTTATACTTCTTCCATGAAAAGGGGCAGGGTGAGCCAACATTCTGTCTCACACAGTGGCGCAAAAATTGCTTCTGGATTTCTTCAGCGGAAGACGAGGGCAAAACCTTCACCTGGGGCCTGTTCACACTTAGGCTTTTCCTGGAGTATATCTCAGAGTAGGGGTCTGTGGTGTGCAGGCTAATGCAAACTCTGGCAGGCCTCACTTGGGGCCTGTTATACCCTGCACTAGCATGTGGACAGCCGGCTCCTATTCCAGGATATGTTCCAGAAAAAAGCCAAGTGTGAATAAGTCACTGCTCTTGATTCCTTGCAAATGGCCCTTACAGACTTCCAAGCCAGAGACGGTCACCTAGGTATCCATTCTAGCAGCCATTGATATACTTGGCCTCCATGAATTTTTCCAATCCTTTCTTAAAGCTATCCAAGCTGGTTGCTGTCCCTACCAGGAAGTGGTATGCTTCTGAAAAGGGCCCTCCTGGAAACTTTAAAGGCCAGGAATGAAAGTCCCCAACCTTCGAAGGCTCCAGTCCCAGGTCTGAAGATTGGCTCAGCCTTCAAAGTCAGTGAAAAGATCTGGGATGGGCCAGCCCTATGTGGAAAATCCTCCCCCCATTATAGCAGTGGCTGATCCTAGCATAGAATGGGTTGTGTATCCTGGAACCATGTGTCCTGGCCTGTCCCAGGATAATATAGGTAAATACAAAAACATGGCTAAGCTCTTTGCACCAGATTATCAGAGGCTCAAGTGTGAGGAGGAAACCATTTGGCTGAGCGGTGACGTGACAGAGGTGCTTAGAAACACGATGGTGTCATGCACTTACAGGGAACATTTAACATGCATTAAACATCACACCTCCTGTCGCAAGCATGTGTGAGCTGTACTTCTGTATTTAGGTTAAAATATTTCGAGGCAGCTTCTCCTTTGGCTTTCTTTTATTTATTTATTTCCCCACAGCTCCGGGGGGAGTGAGCAAAATGTCAGGTAGGTCAGGAGAAAGGAACTCTTTGCTTTCCTTTCCAGGAGAAGGGAAATGTTTTGAGCAAATATAATAAAAATAAACTCGCCGAGCCGAGCAGAAATGCCAGTCCTTTTTTGCAAATCTGATTTGCTTGCAGGGGAAAGAAGACAATGAACATTGTAAGGAGTGGAAATATAGAAAAGAACCATTTCCGAACACAAGGGACCCACGAGGGCATCAGAATGAGAAACTCCCCTAATGAAAGCCGAAACTTCATACGTAGGTCAACTGAAAGCTATTTCCTGGGAAAGATCTAGTATTTTTATTCCCGCTATTTGTTTGTTTTTTGATTATTTTTAACTCATCCCTGCTATTTTGGGGGCAGCATCAGCCGTTGAGGCCTCACCATGAAGTAATATGAGAAGAGTTTCAAAACTGGCCACTGATGAGGTTGGCAGCTCTGACATGGAGCGCAGGAGCTGTCAGAGAAATTTGCCCTTTGGACCCCCCACTGAAATGATGATGAGCCATAAGGGAGAAAGGGCTGCAAAGCAGACTAGCACAGCAGGCTTGGTAGGAAAAGGAATTCCACCCTTGGCAAGTCCAGGTAGAGGAAAGTCTCCAGGACATATGCCAAGGCAAGTGAAAAGTCTTCAGAAAATCAAACTGACCCACAATTTTTAAATCATGGGGAGGAACTGGGGCGCTTCTAAGGCCATCTGCTGGGACTCGAGAGCAGGAGAAGGTTTGTCCTTGTCTCTGCTTGAGATGCCCGTGAGCATTTGGTGGGCCACTGTGTGCGACAGGATGCTGGACTAGATGGGCTGTGGCCTGATCCAACAAGGCTTCTCTTATGTTCTTATGTAAAGTGACAGGACTTTATGGCCAGAGACAGGCTGAGACTTTAGTTTCCCATCCTTAATAACAAGCCCATCTTCCCAGCCAAGATCACTGGTGTACCATCACATCAATGTGTCTTCAGGTAAGAACGTAAGAGAAACCCACTGAGTCCAGCTTCCTGTCTAACATAGTTGCCCACCAATTGCTTCTAGGCTTTCTCAAGAAGAAGACAAAAAGCAAAACCTTCACCTGCTCTCAGATCCCTGCAAATGACCTTTCAAGGCATCCTGCCTGTCTCTCCTTCCTGGACGATGCACCTAGGCATTCATTATAGTACCACTGATACGCATGACATCCATGCATTTGCCTGACCTTTTTTTAAAAGCTATCTAGGCTGTCACCACCTCTTCTGGTAGTAAATTCCATCAACCGATGACCCTGTGGGTGAAAAAGTACTTCCCCTTGTCACTCCTAATTCTCCTGCCTATCATCTTCATAGACAGAACCCTGGTTCTAGTGTTGTTCCCTGGTTTTAGTGTTGAAAATAGTTTCTTTTTCTTGACAAATGCCTCCTGGTGTGCAGGGGATCAAAAGTCTTCAGGCTATTGTGGAGTAAGAGTACCTGTTTCTTTTTGCCATCAGACCCACTTTAAGTAGGGATGAATATTTATCTCTTGTCCTTTGCCACAGGAGTCAGGATGAGTTTTAACAATTAAAAACTATCATTAAAGGAGCCACTAGTTCAGCAAAGTAAGGATGTGCATGATTTTTTTTTTGTATTCGATTTGTATTGAATAGAATGCACAAAAATTTGAATTCATTCGAATAGATCCCCCTCAAATGTGGTAGAATTTGAATTTGGTATGAATGTTCAATCCCATACGAATCCCATACGAATCCATATGAATCCTATATGAATCCCATGCAAATTCTATACAAATCCCATACGAAGCTTGTTACAAATGTACTGAAACATTCAATTTGAATCCGAATATCAGTCTTCAAATGTGCCAACATTTGGTCCAAATTCAAATGTCCGAATTCAACCAAATTCGTACAAATTTTGAATGTTACTAATATTTATGCGCATCATTTCAGCCAAGTCTAGAATGAATTTCTTCTAAAAGTCTGCAAGCTCCCTAAAAACTTTCTAACTGTTGCCTATTTCTTCATGGCTCCCAATTCAGGACTGAAGATACTATCCTGGGAGCCATCTCTATCCCTTTTCCTGAAATCCAGTAGTTTAGAAAGGTGTTGCAAAACCCGGTATACCAGAGAGAAATGCCTGACCAGATCTTCCAAAACTATAAGATCATCAAGATATGTAATGAGGTTTACCCCCAGCATTTAATGGAAAAGATTAGTAATAAAATAATCTGAAGGGGCATAGAAGAACCTGAAGGGCATGGCCAATGAGTGTAATGAATATTTATTATTGACTGGAATTAAATTTACTGTGAGTCCTTTTCTTTGAAAAGAGAATTGAGACAGTGCTAAGGGAGGAAGAGAACCATATGAAGGCCTGTTCCAAATCTTTGCCTAGGAATTCCCTTAATGTTGCTAGTTTAGAAAGGTAGCTCAGATTAAGAGATGAGCTCAGTGGTACAATCTTACATATTTTCCACAGGCAACTTGCAGCCTGCTAGGAAAATAGATTCCTAGGTTAGATGGACCTTTGGCATTGCATCTAAATATGTTCAACACTTTTGATGGTCCTTTCAAGGTCAGTGTTGTCTATTGTGGGGTCCTCCCATTTTCATCTGACACATAGAGACAGTGGCCCTTTCTGCACTTGGCTTTATTCTAGATTCTGTCTCAGAATAGGGACCTTCCATCCACACGTTAGTGCAGGGCACAGCAGATCCCAAGTAATCTCTGCTGAAGTCTGCACCATCATGAGGATGTCAAGTCTCTAGAGGTATAGACCAGAATAAGGGCCAGTGCAGAAAGGGCCACTGTTTGCACTGCACTCCTGTGGTATTGTGAATAATACCATAAGAACATAAGAAGGTGAAAAAAGCCTTTCTGGATCAAGCCAAAGCCTATCTAGTCCAGCATTCAGTCCTGCATAGTGGTCCACCAATTGCTACACATTCTCAAGTAGAAGATGAAGGCAAAAGCTTCACCTGCTCTTGACTTCCTGTAAATGGCCTTTGGAAGCATCCTGAATACCTCTCAGGGCTGGAGGCAGTACCTAGGCATCAAAGGATGAGTGCACATGATCTACACCTCCCTCCAGATTCATTGCTCACTGCGCGTATTGGAGGAGCATGGCTAGGCTCTCATCCAGCACACCATAATTGCTGTAAATAGATAGTAAATAGAATACTATAAACTGATAGCAGGTGCAGGGATGTGCAAGAATATTCAAAATATTCATTATTTGATCAAATTCAGCCAAATTTGGACATTTGAATTTGAATAAAATGTCCAGACATTCATGTTTTTTAATATCTAAATGAATACGAATATTTTGAATCGTGCATATGAATAATTTGGACATTCGTATGTGTACGGATACGTACGCATTACATACATATCCATACGCCTCTAATTTGTATCCCTACGAATCTGTACGGATATGTACGGGATGAAAAGGGGATGCATACAGGATAACAACGGGATGCGTACAGATGCGTAAGGACACATACGAATGTTGTCGACATTTGTATTATTAAATACATATCGAATATTCGTATGAATAGATATGAATGTATTCAAACTGGTTTGAATTTTAATGCATTTTTTTTGCTCTATTCGTACACATTCGGACATTCAAATATTCGCTTTGAATCGAATCAAATGTCAAAAATTGCATTCTTGCACACCCTTAAGCAGGTGCAAGTGCTGTGATAGTTCTTACTCTTTCTTCCTCCACTGTGGCTCCTACCACTCATTCAACCTACCTTATATCACATTCTTCATGGACCTGTTCCATCAAACACACGGAAAAGCACACTTACCAAGCCTGATTAAACTGTCTGAGTCAAAAACATGGAGACCAAGGGATGGAAGTTCCCAGGCTGCAATCTTTGTACAATCTGGGAGCATCTGCAGGAACGCAAGCAGCAGCCTACTGCTTTGAGAGCTGCTCTCTTTTCATGAGAAAGCACTCTTAGAGCATCATGTAGCATTGCTCTTCTTAGAGCATGTAGCCCTTGTCCGGAACCTGCTGGGTTAATTTGCATGGTCTGAAGGCCCACCTTGCTTTCTTTACCAAGAACCTAGCCATTTCCCTATGGACAACATGATAGCTTGTTCTCAAATACGTCTTCCTGAGTGAGGGCCTGTGTAGAAAAGTTGTAGGCTGCAGAGATCTGCCTGTTAATGCGGATCTATGTGGCAACACCTCCTAATAGAAGACACTCCAACAGGACACCAGTAGCCATGTTATAATTGTGACTACTGGGCAAACCAGCAGCCCTAATCCCAAACAAGGGGCCATGCCATGCAGAGGTATGACCCCATATTTGGACTATGAGGGAGGAATTTCAGTGATGTGCCACCCCCAGAGGCTGCCAAGGCTAGGAGGTCTTTGTGTCCAAAGCATGCACGTGCTTTGATGATGTGGCAACATGGTGGGAACTGACCAATATCAGTGCAGGGTGTGCCATCGTCTGCTCTGGCATGCAAGTGGCATGTCCCTACTTTGGGATACGATCCATAATAACACCCAGTGCAAAACAGGCCTGTGCTTTAATAGCAGAGCAGGAGAAAGGACTCCATTAGCACTTTCTTCCTCTCTTCCACCCCCATAACTATCATGATCTGCAGACTATCTGAGCCACTTTCTTCAAGAAGCATAACACAAGCCTGTTTTCCCAAGCACAGAAAATGGCAGAATTCTGAAAACAGTCCTGCATGGAAACCTTGAAGCCAGGGAACAAAAGTTCCCTGCTTGTGATATTTTATTCATTTTATAAATAGTGCATGTCCTGGAGCAGTGGTGGGTGAGTGAACAGCACACTTGCTGGTTTTTGTCATGCACTAGGAGCGTAGTACTTTTATCTACAGGAACTACTATCAGGTGGATCCTGTTCTCAGCACCTTTCCTCAAAACCATCCCCTTCAAAACCCTTAAAGGCATCCCGATTGTGGATTGATCCTCTTTCTGCACTCATTTGAGATCCAGATTAAGAAGCCTCTTAATCCAGATCACGGGCCTCCCATCCACACATTAATGCAAATCAAGGAGCCCCCTCTGCCCACCCCGCCCCCATTAGTCCTGTTCTATCTGAACAAGGCAGAGCTAGATCTGGATTAAGAGGCCCTTAAACTGGATCTCTTGTGGACCCTTTTAATTCGGTCCACCAGAAGACCAAAGACCTTGTTCCAAATCACAGGGGATGCACCTATGCACACCTCCATGATCTGGAACTACTTTTGTTTCTAGCCGTCAGGGGTGTGGGCAGGGTGGTGTGAAGCTTGCGCCAGCTTCACAACCACCAAGAGGCATCAGTCAATTCACACTTCGGCCCATAGTTCATGATGCATTTGGGCAGGTGCATCTGTACCTGCAGAAGGCACTTACAGCCTACAAATGCTCTCTGCCTTCCCAGATGCTGCCTAATCATGAACTAGTTGTGGTGCATGAAATCGTGCACCACCAGCCACCTAACCTTTGCCCCCACAGGACTGGAACCTACCTGGAAGCATGCAGCTGGCTGACCACCAGCAGATGACCCCCTGACACTACTGCAACTCCGCAAAGTGTTAGCGTTGCCATAGCTATGGTCCACAGGACAGGCAGAGAAGTGGAAAATCGGCCAAGGTCAGTGCAGATAGAGTTGATCCAGCCCATGCCTCCACATGATCCAGATCAGCAGGCCTGATTAATCTGGATTAGCTGATCTATATCAAATGGAGATGAGTTCAGAAGAAGCCAGGGTGCAGAAGGGGCTGACATCATATGAACATGAACAACAAGAGGCTTTTCTGCACTTACCTGATTAAGCTGCTGTGAACTAGGGCTGGTAAACTTCACATTTGTCATGAGGAAAGCTTCCCCAAAGCGTCCATTACTGGCTAGAAGTGAGAATGGTCCTTCTGTTTACCAGCCCATGCCACTGCGTCCAAAGCCGGAAGTTCTACCTCCTTGCTGCCGCGATTGGCCGTTACGTGACATGCTCAGATGCCATTGTGAGAGGGGTGTATTCAAGCACAGGGACACATTGCAGGCAATCACATCAGTGCATGTAATCAAATGCCCCTCTCGCGACTCCATGACCAGATACCACTCCCACCATTGCCGCCCCACTCCTGGGGATCTGAGGTCCGGTCACGTCAGAGGTCATCAGTCAAGCATGGCTGCCACTGCAACCATGCGGATGCCACCTCCCCTACCCACCGCCCACAGGAAACTGGAAGAAGAGTGAATGGTCACACTGCTGGATGCTCCAGGTACGCTTTTGGTCAACGCTGGTAAAGGTGTGGGGCACGATTTAGTGCTTCACACCTAATCAAAACTTAGTGAACTTCTGGGGAGGCAGGCCACGCTTAGAGGCCATAACAGACTCCTCAAAGTGCAGGTGCTCTTCCCCAGAAGTTCACTAATTGTTGACTACCGTCCGAAGTGCGAACAGGCCCCAGAAGTCGGACAGCAAAATGATAATCTGTACTCTGTCGTCAGCAGAATATGCATGCAAGCAAGTTAGCATGAGCCTCTTCCCTGTCCTTCCACACACACAGCCGTGCCCGCAGATGGCCACAGGTGAGGTGAGGTCCTGCAAAGGTGAGCGGGCAAGGCAGCCTCCCTTCCTCCTTCCCAGGGTTCTTTGTGGATTTTTACCCCGAGATGCTCGATCAAGATGTTAATTCCCTCTTTTTGACAACAACAGGAGCCTACTGCCAAAACCCAGCCTGCTTTGCATTGCGAGTCTTGAGAAAGTAACAAATCTGTTACACATTGCGAAAGGGGAAAGTTTGCCAAAAGTTACGTTTGGTCAGTGTGCAGCAGTCACAGTGCATGAAGAAGGAGGGGGGGAGGAGGCTGGGAAGGTTTTTGGGGGTAGAGGGAGAGAAGAATAAGAAAAAGAAAATGTGTGTTTGCTTAAGAGTGTCATAAAATCTTAACTACGGGGAACGGGGAGGACACGGTTTAACCTCTGGGATAAGCAAGATAGCCAACACAGCCGAATTTGCAGCTGCTGGAGAACTTGCAGAAGCTAAGCATCCGTGGGGGATTTCGAGCCCAGCAGCAAAGCCGATGAGACCTTTCAGATCCCCCCCCCCCAAAAAAAATGCAATATAGATATGCAATGCCTGCTTCCCACTTAAGGAAGGAGAAACCACAGGCACTGAAGGGCGGCGAGCTTTTGTGATGCACACACAAAGTGGACGGCAATTCGCAAGAAGGGTGTGCCCTCCCCCTCTGCCTTCCTTCTTTTCCTTTCCAGCCAGGGGAAGGGAAGGGAACGAGAGGAACGAGGAACGTGCTGTGTGGTGCCTGGGTGGAAGGAAACGCAGCCAGAGGAGTCCGCCGCCAGGCAGTGTTAACATAAGAAGATAGAGTTTTTGTGGGTGGAGAGATTGAGAGAGAGACGCACAAGTTCTTATCAGCTGGAAAAAGGAGGGAGATCTCTCTCTCTCTCTTTTTCTTTTTTCTTTCCTCTTCTCCTTTTTGGAGCCCGAGCTGTCTGTGCTGTCACTGCCACTGAGTAAGCAAGAGAAAGCAGATTGCTTCCCAAGCGCTTAGACATCTCTGGGCTTTGCTCCCGCCTGTGCGCTTTCCCTCTATTTTGTTTTTGCTTTGTTTTTAAAATATAATGGTTTCTATCATCTCTGATCTGGACCCACTGAAGAGCTGGAAAGTTTTAAGGTAGGCCTCTTCCTTTTTCAGGCATTTGATGCATGCTACCTTGGAGGGTCCCCCCCCCTCTTTGCTAGCAGAGGGACTTGGGCTTACTCATGAGTAGGACACACAAGATAGCTAGGGAACCCTCCTATGTGAGCAGCTGAGAACGTCAGCTTTGGGGTTGGGAGCACATGGGAAGTTCTGCGTCTCTGTCCATCGCATCCTTAAAGTGGGGAAGAAGGGGGTGGGGGTGGGGTATCTTCTGCAGATGTTTTCAGGACAGGCTCAAGGGAGAGCCTCTAGAATGGGAAAGTTGGCTGTCTCTCTGTTTTGTAGCAGGGCTTGTTTGGAAGCTGAACATAAGTTTTGCATTGTGGATGCTGTCCTGAAGTTAAAAGAAGTGTGGGCTCTTTTACCCCTGGAGTAATAATTTTATGAGCAATTGCCACATGATTTGGTTGAAGAGTAAAGGTATACATTTCATTTTGGGGGGGAGAGGAATGGGGGAAATTTATCCGGTTCCTGATTGTTTTGAGACTTGACGGTGGATCTTTTAGGATAATCCCTTGCGTGAGGTGTGACCTCGTTTCGCCGATGGGCTGTGGATGCTCCAAACCGTTGCTCAGTTGCATTTTAAATATCTTGGAAATGCATGACTTGTTGGAAATCGACTTGACAGGGGTTCGACCTGTTGCAATGGATGTTCTGAGATACTGGCTTGGTTTGTGATGCTAGCCACCGGTGCGCTCCGAAAGGTTACCGCTTCCTAAAAGTTTGAGACGACCTGACTGAGATGAATTTGTCAAAATCTCTTCAGGACCTTGTCAGCTGTGTCAGAAGAATTTGCCACATTTTTGCCTCTGCTTTTCATGTTTCATCCTCTGGTGAAATAAGTTTTAGGAATTGCAGCTGCTTGCTTATTGTCCTGAATTGACTGTCCCCTCAAATATCCCCCCACAAAACTAAAGCACAGATACATGTTAAAATGTGTCTTCAGGCCGAGTGTGCAAGTGCGCATGTGTGTTGTGAACATATTGCTGAATGGGCAAATCCCTAATCCCAAGTGTGTGTTTATTAAATGGGTGAGCAGTATTCGGGGGGGGGGATGCTCTCTGTGTTTTCCATGTGGCCAATAAAGGGAGGGACAATTCTCAGTGTTGGAATTTCCCACTCACATCTTGCTGTGACACAATGCAGAAAGAGTGCCGATGGTTTGATGGACTTATCTGGAGGGTTTCTTCTAATCTTCCCAGAACAGAGAAGAATGCTGTGGATGAAACCTCCAACAATGCCTTCTCTGTGAATGTTTCATTTTCGTATCTGCAAACATGTACACAAGGGTGGGTAGGGGTGGTTCATTATCTATTGTGTATCAGCAGTTCAGTTGTTTGCTTTGCTTTATGCTCATTTTCTCAAGCTCAGGCCATTTGGTTTCCTTCCTTCTGGGCCTGGGATTGCTCGGTACCCTGGATAGCCTTTCAAAAAAGAAACATCTTGGTACGGAGAGAGATGCTGGGGAAAGCTTTGCATTCTTTATTTTTATTTTTCCCAAAAAAGGGGCAAGGTCAGAGGTGTGAAAAGAAAGTGTTGCAGTGCTTTGTAGCTGGCCTAGACATGAGAGAAAGTTAGTCTTCCTGTCCACTTGTTCCTAGAAAGATACATCTGAACACATTCTATCTATTTTTTTATTTAAGATTTTTTTATAGCACTTTCCATTTTTTTTAAAAAAAATCAAATCAGTTTACATATCTGAAAGGTTCTCACAGTGCGAAGGGATCATCCTTATTCTCACTTACACAAGTTGGGAGGACTAGAAACAACGGAATGAAACTTCAAGGGAGTCAGTGCAGATTAGATATTAGGAAAATCTTCCTGACAGTGAGGGCGATCAGTTAGTGGGAAAGGTTGCCACAGGAGGTAGTGGGTTCTCCTTCACTGGAGGTCTTCAAGCCGAGCTAGACCTACATCTGTCTGGGATGGTTTAGGAATTCCTGCATTGAGCAGGGGGTTGGACTCGATGACCCTAGAAGTCCCTTCCAACTCTATGATTAAAAACCTATGTCTTATCCTATGATAAGACATTGAGATTAAAAACCAGGATAAATACACAGAGAGAATAAAACCAGACAGTTAAAAACATATCAAAAGCTGGGTGGGTTAAGGAAGGGAAGAAGAAGAAAAAGAAGACGAGTTGGCTTCTCTACCCCACTTTTCTCATCCATTTAAGGGGACTCAAAGTGGCTGACAATGCTTTCTCCCCATAACAGACACCCTCTGAGGTGGGTGGGAATGTGAGAGCTCGGGAGAGAGCTGTGGATAGCCCAAGGTCACCCAGCTGGCTTCATGTAGGAGTTCAGAATCAAACGCAGCATTCCCAGATAAGAGTCTGGCTTCCTAACCACTAGGAAGAGAACAAACCTTTACCCAGAAAATGCCTACGTAAAAGTATAGGCACTTTATAGGCCATAAATGTAGACATCTCACAAACAGTCACGCCAGGTTATATATTGTTTAAGGTCCATGAAGTCATCATAATTAGCCCAAGCAAACAGGACAAAGAACCAACAATGCTGATCATTGTGCAAACCAAAGTGTCTCAGCCAGTTATGTGAGGGCGTTGGGCTATAACCTGTTAAAATTTCCAGTCATCCGCAACTACAGAAAATGCACCTGGCCTCCCCAGGCTAGAGTTGGTTGGACTTCTGTGTGGTTGGTGCTTTCCTTCATGAGATGGTTCTGGCTTGGGTTCCCGAGTAGAAGAAGAAAGTGTGAACTAATTGTATTGATATACATTTTGTAAAAAGGAAAACACACACACCCAAAACTATAATAAAGACCATTGAAAACTTGCACAGAAGATCTACACACAGAGGAAATAATGTGGCTCGAAGAGACAGCTTAGAGGTGGTGGTGTCCACAGGGTAGTGCCTTAATCTACAGCAAAGGCCAGAAAGCACACTTTCACAATAGGCCTTTATGCACTTAAACTATGCAGTTCTGGATCTCAACATCCAAGTCAGGCAGGTTTTGATATTCAGAATTTATAGAACAAGGTGATTTTTTGAATGGAGTGTTATGTTGTATTAGATTGTTAATTTTTGTATGCCCCTTTCAGTCCCTTTGGGGGAAAAGCGGGATATAAATAAAGTAACAAGTAACAAGGTGCTGGCCTTGGGACCTCCCAGGGCATTGGCGCACCACTCAGATGGGTCCCCCATGGCCTTAATATGCTGGTTTTACTGATTTTCTAGGTCAGGAGTGAGCCAGGAGGCCATTTTGGGTTTCCTGATCCAGAGTACATTCTGTGTTGTGCAGATGGAGGGTGCCAGAGCAGGCACTCTTCATCTGCAGAACACAACACATGGAGAAAAGAGGCCCAGAAGAGATATACCATCTCCATTAGAGGTAAGCTCAGAAAGTCCCAATGCATTCTCTGGCGTTTAAGGTGGATTGCGCATAGGATGGTGACACGGACTTCCAAATTCTACCACCTCTGCTGTTGTGTTACGTTTCTGAATCTGTGTGGTTGCAACCTGTGTCTTTTGAAGCCATGCTGGAGCAGACAAGTGGTCCATCAGATCCAGCATCCTGCAGCCACTGCCAACAAGCTGGTGGATCCGGGCAGCTTCTAAGCAGGATATCAGTGCATTAGGCTCCTTGCACAGCTGTGGTATTACAGCCACCACAAGCAGCAGGCCTGGATAGAATGGGAAGTTTTTCCAAGACCTCTTTGCTGAAAATCATCACCTGAACTTCAGAAGCCCACCCTGACAGGTGTGAAGGGGCCTCCCCGCTTTGGCTTCCTGAAAGAGGAAGGAGCTGGAGAGATGTTTTTTCATCAGCTGCACTGCCTGGCATTCAAAGAGATTTGTAGTTAGGCACAGTTTCTCCACATCTGGCTTTATCAGCGCATCAGTTCTTCCTCTCAACTGTTCAGGCTGCTGTCGAAGTGTCAGAAAAGCTGCTTTTTTCTTTTCTGGAAACTGTCACACCTCCCCCCACCCCCCGCCCCAAGTACAGAGAGAGTCTTTTCTCGCTTCAATTTGGTTGCTTGAGTCTTGATCCTGGTCATAATTGGAAACATGGTATATGGAAATAAAGACAACAATGCTAAAGTGTGAGTGTGTATGTGTGTGCATCTACATACATATGTGCATTCTGAATTACCTCAGGAGATTATTTTTTTAACCTAGTGATTTAAAGAGGCCAGCTTCATCACCCTGATGCTAGGCAACAATATATATGTGTGTGTTTGTGTGAAAGAGGGAGTGTTCGCTCACGTGCGTGTGCGTCCCACGTGTTACAGAACTGCTATTTTGGGAACATTGCAGAGGATGTATAAATGGCTTTTATGGGACTACATCTGTATTCCCTTCTGTTAAGAAAATCA
Organism: Aspidoscelis tigris stejnegeri; assembly: GCA_023333525.1. Taxonomy (NCBI): domain Eukaryota; kingdom Metazoa; phylum Chordata; class Lepidosauria; order Squamata; family Teiidae; genus Aspidoscelis; species Aspidoscelis tigris. The sequence goes on from JALMGA010000005.1 coordinate 9,791,949, forward strand.
GGTTGTGCCCTCCTTCACATGAATAGGGGGAAAGAAAAGTCAACTTTACAATCTGAATTCTTTTATCCTTAGACAAGTCCCTTCTGATCCAAGAGCTGAGTCATAGCCTTCCCAGAACACAAAAGAGGTGTAAAATTTGTTTTTTAAATGCTGGAAGAAATAATGTGTATATGTCTCTCTCTCTGTGTGTGTGTGTTTATCTTCATACGGAACCTATTCTTCTTTGTTCTATCTTTCCTCATGCAGGTTTATAGAAGCACAGAGAGCACATTTCCACCTACGTAAAATCCAGATTACTCTGGTCTGGAGTAATCCAGGTTCTGCTGTCGGTTTTGGGAACAGCACCGAGCGCACATTGGGCTGTTCCCAAACCTCAACCACAAGTGTGCACAAACACTCCAGCGAACAGCATGGCACAGTGGTTTTTGGACAGGGGCCACCACTGCCAGCCTCCTCCTCCTCCTAACTTGAAGGGAAGCCAAGTGCCCAGTGGGGGTGAGGATGGTAGAGGCGGTAGTGGCAGTGGCGGCACACCGGCAGTGGCGGCGGATCCTGCTCCTCTCCCACGCCTGCTGCTGCTGCCCCTTCTCCTCCTCCTCCCCAAATCAAAGCGCTTTTGCTGCCTTCAAGGGGAAGCAGGCACCTGAGGAGCAGCCTCCCCTCCCTACACTCTCCCGCTCACTCACCCCGGCCGCCAGCTCTCCTCCTTCGCTCCCCTCCGAGGGCACTAAAATCCTAGCTGGGTTGCTGAAGTCCAGTTTCAACAGGGTTTCCCACCCCCCCCCCTAGATTTCTACAGGGGTTTCTGCAGAAAATCCAGGGGAAAAGAACTGGCATGGGGACTGCCCTTCCCTGATTTGGACTATTGGGAAATTTAATGGAAATGCTGGATGCCGAGTCTGAATCCAGTCCTGATTTTAATGCCTTTGGGAATGGAGCCAGAGTTTCATTGGGACAAAAATGCCATTAAGTACCCATTAATGGGTTCTTAATGGGTACTTCTAGTGACAGTGGAAAAACACCCCTCACCTCCACCCTCTGAGGTAAATGGGACTGGGATTAAGGGGTTTCTAGGAGGAAACCACCACCCCCCAGCAGGAAAACCCTAAGTTGTTCTTTCTCCAGCCCCTCAATGCTTTAGCCATAGGGCAACACTCTGCCATTTGCCTCGTATCCATTCCTCACCTTCCTGCAATGCATGCTGGGACACAAAGTACCCAGGAGCTACGAATGGCAGGCAAATCACACAGTGTAACCTAGATTTGAATCACCCTCAAGGTTCTGTCTCCCATTCTGGCTAAGGCAGGGGAGCATTGTTAGTCCATTGTTAGTGATGGGAAAGTAAACCAAAACAAAACAGCAGTTTTCATTCATGTGTTTTTTTTAATCCTTTATACTTCAGTTCCATGTGGACTCATTAATGCTGATGTGTTTATTGTTTCTTAGGATTTTTATATTACTATATTATATTTTAAGTGCCTCAAGGTAGTATACAATATAACAGAAGAAGAGTTCTTTTTTTAAAAAAATCATAAAACAAAGTCTGAAACACTGACTGTATTCACACCAACTTTTAGTCCACTTTCAGAGTAATTATCTAGCCTAAAGGTGGATTTTCTGTGTTACATAATGCTGAAAGAAAAATAGCTTTTTACTTTCCTGACGCATCCTCTCAGTCTGAAAGTGGTGTGAACACAGCCACTGTCACTGAACAGCAGAAACCAAATTGTAAAAATGTTCTTTAAGGGTTCACCTAAAAAAAAAATCTAAAGTGGATGCTTGATCTACTTTGAGGAACTTGTTCCAAGCTTGGGGGCCATCACAGAAAAAGCCCTGTCTCTAATGGTAACTGCATAGATTTTATAGGTTGATGGAGCCACTAGGAGGGCTTTTGCAGGTGATCATAGCTGGCAGTCGGGACTACACAGGAGGAGGTGAAAGTCAGTGTTAAAAGTCTGAGCTGGGACTTGAAACGAACTGGTATCATGTAATCTGTAAATTCAGTAGTGATGCAGACATAACAGATGCATATATTCACAAATATATGTGCAAAATGTAAAATCTGAGAATTCTGCAAGTTTTGAGTATCCATTTTCTAAGTGTAGATATTCCAAATGTATATTGGAGAGCCAGATTGAAATGTATGCATGTGTTGAATTTCAGTGTTTGTATATCCCTCCCCCTTGAAACTGAGCAGGCATCACATTTCTGTTTGGTTCCAGTTCAGGACTTAGTGACAATGTTATGTTTATTAGCTCCAGGATTTGAGCTTCTGCCCATTTTTCTCTTGAAGGTGTAATGTTGAGATGATGAGAGGAGGATAGGCCTGAGGAAGAACTTGAGGGAATGAGGGCTTTTCTGGAGAGTGACCACCTCCATGCATGGTTGTAAATAGGGCTTCTGAACTAACCCAGCAGAGCACGTTTTTGTTACAATGGCAACTGTGACGAACATCCAGGTCTAGTTATCAGATTAGCCAGACAGTGCAGTATAGCTGGGGAAAGCTGTCAAGTCAGAGGGAGGTGTGACTTGCTCATGCTAGTTGGGAAGGGGAAGTCCACTCCAGGAATAGCCAATCAGGGTTCAGCATCCATGGAGAGAGAGGCTATAAAGGCCTAGTCAACCATTGTTCTACGTTCTCTGCCTGGGGTTTAACTGTCCTGAAGGAGGTTAACAGGGGGGAAATGGGCTCCAGGCTGTCCTGAGGGAAGCTGGGGAAAAAAGCCCTGAGTTGGAGTTGTCAGTTTAAAGAAAAGAGAGTTCTACTGTTTGTTTAAAGTGAAGTCAAAATCTGTGTGCTCTACAAGAAGTCTGTTACAATGAAACCAATATCCGTTCTATCTTAATAAAGAGTCCTAGGGTGTTTCCGCATCGGCCGCTGAGATCCATCCTCCTGAGGATCTGTCCGAAATAAGGATGGATCTGAGGAGGCCCTGCGTGTCCGCACACGCGCGGGTAGGACAGATTCCGCTGGCCGGATCCTCTGGGTGCTATGCAGAGACCGCAGCACCCATTCCAAAGGGTATCCGGCCTCCCATGCCACTGATGCTGCCCCTGGAGCCGCGGGACTGAAGCATGCAGCTGCCAGTCACTGCCTGTTTCCACTGGTGCGCGGCACGTGGGGGAATGGTGGAAGGAGGCAGACTGGTCTCCTTCCACCCTTCCCAAGATGGCGGCCACCAGCACATCTGACCTCTTGCCTCTCTGTGTGCGAAAGTATCCTGCTTCTAAATGGAGAGGCAAGGGGCCGGATGGAAGACCTAATTTTTGAGGTCTTCCCAGAGGCTGGATCCTTTGGCGGCGAGACCCCATTAAGAACGGGTCTCGCGTGCCGGAGTGCGGAAGCAGCTCCAGCCTCCAGTGCGGAAGGTAAGTTTTCTAGGTGTGTTTAATGTGTTGTTAATGTGCTCTTACGGCCAGTGCGGAAGCACCCCTAGACTGCTGTTTGTGAGTGGAAACAGTCCCTGAAGCGACTTGCAAAGGAGTACTGTACCTTTAAAAGTGTTAGAAACAAAGTGGAAAGGCAAGGAGCCTGCCAGCAAGAAAAAGCTTTTTGTTTTAAGTTTGAAGAAACAGAAGTGGGGGGTTAAGGGGGGATTGCCTACCAATGCCAAGCCATAGCTTACAGATTAAGCATATTAAAAGGTTAAAGTGCAATAGGTAAGGAAGGCGTTGGGCAGGGGTCTTCACAGCAACCAATTCAGATTTGATAAATTCTTACAAATGGCCTAGTGCCTATTGCTGAGAACTCAGGTTTCTACTCTGTTCTGTGGGGGGGGGGGACACTTTGTCTTATGAACGATCCATCTTTTTTACTGTGCATCACTTTGTGGTTACACCTAGCACCCAGGCTGGTAAGGTAGATTTAGGGATGGGGTCGAAGCAGTTCCAGCTGAGGTAAAAGCTAGTTCATGGTGAAAGCAGGAAGAGGGATTTCTGTGGGTGCTTCACCCCTTGAACCATCACCAGGCACCCTTTTTCTCCCAGTGAGAATGCAGTCTGTTTCTGACACAACCACATATGCAGAATTGGCCAGCCCTGCAATTAGTAAATCATGTGTAATATTAATCTGATGAGGAGCCCTGCTGGATCAGGCTACAGCCCATCTAGTCCAGCATCCTGTCTCACACAGAGGCCCACCAGCTGGTTCTAGCCATTCTCAAGAAGAAGACGAAACCAAAGCCTTCACCTGCTATGAACTCTCTGCAAATGGCCCTTAGGGCCATCCTGCCTGTCTCTCCAACTTGCAGGCACTAACTAGGGATTGATATACCTGTCCCCCATGAATCTGTCTAAAAGCTATCCAAGTTGGTTCTTGCTACCATCTCTTCTGCTAATAAATTCCATAGACTGATAATTTTCTGAGTGAAAACTGTGCAATAAACAAAATATTTCATTTGCCCACCTTTTTCCATGTGCAGAATTGTATATACTTCACTCACGTCTCCTTTTAAATGCTGTCTTTGAAGGCGGATTTCATAAGAAAGGGTTTCCAGCCACATGTTCGTACTGGTTGCCCTTTTCTGGTGAGCCAGTTTGGTCTAGTGGTTATGGAGCCAGACTCTTATCTGGGGATACCGGGTTCGATTCTGCCCTCACTGATGAAGCCAGCTGGCTGACCTTGGGCTAGTCAGAGCTCTCTTCTGAGCTCTCACAGCCCTACCTACCTCACAGGGTGTTTGTTGTGGGGAGGAGAACAGAAGGTTTCTCAACCGCTTTGAGTCTCCTTAAATGGGTGAGAAAAGCAGAGTAGAAAAGCCAACTCTTCTGCAATTTTTTTCCAGTTTCACAATATCTTTTCTGAAGTGTGGTGACCATAATCACACAATATTCCAAATATAGCCACACCCTAGATTTCTTTCTTTCTTTCTTTTGCTGAGGGTCCAGGTTAGCATACATGATCAAGTCATGCGTTTGCAGCATTTTGTGTGTGGTGCTGTAAGAAGGTTCTCTGAAAACCCACTGAATGGCATTCTTATCGAAACCTTTTGCATAAAAGAGGAGAGATCTGTATAGGAAATTGGACCTTAGCCATACTTTGCATTTTAGAGAGAGCCAAGATTAACAGTTACTGAACTGTTCTCCACAGTTCATGCGTTTAATTTGGGTAGTAGAAGACCTGCATTGGCGGGTGAGAAACCTATTGAGAAACATGTCAGCAATACTAGTTCTGTTATGAATCATTTCAGTCTTGGTGTCTTTGATGTCCAGGTAGGAGGAAGTGATCTAATTTTGTTTTCTTGGGTTATATTTTGTTTTTCTTTGGAGAAAGGTAGAACTGTTGGTCTTACCTTCTTGGTAATCTAGGCCCTTTCTGCACTGGGCTTTATTCTGGATTATATCTCAGAATAGGGACATGACATTTGCTTTCTGGTGCAGACTATGAGTAGGGCCTACTTGAGGTCTACCATAGGGTGTTTTTCCACTGTCACTGAAAGTACCCATTAATGGGTACGTAATGGCATTTTTGTACCCATTAATGGGTACTTAATGGGTACTTCTAGTGACAGTGGAAAAACACCCATAGTCTGCATTGGCACTCGGATTGCTGGTCCCTATTCCAGGATAAAATCTGTACCAAGGCCCAGTGCAGAAAGGGTCCTAGAATCTGTTGGAAGATACATTAAGAACATATTATTTTCTTTTGGTCAAAAAAGAGCTAGCTCTTGGTGATGGGGAACCATAATAGAAAATTATTGATGAAAATTGGCTTCAATTCTGATAAAAATCTTTGAGGTTATTGTAGTTCAGAGAGCCAAAAGGCATCTTGCAAATTTTAGGAAAATTTGATAGATCTTCACTAGGCCAAAAAGTACACAGTAGGGATGTGCATGAATATTCATAATATTTGGTTTTTGTGAATATTCATAATACTTGAAGTCAGACATTCCTATATGAATCGAATGTTACAACATTTATGCATTGACATTCATATTTGTATGACTGTTTTGGAGCATTTGTCCAAATGCTTCGGAACATTTGTGAACCTGGGAAGGTGGGGATGCGGCTGTGGCAATCACACCTGCAACGTATCCAGAGTGCATCCAACATGGATTGAGAGTGGATTCAAAGTGCATTCAGGGCAGATTTGATGCTTTCAGAGCAGGTACGTTATGGGATACGTATTGGATATGTATGCGTTTGTATTGGATATTCATAAGAATTTGTACGAATACATTTGTATCAAATAGAATCCTGCCACTTTCAAAGGGGATCTATTCAAACTAATATGGATTTTCTTACAATCGATCCAATATGAATCAAATGCAAAAAGAACCCCACCCATTCGTACACATCCTTAGTATACAGCGGACAGCAATGAGTAGACAGCAGGAACATTAAGAACCATTCAGTAAGTCAGCAGTTGCTTCCTTAGTTTGATGGCTACGGCCACAGTTCTAGCTCTTGCACAGGTCTCCTTGGAGTTATTATCATATAAGAAAATGACAACATGTATGTTATTGGATCTGCACAGCAATAGCAAATTACTAACATCATTTAGCATCTGATAGAGAAAAGTGAACTTTTGGGTTCAAGTCATGGCTGGCACTAAACCATCAGTGCAGTGGAACATCTTTTTCTCAGCTTCAAATTCCTGGGACAGTTTTCCCCACACTTTCCCTGCTTGCTTTATGAATACAGTAATCTGTATATTTCTAATGCTTGGTTTATTACTAACATTGTTGTTTACTATAAGAACACTTTTTGATTTTTTAAAAGAAAGAAATAGCTGTTGCCTTTTACCCTCCTTTTCCTTTTGTCTTTCTTTCTATATGTGTACTTTGAAAGTTCCCCAGGGCAGAGATCGGTTGTCACTTGCTTATGTACAGTATACTTTCACAAGTCTTAACTTGCAGATGTGCTTTATAAGTTATATTTTGCTAACAATCCTGGAACACTCCTTAGGGAACAGGTCAATACAGGAGGAATGTACATGAGTGAAAATTGTGCGTCCAATTCACATTGGATGGAAAACCCATTTGTTGGACTCAACACTGAACCGTTTAATCGGACACCAGAGGTGTTCACATTTGATTCCAAACTTGTTCAAAAACAGAGCAAACTAGGGTTGTGCATGAATATTCATAGGGATTTGAAATCCAATCGAATGTGCTGAATTTCAACATTCGAACTGGAATAGAATGTCCCAAAATTCGAATGTAAACATTCAGATTGGATTTCGAATTTTGGATCTATTTGTTCAAATTATCTGGACATTCGTATGTGTGCGGGTACTTGAAGATCTGCATCTTTCCCGCATCCGTACGCATTTGTATGGGTCTGTATGGGATGAAAATGGGTTGTATACTGGATAACTACGGGATGCACATGGATGTGTCCGGATGTGGGTAAGATGCATATGTGCACATACGCATGTTGCTGACATTCGTATGTGCAGATTCAAATCAAAAGTTCAAACAAATAGATTCAAATTTGGTAAATACGGATCAAATCCTGATAAATTCAAATTTTAAAAGATTTGATTCCGGTCTGACCTTTGGGTATTCAATTTGATTTGAATAGAATGTCAAAAAAAAAACCCCTTTGTGCACATCTCTACAGCAAATACAAAGTGCTCAATCAAATATTTTGTGTTCACAAGTGGTAGACTGGTTTGGTTCCATCGCATTTCTGGATGCAGACCACCACATGTTTGGTTTAATGCAAGAGTCTGTGAACATAAACACTTCGATTGAATTTTCAAACACAGACTGAACTTCGTACATAATTGGGGCTGATGCATGTTTCAGTCCATGTTTCTCATTCCTAATATTAATGATGAACAATGGAAAGTACTTTTCTTGAAGGGGTCCCAAAGATCATTTCCTTCTTGCAACCTCTTACTGCTCTTTTTATTTTTGCAAGTGAGCGAGAAAGCCATTTAGCTGGAAGCGGAATAAGACTTCTTGCTGAAATCCAACAGCTGCCAACTTTCTCTTGACACTAAGTGCATTGTTGCATAAAGCAGATGATCATCTTTGCCTTCTTTAACCATGTGCTTAAAATAGCCACAAAGAGAACCCATTGATCTTCAATGGCTTCTCATGCTGTTGGCATTGGTTGATGAAATGTTAAAGAAAAAAAAGCACTCTTTAATGGTAGAAATGGCTGCAGGAACATTTGTTTTGCTCCCAATGTGTGATCTGAAGAGACCTTGCACAATTCAATAATCAAAGAAGGAGTGTCTGACTGTGGTGTGTGCGTGCGTGCATGCGTGTTGCCCCAGGAATTCTCTTATCTCTTTAGTTTCTTTGCTGGTATTTTTAAAGGCTAGGTTAGAAGAATGTGTAGGGTGCTTTGACTAACTAAAGACTTCAACTTTTAATGATGATGTTAGGTGGAGGAGAAATTATGCCTTTTTTCCCCTCTGGAGAAGCATCCCAAGTATGCACTACGTTAAAAAAAAAATCTCAACGTTTGAGGCAAGGTCAAGGTAATGCCCATTATGTCTTGGGCTGCTTGCAGGTGTGAACACCACCGAAAGGAAGGTGAAAGCCTGTTTCTACCCCTCTGTCCCTTATGCTCTGGTCTTCAGAGTGTTCCTCACCCTCTGAAGATGGTGGCCCCGTGGCACCTTATAGGCAGAAGGGTTTTCTGGTTGCTGGGTGTCCTGCTGGAAAGGGTCATCACAACCGTATGAAATCACTTAAAAGGAAGCTTCATGCTTGATTAGCCCAGGGCAGCTTTGTTCTCTTCCAGTTCCTATCCAGACAGAGCCATGTGGATGCCACCAAAGTGTCTCTCCACATTTTTTAAAAAGTCCACTGAGTTGTGGCTGACACCCAGTTGACTATGTGGACACCTCTGTAGGCACCTGTATGCAGTTTTCTTGGCAGAGAAACAGAGAGGCTGTTGTCTACTTCTGCACTGAGGATGGGGATTGATCCTGCAACCCTCCGCTTTCCAGGTCCTGGTCACACCTAGATGAGGCAGAACCCCCTATTCATAATTCGAACTGAGGTCATACCAGCTCTGTTCACACCTAGGTCATTATAAGTCATCCTCAGCCCGTCCTCATTCTGAGCTGCATCACTCACAGTTTACTCCACAATCCATCTGAGCCTCCTCCATGGAACTCTCTGCTCTCCACCCCTTTTGCTGAATCAAACCGATCTCCTTTCTTATTGGATGCCATCTTGTCACTCAATGGAGGTGAGGGGGTGTGGTTGTGATTGTTTTTAAAGCCTGCTTCCCAACCTCCACACACTTCTTCCTTTTTTATGTACTTTTCTTTTGTGTGCAGTTATTTTTTTAAAAAAATAATAATTTTGCAGGGAAAAAAGCTAGATAAAGGAATCATACACATAAACTGAGGAGAGAAGAGGAGTTGCCTCACAAACTCTGTGCATACACATTGGCTAAAAGGAAAGACTGGACCCACCCACCATAGCATGGTTCAGCCTCCTTTAGCCCATCCCCCCGCTCACCCTGAGGAAGAGAAGACAGCCTGTTAGAAGGATCTAATGGAGGGTAGGCGAGATTGGAAAACAAATTGAATAAAAGTAATGTGAGTAACGTGATCTGAAGTCGCATTAAACTAAAGGTGTGATCAGGGCCGCAGACAACCTTCTGCTTTCCTGCCAATGTGCTCTGCTGCTGAGCTTATTCAGATATGGGCATTTTCACAAAGTTTTCATAACCAAAACATGGTGAAATACAAATATTCAATCAAAGTTTTCATATTTGCAAATATTTTTTTTCTTTTTTTTCCGATCAAAATTTTGGGTGTTCGCAAGTCTGGCCTTTCAGTTCATTGTAGATGTTTGTGAATTCAAAATATTCCATTGAATCTGCAAATGCAAATGCCATTTTGCACACCCCTAATCAAGACATTAATGAATAAGGAAATGAGTTCATTTGGGTGGCTAGAGGGGTGATAAGAGAACGGGGAGTGATATTTGGTGGCAACTTCTCAAATCTTTGTTGCTGTGGAAACATGAGGCAATTATGAAGAGAGATTCTTTTTCTTTGTAAATCGTCATAATAAAAATAAGGCTGTGCTATTCAATAAGGTTGTGCCATGAACACAAGAGGGCCTCCTTGCCCTCTGGGTAGTGGAGCAACAGGCCATTAATGGTGTGAATGTGGCCTGTGTTGTAGCCAGGAAAGGTTTGGTTCAGTGTGCACAAAAAGTGGCCTCTATGTGAATGTCCCATGAAGAAGAAGAAGAAGAAGAAGAAGAGTTGGCTTTTCTACCCCACTTTTCTCACCCATTTAAGGGGACTCAAAGCGGCTGACAAAGCTTCTGTTCTTCTCCCCACAACAGAACACCCTGTGAGGTAGGTGGGGCTGTGAGAGCTCAAGGGAGAGCTGTGACTAGCCCAGGGTCACCCAGCTGGTTTTGTGGAGAAGGGTGGAATCGAACCCGGCATTCCCAGATAAGAGTCCAGCTCCTTAACCACTAGACCAAACTGGCTCACAACTTGAAGGGGCCTGCACACCTCCCCTAGCCCCTTTGGCACTTAAGTTCTCCTTTGGCACACCATGTTTACTCAGTGCCCACATTTGGCCTACTCCTGGGCCTGGGATCCATGCCCAGGAGCATTCCATTGGTGGCATTCTGAGTGTGAGCCAGAGTTGGCTGCCCATTCCAGCTGTTTCCACCATGTAGACAGGTAACAGAGGAAGAGTAGCCCATGGGCCATACCTGAACTCAGCTCTTTGGTCATTTGGCGGGGGGGGGGGGCTACTGAAAAACCCTGAGTGTGTAACTTTGGCAGGCTCCAGCTTGCTTTTAGCCCAGAGTGCTTTTCCAAGTCAGGGTCATCATTGGTGGCACACAGCATTGGCAAGATCTCTGTGAGCGTCTACTTGTGGAATATGTGTGATTGTAATGCCCTCTCCTTTCTGTATCATCCCTTTTTGCATATGTGCATATAAGAGAAAATATTATCTTTTATTGTACTTATTTAACTCTGTCCAATGCATTCTACCTCTCCATTGTTTAAATAGATTGCTTTCTTTCTTTCTTTCTTTCTTTCTTTCTTTCTTTCTTTCTTTCTTTCTTTCTTTCTTTCTTTCTTTCTTTCTATCATCTATCTGTCTGTCTCTTCTACATTTGTTTTTCTGTCCCACCCTATATCCAAAGGTCTCTGTCATAGGTGATGCTCTGTTATGTCATTGCCCTTTTTCATCCATGCAGATTCCAATGGGAAGGGGCAGACAGCAGATTTGGAGTGATGGGTGGTCAGTCTGGTTTTCACGCAGCTGTGGACCGGTTGCTCAATTCATTCTGGCAAAGCATCCGGCTGTTGCGTCAGCTGGGACTTGTATGTTTCAAAAGTTGCAGATCGGCATTTTTTAAAAAGAAAGAAGAATCTAAGAAGCCCTTGTCCCAAGAAAAGGAAACATCATGCTTTTCAAGTCATAGCTCTTGAGAACAAGAAGTATTTGGAACCTGTTGCTGTGGTAGTTGGGTGACTAATGAGTAGGCCGTACTTTACGTGTTGCATCTGATAAATAAGTTTGCTTCCAGGGAGCGGCAGCCACATGCAGAACTTCTCCGTTGTTGTAAAGAGGAAGAGGATGGGATGGGGTTCATCTCATTTCCCTCCCAAGCACCATTTGTTCACCCACAGTCAAGCTGAATCTGATTGGCACGTTGAACCCTGCCCGTTCCCTTAGAGATTAGGATAATTCAGGATCGCCAGGCACATTGTTAAAAAAAAACCACATGAACTAGGGGTGTGCACAAATGCATTTTTCGACATTCAATTTGTTAAGAGTCAATTTTCGAAAATCCAAATTTATAAGAATAGAGAAAAAGAATAGAGGGCAGGGATTTTTGTAGGCTGTCGTGGCCTCATTGCCGTGTGTATTCTCTTCCCCAGACATTCACTACTTCTTCACTACCAGCCTGAGTGCAAATAGACCTCTAGTGAGTAGACATGGAAGAGCAAGGATTTGACCTTAGAAATTTTTGGGCTCTAACCTTGTTCTTTTAAGTATGGCGCTATTAGAGGAGCTTAGGCCATCACTAGTTCTTCCAATAAAAGGAGCAGCTTTTTCACAGGCCAGAAAATCCTTTATCTATGGGCAGATGTTTCTTTTTGTTTCATTTCATAAATATTTTCGTGTTAAATCATGTCTGAAATCTCCATATGCATAGGTTCCCCAAAACACATATTGGAATTTGTGGTGCAGTTGGCTAACACAAACATATTTAGTTAAAAACATATTTTAGAGAAAGAGATGCCAGCAAATGTGTGTGGTAATAAAATGGGGGGGGGGGATGCATTATATTGTGGAAATATGGTTGTAGAAGCATGTATTGCATACAGTTGTGCACAAGATCTATATGAAGAGTATTTTTTCAAAATAAAAAATTCAGCCAACTTTTTAAAAACACCATCATGTACAAATGCAGAGTTGAACAAACTGAATTTTACACTGATAGCCTTAAAATTCTATGGGAAAGGAAATTGGCAGATTTGTGCTGCTTAAGCCAAAGTTTGGAACATTTTAGTATAAAAAGGAGGCTAGTGCAGACATGACAGAGATACAAGGGCTATGAAAGCACATTTGCACCTTTCCCAGTTTCTGATATGAGGAGCAAACTTCAGGTGTACTTAAATAATGCCATTCTTAATTCTTCCAGATCTTCAAACAAGATTTTATGTGATAAGCTTAGTTTATTAAACATTTTATATACTGCCCTTATCACCAAAGACAACCTGATTAAAGACAAACTATGGGTTTCAAATGATCATTTCATTTATTTCAAAATAAAAATATCCCATACCTATATTGCCCATTGAAAGTCATATTCCCTTCTTAATTGCGCAGTCAATTAATGAGCCAAATTTAATTGATAATTGGGTTAAATCAGACTTGACACATCCCATTTTGATTAGTGCAAGCCCTGTGGGTTCCAGTCATCACTTAAATAGGACATTTCCAGAAATGTGGAGTAGGCTAAAAGGTCTTAACAAGCTGAACAGAATGCCATGATCAAAAGATGTTCTGGAACAGTTGAGAAAGGGAGTTATTGAAATGTTTGGAAAAGGTTATGTGACCACCAACTCTGATGGTTATGTGACTTTCTTTGGAATAGACAGTTGCTAGAGTCCATGTGTTAGACAAATAATTGTCCTGTTATTCTGCTCATTGTGAGGAAAGGCTGCTTGACTAGGTGGCCCACTATTCTGATGCAGCAGCATCTTTCTTAAGAAGTAACTTTTAAATTCTAAGCACAACATTCATTTGTATCAAAGCATGTTAAAGACATGATCATCTGAACTGGTTAGGTCTGCCTTTTGAAGAGTGGTTATAATTCTATAGAGCTGTATGAACACTGCAAACAAACCCAAATAAATCCTGACTTTCTTTTCTCTTGCAGTAGAACCTGTGATGTAGGTAGTCCAGCAGCTTTCAACCCGTCTTGACCTGCATGTTCCATTATTAATGGGAAATAAGGGTAAATCTGCACTGGTATATCAGATACTAGGTATACTAGGTGCCTCCATTCTTCGGCACATACTGGTGGTGTGATCTCCTGGTGGGGCTCGCTAAGGGGGTGGGGCCTCCATCAGACCACAGTAGTATGTGGAAGGGCAGCTCCTATTATACCAATGTGAAATTGGCTTAAGACGGCATGGGGCAGTTTGGTATTGTGGTTAGGATGCCAGTGTCACATCTCGTAGTCACCAGGCTTGATTCCGCACTCCTCCACGAAGCCAGCTGGGTGACCTTGGACTATTCACAGTTCTCTTTCTGAGCTATCAGAGCCCCACCTACCTCCCAGGGTGTCTGTTTTTTGGAGAAGAACAGAAAGTTTGTCAGCCACTTTGAGGCACCTTAAATGAGTGAGAAAAGTGGGTATAAAAGCCAACTCTTCTTCTTGTAAAGGTGACTCTAGAGGCTTGCTATGAAATGTTAAATTTTGGTGTAGAACTGTGCACTATTCTTGGTGTTCTCAATAAAAAGAATCTTTTTCTTTTTGATAGATTACAATATAGTTAAGTGTCAGCAAAACATGAATCTTTGGCTTGAAGACTCTTCAATGTGAAAATAACAACTACAATTAAAGTATCTCTTGGGAAACAATGGTGTACAGCAAATCAAGCTGTTCCCAGGAATGGGACATTGTGTATCCATTCTGGGGGTTTTTTTTGGGGGGGGGTTGTTTTCTGTCTTTGCATTTCCCTCCTTTGCTCTTCTATGCAAGCTTCTTAGAGCCAAAATGATGAGCAAATAGAAACAAAATACATCTACATTTGTGTTTCCATCTCTCTCATTTTTTGAAGACCTTGAGAAATGAGAGTGCAGCACATCGGCGTTGCTGAATTGTAATCATGTGCCTGATGATAAGTAGGCAGAAGTAGTAGGAAATAAGCAAAAATGTGAAGGAACCAATTTTATCAAAACATATGCCATTGTGAGTGCTAACTATTTCATTTTGGGTATTTATAAGCTTCTCTCTCTGGAGTTATTTAATGTAGTTTCCACAGAAGAGGAGAATACGTTAAATTCATGGAGCGTTTCTGTCCTTACCTGTAGTAACCACTAAGCTGCTCCCTGGACATTGTCTCACCTCGCCACGCCTGGGCACACGACCCTCTGCACAGTCCCAGCTGTGGGCAGTGGTGGCAGTTTCACACACCAACCCGTGGGACTGCTGCTGCTCCTGCGAGCATGCATCCCGCGCCGGCAGGCAGGTGAGGTTCCTGGGAGGAATGGCAGCGGTGACGGCTGCTGCTGGACTGGCTGCTGGCTTCTCTCTCCTCCAGTGACAATGGGCCTGGCTTCCATCCAAGGCTCTCAGTGAAGGTGTGCGTGTGTTTCCTCCTCCTCCTTCATGACCTCAAGCCATTTGTTGATCCGTGCTGAATGGGCTGCCGAGAAGCTGTGAGTGGGGGTGATCCAGACACACAGAAGGATTGATCTGGGCTGCTTTGTGTGCAGCTGCCCTTAGGCAACAATGGAGTCCTTTATCACGTGGTTTTAAAAGTACAGCTGCCCTTCTCTTCCTGCTGACCACAGGATGTGACATCACAAGGACCTCTGACCTGCAAAGCCCCCACTTTTATCCAATCACCTCTCCAGATGTTGCATCTACATCACTTCCTCCATGCCGCCTTCTTGTGCTGTATAAAAACCCCTTGCTACATTAAATGTGCTCTCTTTTCCAGCTGATCCTGTCTCCAACCTCTTTGTTCCCCTTCCCCATTTTCTATCTTAATCAGGTTAACCAGCCACGTGGCTGATCTCTGGGAGCTGTGCCAGTTGGGACCCCAGGAAATACCTATCACAACATCTGGCAAATAGCAGCAGCCCCCAGCTGCTGCTTCCTGCTTCCAGGGCCGAATCAAGTCACAAAGCCGGATCGCGACACTTACCTGTGCAGGTTGGGAACTCTGTGTCTGGATCAGACAGATGCTGGTCCTGATCTGGACTAGCCTCTGTGTTGGCTCTGAAGATCAGGAAGGAAAGTTCCTGCCCCCCCCCCCTTCCCCTTTAGCATGCTTTGTCTGCTAGGGGCAAAACAGAGGACTGGGATATGGTACCAGAATGAAGCCATATACATTTCCTGTTGTTGACTTCTTTCAACCACACCCCCATAGGTTGGAATGCCACAGGGGACCTACTGCAGTTGGTACACCAGGGAGTGGCACCAAAAGTTGTCATGCTGCCAAAACAGGCCCTTCTGGCAGGTGGCTTCCAAGATTCCATGCCAGCATCAAAGTAGGCATTGCCCTTGGAGCTGGCTACTGCTAGTCCACTCCAGTATGGCCTGCATCTATTACCCTGCACTACATAAGCCAGAACAACCCTAAAGCTATTAATCACCTTGCCTGAGGGGAGTGGAGAAGCGACAGCAGGGTGGGAATCTTCACCTGTACTGATTGTGACCTTGGGCCTTTTCGCGCTACAGTCAGAAGGTTAGGGCTGTAGTGCTCTAAGCCCGGTACAGTCCAAGGACAGGAGGACTATTCACATTTCTGAGAGCCCAGGACTCTCCTAGGCAGCCAGAAATGCAAATGGTGCTCCTGTACCTGTAGCATACCAGCCTGTGCTACCTCCACGAACTGCCCCCTGGCTGCCACCACCCGCATCACACATTCCATGGGACGGGGGAGACTGGTCTGACCTGGTTACAGGCTTCACCACTGCTGGATTGAGCCCCTCGCTGACCTGCTCAGGGCATCACCTGAGGGGCATGCCTGGATACCTCCCTGCCATCCTCCTTCCCCCCTTTCCATGATCTGTGGGGTGTTTCCTCCCTCCTCCCAGGTATTGTGGCTTTTTGAGTTCTGTGATCCCCGAGAGGGGGGGCAGGAAAAGCCTTGTGATATTGCTGAGACGGGGAAGGGAGGATAGCAGGGGGGCATCCCGGCATCACCCCGGGCCATGCCCTGCATGGGGGACTCAGTCCAGGTGTGTTGAAGCCCATTGCCAGGTCAGACTGGTCTTCCCCTTCCCTTGGATTGATCAATTGGCCACCTGCCAGCCAGCGCATCACAGAATCCGTGATGCAGGCAGTGGCAGCCAATCGCGCCAGTCAGGGAACGGGATTCCCGCAGCAGCCCCAGAAGAAGAGCGAGTGCTCTCCCCGCTGGACGCTGCAGGTAAGCCCAGGAGATAGGTTGGGACAGCTCTGGTGTCCCAACGATTTTGTGCTCCACACCTCAGCTGCAATTAGTATGGTGAGGGTGAGGGCAGGGATGCATGCAAATTCTCTTTACCAGAGCTATCCTGATTGCATACCTAAGTACAAATAGGCCTTTGCACTCTGACCTACAGGTATAGGATGGGATAGAAATATAGGTAGATTTTTGTTCAGGGAATGTAAGATAAAGAGTTGCATTTTTAAAACTCCTTTCTTTCCAACTCACTTTAGGATTATTTGTCTCCCTGTATCCCAGCTGATGAGGAAGAAGGCTATGATGTACTTCTCAAAGGTCCTCAGTTTCCATGGAACTTTGTACTTCTCAGGGTATTCAGCCAGGAGAGGTCTGTAATGGACCATGACTGACTTCAGAGTGAAGGATCATGTGCCTCATGCATGACAATTGTCAACAGCAAGGAGCTACTCATCTTCTAAGGTTGAATCACAATGTGGCATTGGATTTTGGTTTTCAGCATCCTAAAATGTGTATTAAATTAGAAATTATTGTGAGCAGACTTTCATTTGAAGTAATAATTGATTTGCTTTCCCTTTTCTACAAATGCAGTTGGAAGACCACCCAACTTGCGTTTGTTAATCCAGCAAAGCAACGAAATAAGAAAAATAATTTATAATTAATTTTGCCACCCTAATGGTACACCTGGTTAGTAGGAGATTATTCCTGCAGTGGAGATACGTGTAGGAAAGGAGGGAAGGCAGTTTATTTGAAACATAAAATCTGGTGGTAAAAATCTTTGCTTTCTGATAAAGTCTTTTTTGAAGATATTTTAGAAAGGTAATGCAGACCTGGTAAAGTATTGGTGCGATCAGACAGAGCTTTTTTTTGGTCACCTCTTGAAGAAAAATTGATCTTTAATCATTTGTTCTGCAGATACTTCTTAATATGGCCTAAGAGGAAAATCAGAAATTTATATCACAGGGCCACAGGTAAAAGTGAGAGGATTGAGAATTGGCCCCCATGCTTAGCTGTAGCACAGAAGTGCTTCATGTACGCTTGATTTTTCACCTGTCTGGTTCTATCTTAGGTAAGCAATACATGGCGCTGTTACAGTGGTGTATATATATTGAGGGCAAATGGTTTGCTTAGCTCTATACCTTCATGACTGAGGTAGCCCTGTGGCAGCCAGTGACTAAACTGCTGTAATCTCTCACTGGAATGCTGAAAGTGTTGGGTATCGCAGCTGGGGAACAAAAATTTCCTGGCTACATTTTTTTTTCACCACTGAGGGAGCAGGGCAGCCCATTGCCATTCACAGAGAGCTAAAAATGTAGCGTTCCACTTTACATCAGTTCCCTGTGTTGCTTCAGTGAGAATATTGCCAGGAGAGAGAGATGCAGATCCTGCCTTGTTGAGCAATAAAGGAACTCTTAAAATCCTAAAGGATTGCTCTCTGTACAAATTTGAATTAAGTCATCCCCAGAACAGATGGTTGGCTGGCCCCTGATTCAACATATCCAGTGTAGGAGAATCTACCACTTCTCTGGGTCATCAGCAGTTCCATTGTCAATTTGACACATTTGTTCCCCTCCTTGCCAGTTCAGGACCTCCCTTCCTGTAACTTGAGCTCATCCTTCTGTGCTCTGTAGCCTGGCATGACGGAGAACAGATTGCAATCCTCTTCTGTAGGATGTCTTGACAGGTCCTTGGAAAGTAGTGTCACTTCTCCCCTCGGTCTTCTCCAGTATGAGCATCCTATTTCCTCCGTACCTCTTTGCAGTGGATTTGCATCCCACATTCCATAATCCCAAATGTTTTCAATCTGTCTCTGAACCTCTCCCATTTTACCCGAATCCTGCTGAACTTGTGGCCTCAGAAACGGCATCTGAGTAGCACACAAACACACCTGCTTAGAGATGTACACAAACGAAAAATAATGTTCATTTTGCAATAGAAATGGACGTCCAAAAATTTATTCTGTTGTTGAATCATTCGTTCGAACATCCGAATGTTCTCATTCACAGATAAACATTCTCACTGCCTTTTCTTCCACTGTAAAAGTCTACCTATTTTTGCCAGTAAAAAACTGTGAAAGTAGAAATATCTGATCAAATGTTCCTAACCGTGAGCCGAGAGCATTGCTTGCTTCGTTTGACGCTCTGGATATTTGGATGTCTATAGGCTTGCTTTGATATGAAAATGTGCAAACTTGGAAATTTGATCAAATGTGCAAATGCAAATTTGTTCACATTCCTATACCTGCTTATGTGGCTGTTAGTTTGGCGAGGAGGAGGAGAATTGTCTTTTATACCCTGCTTTTCTCACCCTTAAGAGGACTCAAAGCTGCTGACAAAATAGGAGAGGGGAAAATGAGTCTATGTGCTCAGTTGATTTCTGTATATCACCTATGATCATGGGATCATAGAGGCTTGGCTAAGGGTGAAAATAACCCTTGGAGAGGAGAGAGAAAACCAGTTAACTACCTTGTTTTAAATGCTGAACTGTCTTGAGTGTACAGACCCAATAAACGTTAA
This sequence comes from Aspidoscelis tigris stejnegeri, assembly GCA_023333525.1. NCBI lineage: Eukaryota > Metazoa > Chordata > Lepidosauria > Squamata > Teiidae > Aspidoscelis > Aspidoscelis tigris. The sequence goes on from JALMGA010000005.1 coordinate 9,811,048, forward strand.
TATTGGCTTGTGCTTTTCTTCACTCATTATGTCTAATGGCCACTCTTCTCATTGCCAACATAAAATGCTTCCTGATCTTGAACGAGATTCACTTCTGGAAAAGCCAAAATGTGGCTTCTCCCTTGGACCTCATTTTCCTGCATGGGGAGACTGTTCCGTGTTCGAATAAAACTCCAGTCCTCTTATAAATGAGGAGGGAAAATCAGTGTTTAGGCTCTATTGCTTTTATGAGTCACAGTTGTACTTCGAAGAATCAAGATGTCTCCTCTCTCTCTCTCTCTCTTTGCTTTCCTTTAAAGAAAGCACAATAATTTGTGCATATATAAAACTTGACTATTTTCGGATTAATAGAGCTGAAGATTTATTGTTTGGGGATAGTTCTCTGGTGAGTAATTAGCTGCCTGATATTTGTGTGCTTTGAGATGGCACGCAGAAGACGTCTGTTTGTTCCTTTTGTTTGTCAAAGTCGTGCGGCGGCCAGACTAAAGACCTGTGTAATCTGCAGAGAGGGAGGAAGGCAAAGAGAAGGAACTTTCTGTTTAGTATTTGTCTTGGAGACGTTGCTATGCAAACCATGTTTCTTTGACAGAAAGAGGTAAAAACCTCATTGATCTGGGCCCAGTTTCAAAATATCACTCGCTGTTTCCCTCTAATCTTCTGGATGCTGACAACCCCATGAAATAGATCCATATTAATAGCAAATTTATTACTCAAGATTCAAATGATAATAATAATAATAATAATAATAATAATAATAATAATAATAATAATAATAATAATAATAATAATAATAATAATAATAATAATAATAATAATAATAATAATAATAATAATAATGAAATACAGGGTGTCTCATCATAATGCCTCTCCAACTTAGTTCTTTTTGGCAAACCAAACCTGTTCTTGAGGCTAATGAAGGCTTTTACAGGCTGCATCCAGATGGGTTTTAAAACCCAGGGTTATCCCGGGAGTATGTTGAATTGCCTCATGTACCTGAGGCAATCCCAACATACCCCCCCCAGGATATTTGGGTGATAGCCCACAATGTTATTGCAGGGACTATCAACTCCCAACTCTGGTTTTGCAAAACATGCATGAGCACTTGTCTGGATGGTTGCTTATGCGATCCGCCATTTTGGAAATGGCCAACTGTGAGTGGGTGGCGCCAAAACAGATCTAAAATGGTGGTCGTGCATGCGTATGATGCAGCGATCACATACTTCTGCATAGTTAATACCGAGAAGTAGACGTCACAAAATCATAGGAGCCAAGTGTCCAGACCAAGTAAGTCTTTTCACTTGTCCTGCATGGTGCACATGGTTGTCCAGCCATCTGGGCAACTAGTGGTTATTCCCTGACATGACAGCACCCAGAGGAAGCTGAGCACCAAAGGTCTGGGTGAAGAGGTCTGTTGTAATCAGGTACTGTAAACTATATAATAGAGGTGCCTGATGAACTTCCATGGGGAGGCTGTTCCAAAGTCTGGAGGCCACCACAGAAAGGGCCCTAACTGGGGGGGAGTGTCTCAGGTGTCACATCTCCATATATGGCAACATGAAGCACCTAAAGGAGGGTGTGTTGCCTTCTGGAGGTGTCCGGAGGCAAGAATGCAATATGGTCCTTTCTGCCCAGGTACCTCATCCATAGCTTCTTCAGGCACCTGAATCACTGGACATGCAGACCAGGAAGTAACCAGGACTTTCAAGAGGGGACAAAGCTGTGATGGTTAAATCTTTGTTCCCTCTCCTGGATCTAGCATTCCCAAGGGGCGCTTTCACACTTCCTGTCTGCTGTCCTAGAAGATGGTTTGGAAGCTGCAGTTGAGCAGAATGCAGCTGCTAGGTTGCTGACTGGAACAGCTAGCCGGTTGCACTGGCTGCCAATTTGCTACCGAGCCCAATTCAAGGTGTTTAATTTATAAGGCCCTAAATGACTTGGGCCCCAAATATCTGAAGGAACGTCTACTCTCATATCAACCTGCCCATGCCTTTAGATCTGGAGGGGAGACCCTCCTAGTTGTACCACCATCCTCTGCAGCAAAAGGGGTGGGCACCCAGGAGAGGGCCTTCTCAGTTATAGCCCCTAGGCTATGGAATAGTCTCCCCCTTGAGGTGCGTCAATCACCTTCATTGTACACATTTCAGAAGGCGGTGAAGACGTACCTCTTTGCCCTGGCCTTCGTTTAAATGGGGATACACTTTCCCTTCCCACTTGCAGACACTGTTGTTTTAATATATACTGTTATTGTTTTAATATGTTGATTTTAAATGTGGTGTGTGAGGTTAATTTGTAAGTGAGATCATGCTCTTGGATCATGTTGCTGTGGGAATTGAACTTCTGTCAGATCAAAAGGAGGAACGGTCAAATTAAATTCTTCTTTCAAATTAGAAGCATTTTGGGAATTAAATGTCAATCCATGAGCTTGGACAAATTACTCCTTGGTACTTTCAAACACAGGTGTGGAAAATGCTGTTTTGAATATTCTACAAAGCATTTGAAATGTCCACACTCCATATACTTGAGGACCGAATTTCACTCTCTGGAATACCTGTGTTAGCTTTCCTTCTTGCCCAAGAAAGAATAATGTGCAGGAAAGGGGCAACCAGAATAATTAAGGGGCTGGAACGCCTCCTTTACGAAATGATACTTCAACATCTAGGCCTCTTCAGTCTGGAAAGATGGTATTTAAGAGGCGACCTGATTGAAGTATATAAAACTATGCACCGTATAGAAAAGGTGGACAGAGAAAATTTCTTTTCTCTATCACACAACACTAGACCAGGGGGTACTCTATGAAACTGATGGATAGGAGAGTTGGAACAGACAAAGGGAAGTATTTCTTCACCCAGAAGGTCATCGGTCTATGGGATTTCCTATCAGAAGAGGTGGAAATAGCAACCAGCCTAGATGGCTTTAAGGAAAGGCTAGACAAATTTATGGATGACAAATGTATCAGCCACCACTAGAGCAGATGCCCAAGTACATCTTTCAGGTTGGGGAGACAAGCAGGATGCTTCTAAGGCCGTTTGCTGGGATTCAAGAACAGGAGTAGGTTTGTCCTTGTCTCTGCTTGAGATTTCCGGGGGCCACTGTTGGGCCACTGCGTGCAACAGGATGCTGGATTAGATGGGCTGTAGCCTATCCAGCAGGGCTCCTCTTGTGTTCTTAATGAAACCTACTGGCTTGAGATATATGGCCAAAATGCATTGGCTGGTCTTGAACCAGCCCAGCCTACAGAAAATTTTGCACTGAACTTACAAATAATCAGAGAAGACCCTGTTCTCCTTCAAGGGTATGGTTTTAAAAAAGAAACAGCGAAACTTATATATTACATCCAACCAGGCTGGGGCCCTTCCTGGAATTCTGTGTAAACATGAGAGCCATGTTTCATAGCCAAGGAAGAAATCTGTCCTGCTATTGTTGCAGATGTTTTGCTAACATTAAGCATGACCTTTTTTGTTTCGTAAGCAAATCTGGCTCCGTGTTTTGGAAGTGGACAGGTTGGATGGTTGTTGCTTCCCTTGCGTCTCCCTAGAACTGCAGTGTGGTTTACCTGGGCACCTGGCCAACATTTTGAAACTCTGCAATACTGATAGTAAGATTTCTACTCTGACGGAAGATTAACGCTAATATTTACAAGCATGATTGAATATGTTTGGTATTTTTTTACAGGCGGGGGAGGGGTGTTGGAGAGGGTGGTTAAATAACTAGCTTATGAATAATGTTTGCTTCCAACTGGGACTTTTTAATGAACTGTAGCAGGAACTCAACTGGCTATTGAGCAAAGGGAATTTTAAACAACATAAAGCTGACACACACCAATCAATAGGCCACTTCCAGTCCTGCTTTTTAATGCATTAGTTATTCTACCAGAAGCAATAGGATATCATGAAGAAAAAGCTTCTTTCTCTCTGAATGTCTTTTATTTTATATTGTTTTTGTGAGGTGGCTAGAATCCAAAGGTCTGTTTGCTTGCACTGAAGAAGGAAAGGTGTCTGGCTATCCTCTGCTCCATTTCTTTCTCATTTTATGATTCCCCACTACCACTACCATTTTGCTATTTAGTTCTGGTCAAAGGCTTAGAAGTTTTCAGTATCTTTGGCTGTATTCACACTTATCTTAGCTCTTCCAGTACAGGATGGGTTGCCCTGGGGCGATTTCGCACTTCCCTTCGCGTTCACTGGACAGGAAAGAAGTATGATTAACCAGCGTTGACTAGAGCACGCACTTGTAGCACTGGTCAACTTTAGCCATCCCCCTGCGATTGAATACTTAACCGGATTTGACTGCAGGGCCTGTCTTCAGGGCACTGCCATTTTGGCTGTGGTACCCTCCACAAGCTTCAGCACCCTCGCCATGATGACACCTATGCTCTGCACATGCACCATCGTGCCTGTGGTCATTCGAGGTGCCAGGGCGCCTCAGACAACCCCGGAGCACCACAATAGGTGTGAATGGCTGCTGCCCGGAAGCTCCAGGTAAGCTTAGGGTTAAGGTTGGTTAAGGTGTGGAGTACAATTTCATGCTCCACACCTAATCAACAATTAGTGAACTAATGGGAAGTCAGGGCATGAGTGCAGATGCTCTCCCCAGACATTCACTGATAGTTGACTACCATATAGGCAGTAGTTTTGTGAAATTCAACAAGCTAGGTATTCATCTCATCAGAGGAGAAATGCACAGTCAGTGTGTGGTTGTTTAACAGAATCCTAACATGTGCTCCAACAAAATTACAGGACAGCAGTCTAGATACAGTAAGCATTAGTATTCTTTCCTGCAGCATTTCAGTCGAGTGTAAAATATGACAAAGGCAGTGGCTTTGACACAATAATAGACCTTGCTCACAATTTTCCCACCAAATGCTGATTAGTGTCCCTCATGCTAAGCAGAAGGAATCAGGGCCAGGAGGGAAGTTTAGATGGGAGGAGATGGCCAAGAGTAACTGGGATATGAACCAGTGTGCCTGGCCACTGTGTAAATCGCGCCCAGCCACGTGGATTTCATCTAAGGTCTGCACGAAATTTACAGAGGTATAAAATGGACTCTCGTGCAGATGAAGCTCATCCATGTTTGGGGAACTTTTAGGGTATGCACATTGAAGGGAGGATATTTGGCTCTTTCTGAAGCCCCACAACAAATGTGGGAGGGCTTCAGCTTCACACATGAACATCCCATCCCTTCTTTCTTGCCCCCCCCATTTCCCTCCCCCACTCACCTTTCACCGCTGCCACTGTGGCGGCCTCCACTGCCATCACAGATGCCTCTATGGCTCAACTAGGCCTTCTGGAGGTGTGCGTGTGGTTGGAGAGGCCACCCCCATCCGGGACTTGTGGATGCAATGGCAGCAGAGGCCATGGTAACAGATAACAGGGCACAGGCAGGGGCAGGGGCAGGGAGGGGACAAGAGTCCAGGGGGTTGTTGGCAGATCTGTCCCTCCTCAAAGTTTCTACAAAGTAGCCTTAGGAATTTGGGTTTGTTTGTTTTAAATAGCTTTGATTGACTTAGTCAGCAGGATTTTGCCTCCATGAGCTTTTATGAAAGCTGCACAACAGTCTCTGGCTGTTGTTTAAACTTAGCAAGATGTAATTGAAACAGCAGTCATGGCCAGGAGCAGCAAAACTACTTCGAAGAAACATCTCTGTTTTAGGAACCTGGAAGAAGCAAGCCTGAAAATATCCATAGTAATGTGCATTTGTCTTAATATTATGATATAGTTTGCAAATGGATCCCCCCCCAAAAAAAATAAAATAAAAAGACTGATAGCGCAGACTTTAGGACAGTGATAGCAAACCTTTTGAGCTCAGTGTCAAAATTTGCTAGAAAACCTAGCTTAACTCAGGTGCTGTGTCACATCTAGAAATATCCATAATTTTGTGATATTTGTAGCTCTAGTAAAAAAGTTATACTTTTGACATATGTATTTTATTAAAAGCAAAAACAAATAATTCTTTACATTTGCTAAATCTTCCATTGAAAGATGGTATTTCGTACACTTCAAGAACAAGCAAGCACTACATGACCAGGTGCCAGGGTGACCAGGTGTGTCACCTAAAAGGGCTTGGCGTGTCACCTGTGACACACATGTCAAAGGTTGGCCATCACCGCTTTAGGAAAATGTACATATCAGCAAGGGTATGTTAATGCATAGAGAGAGCAGTTGTTGTCATGAGGTCACGCCTAGACGTGTCATGCAAGATACATTGAGCAAAGTGGCTTTGAAGGCTGTTTGCAGGGAGGCAAGAGAAGGTAAAGGTTTTGCCTTTGTCTTCTTCAGTTGGTAGGCCACTATGTGAGATAGGATGCTGGGCTAGATGGGTTGTGGCTAGGAATGTGCACAGATTTTTAAAGATTTGAAAATTTGTATTAGTTCAAAGAGATCCCTTTCAAATGTAGTGGGATTCTAATCTGATATGAATGTTCAGTCCCATACGAATCCCACACAAAGCTTCATACGGATGTATCAAAACACTCAATTCGAATTTGAATGATAATTTTCAAATGTGCCAATGTTTGATTTGAATACAACTGTTCAAATTCAGCCGAATTCATACAAGTTTTGAATGTTATGAATATTTGTGCACATCCCTAGTTGTGGCCTGATCCAGCAGGGCTTCTTTTAGTTTCTTATGTCCCCTGAAGCCAGAATCAGGTGGCAAATCCTTTGTTCTAGCACATTGTCTAGCAGATCAAGGAAGGATTTGCTGCACAATCTGGGCTTGAAAGAAACCCTACAAATTTGTATCTGGGATTTCTCAGCATTTCTGGCCCCTACTAGACAATAGGGAGCACTTGCAAAAATGTTTATGTATCGGGCACTAATTGCAGAGTAGAACTGGAAAGCGTGAGGATAACTTTTCTTTTAAAACTGTACCTCTGAAAAATTCAGTCTAAGGAATGAGATGAACAGAATTTTAAAGTGGAATAGGGAGTAAATGTAAGAAGAACCAAAGACTTAAAAATTCATGCCTTCCTAGTGAGCCAGTTTGGTCTAGTGGTTAAGGAGCTGGACTCTTAGCTGCTAATGCCAGGTTTGATTCTGCCCTCCTCCATGAAGCCTGCTGGGCAACCTTGGGCTAGCCCGAGTTCTCTCCTGAGCTCTTACAGCCCCACCTATATCACAGGGTGTTCTGTTGTGGGGAGACGAACAGGTTTGTCAGCTGCTTTGAGTCCCCTTAAATGGGTGAGAAAAGTGGAGAAGAAAAGCCAACTTTTCTTCTTCTTCTTCTTCTTCTTCTTCTTCTTCTTCTTCCTCCTCCTCCTCCTCCTCCTCTTCCTCCTCCTGCTGCTGCTGCTGCTGCTGCTGCTGCTGCTGCTGCTAGATTGGAAGATGCTGTCAGCTGTGCTGGCATTGCTGCTCCAGAAAACTAAAGTTTGCAGTCACATGGAAGAGCCCTAAAACTTTGGCATATGGCATTTAGAATTCCTCCTGTGCACCATGCAGCGTGGCTGCTTACATATTTTGATTGTGAGCTTTCTGTTTCTGTGTGTGTGCGTGCGTACGCGCATGTGCGTGTGCATGCACCCATAAAAATCATTTTTATGGATTCCTTATTTCAGACAATCTGATACCAGGCTGTATCATCAGAATCACTTTTTATTACTCTTGTCTTAATCTCTGCAAGCTGTGATTTCTTTGTAATAGCGCCTTGAGCGTTCCGAAAGATCACTTTATCTCTCCAAATGTCAAAAATCTTTGTACCATGGAATTATATTTCCTGAAAATAATGTGCCAGACCCAACTGCGAAGGAGGAATGGAGAGCATGCATATGTTTCTCCGCGATCCGTCATTTAACCCAGGGGTACAGTTTTGCCTTCTCCCTTTCTATTCCGTTTTAAAAGAATGCTTTTAACATGTACCATTGGATTGCAATGTATTATGCACAGACTTAAACTTTTTTTAAACCCCCCCCCCCCCCCCCCCGTAAATTATAATAAGATTAGAAGTTTAATATGCTTCCAGCTGTGAGTTTTCTCTCAGCAGCATTCTGCTAGAAGGGCAATAATGCTTTGATGCTAAGGTCCACCTCTCTATTAGTGCAAGTTTTCAAGACTTCTGTTAATTCAATGAATTTGATGCACTGCAGCTTAAGAGTCCTGCTGGATGAACTAACCATTTACTCAGGTATTTCTTGTCCTGTTTATGGCTGTGTCCAGGCAGGATTAAAATTCTGCAGGGACTGTGTATTAGCTTTCAAGCTGCCTGACAGGTTTTACAATACTCCGCAGTACCTGCGCATTATAACACAATGATCTGCAGTTAAAAAAAAGCAATTACATTTATTTATTTATTTATTTATTTATTTATTTATTTATTTATTTGCTTGCTTGCTTGCTTGCTTGCTTGCTTGCTTGCTTGCTTGCTTGCTTGCTTGCTTGCTTGCTTGCTTGCTTGCTTGCTTGCTTACATTTTTATCCTGTCCTATACACAGAGGTCTCTGGGTGGGTCACAACATTTAAAATCAAACATTATTAAAACAACAACATTATTAAACAATATTAAACATTATTAAACATTTTAACTGTATCCTTCCCTCTCCCCATTTTATATAGCAAACTGATGTGTTTTAAAATGCAAGGTACGTAGTTAAAATGCAAGCTATGTAATCTCCTGGTGAAGCTGCCGAGCATTTCAAATTTTCCACAGCTTTGGGGGATTGAGGATACTCTGGGATGTTCCTGAATGCTTTGACATGGAGGCAGCCCAGCACTGTATGGACAAAGCCTCCTGGAGCATCTTAGGCCATGCCCCAGGGATTCTAACAGATTGGGGTCACATCCTGACAGCATGGGAACTCTTCTTGCTATTTCTTCTAAAACCTCCATGTGCGCACTTCTTATTATCCTTCATGTTCTACTGCAATGAAATCCTGAGAGGTATCACTCTAGTAAATGGATTTCTATCCACATGGAGAAATTCCGCTCAGATGAGAATCTGCTTGGTGAATACCTAAACACTGACTCCCGTTCTGAGAGGAAATTGAGTTTTCAGTCCATCCCTATACTACATGGGCATCAATGCCTGGTGTGGCCAGGTACAGCAGCAGCAGCAGCAGCAGCAGAAGAAGAAAAATAAGAAGAAAGTTGGTTTTTATACACTGCTTTTCTCACCCTGAAGGGATCTCAAAGCGCCTTACAATCCTTCTGTTCTTCTCCCCACAAAAGACAACCTGTGAGCTAGGTAGGGCTTTGAGAACTCAGAAAGAGAGCTGTGACTAGCCCAAGGTCATCCAGCTGGCTTTGCGTAGGAATGCAGAATCGAACTGGGAGACTCCCAGGTCTGTAGGAATGATGGAGAGAGTAAAAAGCTGGGAGTAGAAGAAGAAGAGTTGGCTTTTCTACCCCGCTTTTCTCACCCATTTAAGGGGACTCAAAGCGGTTGACAAAGCTTCCTATTCTCCCCACAACAGACACCTTGTGAGGTAGGTGGGGCTGTGAGAGATCAGAAGAGAGCTGTGACTAGCCCAAGGTCACCCAGCTGGCTTCATGGGGGAGGGCGGAATCAAACCCGGTATTCCCAGATAAGAGTCCGGCTTCCTAGCCACTAGACCAAACTGGCTAGAAAGCTTTGTCAGCCGCTTTGAGTCCCCTTAAATGGGTGAGAAAAGAGGGGTAGAAAAGCCAAATCTTCTTCTTCATCTTCTTGTAACAGTGTGCACATCAGGGCCAAATTCACACGTTCTGTCCCATCTGGGGGACAGGAAAGGTGAACTTGCTCACATGTGTACTAGCATTCACACTAGTGAATGCTAGTATGCACATTCCCTTCCCCCATGCATCCACAGACTTACCTGAAGTGCAGACACATGTCCAGGCAACGCCATCCTGAGTCCCAGTATCAGGGCCAGTGTGCGTGCACTGGTGCCATCACCGGGACAATGATGGTGCGATGTGCAAGGGCGCTCATGTTCCATGTCAACTGATGTGCCAGTGTGCTAGTACAGCACATCAGCTGACTTGTGCCGATGGCCTTGGCAGAGATATGAAAGGTTGAGACACTTGTTGAACACTTAATCATGCTCCACACATAGGGCGATTTTGCACTGATGTGCGCACGATGAACAAACATTGACCTTCATTCAATTGCGGGGCTGGTCCTCTTCAGGGCGTCACTATTATGGAAAGGTACCCTGCGTGACTGCACATACATCACTGCCATGGCCATGACAACACTGACGCTATTCGCAGTCTCGTTATTTATTTATTTTTAAAGTCTCCAGTGCGCATAGTATGTTTCCTTTATCATTGGACGCCAACATTTCTTTATTTATCTGTTTATTTTAAAGTTTTTGAGAGGAGGTGGCTTTTCTTCACTTCTCTGACTTCTGTCTTTGGCTCTATAAAAGGTGAAATTATCATCATTATTACAGTGGGAACAGCAGCTGGCACATCAGTCACAATTTGCTAAGGTCAAGTTGCCTTTTAAGGGAGGGAGGGAGGGAGGGAGGAGGAGGAGGAGGAGGAGGAGGAGGAAGAGGAAGGCCAGTGCCAAATGGAACTGGGGGGATAGGTTCACTCTTTATGTAAAGGGACAAAAGATCCTTTTGCTGCCTGTGTGTTCCATGTTCCTTTAATTATTTAATGTGTTTACTATATTCTGCCGAAGGACGGGCAGGAGGTGGGAATGATAATCCCACTTGATCTGCATCCAACGTTTGAAGCCTTTTTCTTGGAAGAATCCACAGCTGACTAGGTACATTAATGAGCAGGCAGACCACAAGAGGAGCCCCAAACTTGATTAGGCGAAGATAATCCGGCTTCTCGTATGTGACTGGGGTCTCTTGGGCCTGCCTGCCTTCTCCTCTCATCATCCTGAGCAACTCTGACAGTGTGTGCAAGAAGCAGTGCACTGAAAAACGAAGGAGCAAAGGGAATGTTTAGAAGATTTATGGGCTTTCTTCTTAAAGCCCTATCGATGACCCATTTCCCTTAGGAGGTGCTTTTGGTTTTAGCAGATGGGACACCGTGTCGCACCAGTTGTCAGGGCCAGATGAAGGTCTTGATGAGTCTAAAAGTATCATCCAGAGGGTGCAGACCCACAGAAGTATTAACTCACAGGCTTCATGTTTATGTTAAAGTTCTGTAGGCAGCAGCCACATTGGAACTTTAAGGAGCATGGAGATCATTGCTGAGGATGGCATGGATTTGCTGGACCAGGCTATGGCTCACCTACTCCTGCATCTTTTCTCATACATCATTCACCAGTTGTTTCTGGTCATCTCAACTAGGAGACAAAGGCAAAGCCTTCACCTGTTCTCAACTCCCTGCAGATGACTTTTAGGATCATCCTGCCTGTCTCTTCTACCTGGAGTCAGTACCTGGGGAATCCATTCTAGTAGCCATTGATACACCTGCCCTCCGTGAATTTGTCTGATTTTTTCTTAAAGCTATCCAGGTTGGTCAGTGTCACCACCTCTTCCGGTAGTAAATTCCATGGTCCAATGACCCTCTGGGTGAAAAAATGCTTACCCTAGTCGATCCTAACTCTCCTGTCCATTAGAATCACAGAAATCACAATCACAGAACCAGAAATCTCTGGTTCTGGTCTTGCATGACAGAGAAAATAATTCAGTGTTGAGGTTCATGCCTCTGATCCATATGCTAGGACAGGCACGATTAGTCGTGTGAACGAATGATTATTTTTGCATTCAAATTTGCATTTGAATGTTGCGTTCGAATGTTTAAAATCTGAATGCTACAAAAACCTATCTGAATCCAATGCATTTAAATCTATTAGTTCAAATGTTAGATACAAATTTGAAGATACGAATTTCGACAACATTCGTATGTGTTATACTCATCTGTATGAATTTCGTATGTATCCTGTTTTATTCAGTATGCATCCTGTTTTCGTTCCGTATTATAAGTGCAAATGCATACAGGTAAGTATGATATTCATACATATGTGTACATTTGAATGATTGAAATCATTCGTACCAATGTTTTGGAACTTTTAAAATTCATTCAAAGGTCTAAATTCAAATGTGAAGACATTCTATTCAAGTTTGAATGTCCACATTCAAACGATTTTGATTGGGTTTTGAATGTTTAAAATATCTGTGCACATCCCTAGGCAGGATACATTGAATACCATCATGTCTCAAACCTTAAGTGCGCTTTAGGATATTGCAGATTGAATGGGGCTTGTCTTCCTAACCCCCCAAAGAACCACTGATGGTAGTTTAGGATTGAGGAAGGCAGTTGGTTCCTGTCCCATTCATCAGGTCATGTGCATTTAGCATATAATTCCAAGGATAATGATGGGCTTTCTAATAAAAAAACAAACATTTTTATGGGTCTAACACAGAACTGTTCCCAAAGATGCTGCTCACACTTTTATCATCTTATTCACCCCATAGCCTTGAGGTGTGTAGGCCCATCAGATAAGTGAGGATTGCAATTTCCTGTCCCACATTGTGCATATCTGTGCAGATTAAATCCCTTTTGAGCAAATTTCATTTCCTTCCTTCTGTAGAAAATTGCCCTTTTAAACAAGCGCATTGTGGATAAAAGCTTTTTTTTTATATATACAATTGCTCCCCCTCCTTACATTTTTATTCCTCTGAAAACAGTAATGACGTGACAAGTTTTCTTTTTCTGTCTTTAAAGGTTTTATTTTTCCCCTTTTCCACTTTGGGGTTTAGGGCAGATTGAAAGTAAATCTGTTTGTATGCCTGATGCTTCTACTCCAATTTATTATCTGTGATCCATTTGTAAAAAAGGATCGTTCAATGTGCAGTTTTATCGTATAGTACCCAGTTGCTGATGGTTTCTCAATGAACAGGGACCAGCTTCGCTTTACTTAATTTTTGTTTTTAACTAAAGATTTTCTAGTTAATTTTGGCAGAGAGCATGGGTCAATTTGAGATTATTTCCATGATAAGCCATAGCTGAGTCTGCTATAAGTAGCTGATCTGAGGAATCTGCTAGTAGAATGAAATCAGTCAAGCTATGGAGGTGAACTTTCATTGGTCAGCATTTTTCCCAACATCTTGTTATTCTTGGGTACTACCAAGTTGTGGCTGGCTCCTGGCTGACTGCATTTTCCCCAACATCTTGTTATTCTTGGGTACTACCAAGTTGTGGCTGGCTCCTGGCTGACTGCATGGGGACTCCTATGGGCACCTCTGTGCAGTTTTCTTTGCAGAGATACAGAAATCATTTGTCAGCTTATGGGTGTTTTTCCAATGCAGCCCTTAGCTCTGGATCTAAGAAGATCCAGATCTAAGGAATAGGTACATTTCTTAATCCGGATCTGGTAGATCTGGACTAAGGGAAGCACCCAATGTGTTTCCACAGGAGGTGTAGCTGCTAACACGTCTGCTGTGGAAACAGCTTTGCACCCATCTGGGGAATCCAGATCGGCCCACAAGGGGTCGGTCCATTACCCCAGGTGTTTTGTGGGGCAGGGGGGTGCAGTCTTCAAAGCAACTTCGAAGCGATTTTGAAGTGACTTCGAAGTCACTTTGAAGCTGACATTGAAGTCACTTCGAAGTGAATGTGAAGTCAACTTTGAAGTGACTTCGAAGCCAATGTTGGGGGGGGGTCCCAAAGGTGCATCCCCTCCCCCCTAGCCTCCTTTGGACCCCATTGCCTGTTTCCAGCGGAAACAGGCTCCCTTTAATCTGTATTTTCTAGGAGAAGACCCCATTGTAGACCCCTTTAATGGGGTCTACAGAAAATCCGGATTAAAGCCCAAAATGTACCCATTAGATCCAGATTTCCCCAATGGCAGTGGAAACAATCAGGTCCCAAATGGGTGCTATTATGTTTGTAAGGAATTTGCACATCTTTCCCCAAATTAAGGCTTTCTGTAAGAATATTTTGAAGAGAATTGCACTACAAAATTCAGAAAACTCTGCATTTATGAGGATATTGAATTTGAAACACATTTTAGACTGTGTCATGCCTCCAGAGCATCATGATGCTCTTGAGACATATATTTAGTTAAAGATATTATAGGCTTTTCTATGTATTAGTTCAAGAGGGGAAATAGAGATCTATAGCTTTAAGAAAGAAAAGGATTGTGGGAAATTCTAGGGTCTTATATTGCCTCTCCAGCTAGTTTCAGGTTTGTGTGTAGTGAGTTTGCAGCCAAGTCAGATCTGGAGAGAGTATTTTACTTTGACAAATATAAAGTCCACAGAAGAAAGATAAAGTCCATAGAAGAAGAAAGATAAAACCCACAAAGAAGAGAGAGCAAGGTATTTAACCAAGACTATTGAGAGAAAAGAGATGATTTCATGTTATTTGTCTTTGTAACCAGTAAAGCCTTTAAAAATCTAAGAAGTTTGTGGACAAGTCTTTTGTTCAGGCTGTGTTCCTAGAGCCAGAGGTTTCACTACATGCAAAGTTCATAGCATTGCTCGGGGGACAAAACAGACTGTATCCCAACAGCCTCTGAAACCCAGGAATTTCCTGGCACCATATTGGAATTCCCAACCTCATAATTTTGATTTAGAAGTCTGTGTAGTGTGATTTCACAATAAGTGATGGAATAGGTATATAAATTCCAACCTGATATACCCAAAGAAAGCTATAATGTAGGGTATTGCTCTCTCGCTAGCAGTACCTTCTATCTAGATGGTGATGTTTTATCTGGACAGTTCAACTGCTGTCAGTTTCCCAGATATGCGTATGACTACCTCCATGCATGCATGGTCAGCAGTTTCGGCCTCCGGCCTGCACGCATGTGCACTGGATGGAATGAGAAGTGCTCCAACTGCTGCTCCATCCAGAAAGCTAAGTGCATTGCAGATGTGTGTGAATATTCAGAACATTTGTTATTCGGACATATTCAGACATTCAAATATGAATCAAATGATACGACATTCATACACTGGCATTCATACGAATACGAATGTTTCAGAACATTCGTATGAAGTTTCAGAACATTTGTGAAACAGGGAGGTGGGAAAGCGGCTGCGCCAGTCGCTTCTGCAATGGGTCCACCGTGAATCCGACATGGATTCAGGGTGGATTTGATGGTTTCAGAGTGGATATATAACAGGATTTGTATCGGATACATATATGTTGGTATTGGATATCTGTACAAACTTGTACAAATACATTCATATCCAGTAGAATCCCACCACATTCAAAGGGGATTTATTCAAATGAATATGAATTTTCTTACATTAAATTTGTTACGAACTGAATGCAACCCCCCCCCCCCAATCCATGCATGTCCTTAAAGTGCATCCAAAAAGCATGGTTTTCCAGCAACAGTGCTTCTTAGGGTTAAAAAAGTGGGGCTACAGTGGGGTTGCTTACAATACATGAGGCGGCCCCAACATAGCAGCGCCAGAATGGCACTATTTTCATCCCATCTGGATGCACCCTTTGTCAGCCAGCTAAATCCTAAGCTACTTTACAAGGCATCTGTGTTTGCTCTTAGACTGTATTTCCTTTTCCAACTTTTGCCCCGCAAATACTTCCTGTCTGCCATATTTAAGGTAAGAACAGTTAATGCTTATTCGGGTCTCTGTGAGTAATGAAGAGGAAAAGGCACAAGTTGTGCCAAATGACAAGTCAGGCGGTTTGTGTCGGTGTAGGGCTTGTTATTAAGCAGACAGGCAGGAAGTTTGATGGGGAATTTGAGGAGCTGTGACAAAATCAACCGTCGTAGCTTAATTCTCCTTGTGGTTCTGCGGTAATCTAATTTCTCCCACTCCTGTGCTTGGCAAGGATAGTGGCTCTTAGTAGAACACCATCAGCCTTTATGCTTGCTAAATGGGAAACCAAAAGGCTGCACTAAAGATAACAGCATTTTTTCCCTTCTCCCCCTAATAGTCTCCTTTGGAGATCAGATGTGAAGCACCTGCTTTTTAGGCTGTGTGTGATGCTGTTGGACTGGTGTAATTTTCTGTCCCAGTACTACAGTGTCGGTAACTACCAGATCAGGTACACTTTATTAATAGGCTTTGCAATAAGTCAGTGTTGTTGAATATTCAGGACACATTGGCAGGGTCTCCATCAGGACTAAGGGTGATCTAGACCAAAACAGAAATTGGACCTAAAAACTCAAGGAGATAAACAGCTTTTAAAAAAAAGATGAACATGATCAAATTAGCTGATGAACATGATATCCACCAGCACCCACATTTCTGCAACTTTTTCAGTTAGGTCATAAGAAATGCCCTGCTGGATCAGCTTACGCCCTGTCTAGTCTAGCAATCCATTCTCACCATGTTTCACCAGCAGGACAGGAGCACCCAGACTTATTCTGCTTGTAGTCCCCCAGCAGCTAGTCTTGGAGATTTGCCATCTCCTGCTTTCAGATTTAATAGCCATTGATCCTCCTAACTTCACTGAATATGAGAATAAGAACATAAGAGAAGCCCTGCTGGATTAGGCCACAGCCCATCTAGTCCAGCATCCTGTCGCACACAGTGGCCCACCAAATGCTCATGGGCATCTCAAACAGAGACAAGGACAAACCTTTGCCTACTCTCGAATCCCAGCAAATGGCCTCAGAAACGCCCTGCTTCCCCCACCCCCCAGCCTGAAAAATGCACCTAGGCATTCATTTTAATAGCTATTGATACATCTGTCATCCATAAATTTGTCTAACCCGACCTTAAAGCCATCTAGACTGGTAGCTGTCACCACCTCTTCCGGCAGCACGTCCCATAAGCTGATGACCCTCTGGGTGAAGAAATACTTCCCCTTGTCGGATCCGACTCTCCAACCCATCAGTTTCATAGATTCCCCCTGGTTCTAGTGTTGTGCGATAGAGAAAAGAAATGTTCTCTACCCACCTTTTCTATAACATGCATAATTTTATATACTTCAATCAAGAATGGTAGAAGTGATCTCACTGGGTTGGACCAGTGGCCCATCTAGTCCAGCAATCACCTGGATAGAAGGAATACCACATCCTACTGCTGTTAGATCTAATAGCCACTGATAGCCCTGATTTCCTTGAATATAAAAATGATAAGAATGTCTCACTAGGTTGGACTTGGGGCCCATCTAGTCCAGCAATCACCTGGATAGAAGGTGTACCATCTCCTACTGTTCCCAGGACTAAATAGTCACTCATAACCATGAATTGCCCCAACACTTTGTTGACACTTGTAGGCAACACTATGGCTGAATTCACACTTAGGCCTCTGGAATGCAATTAGGACAGCTCTGGTACAGAGCTGTTTTAATTGCATACCAGAGGCCTAAGTATGAATTCAGCCTGTGTCTCATGGTAGCAAATTCCAAAAATTTTTACTGGGTGTCGTGTTTGCTTCCAAAAGAAAGTTTAGTTGTGTTTCCTTCAAAAAAATAAGCAAGCCTGGCAAAGGATAGAACACAAATGAAGAGATGTTTCCTGTAGAACTTTTAAAATGGGAATAAATGGGATGAACTGAAGAAGAAAAGAAAGAGAGGCCCATTCTGCACTTATTTGTTAATCTGGATCAAGGAGCTGCTAAGGACGCAGTGGGCCTTTCTGCACTTGGCCTTATTCCGGAATGTATCTCAGGATAGAGGTCTGTTGTCCACATGATAATGCAAACAATGGCAGGCCTCATCTGGGGTCTGCCATAAGTCTGACCTAGCATGTGGATAGCAGGCCCCTGTTTTGAGCTATGTTCCAGAATAAGGCCAAGTGTATAAAGACCCATTGTCTGCGTAGAGTTGATCCAGATTAAAACTGTGCTAAGGGCTTAAACATTTGCTGGTCTCAAGTCCACTGAGTGCAGATGTCTCTGGCTGTGGTCGATCCAGACCCACCTAGTACAGATCTAGCTAATACAGATTTAACTAATAAGGATTAAGCCATGTAAGTACAGAAAAGGCCAGAGAAACCACAAAAAGACAATACTGATATATTCATCCATCTTTAATTTTGGGTCATTGCGCATGCTTTTGCCCCTTTTTGCCACAATGTGGAATTCTTTGGTGTAAGATGGTTCTTGAGTGGCAGCTGCTCTGGAAAAGGGAAAAGGCACTCAGTTGCTGAATATGCCCCTCGGATTTCGAACTGCAGCTTTTTGTTTGTATTTTTTGCTCTTAATTGTTTCATTTGTGTGTGTTGATTCAAGATGTTGAGAATGCATGGGGGAGCTAAATTGGATTTGCTTGTTGTGTTTCATGCACGCAGCTCTTGCTGTGAACTGGAGAGCAAGTTTCATTGGCATTCTAGGAAGAGAGGAAAATGAATGCCTGCTAGTGACTAACTTTAACACCTGTAAACTCACCTGGATGTTTGCCAAATACTGTGTAGTCTAGTAGATAAAGCAGTCTTGCTTCAAAGATACTAAATTCCAGTCTAGCTGGAGTGTGTATATGTGTGCCTTCTTTTTTATCTACCATGTCCAATCCATTATTCTGTTTTTCAACACAAGGTATCTCTTCTCAGTCCCAGTAAGATGAAATTTCACCCCCAACACAGAAGGGCATTGCTTGGTCTGTATGATAAAATGATGTATTTATTTGGGAAAAATTGCTGAATTTCAGATCAGATGCACTTAAGCAGCACTATGTGCTAGAAAACAAATGGATATTGTTTTTAAAAATATTTTTTATTTATTGTCTAAGATTTGCACTTTTCAAATTTATGACCTATTTAAAAGGTACTTGTTCCAAATAAGCATCATCTTGGGCTTTACATAGTTTGATATGTCAGGGAAGGAAGGAAGGAAGGAAGGAAGGAAGGAAGGAAGGAAGGAAGGAAGGAAGGAAGGAAGGAAGGAAGGAAGGAAGGAAGGAAGGAAGGAAGGAAGGAATCGTAGTCAACCCCCTTTCCTATATTAGAACCAAAATACTTTCTAGTAATGGAAAAAAATTCAATGTTGGATCTGTTTTAGGAATTTTGTCCATTTCTACAAAAATAACATGCATGGATGTTTGTTTGTTTATTCAAGTATTTATATCCAGTCCCTCACCTGAAGGTCCCAGAGAAGGTCACAACATTTAGGGTTGTTAAAAACAACAACAGGATAAAACATACTTAAAATATAACCCTGCCAGGACAGCACAATGTTCAGAGGAAGGTAAACAAAGGTCTGGGTGAAGAGGTACTTTTTTAGCCATGCAATGCAAGCATATAATGTTGATACCCAGAATGCCGCCACTGGGAGGCTGTTCCAGAATCAGGGAGCTGTTACAGAGAAGACCCTCTTGTATTCCACCATGCCTCTCACCTCTTAGGGAACTACAAGAAGGGCTTTCCTTCCTGATCTTAACACCAGGGCAGGCTTGCATGGGAGAAGGTGCTCCTTCAGATATTAGAGGCCCACACCATCTAAGGATTTATATGTTAACCTCAAGCTCAAGTACCAAATGGACAACAGTGCAGATCTTTCAAGATGGGTGTGATGTGCAACCAGCCAGAGGTTCAACTGCTGCATTGTGCACCAGTTGCAGCTGTCCATATCAGGGAAAGGTCGAAGCTGGAAGTTGGAGATAGAGACAGAGACAAGGACTGCTGGCTAATGCTGCCACATGAACAACAACAACAACAACAACAACAACAATAATAATAATAATAATAATGATAATAATAATGATAATAATAATGATAATAATAATATTTATTTGTATACCGCCCTGTGGCGAACCAATCCGGGCGGTTAACAACAATAAATATATAAAAAAAATCATATAAGAATAAAACATTGAGGTCCCTCCCCCCCTTAAAAAGTATTAAACAATATAACAAGTTAAAATACAGTATCAAAAATATAAAACATAATTAAACGGGCTAACAGCCCAAGTGTCCCTCCGGAGCTCCTCAACCAACACTTACGATGGGGCCACGGGGGGAATGAGGGGGTCAGAAAGCCCGAGCCGGGATGGTTGAACTGGAGAAAATTAATCTGGAAAGGCCTGCCGGAAGAGAACCGTCTTGACAGCTTTTTTAAAGCTGTCTAGTGATGTCAACTGACGGATCTCATCCGGCAGGTCGTTCCAGAGTTTGGGGGTGACAGCAGAGAATGCCCTCTGGGAGGTTGCCGCAAGCCTGGATTTTAAAGGCTGCAGTAAGTTCCTCCCAGAGGAGCGGAGAGCGCGGGGAGGATTGTACCGGAAGAGGCGGTCCCTGAGATAGCTTGCACCCAAGCCATTTAGGGCTTTAAAGGTAATAACCAACACCTTGTACCGGGACCGGAAGCTAATAGGCAGCCAGTGTAAGGACCTCAGAACCGGAGTAATGTGGTCCCTCCTAGATGTACCGGAAACAAACCTGGCTGCCATGTTTTGAACCAGCTGAAGCTTCCGAACCAAGTACAGGGGTAGCCCCAAGTAGAGTGCGTTACAGAAGTCCAAGCGTGAGGTTACCAGTGCGTGCACAAAAGTTTCGAGGTCCTTTATTTCCAGGAAAGGGCGCAGTTGGCGTATCAGCCGAAGCTGATAGCAGGTGCTCCTGACCGTCGCATTTACCTGATTTATCATCAGGAGCAACGAGTCAAGGAGTACCCCCAGACTGCGAACGCAGTCACTGGAGGAGAGCGTGACCCCATCCAGGACTGGAAGTTGCAACCCAATTCTTGGTTTCGGGGCCGCTACCGTGAGCACCTCCATCTTGTCTGGATTCAGTTTCAATCTGTTTTTCCTCATCCAGCTCACTACCGCTTGAAGACATTCATTGAGCGAAGAGATGCCATTGGAATTCGAGGCCGACGAGCGAGACATGGAGAAATAGATTTGGGTGTCATCAGCGTACTGATAACACCTAGCACCATAACTCCGTATTATCTCACCCAGCGGCTTCATATAGATGTTGAATAACATCGGGGACAGAATAGCCCCCTGAGGAACCGCACAAGTGAGGTTCCTCTTACTGGAGCTATAGTCCCCGAGCAGCACCCTCTGTGACCGACCCGAAAGGAAGGACCGGAGCCACTGCAAAGCAGTGCCCCCGATACCTAACCCCCTCAGGTGGTCCAAGAGGATGCCGTGATCTATAGTATCGAAAGCCGCTGAGAGGTCTAAAAGCACCAACAGGGTCAAACTACCCCTGTCGATGCTCATGCGCAGATCGTCGGTCAAGGCAACCATGGCAGTCTCAACCCCAAAGCCTGTCCTAAAGCCGGTTTGAAATGAGTCTAGATAATCCCAAGAGACAGCACTGAAACCAGAAGCACCTTTCTGCTCCATCTAGATGCACACTAGTGTGGAATAGTAGAAGACCTGCCCTTCCTAATGTGCCCCACCTACAAAAGATAGAGCATACACTGTGCTAGGATGCCCAAAATGGTGTCTAGGTCTGGTTACTAGTAGACACCTTTATCAAGGCATGCCTCCATGAGATAGTGTACCATGAGGGATCCATTTTGGCAGCACAACAAGGCACTCCACTGAAATATGTCCCGTGGGAGCTCCAAAGGCCAGAACTTTTATTCCTGCCCTTAAGAGCATTTGGAAGAAGCACCCCACAGTAGCCTCGATCCACACCTGGAACAATCATAGTCCACTTGGGATGGATTGCTTATTCTGGAGCGGCCTGGGCCGCCTTCTATCGGAATAACAAAGCGCAATCACGCCCTAGTATTCTGTGAACATCTGACGAGACTTGGCTGTGTTTTCAGAGAATTTCAACTGATCAGAAAGAAAAGATACATTATCCTATATCTCAGTTAGTTGGGGATTTCAGGAAAGTGCCCAGGAGGTCTACATTCGCTGAGACAGTGGCCAGTGTATATATTTTATTGTACTGTGGTTGCCTTAGTCCACCTTTTCCTCTCTTCAGAAACCTGAAGAGCTGGCTGATCTCCACCTGCCCTGAAGTGCCGCAACCTTGGTTATTGCCCTGTAAATAATTGAATAACCTCTTCCAGGCAACATGGCTGAGATACCAATTTAATTTACTCACTGGCCAAAGCTTAAAGGTGGCGAGGCTGGCACTCTCTGCTCTCTGGGGTTGGGAGTCTGGGCAGCTGGATGAAAATGTTTTCTGAAGCTGGGAGCGAAGTCTGAAGAAGAGAATATGTGCATACTGTGCGGTCTGTTGCTTGTTTTATAAAAATTGTTCCCCTCCAGCTCTTAAGCAGTAGGAAGCAATATATTTTCCCCAGATTTCTGTAGAAACAGGACAGCTGGCCTAATGAATCAGATCCAGTATCAAAAAAGATTCTACGTGTACACACGCTCAACAGACAACGGAAGGGCCTCTTTTGTTCTTATGTTCCAGTTGCCTTTATTTATTACAGATAAACTCAGTTCCTTGATGCAGTTGAAAGTTTCTGGTCCATTTGTCTTTCCATTTTAACTGCCATTTTGCCTAAAGATGTCTGTCCCCTAGCCCATATTTCAGCAGCCATTTTTCTGTTGCTAGGTTGACCCCCCCCCCCAAAGTATTTTAAAAAAAGCAGGAACACAAATTTCACGTCACTCAAAACAAAGCATGAAAACAGGAAAAGAAAACAAGAGAAACAGAGTGGTTTTGCTTTAATGGGGGACTTCAAGCCTAGAAAGATGAAGGTCTTTGCCTTTCTATAAAATGGTGTAAGGTGATGAATGTTAGGAGGCCAAGAGAGAGCCAAAGCCAGGGAGAATTTCGAGATGTGGGGCCGTAAGGAAGAGGAAGGGCAGAGGCATCTTCTGCCATCTCCAATTAGGGCAGTAGCATTAAATATATATATATATATATTTTTCTGCCTGTCCCAAGGAGGAAATATGGAGCTGTTTAGGTCAAGTGCTTATTTAGTTGATGTGGCATATATATGTATATTTGCCATATACATATATATTTGCCATATACATATATATGTGGCATATATATGTATATTTGAACTTTTTAGTGACCTGACTAATCAAAGTCAATCAGTGTCCCTTTGATGACTCATTAGAACTGAAGGGTTTTTCCACACTTACTGATAGTCTGCTATAGCATGGCGTATGATTCACTTTGGGCCCCTATCTTCCACATACTCAGCCTCACTTCCCTGAGTATCCACATTGGGATGAAGCCAAAATTACATACTTATTCTAGGATGCTGGTAGACATGGGAGTTTTTTTTAAGCTCTATCAGCTTTCCAGGGGTGAAGAGACTGGTCAAGGGAGGCCTGCAGAAGGTTGCATGCCTTCCTGTCCCATTTCAGCATATCGGCTGCACACCAGATCGATCCACTGAAATGCATCCCCAGGGACAGAACGGAGAAACACGTTTAGCAGGGGGACCCATTTCAGCAGCATGCCAAATTATACTGCCAAGATGGGTCCCTCTGCGGGCTCTGAGGAGAAGTTTGCAGCATCATGAGGTGGCAAGAGTCTTGTCCCGCAATAAGCCATCCAAGAGCAGATGGCCTTGTTTTACGACAGCTGGACTACTCAGCGCAGAACCTGTTCCAGTCAGAGCAGTTCCAACTGAAACTCTCTGACTCCAGCCCCCTCAAGTGCAGAAATGGCCCATATCTCTGTTCATCTGAGACCAAAGAAGGGTAGCCCTTCGGAGTTCTTCCATGCATGCAGAATCAGATAGCGAGTAATGACATTTGCAGTTGTTCCTCTGTATTTATGAGAGTTGAGTTCTTGTAAAATTATGTGACTATGGATAGGTAGAGAGCCAGGAAATTATAATGGGTTGGGTAATCCCTGTGCCCCTCTCAAATAACCTGAGATCATAGTTATCAAGATGACTGAAGAACTGAATGTACTGAAGAACTGAACCAAATTGGCTTTGTTTTTAATGGTTCATTGTCAGAACACAGTTTGGCTAACATTTACTCCCTTTTCTCTGAAGCTAGCTGACTTCAAGTCATGAGGTTTTAAGCCAATTTGTTCCAATGGCAGTGTAATTTAGAGTGATGTGTAGAAGTAAACATGTGAACACAAACATATACAAATGCAGGAAAACAAAGCAACCTTAAATGTTTATTCACAATGACATATACTCATTTTTAAAAAGAAAAGCACACAGTTTTTGTGTAGTCTTGACAAAACATTGTCCTTAAATGATGTCAAAGAACGACAAATGTAGCTGCCATTTTATGCGGGAAATATCCATTCTAGTTCCCAGACACATTTCAACTATCACATAAGAACATAAGAGGAGCCCTGCTGGATTAGGTCACAGGCCATGCAGTCCCGCTGTCAGGCAGGGCTAGCTGCCTGCCATAATATTTGAATGTAAGATCTCTGCCACCTATGTGACTCTGTATATATGTATATAGTAGCTACCTGTTGTTTTAGAAGTGACAGTTGACTCCCCCCTCCCTGC
This sequence comes from Aspidoscelis tigris stejnegeri, assembly GCA_023333525.1. Lineage (NCBI taxonomy): Eukaryota > Metazoa > Chordata > Lepidosauria > Squamata > Teiidae > Aspidoscelis > Aspidoscelis tigris. The sequence continues at coordinate 9,835,202 of JALMGA010000005.1, forward strand.
TGGGGTCGAGTGATACATTTTGGCTCCAAGTTTGAAATGGTTTTGAAAAATGGTTATTGTTCATTGGTTGAAGGCCAAACCCCACCCAAGTTGCTCCCAACAAGAAATGTCCTAATGCTGAGCTGAAATAAATCACCGTTCATCTTTTTAAAGAAAGAGTCTTGTGGTCTCTCTTTGCCAGCCTGACACCAGCACCGCATCTTACACAGGGGCCCACCGATTCCTCTTGGGCATTCTCAAGCAGAAGATGAAAGCAAACCACATGCTCTCAAATTCCCACAAATGGCCTTTAGGCCATGTCCCCATGCAACTTTGGTATCGTACCAAGTGTGGGATTGGCAAGGTTCGTCCCCATGTGTTTTGGATTTGGTCCGTGAAAAGCGTACCAAATCCCCCCAACCTGTGCCAGAAGGGTGCCAAATTTGATACCTGAAAAAAGAAGTCCCGGCACAGTTTGGGGGACCGGCACACATTGGTCAGTGAACCGGGAATGCACACGGGGATGGATGGTGCCGACTGCATGATCTTGGCAGACGGGAAAGAGATTTGAGTTTTAAAGAGAAGCCTTTCTCCTGTCAGCTGAGATTGTGAACAGGGGTTGCAGAGGCTTGAGATTTCTTACTTTTCCAGGGGGGCAATAAGGTTGCCTAAAAAGGGATATTGCTGGAAATCTGGTGACCTGTGTAGGATTTTCCATCAGTAGTTTTGTCTTTTTGTGTGCGTGGAAGAAGTGGGGCTATGGTGGGTTGCCTCTAGGGAAGTGCACAAATGGTCTTTTTGCCTTTGAATTCGAGTCAGATTGAATGTCAACATTTGATTCGATTCAAATGTTTTAGATTCATATTTAAAGATAACGAATGTCGACAACATTCATGTGTGTTATATGTATCTGTACGCATTTCGTATGCATCCCATTTTATGCCATATGCATCCTGTTTTCATCCCGTATTATATGCACAAATGCATACAGATACGTACAAGTGACTGTTTTGGAACATCCAAAATCCATTCAGATGTCTAAATTCAAATGTGAAGACGTTCAATTCGAGTTTGAATGTCCACATTTGTCGGATTTGAATCAGCTTTTTGAATTTTTGAATATTCATGCGCAGTTGCCCCAGATACGTGTGGCAATCCCACCATAGCAGCACCATAATGGTTGCTATATTCCCCCTGTCTGGATGCAGCCTAAGTCTTTCAGTCCTGATTCCACTCTTTAAATAATTCAGTTCAAAGCAGTGACTGCTTCAGACTGGAATAGTTGTGGCTGAAATGTTGGGATATTGCCATTGCATGTATAAATCAGAGTACATTTGACTTCATAGTCCTAAATGAGTTTGATTTTATTCATGGGTACCCTCTCTGGTATGCTAACACTCACCAGCACTTGTGTTCGCAGGCTTACATAAAATCTACTGCAGCTGCAGGGCAGAAGTATAAAACTTTCATGAGATACATAAAATATACAAAATGTTATTAATATTTAATAAAATTTGCAGCAGTCAATGAGCACAATCAGTGTTTATTAATTAAGCTGTTCTGGTGTAATAGGAGTAGCAATTTCTTTCTTAAAAATGTTTTGTACCAGCATTGGGATAAACGTCTTACCATATGTTTAAGAAGAATTACAGTGCGTAAAGCAATTATGTTGATGGTGCTTGAATATTTGTGTTGTTTTGTTTTGCTTTTACAAAAAGAAAAACCCATTATAATAAACAGTAGTACCTTGTTGGTGTTTGGAGTAAGACAACAGTTGGAGCCGGAGGGTGCAAGGTGCATTCGTTGACAGATATGCAGCTATGCTGTGTGTAAACGATCCATTCCTACTCCATCTTGCTTTCTTGTTTCTTTCAGAGCTGCTTGAAACACGCTAGGATGGTCTAAACTTCTGAGTTGTAGTTAGGTGCAGAAATTAAAGACCGGGATGTTATTCCAACCATCCTCCAGCCGGTATGGCCATGGTGCGGGACATGGACCAAAAATCGGACCAAATCAAAAATGCATGGGGACATCCCTTGCCGAACCTGATTTCAGTACTGGGGATATGCCCTAAGAGTAATAAGTATGAGTTTAAAATCATGATGCTTATTTCATGATCTCTCACAAGCCAAGCAATCAGGGAGTCTTTGTGCTTATTCTGTATGTTTTTGAGCCCTGGACGACGTTTGATTGCTCTAGATCTGAGCTTTAGCAACTTTACCCAATAAACATACATTTTATGTCACTGTACCTCTTAAGAAATAGCGTCCATTGAAATATATCAACCTTACGGTTAATATTTCAGACAGTTCTTTATTCCGGCAATGTGGGATCCAATTTACCTGAAACATTATACTCCTCTTGAAACTTTAAATTCCCAGCAGATACATAATTGAATTAAATCCAGAAGACTTTCCTTTTTTAAGGAACTCTGCTGTTATTTTCTCTACCTGTTCTCTCTGCTTGGTTCCAAAATAAATGAAAAAGTACAGCTGTTCAGTTTGGGTTCATCTTTCACTTTGTGCTGCTTATATGGTTTTATGTGTAATCATATTTGCAAAGAATGTTTAAAGTATTCTCTCTCTTTTTCTTCTCCTGGGTATTTACCTCTATGCACTAAAAGCAGAGGGAAAAACCTCTTCCTGGTTTTCAAAGGAGTCTTAAGGCGCCCTTGACATGCAGAAAAACAGAAGAACACCTCTGGAAGCGCTTAGGGGTGCTCAGAGATTGTTTCCAGGTGGGAGTGTTCATGTGCCAGTCATTGTCTCCCCTGTGAACATTCTATTTTTTTAAAAAGGTGGATTGGAGATGGGATGAGAACACAAGGGGTGAATCCCCATGGCAAGCTTATATCGGATTCAATACGGGTTCAATCCTCGCAGAACCCACGTCAGTTTGGCTTAACACTCTTTCTGTGTTGTTAAATCGCCCCAAAACGTTGTAAATGTTAACCCTCATTTCAACAGGTCTCATTCCAGATCATGCGCTTGATACATGTTACATTTTTTTTACTGTGGGGACTGTACCATTTTAAGGGATAAGAATCCATGTTTAGGGTTTCCCTCCCCCAATAGCTTGCTTCCAAAGACAGTGATGTCAGCGTAATAATCCAACCTTCACAGCAGCTGCTACACTGTAGCAATCCATGCACTTCACACCTGATAACAATGTTGCAATTTTGTGCAATTCTAGCTCTTTGGAGTTCTGACCTTTAAAGGGAAAAGGAAAGCAGCTGCAGGTTCTGGGAGATGTGTGAATGTTTAAAGCCCCCTTGCTTGAGTTGCCGCTGCTGCTGTGTGCCCTGCGCAATGGGGAGAGTCGCTGGCTGCCCACTGCCATTTTTCCTCCATCCAGGCAAGTGGCAGCCACCCAGCCAGGCTCCTTGAAGGGGTCCATTATGGGTGGCACATTCATGCCAGGAGGAAGAGGGCAGGGCAGCCCCAAAAAGCAGCTTTTAGAAAGCAGCCACTTGAGTCCCCCCTTGAGTCATGTACGCCAGGTAGGATCCTCAGAATCCAGATCGAACGCGATTAAGCTGAAAGTAATGGGAACAGGCAAATTCGCCTTTGCATCCAGTTCTATTATTTCGGTTTAGGGAAACTGGATTAAGCTTGTAATGGGGATGCGGCCAAGGGGTGTTTCTGCACCTGCTGCCGAAAAATGGGTCAAAGATGAACCGGTTTTCAGTGATCTGTCCTCTGGAGGATCCATTCCAAATAGCGACAGATCCGAAGGGCCCTTGTGCATCTGCACACACAGGGAGAGAACGGATCCTGAGGGCTGGATCGGTTGGGTGCTGTGCAGAAGCCACAGCACCCATTTGAAAAGGCAGCCGGCTTCCCACGCTGCCGACACCACCCCAGAGCCATGGGACTTGAGCAGTCAGCTGCCAGTCACCATGCATTTTCGGCGGTGCACGGTGCATGGGGGAGGGGCTTTTGAGGCAGACCGCCCTGCTTCTGCCCCTTCCAAGATGGTGCCCGCAGGGACATCTATCCCTTCACCTGTCCATGTGCAGAAGCATCCTGCTTCCACATGGATCCAGGCGAAGGGATGGATTGAAGACCTAATTTTTTAGGTCTTCATTTAGATCCATTTTTTGGTGGCAAAACTCAATTTAGAGACGGATCTCATGCACCAAAATGCGGAAGCGGCCACCTGGAAGGGTCCCTAAAGAGGTCTGCCATGTGGAAGGTAAGTACTCAGGGGTTTAAAATGTGTTCTAAATGGGTCGCTAAACTGGTTTCCGCGGCCAGTGTGAAAACACCCAAAGTCTCTAAAGGCCTATTTGATCCAGAACAAGCGGCCATGAAGTCCACTTCAGGGCCTCCTATGTCTGCACGTTACTACAGATCTGTGAGGCCGTACCCCCACAGGTACATTTACCTAAGTTGGCACGCAGTCCCATTGAGGAAGCCTCTGATCAGGATTATTGAGAGACCGCGCCATCAAGGACTACCAGAAAACCGGCATGGTCTAGTCACAAGTCATCTTTACCATTCGCACTTCTGGCCAGTAATGAACACTTTGGGGACGGTTTCCTCATGACAAGTGTGAATGGTCCACCTTTACCAGAAGTTTACCATCCCTAGTGCATGGAAGACTAATCAGGCCCCTAGTTTGAAGCTTGGGATTCAGTTTTTACTACTAGATGGCAGTCAACCACCTCTGTGCCCTTCAAGTGGATAGCAGCAGGCCAGGTGTAGACCTGATGAGCTGCCTCCACACAAAGCTATCATATGGAGCTGTCAGCCAATTGCTAAAGGATAACCCCACCATGAAATCTGGACGGACAGATTACTTAGAGCCAGGAAATACAGCACTATGTTTTGTCTAGGCCTGCAAGAAAAGTGGATAAGCTAAAGAAGAACTGTGTGTTTTATTTGTATTTTCCTTGGGCTTGTCCTTACTATATTTTAAGTGCTGGCATTCCTAACTGCATGTGTTCCTTGGACTACAGACATCTCATAGAAGGATGAAAAATAACTTTAATCAGTGATCCTTATTTATTTATTTATTTTTGAGTTTAACAATATTATATAGAAGCATAAAATTTCCAGTGCAGACCCTGGGGAATTGCAGACAGAATGCAGAGGTTTTTTGTTTTTGTTTTTTACATATAACGAAGAAGGGCCGTGATAGGCAATTCAAGTCTTATAGCTGTAGAACTACTGCACGTTTTCTGAATCATAGCAAAGCAATGAATTTTGATCCTTGCTTTTGTCAGAGGCTGCCGTTGGCTGTGAACATAGGTTTTCCATGACCCAGTGTGGTCACCCCTCATGAATCTGTCACTTGCACTAAAAGTTGGAACATAAATCACCAAATACATTGCTTTAGTTAAACCTCTTTTCTGTGACAGACAAGAGCAGATTTCAAGCTCCTGAGCGCTGTCTCTGTCTTAAAGATACATGTAGATTCCAGCATCCTGCCCTCCTATGCACATAGAGCTGTCCAAGTGAAGCTCAAGGTAAATATCCCTATTCAAAACAAAACACTGCAATGTATTGAAAGAATTTAAAAAAAAATGCACAGTTGTCTACAAAATTCAGTAGCTTGTGATGGGGGAGGAAGAATGCTTTTTCACATTAAAAGTTGATTTAGTTCATATACTTGAGATGCAATCAGTTGGGGCATTTTTCAGTCACCCTTTTAAGAAAACATACCCCTTCTCTAGCCATAAAAAAGGCATTCAAACAGTTTGGTCAAGTGGTTAGGGATCCAGACTCTTATCTGGGAATACCGGGTTTGATTCCGCCCTCCTCCATGAAGCCAGCTGGGTGATCTTGGGCTAGTCACAGCTCTCTTCTGAGCTCTCAGAGCCCCACCTACCTCACAGGGTGTTCTCTTGTGGTGAGAAGAACAGAAGGTTCGTCAGCAGCTTTGAGTCCCCTTAAATGGGTGAGAAAAGCGGGGTAGAAAAGCCAACTCTTCTTCTTCAAAGAAAAATCCTACCTCATATGCCTTGCCTTGATATCTGGCAACACCTTCCTAACAAGGGGTGTTTTTCCACTGAGCGCCTTTGATCCGGATGTCAGAGGATCCGGATCTAAGGAATGGGTACGTCCCTTAATCCAGATCTACACTGGAACACCTGGAGCACCCATTTGCAAATTCAGATCTACCCACAAGGGTGTCTGCCTGTCACCCCAGGTGTTTTGGGGGACAGAGGGTGCAATCTCCAAAGTTGCCTTTGGAGATTAGCAAAGGCTCCACAGAAAAACCCCTTGTGAGGGCAATGCCACTGTTGAGGCTCCAGAGGATCTTCAGAGTTAGCGGCAGACCATGATCTGGGGCTGTGCGAGCTCAGAAGAGAGCTGTGACTAGCCCAAGGTCACCCAGCTGGCTTCATGGGGGAGGGAGGAATTGAACCCAGAATTCCCAGATAAGTATCCGGCTCCCTAACTATGAGACCAAACTGTTATCATTAAACTACGCCACAGCGGTGTGTTCTCCTGGTGAGAAGTCATCCTCTTGCCTCAAAAGAGTTAAGTTTTTTTAGGGAACAGCAAGTATATCTAGTCTGGCTGGATCCTGCCTCTTCGCACAGAGCTGCAGTCTGAAACCGAAGCATCAGATAGTTTATTTCTTCTTTTTTCTTTTGTGATGATCGTGAGCTGGAGCAGCCATTTAAACTCTGAAATTGTGTCCAACCTTTTAGTGATAATGTGTGAAAAATGGAGCCATTGACAGCTTTTGGATGTTCCCTTTCACGTCTGCAGTCCTGTGATAGACTCGCTTTTGGACAATAATCGCCAGCTTCATAAACCATGGCTTATGCAGCTGGGAATGAACACCAACGCCAAATATTCCTCCCCAGCAGTTCCAACTGCCTCCCTTCCTGGCTCATTTTTTGCTTTGTTGGACCACATTACGCCAGACATCTCTGGTTCAGGTGTTAACAGAAAACTGATGCCTTAATCAGGGACAGAGGAGGGTATTGTTTGACATTCATTGAAAAGCAAACTATTTTACAGACATTTATGTGGTTTGGAATGCACTCGAAAATCCAGTTTAGCACCTCTCCAAAGTTTCTGAAGCAACATAGTCACAGAGCACATATTTTGTGGGAAAGGATGCGCCACACACAAACACACTTCTGCACAGAATGTATACACACTTTTCGCATAAAACATGCACCAAAAAATGTGCATCGGTTGAGAGGCAAAATGGAATGGACTTATGATTGACCAGCTTCTATTTTTCTATTGTTTTTAATTCTTAATTATTGTTTTATGCCCTGAAATATTGTACTTTTTTAATGTTGACTTTTATGATGCCCCCTACCTTTTTTGATTCTCTCTTTTGATTAATATTAAGGGGGACACACAGCCACAGTGAATGGAAGTTTATTTATTTATTAATTATTTACATTTCTATCCCACCCTATACCCAAAGGACTCAGGGTGGGTAACAACCTTCAAAACAACACATTACAAACCGATAAATATTAAAAACAATAATACACATAAAAACTCTTAAAAGTTGGGTCTGAAACAAATCCTTTACCCCACTGTTAAACGAGTCAGGATTCTTTGCTTTTAGGGAGATGTACAAATGAAAATCAGATGTTCCGTTTGCCAGTTAACTGAGCGACCATTTATTTAGTTTGATAGAGAACCAGTTAATCAAACAAATGATCATTCACATCCTTTCTGAACTTACTGTATTTGTAAACAAAAATCACATTTTGTTTCCATTAAAAAAAAGGCCCTTTTCAGTGGCAAAACCACAGTGAACATGAACTTTTCAATCAAATTGTTCATATTAATAAACATCAGATCGGTTTGATTTGAACAAATTTCTAGATATCGAAACAACCCCATGTTCACTTTGATGGGGTTATTTGCAAACATGAACAGTTTGATTGCATTTTCATACACAAACCAAACTTGGTACATCACTATTTGCTTTGTGAGGAATCTCGACGCATGCTAGGAGACACCAAACTTGTTTCTGGATTGCTAAATCATGATTATTGGTCCAGACAGAGGTGGAAGAGATTTCATATGGGGAAGGATTGCAGATTGAGGGAGTTTTTAATTTAGAAAAGAAGGGGGTAAGTGGGGCACCAGGGGCACCCACTGAAGCTGGCTTTTGCAAGAAATGAAATTCTTGTTTATCTAGTTAAACTATGAAATATGCTGCCCCAGAATGTGCAGTGTGTGTTTACAGGATGGGCTGAGAAGAACCAAGGTGTTAGTTCGTGACTTTCCTGATGGCTTCAAGAAAATATTTTTATTTATTTATTTATTTACATTTATATCCTACCCTATCTGTTAAGGTTTCAGGTAGATTTACAATAATACCAGTCCTATTAATGGTATTAATCCTATTTGGTATGCTGAATTCAAGACTGTACATGGCTCCTATTCTTGATGGCCATATGATTACTTTCAGTAAGCCAGTTTGATCTAGTGGTTAGGGAGCCGGACTCTTATCTGGGAATACCGGGTTTGATTCTACTCTCTTCTATGAAGCCATCTGGGTGACCTTGGACTAGTCACAGTTCTCTTCTAAGCTCTCACAGCCCCATCTACCTCACAGGGTGCTCCGTTGTGGGGAGAAGAATAGAAAAGCTTTGTCAGCCACCTTAACTCCCCTTAAATGGGTGAGAAAAGCGGGGTAGAAAAGCCAACTCTCCTCCTCCTCCTCCTCCTCCTTCTTCAGTATAGCAGGTGATATTTCCAAGCCCATTTGGGTGAGAAACTCAGAAGAGTCTCCCAAGATGTGAGTTCAGGCTGCTAGACTAGATGTGTGCTGGTCTAATTCAGCTGAGCATTTCTGACGTTTGCCCAGTGGAAATAAGTGTTGTTCTCACCTCGTCTATGGCTGCCTGCAGACAGCAAGAGGAAACTGGGGGGGGGGGTGTGTTTAGATCCTGCAGTTGCCACATGGCAGGGCAAATTCGTGCTGATGGGAAGTACACAGAAGTGTGCAATTGATAGTCATAGAATGGATGCCTAAGTACATCTTTCAGGCTGGCGGGGGGGGGGGGGGGACAAGCAGGATGTCTCTAAGGCCATTTGCTGGGATTTGAGAGCAGGAGAAGGTTTGTCCTTGTCTCTGTCTGAGGTGCCCATGGGCAATTGATGGACTACTGTGTGAGACAAGATGCTGGACTAGATGGGCTGTGGCCTGATCCAGCAGGGCTCCTGTTATGTTCTTATGTCCTTATAGTTCCTGTGCATGCATGGTGACCATTATCAGGACGGTTCTGGCCCTGCGCATGTGCAGCAGCTCTTTTCTTTTAGGCCTATGTTGAAAGCAAGCATCCAGACAAGGTAAATTGTATCAATATCCTGAAAAAGTCTGGGTGCAGAGTAGATTTCCCCAGAATAGCAATACCATCACCCCAATGTCCTGGAGCTGTGGTAGGATGTCCATAGGTATATGTGGCAATCCCAACATATACCTATAATCCCACACTGAAGCCCCTAGCTGGATGGGACCTACTCGCAGAGTCAGCTCGCTGAGGCAGATAATAGCAGTGAAACTTTTGCTAAGCTGCTGGCAAATTTGAGTAGTGACGTCAGAAGGTTCCACATTAAGGAAGTCTAGTTTCTTCTTCCCAAAATTCTTCTTATAGTTCAGCTTGTACTCTGTGCTTTATTTGTGCTCTGTGCAAAGAGACCTACGAGAAGGTGTAGTTTCCAAATGGATCATAAGCAGTGTTCTGTTTTAGCCGATGCACAGGTTTTCATAGCATGTGACACTTGCCTGGTGGGTCCATAGGGACGTCATTAAATAGAACTGCACTACCCAATTGTCTTGCACTACAACATTTGCTTCTGGTGCGGGTTGTGGCTCTGTCTTTAACCTTTCTCTGAGCATTGTGACGCTTTGTTCTACATGAACAAAACAGAAGAGCAGTAGAGGAAAACAAGAGATAAGGTGCTTCCAAATAGCAAGATTACACCAAGCTAAGTGAAGCTGCTGCCCTACTGAGTAAAGAAGGTCCTACTGATGTTGAAGACCACTTGGGGGTAGTGTGAGATAGGGCTGTTGTTCAGGGTAAATTCAATGAGGACCTGTTTTTAATATTTACTGATCCCCCTGCCCATTGCTTCAAAGAACACTGATTGTAGTAATGGGTCCCGTTTGGGATCTTTCATATTTAGTAGAATTCTGGTAAATTGGAGCAAGATCAGAGAAGGGCAGTAAAGATGATCTGGGAATAGGGTTGTCCACAAATGGGTTTGACTTCTTAACAACTGGATTTTTGAGCTAAACAGGCAATGCCCTCAGCTCACAAATATGAAAATTCATTCCAAATTTCACATTTTCACAGTATTGTACTAATGAAAATTAGGGATGTGCATGGATATTCGTAACTTTTGAAATTCAGCCAAATTCAGTCAAATTTGGACATTCGAACTCGAATTGAATGTTACAATATTCTTATGCTAACATTCGAACAAATACAAATGTTTCCGGACATTCGTATAAATAGTTCAGACATTCATTAGCTGGGGAAATGTATCAGATATGTATCTTTTCATAGCAGATACGTATTGAATGTTCGTATGAATACATATGAATAGATTAGTATTGAATACAATTATAACACATTTGAATGTGTTCTGTTTGTACAGATATGGATTTTTGAACATTCAGTTCGTTTCAAATCGAATGCCAAGAAAACATTTGTGCACAGCCCTAATGAAAATAGACTTTTTCATTGGGGAAAAACACCACAAATTTGTTCGTTTGTGAACGTGAAAGTTTGAAAGTTCAAATGAACGATTCACTGATGAAACAAATCTTTGGGCATCCCTTTTGACTGCAGAATGAATGTGAATTTTTCACTTGTGCACATCTCTGTCTGGGAACTAGAAACAAAAGTCCTAGCAAAAGAGATTTCCCCCTCTCCATATGTTTGGCCTTGAGAAGCCTACAGGGGTTCCAGTAGCCTTCCCCCCCCAAAAAAAAAATACCTGAAAGGATGGGCTTTTCTGCATTTACCTTTGTATTGGAATAGGAACCCTTACAGTCCTCTTCTGGGTTTCATTGCATGTTAGTGGAGAACAGAGGGGCCACGTCCACCAGTGATTCTGTCTACTTTATACAGAATGTGATCTAGAGCAAAAGACCTGGGATACAGGGGTGAAATCATGTAGTATTGTTATTCCAGGAAAATCAACCCTTCACCCAAATTTTCCTGAAATAACAATACAACTTACCTGTCTGGGTGCTTGAATTCATCACAAACCCAGAAAAAAAATGGTCCCACCACATGAACAGCGAAAGAAACTAGGCCAAAAATGGCGGCTGCACATGCATAATCATGCACTTCTGGGTCTTTGTTCCCTTGAAGACATTTGTTTATTTATACATACATGCTTCTATTTCTACTAGGGATGTGCATGAATGGGTTTTTTTCACATTCGATTCATAATGAATCAAATGTTAGAAATTTGTATTCATTTGAATAGATCTCCTTCAAATGTGGTAAGATTCTATTCAATATGAATTTATTCATACACATATCCGATATGTATCCAATATGAATGAATATATATTCGATTTGTGTCTCCTAACACATTCACACTCTGAAAGCATCAATTCCAACCTGAACCCACTTTTTGGGTGTTTTTCCACTGTCACTAGAAGTACCCATTAATGGGTACTTAATGGCATTTTTGTACCCATTAATGGGTACTTAATGGGTATTTCTAGTGACAGTGGAAAAAACACCCTTAGTCTACTATCGAACTATGTTGAATGCAATCTAGATCCATTGCAGATGTGACTGGGGCAGCCCCTTTCCCACCTCCCCAGTCCAAATTATTCGTACAAATGCCTGAAACATTCATTTTCATGCGAATGTCGGAAACATTCGTATTCATACGAATAATGTACGAATGTTGTAACATTCAATTCGTGTACAAATGTCCGAATTTGGACGAATTCATACAAATAAATGTTACAAATATTTGTGCACATCCCTCATTTCTACTTCTATTTCCTACATCCAAAGATCTCAGGGTGGGTCACAATAAAATCATTATAAAAACAGACCAAAATAGCAACCGTGCCTGATGGAGAGGGGATGCCATTTCCTCAGCTGAAGGCCAGGTCTGAAGATATACAATGAAGGTTCTTGGCACACCTCAGAGGGACAACATCCCAGATCCTGGGAGCTATGATAAAAAATGCCCTCCCAAACCTCTCCACTCCTTGAACTGCTGAAGCTGGTGGGCCTCACCAACAGATATTTGGGCACAGGCAAGTCTATATGGGAGGAGACATTACTTGTAGTTATTTGGATCCCAAGGCATTTACGGCCTTTTAAGTCAATGTTAGTACCTTGAACTGGCCTCAGTAACAAATAGGCAGCCAGTACAGTACTTTTAGGACCAGTGAGATGTGCATCTAGTCATTGGGAAGAAAGCATGACATGGTTTCTCTGTCTTCTACCTATAACCAGGCAGTGAACTATTTGTAAGTGGGGTGGAGTATTTTGCTACAGCTCTAGATATACCTAAAATAATTCAGCCCGGAGACCATTTGGTTCAAGGTCATGCATAAATAAGCAACAGCACTGCTATGATTTTTTTTTTAAAAAAAAACTTGCAAAGCATACGATACATTCACAGTCCGGTCATTGTACCCAAATGTCAGCTTCACTTCTCCAAGGGTATCGTTGACTTTGACAGGACGTGACAGCAGTAAATAGGCAGACAGTCAATTGACCATATTGCACTGGTCAAACTGACTGGCAACCCCAGCTTCATTTTGGCTTTCTGTTAAATGAGTTTGCGTACAGGAAAAGCAGGCCAAGGGTTTATGCATTCCTTATCATCCACTCCTTTTTCTGCTCAACATGTTCCTTCCTCCAGGTAAATCTTCTGCCAGGAGTTCTGTTTCCTCCTCCCATTTGAGCTCTCTTCTCAATCTTGATGGAGCTGCCAGCAGTTTCTGATTGACAGGACATGAGTGGGAGGGAAATTGCACACAATATGGTCCCAAACGGCACGCTTTGTCTTTCTCCTCCTCTTCAAGGTGGAGGTGGAGTTGTCATTTCTTGTTTTGACTGATTTCAGTTCTTAGAAAGGAGGGGAGCAGGGAGGGAATTCTAGGACAAAGCATTACCTAAAAGCACTTTTGTATGAGGCAGGGTACCAATTAGTAGATGATGGGGCCTAATTAAGGTTTGGATCAAGGTACTCAAGAATCTGTTAAGTACATCCTTGATTTTTAAGTACATCCTTGAGTTTTAGTACATCCTCCCCCCACCACCTAAAAAAGAGGGGGGGGGGAGAATGCAGGCTAATAGAGTATGCTTATCAGTGGGTTTGATGGAGAAGATGGAAATCATCTGAGCTTCCCGAACCCTTCCAGGTATGCAGTAAGAGCAAGAAGCAGCTCCAAGGTAAACCTCTCTTGTCCTCTCTCCTGCATTGGCTTTGTCTGCATTTCAGTGAGCTGAGGCCTTTCTGCACTATGGCTGGCAGTCAACAATTAGTGAACGTCTGGGGAAGAGCATCCACACTTTGAAGAAGAAGAAGATATGGCTTTTCTACCCCCCCTTTTGTCACCCATTTAAGGGGACTCAAAGCAGCTGACCAAGTTTCAGTTCTTCTCCCCACCACAGACACCCTGTGATGTAGGTGGGGCTGTGCGAGCTCAGAAGAGAGCTGTGACTAGACCAAGGTCACCCAGCTGGCTTCATGGGTGAGGGCGGAATCAAACCCAGTATTCCCAGATAAGAGTCCGGCCCTCGAACCACTAGACCAAACTGGCTTTGAGTAGTTGTTACAGCTTCCTAGTGTGCCCTGCCTTCCCAGAAGTTCACTAACTGTTTTTTAAAATAAATTTTATTAATTTCATAAAGTTTGGATCATCAACATATAATATATCAACATCAACATATAATAAACAATCACTTTCATAAACAGACACATGTTGCTGAGGTACACTCCTCGTTGGAGACAGAATACTTTAAACATTCTAAAATGGAAAATCTGGGGGAAAATTCAGTATCTTTTGTTTCAAGAAATTCAATGAAGAAGAAGAAGAAGGTCAAAGACTGGGATTGATGTGTGCTTGGGAGAGGAAGGGTGCCTATTTCGTGACAAATCGAGCTTGTAGTTCCAGAAGTTGCATAAGAATATAAGAAGCTGACTAATCATTGATAAGTGTGGAGCACTTCTACTTCTATGTCCGACATGTCTTTGTTCTGTGGGATTTTATCTCCCTAAATGTAGGGGCTCCATAGAAGCAAGTCTGGTACCAGAGTTGTCCTAATTGCATACCAGAAGCCTAAGTGCAAATTCAGCCCAGGTTTCTCTCTACCTTAGTAAGAGAAGTCTGACATGCTCTGTGGCTCCACTGGGAAACCCAGTGGGGTACTAGAGTCATGGCATCCATAATAATTCTCTTTTCCCAGCCTAAAGGTGATCCACTTATGTAATGAATTGGAAAAAATCATTGTTCATTCCAAGACTGGGATACATTTGCTTGCTTGTTTGTTTAAAGGTACATGGGCACACCTTATCTTAGATGTAGCAGACAGGTCACCTTAAATGAAAATAACATTCAAGTGATGCACTCTAGTACTAACCCAATCCAGTGATCACAGTTCTATTTAAAAGAGTTCTTAAGTAGGTTCAGCAGAGTTAGGTGGAACTGCAGGAGTCAAGCACTGGTACGCCAGCTTGCATTGCTACTAATTGCTTCTAAACCATATCCTGGTCTGGTACAAACCTGAATGTGATCCAGTATACGTACCGTGTTAATTCACCCCTCCCCAACCACCTTTACATTTCTTGTTGTTGTCAGTTCCTCTATGCCCTTTACCCATAGCAACTCTAATGGTTAACTCCAGGGACAGGTGCGTAATTTGGGGGTACTCCTGGACTGTGCACTAACACTTGAAGCTCAGGTGGAGGCTGTGGCCAGGAGCGCCTACTCCCATCTACGGCTGGTATGTCAACTGAAGCCTTTTCTGGATAGAGACAACCTGGCCACAGTTGTCCATGCTCTGGTAACCTCTAGATTGGACTACTGCAATGCACTCTACATGGGGCTGCCCTTGAAGACAGTCCGGAAGTTGCAGCTAGTGCAAAATGCAGCTGCCAGAGTGCTGACTGGAACAGCTAGCCAGACACATATCATGCCAGTTCTAAAAGAATTGCATTGGCTGCCAATTCACTACCGGGCCCAATTCAAGGTGTTAACTCTGACTGATAAGGCCCTAAATGACTTGGGCCCCAAGTATCTAAAGGAACACCTTCTCCCATACCAACCTGCCTGTGCCTTGAGATCCAAGGAAGAGGCCCTCCTGGTTGTCCCACCACCTTTGGTAGTGAGGCTGGTGGGCACCCGGGAGAGAGCATTTTCAGTGGTGGCCCCCAGACTGTGGAGGTCTGCCATGCCCCTTCCTTGTTATCATTTAGGAAGGCTGTAAGGACACACCTTTTTGCCTCGGCCTTTGGCTAAGGTGGTCCATTCTCCCCTCAGTTACAGATTATTAATGCACTATTGAGTGCACAGCTTAAACCTGTTGAATTTTTAAGGAGTTTTTAACTGTGTACCTTGTTTTAAGTTTGTTTTTAATATGTTGTTCTTAGTTGTTTGATCTGTTGTTATACCACCCAGAGACCTTTGGGTATGGGGTGGGATAGAAATGGAAAAGAATGAATGAATGAATGAATGAATGAATGAATGAATGAATGAATGAATGAATGATGCCAATCTGATAGTGACACAAATGCTTAAGTGGAGACTAATCTGAAGGATTAGCTGGTAGGGGAATACAAGAAGTTATGGCATGGTCGTATGTAGACTTTCATGGCTGGTTTCAATCTTTTTTGTAGCATTTTGGGGGCTGTCATGCCATGTTCCAGGTTTCTTCAGAGAATTTAAGCTTTCAGATATAGCTGCAAGATCCATCTTCAGAGGATTTTGCTCTTGAAAGAGTCGGAAGCGACTGGTGTCTTCCTAGATCTTGGTGCCTTTCTTATAGATGTCTGTGGTTTATTTGGCAGTTCTTTTCTTTGTGTTGTTAATGAGTCATTGGTCTTCTCCTGGCTGTAATCTGTTGTCGCCGTCTTCTTGGGTGGAAGTGTTAATAAGAAATCATTTTCCATAGGGGGCGAAACATATCCTCTGTCCTCTGAAGAATCAGGATCTAAAGACTTTCTTTAGATCCCCTTTCTCAGTATTAATACCCTCTCAATATTAAAACCACCCGTCCAGCCATAAGCAAATTCACATATTAAGAAGGCCAGTATAGCCCAGTAGCTAGACTGTCTAGAACTGGATAGTGAAAAACATAAGCTTCAATCCCACTGAGATATCATCAGCCCTGCTACTCTTTCCATCTTGAAGCATGCAAAAATACTCCTGTGAACAATTTCTGGCTTCCAGTCCCAGACTTTTTAAAGCCTGGAGGGGAACAGAACTCACAATGCTGCTCTCAAGTTGACTCATTTTGGGAGAACTGGGGAGCCTTTCCCAGACTTTGAGAGGTGTCTCACCTTATTTATTTATTTTATTTATATTTATATTTATATCCCGCCCTATACCCCTAGGTCTCAGGGCGGGTTATAGTTTTAAAACAACAGGTTAAAACAGTAATATGTATAAGAACACATTAAAAACCAACAAGCAAACCAACAAAAAATCCAGCCTATTTTTTTTAAAGTATTCAAATATTAAAATACTAATGTCTACAATGGTGGTGGTGGTGGTGGTGGTGGGGAAATGGTCATATCATCTAAGAGATTCCACTCTAGATTTTGTATCTGGGTTTATTTTCCCTTTCCCCACACAGTGAGGGTATTTTTCACTTAGCTGGAGTGGAGATTTGAACTTAGAGATGTCTAGATTCCAGCCACTAGATGTGCCACTGGGCAAAGATCATGTTTCATTTGTAACAAATTGGATGTGAACAGGTGGGTTATCAGAAAGTCCCATTTTCACTAGTTTTAAATAATCCAAATGTATGAAGTTTGAATCCTAAACATATTCTACATGTTCACACACATCTAATGAGGCGTGTGGGCAGAATACTTCATTTCATGCTTTCGACACATTGGAAGCTCTGGCTTCATTTAGGAGAGACATGTCTATTTTGAATGCTTCAGAAGGCATTCAGAATGCTGTTTTGCACTCACCCTGGCCCCATTCCCTATGATGACAGAGATTTGGCTATAAAGACATCTCTCACGTTTGAAGGGAAGTACTTGAACTCTCCTCACATGGGAGTTCAGACCCTGTAGATATGGAACTTCAAGAGTGGGTGATGGTATGTACTTTTCTCTGTCTGCTACATCACAAATTTAATGAGCGGCTAAAGCAGCTTTTCAAATCATGTCAACAAAGGTAAGGATGCGTGGATTTCCCCACCTCTGTTCCTTATTGATTCAGAATTCATTATCAGCTTCCACATTACGGTCACCTGGAATTCCCCGGCTTGCTTATTGAAGTGTTGGCAGTTGATTTGCCATTTGTCTTGTGTCACCTGGTTTTGATTTTGATTGCAACTTGATCAGCCTTTCTATAAGAACATAAGAGAAGCCCTGCTGGATCAGACCACAGCCCATCTAGTCCAGCGTTCTGTCACACACAGTGGCCCACCAAATGCTCATGGGCATCTCAAGCAGAGACAAGGGCAAACCTTTTCCTGCTCTAGAATCCCAGCAAATGGCCTTAGAGGCGCAATAAAAATAGTGTTCCATAAGCTGGCTTTTTCTCCCCATTTGCAAGCCTTTTAACACCCCATTATGTTTTAAACAAGGTTTTTTCACAAGGGAGTTTGCTATCCTTTCAAAAGGCAGCTGACAGCTGAAATGTGAACAGCCCCAAAAGCGGTCTCATTTGGGGGTTTTGCAGGAATGCTCAGTGCTACTGGCTCTTAATGAAAAGCCAGCCTTACCAGGATCAACTCCTTCTGTCTACCTTTGTCAACCAATACCCCAAATAACCCTTCCCAAGTGTCCCTAGAGAGTTTGCAGGCTGCCTTTGTTAGGAAATCATTGTTGGTGTTGAAGAAACGCTTGTCAGGTTTATGTGAGGTTTCGGTGCACATTTTATATAGTGGAAATTCCTAGTAAATAATTCAGCCACCTGCCATAAGAATTAGAATATAGGGAACAATTAGAGGCAAGGAGCTGAGCTGTTTTATCCTGGGAGTCAGGATTCCATTGAAATGGGTCGCTCCGTTAAACATGGGCTTGATATTAGTTTATAATTATAAGGTAAAATAATATATTTATGCTTCTGCTAATAATAGTTAGTGGCCAGCAGCAAATTGGTCTGTGGAGTAATGAGTCTGGTGACAGCCAAAAGATGTTACTCACCTTTCTCCTTTCTCGTCCTTTTCCCTCTCCTCAGCATACAATATTGTTTCATCTTCCATTCCTCCTTCTCTCCGCTCCACAGTCCTCCTCCTGTCCTTAGGATTCCAGGTCTCGGTTTACTAGCCAGTTTGGTCTAGTGGTTAGGGAGCCTGGGAATACCTTGGGCTAGTCACAGCTCTCTTCTGAGCTCTCACAGGGTGTCTGGTGTGGGGAGAAGAATGGAAAGCTTTGTCAGCCACTTTGAGTACCCTTAAATGGGTGAGAAAACGGGGTAGAAAAGCCAACTCTTCTTCTTCTTCTTCCAGTAGAGATGGGTGGAAAATGTTCATCACCTTCACAATTTTGTAGAAATTGGCTATATTTGAACACTGGCCTTCACACGCAAAGCAAAAACTGTTGTGCCTTCATTTGAAGCTTCAGAGTGGATTCGGAGCAGATTCAAAATGGATTTGCTGGCGCAACTAATTGCAACATGGATTTAAAGGGAATTTGATGCACATTCTAAGCCTAGCGCATTCAAAGTGGCTCCATTTGCAAGAAAGTGAAGTTCCATCCCATTCGCTTTGATGCAAAGTACACATTCTTATCTTCTAGTCATTTTCTTTTCCTTCCAGTTTGGTCTAGTGGTTAGGGAGCCGGACTCTTATCTGGGAATACTGGGTTTGATTCTGCCCTTTCCCATGAAGCTGGGTGGCCTTGGGCTAGTCACAGCTCTCCTCTGAGCTATCACAGCCACGCCTGCCTCACAGGATGTCTGTTGTGGGGAGAATAGAAAGCTTTGTCAGCCATTTTGAGTCCCCTTAAGTGGGTGAGAAAAGTGGGGCTGAAAAGCCAACTCTTCTTCTTCTTCTTCTTCTTCTTCTTCTTCTTCTTCTTCTTCTTCTTCTTCTTCTTCTTCTTCTTCTTCTTCGTCTTCGTCTTCCATTGGAGGCCTGAAGAAGGGGCTGAAGAATTTCATATATTATCACACAATTCTTTTGCTTTGTAAAGACCAAGATAAACAAAATACCTCCTGCTGACACTTTTCTTCTTATTTGCCCTCCCTTCCTCCACTCACCTTGAAATCTCCGGTTCCAATTCTTGTTCCTGCCATCCCCCGTTGTCCCTTCTCCTTTGCCTCTGATCATTCCAGCCTCTGACCTTTTCTTTCTCGAATGCATTCAGACTAGAGTCTGAGCCCATGGTGGTTAGAAGCCTGTGCATACAAAGATCTGTTCTCATGATGCGATATTATATTTTATATTATATCTGGATTTGGCCTTTTGTGGACAAGAGGTGCCTATCCAAAAAAGGTTGAGTGGATGGAGCTCTACCACATCCCCCAGATCAAAATGGAGTCAATTCTTTCTTTCTTCTTCATGCCCATACCAAAATTCAATGGAGCCAGTTTCTGCGTCTGTTTGCTTTGAACTGCATCCATATGGTAGCTCACCTACCGTTAGCTCTACCTGCTCTCCTGTACTATTGGACCAGTCCTAATTAATTCTAGACAACACTGCTTTGGTTCTGTGTTAATGAGGCATGTACTACACATGTGTGCAATTATAATTTCGGCCATCGGAGGGAGTGTTTTTCCTTTGCATCATGTAAACATGTGCCATTTTTAACTTGAAGCTCCGTTGAAAACTAGAGTCTCACTGCTAATCTGTCTCATGAGAGAGCCGGGCAACGGTGTCTGTGAATGTATATTGAATAGCTTGAATCTTTCAGGCTCACAGTTTTCGCTTGCATTTACTCCACTTTGCTTAAGGCTCCCCTGCCTTTTCATCCTCACAACCTCCTTGTGGGGCAGGTCAGGATGCAGTAGACCCTACAGGATCAATCCTCCAGGTCCCCACTTTCTAATTGCACCTCCAAAGGGACAGTTAAGCATGGGCCAGAGCAAGAATGCTGACGCAACTGCTAGCCATTTCTTCCTTGGAATACGCAGAGTTTCCTTGAAGGTTTCTTTCCAAGTAGCAGCTAAACATCGCCCTACTGAGCTTATAGGATTTGACGATCGCACAGCCTGGGGCCCTCGTAGCTGAAGCAAAGGGCTCCACACTCGCCTAGAAGAGGACAGATTGGGGTCACGGTGATGAGATGAAAGAGGATGTGAATTTCCTGAAACTCAAAGGTCACGTTCTAACAATGAGTATGGGTTGTGCGTCTTGTATACAGCTTCTTCCTTCTTGTGAGGTTTATATTGCCTAACTTTCTGAACTTTTCATAGGATATAAATGTTTGCCATGGAACGATGAGTTTCCTACCTCCTTACCTGCCTGCATATCCATCTATCCTTTGACAGTGTTTGTGGGCCCTGTTTTCTTGGAGGCTGTTCTGTAAGCCTTATTATTAGGCATGTACCAAACTACATTCCACAAAGCTGATCCATTGTAGAGAGGTACCAGGTGTGAGAATGATGCAGGTCTGCTGGAAATAATTGCATTTTATTGCAAACCTACCTCTTTCTTTCTCTCTCGCTTTCTACAGTACTCCACCTTGAGAAAACCAAGGGGAAATATTAGGCCCCCACTATCTAGAATCTTGCAGCCAGTGGTGACGCCTTCTTCCTCCAGCTTGCCACCAGAGAGCTGTGAACCACTTATTCACTCACTTGCATACTCACTTACCTAACGACCTACCTGCCTCACCCAAAGCCTGAAGGTCTGAGGCTAGGTCACAATCAAACATTAACAGAGCCTGCGTTGGAAGGGGATGCTGTTGTCTCAGCCAAAGGCCAGAGTAAAGTGAGCCAGTTTGGTCTTAGGGAGCCAGACTCCTATCTAGGAGTACTGGGTTCAATTCCACTGTCCCCCATGAAGCCCGTTGGGTGACCTTGGGCTAGTTACAGCTCTCTTCTGAGCTCTCACAGCCCCACCTACCTCACAGGGTGTTCTGTTGTGGGGAGCAGAATAGAAAGCTTTGTCAGCTGCTTTGAGTCCCCTTAAATGGGTGAGAAAAGTGGGGTAGAAAAGCTAACTCTTCTTTTTTTCTTCACCAAATGTCTAAATACATACAATGTATTTATGTATAAAAATCCACATTAGAGGACAGAATACACCCTTCCTCACAGTACCATTTCTAAGCTGCTTTTGAACTCCTCTTTGAGAGTGTGGATCTAGCCTGTGTATTGTTTTTAATTTAGGGCATTGTTTGGCCTGAAATAATTATTTTAAACTTTTGGGTATTTTAATGTTGTAAGCTACCCTGAGTATTAAAGAATACTAAAGCAGTGGACAAATGTGAATGAACAAACAAACAAATGAACATTCAGTATAGGATAAGATAGAAATAATAATGAATAACTAACTATCTATAACTTACTATCTTTAGATTGTAAGCCTGAGGGCAGGGACCTGTCTAAGATTAATATAATATTGTAACCCGCCCTGAGACCTTCGGGTATAGGGCGGGATAGAAATATAAATAAATAAATAAATATCTCAGAAGAGTCTTGGGGCCTTTTGGCACTATCCATTCTTCTTCTGAGCATCTTTTGTCCCACTGATATACTCCATCTGCATGGGAAAAGGTGTATTGTGGACGAAGAGGCCCAAAATGGCATCCTGGGTTTGCTTTAAATGCAAAATACTGGTGGATTTCGATAAGGAGTTCTGCCAGCGTTCCGGGGCCATGGGGGACCCATTTAGGCAGTTGCACCTTGTTCTGATGCTGAAATAGTCCCCCCAGGAGCTCCGAGGCCAGGAACCTCCATTCCTGGGCATCAGGGCCAACCAGTTCTGATCTGAGCTTCGGGACCAGCAGATCTGGATCTGAGGATGGCGTGATCTGGATTAACTGATTCAAATCTGTACTGGTTAAGCAATTCGCTGGCTACTGTGTGTGACGGGATGGTGGACTGGAATGGCTGTGGCCTGATCCAGCAGGGCTCCTCTTACGTTGTTATGTAGAAACCGCCCAATGGGAGTGGCTGCAGATATTATAATTGCGAAGAAACCAGAAATGTCTGATACATTTGTTGTTTTTACACTGCTGTGCTATGCCTAAAGCAGATGCCAGCACTCTGCATGTCTTGCTGTTTGATGTGGTATACTCTTGAATGAATAATTTAGTTGGCCAGTTTAAAAAAGAAGGCGAAGCAAAGATACCTCCAAGTTTAAGGTTTACTCCTGGTGACTACATGGTGTTTTGTAAAGCTTCAGTACAGAAGTAGCTTCCCATTTTTGGAAGCATTCTGGGAATTGAATCTGAGAGCTTCTATGTGAAGAGCAGGTTCTGTGCCATTCAATTATAATCCACTGTCTTCAAAGAAATTACAAGTGATATTGCAATATCTACCCAAATAACATGTCATATATGAGCCAGATGATACAAGTCGAGTTCAAATAAATAAACAAACAAAAATCCATTCAGTTTTTTTAAGTGCATTCAAATGTTGCAACTTTGGGTGTGGTCAGACAGGGCTTCTTTCAGTTACCCTTTTAAGAAAAAGCATCTGTTCTGTAGATGCAGGAAGACGATCCCATTCAAACAGTTAAATGAATAAGCTCTGAAAAGCTTACCTAATTCTCCCACACTGCAGTATTTGTTTGCCTCCGAGTCTGGTAACGCCTCCCCTGACAATAATTTCTACTCATTGATTGGTCTCCCACATGCAGCCACCATTTCTGAGCCCTTTGCTTTTAAGAACATAAGAGGATCCCTGCTGGATCAGGCAACAGACCATCTAGTCCAGCTTCCTGTTGCACACGGTGGCCCACCAAATGGTCATGGGCATCTCAAGCAGAGACAAGGACAAACCTTCTCCTGCTCTCGAATCCCAGCAAATGGCCTTAGAAGCACCCCAGTTCCCCTGTTCCTGCCTGAAAGATGCACCTAGGCATTCATTCTAATAGCCATTGATACATCTGTCATCCATAAATTTGTCTAACCCTACCTTAAAGCCATCTAGACTGGTAGCTGTTACCACCTCTTCCGGCAGCACATTCCATAAACCGATGACCCTCTGGGTGAAGAAATACTTCCCCTTGTTGGATCCAACTCTCCTACCCAGCAGCTTCATCAGTTTTATGTAGCTTTCCAACCAGTACCACTAAAGGAGGGAGACCTTCAGTGTTAAGAAACCCTCAGTGAGGAAGAGGCACCCATTCTCAGACTTCGAGATAGGGTAAGGAACATGCAGAGAGAAATCTGATGTCCAAGACTCAAATACGCCCAGAGGGTACCTCATTCAATGTGTCCGATTGCACCCTATATTCAAGTAGCATCTGATTTGACATGGGAACACTAAAAACATTGAATACTTTGGATTTTATTTAAAAAAAATAATTATATTGAAATTAACACAAATTTGATAATCTATTAAATGGAAGTGGAAGAAAGGACAAGTGCAGGCACTTTGAGTTTTCTTTCTAGGAACAAACTGAGGGGGGTTTCCCCCAAGGGATGTGGACCAATGCGATTTTTGACATTTGATTTGTAATGAATCAAATATTCGGTAATCCGAATTTGTATGAATAAAGAAAAACATGTCTGGACATTCAAACCGATATGAATACATTCGTATCTATTCATTCAAATATTTGATATGTATCCATTGATACAAATCTCATATCCATCTGTATGCATCCTGTTTTCATCCCGTATGGATCCGTATGGATTCGCACAAGATGCGTACAGATACGTATGCAATACACACAAATGAATGTCTGAATTATTTGTATGGATAACTCAAAATATTCATATTTGTGCAAATAGTAAAGTTCAAATGTCTGGACACTCAATTCCTTTACGAATGTCCAAATTCATCCGAATAACAAATATTTCGAATATTCATGCATATCCCTAGCAAAACCCTGTGCTTTGTTTTAAGTATAAAAGCATCTCTCAAAGAGTAACTTGCAACACAAAACAGCCATTTTGTTAAATAATTGAGAATTCCTGCGCCAGAAGATACAGGACCTCCAGGGTTTTTTTTTTTTTGTTAAAGAAAACCATACAAGCATTGCAATGTAAGATACTTTCATTTTTGTAGCTATCACTACAGAAGTGATTGATATTTGCCATCTTAAAGTAAAATAAAATATCCTTAGATGAATCGATGCAAGAAAAGTGCATTTTGGTTACTCCTTCCTGCCCCCCCACCTTACATTTTGTAACAAGAGGAGATGGTGTAATGCCTCTCTGATGGGACACTCCTGTTTGTATTACAAACCTTTAGTGAAGGATTCTGAAGGGCTTCCCCAGTTGCTTTTGCTTTTATCAGAGAGAAACAGCATCTCTGGAGTCTTTGAAATACATGCACTCACGCAGTTGGATGCCTTGAAAGAAACACCACCGTCTCTACTTCTCTGAGACGGAATTCTGCCAGGCATTTTAATGATAAGGCAGGTCGGCCAGGTTATAATTGCTGTTAATTTGCACTTCTAAAAGCAGCAACGTTTACCTACCTCAAGAGGCTTTCAGAAAGGTGTGAATTTCTTCTGCAACCTGTTTGAAAAAACATCAAGGAAATTGCTTCCCCTCTGATATTTACAACAATGGGCTACTGGCTAAACAAGTGCATCAGTGCTAATGGTTGCTCTTCTCTTTCTCTTATTATGTCTTTTTAAACAAAAATCGAGGGATAAAACGATTATGGAGGACCATTACAGTTAAACCCAGATGCCATGGGTCAGAGATTTCATGGGCAGGGTTGCCTTTTGGCAAAGAGGAGTCCTTGTTTCGAATCCCTTTTCTCCTGTTTGATTTAAATTGCCTTTTGTGACCGCCATCATTGTGGTGTTTATGGGTGTTCAGAATAGAACCATCAGGTCGGACCGCTGGCAAAGCCAAACTAATAGGACTCGCAGAGAGAAAATCAGGTGGAAGGGGAGGCCAATACTGTCATTTCCAGGAACAGCCTGCCTGGTTTCCCGGCCTTCATACTCTTAATTTGTCCTGTTTTTCCAAGAAGGGTCATTATTCAATGAGTGAGCAGACACCATCCACAAAGAACACCCTAGATTTAACCTCAGTATTTCCATCTAGGGTGTGATTATCCCATCTGAAACCTAGTGAGCCACAAGTTGCCACATACAATTTGGGCTTGTGATTAGAATGCCAAACTCTTACCTGGAGGTCTCCCATTTTGATTCTGCACATCTCCACAAAGCCAGCTGGGTGACCTTGGGCTGGTCACAGCTCTCTTCTGAGCTCTCACAGCTCCACCTACCTCACAGGGTGTCTGTTTTGGGGAGAAGAATAGAAAGCTATGTCAGCTTCTTAGAGTCCCCTTTAACAGGTGAAAAAAAGCGAGGTAGAAAAGCCAACTGCTCTTCTTCCTCTACGAAGCCAGCAAGGTGAACTTGAGCTGGTCACAGGGCTCTTTCTGGGCTCTCACAACTCCGCCTACCTCACAGGGTGTCTGTTGTGCGGAGAACAGAAGCTTTGTCAGCCACTTTGAGTCCCCTTAAATGGGTGAGAAAAGCAAGGTAGAAAACTCTTCTTCTTCCTTCACGAAGCCAGCTGGGTGATCTTGGGCTGGTCACAGCTCTTGTCTGAGTTCTCACAGCCCCACCTACCTCACAGGGTGTTCTGTTCTTGGGAGAACAGAAGGTTTGTCAGCTACTTTGAGTCCCTTGCCACAAGTAAACATAGTAATAGCCCCTTTCTGCACTGAGCCTTATTCTGGAATATATCCAGAGATCTGCTGTCAGGATACTGGTGTAGACAATGGCAGATCCCACGTGTGGCCTGCAGTGGCCTGCACCCTAATCCCACGTTCATTTTCTATTTGGTTTTTAATGTTGTCATCTTCCTTGGGGCTTTCATGTTTAGGGAATGATGAAAATACAAACAAATGTCTCACTGAAAGCAAAGGACAGATGGTTTCACTGCCCACTTGTGCAAACTGTGGCTTTATTTGGAACTCCAGGCTTCATAGTCACAGAGCATGCAATATCATTATCTATCTACTAATAGAGGACATTCCTGGCAAAAAGAAAATATTTAAGTTTCAGTTTACAGTCACCTGTGTACCATTCTACTACTCAGAAACCTCTGCATCATACAGAAGCTGCAATTTACTAATATAATGCAAGTGCAGAGTGCTATATTTGGTCCACTCACTCTCTTTGGAAATTTCCATCTCTTTGAGTAATACACAGTCTATCCAGACTTGAGCACCCCACAAGTGTCTTGTCAAGGGGCAAGAAATAAGATTCCATTACTAGAACCTAAGAACCTAAGAGGAGCCCTGCTGCATCAGGCAATAACCCATCAAGTCCAGTGTCCCGTCGCACATGGTGGCCCACCAATTGCCCATGGACATCTCAAGCAGAGACAAGGGCAACCTCCTGTTCTTGAATCCCAGCAAATCACCTTAGAAGCTTGTCCCCCCCAGCCTGAAAGATGAATCTAGGCATTCATTCTAGTACCCATTGATACATCTGTCATCCATAAATTTGTCTAACCCTACCTTAAAGCCATCTAGACTGGTAGCTGTCACCACCTCTTCCGGCAGCACATTCCATAAGCCGATGACCCTCTGGGTAAAGAAATACTTCCCCCTGTCAGACCTTATTCTCCTACCCATCAGCTTCATAGAGTGCCCCCTGGTTCTAGTGTTGTGTGACAGAGAAAAGAAATTTTCTCTATCCACATTTTCTATACCATGCATGATTTTATATACTTCAGTTATTCCTCTGGTGCTTTCAAATGTTGCTGCTTTTTTAATGTTATTTTCACACCGCTGCTCACACCTCTGAAACTAATTCTTTCCACCCACAGTATTTGCATGTGTGGCACTGTTTCCATACCCACTGGGGGAGGTACATGGGTGCAGGTGATTCCTGGTCCTCCACCACAGGTGGTGCCTTGTGAAGGAGTGGCTGGGCCACTCCTTCACAAGAGAAGGGTTGGTGGTATGAGCTTTCGTAGACCCTTCTCTGGTTAGTCCCCAAGTGCTACTAACGTAGATGTGTCTACGAAAGTTCATGCCCCCAACCCTTCTCTTGTTAGTCTCTCTCCAAGTGCTACTAACGTAGACGTGTCTACGAAAGCTCATGCCCCCTATCCTTCTCTGGTTAGTCCCCAAGTGCTACTAACATAGATGTGTCTATGAAAGCTCATGCCCCCAACCCTTCTCTTGTTAGTCTCTCTCCAAATGCTACTAACGTAGACGTGTCTACGAAAGCTCATGCCCCCTACCCTTCTCTGGTTAGTCCCCAAGTGCTACTAACGTAGACGTGTCTACGAAAGCTCATGCCCCCTACCCTTCTCTGGTTAGTCCCCAAGTGCTACTAACATAGATGTGTCTATGAAAGATCATGCCCCCAACCCTTCTCTTGTAAGTCTCTCTCCAAGTGCTACTAACGTAGACATGTCTACGAAAGCTCATGCCCCCTATCCTTCTCTGGTTAGTCCCCAAGTGCTACTAACATAGATGTGTCTATGAAAGATCATGCCCCCAACCCTTCTCTTGTAAGTCTCTCTCCAAGTGCTACTAACGTAGATGTGTCTACGAAAGCTCATGCCCCCTACCCTTCTCTGGTTAGTCCCCAAGTGCTACTAACATAGATGTGTCTATGAAAGCTCATGCCCCCAACCCTTCTCTTGTTAGTCTTTCTCCAAATGCTACTAACGTACACGTGTCTACGAAAGCTCATGCCCCCTACCCTTCTCTGGTTAGTCCCCAAGTGCTGCTAACATAGATGTGTCTACGAAAGCTTATGCCACCAACCCTTCTCTTGTTAGTCTCCAAGTGCTACTAACTATCTTGCTGGACTTCATTTGGGTGTGATTCGAACTCAGGTTTTACCTGGTTCACTGCAAACCAATCAAACCAGTTCAGTCTATTCCTAATCCAGTGTCTCTTCTTTGGCAGGAGGCCCAAACAATTATTGAGAAATCATCAACATCTACTGAGGTAAACCCAACCCTAAACAGACAGTGTGTTAGCCTCAGTGGTTTATACCAACAACAGGTTCCTGTGTAACTTGGATTTTTGTTCTTGTACGAAAGGTTAAATCTGGTGGCTCTTGAAAACTTTTTCCAACAAGTTGCATTGGCGGCCTAACCCACAGGAAATGCAGGCAACCCTTGATAACTTTATGCATAATGTCCAATTAAATAACAATAAAGCAATTTCTCTGCGGTGCACCGAACAACATTTCAGGCCTTTGAAAATGGGGAGGGAAATGACAAAATCCGCCCAGTTCATTACAAACCTTATTCTGGCCTTAAAATGCCTTTTTTAAAAGTGACAAAACCTTCCATTTTATTTCGTTTCTTTGCAAGATTTATGAGGTGACAAAGGTTAATGATGGGAATTTTATAGTATGTTCTGTTGAAGGTGAATAGTGAAGTTGACAGATAAAATGAAAATGGTTTCTGGAGATACTGGAGTCAAACTAATTATTGGCAATGTTATAGGGATGTATAATTACATTCACCTTTTTAAAAAACAGAATGTGGAAGGGAGGGAGCAAGGGGTGAGTTTTATTACAAATGTGCTTTTTAAAGAACAAGTAGCGAAATAAAAGCCGTAATTGTTCTTAATTATAGCTAACTGTAATTGCTCACAATTGCAATATGCTGTGTATCAATGCTGGATTAAGAAATACCAATGCATAATGCCTGCCAGTAGGAATTTATCCTCTCTCTCGCTCTCTTTAAAGAGAGAATGAGAGAGAGGTAATGTTCAGTGGATATTACCTATAATTTAGCTCCTTTTCTTTTTCTTTCTTTCTTTCTTTCTTTCTTTCTTTCTTTCTTTTCTTTTAACTCTTTTATTTGGGGCTGTATTGTTCATCCACCAAAGTAATTTCCCATAGAAATGTACTTGATAAATTTACATAATTGTATATGGGTGCCTATCCCAGACATATGTTGTTGTCCTTTTAGGAAAAGTTTGTTTAAATAAACAACAGCAGATTTTAAAGGGAGTCTATGAGCAGGTGATATTTCCCAAGAGATTAACTGCTGGCCTCCTCTGTCGCTTCGTTTTATTCTTTTCATGACATTTTCTTAACCTCTTCGATCTGAATAGGCATAGTATTGAACATTTCTATTTGTTAGAGAAATATCCTTCGGCACTAACTCCAAGCTTTGCTTTCGGGTTTTGACTAATCACAGTTTAGGATGCGATCCAGCTCTACTGAATATCCTCTTGTGATGTTCTTTCTGAAGCAGCAGATCCTTCTCTTTGTTGGCACCCGCACTCTGAAATGTGCTCCTCTCAAACGTTCATGAGGCAGCTACTGTTATGTCATTTGGGTTTCTGTTAGAAACGCTTCTGTTTATTCAGATGTTCCAATTATGTCTCTTCACCATACCTAGTTTTTTATTACTGTAGTTAACATTGGCTTAAATTGGCTTTTACTCATTTTTAAGTTGCATTGTAAAGCACTACAGGATTCTTAAAATGAGAGGCCAGCCTGGGATATCCCCTTACGCCCTTTGGCGCCAGATGGGGATCTTTTTGTTCCTCCAGGCATTTTACAGATTTCCTGGCTTTTCCGCTTGTAAATTCAGCCTTATTTTATTATAGTTACCGTATTTTCCAGCGTATAAGACGACTGGGCATATAAGACGACCCCCAACTTTCCAGTTAAAATATAGAGTTTGGGATATACTTGCCGAATAAGAAGACGACACCCGGCGTATAAGACGACCCCTGACTTTTGAGAAGATTTTCCTGGGTTAAAAAGTAGTCTTATATGCCAGAATATACAGTATTGACCAAATAAAACAATATACATATCTCGTGTGCAGAGAGAAAAAAATATATAGAATACAGAGACTTCTATAAATATACAGCACATAAGTCATGAGGTAGTTCTCTCAAATTCTAGATATGATGTAATGGAGCTTTAAAACATTAAATGAAATTAAGGCGATGATCAGACATAGGGCCTTTCCGCACTGGCCCTAAAAATGGATACAGACACACATTAAGGATAGATTAAGAATTTCGGGTCTATTCGTTCAAATTATCCAGACATTTGCATGTGTACGGGTTTTAGTACACGATGCGTACTTGAAGATCTGCACCTTTCCTGCATCCATACGCACTTGAACGGATCCATCTGGGATGAAAACGGGTTGCATACAGGATAACTATGGAATGCATATGCACACATATGAACGCGTACGGATGTGTATGGATGTCAGGAAGATGCGTACGGGCATCTATACATGTGACATTTGTAAGTGCAAATTCGAATCAAAAATTTGAATGAATAGATTTGCTTAATTTGAATCAAATTGTGTTAAATTCGAATTTACGTAATTTAAATCGAATTTAATAGAATGTCAAAAAAACCTTTCTTGCATATCCCTAATCTAGAGTATATTTGGCATGGATTGAGTGCGTATTAAAAGAGGATTCAACTCAAATTTGACGTTTTCAGAGTGGATCCATTAGGGTATATATATGGGATACACATCTTGGATATGCATAGGATATGTATTCATTTTTATCCAATATGTATTCCTTCATATTGGATGAATACATTTGTTTCAAATAGAATTTTACCACATTCAAAAGGATCTATTCGTACATATACAAATTTTCTTAACATTCCATTTGTTACAAAAAACACATTTGTGAACATACCTATTTGTAAGTTGCCCATAAGTGTGGGAAGCATCCATC
Organism: Aspidoscelis tigris stejnegeri; assembly: GCA_023333525.1. NCBI lineage: Eukaryota > Metazoa > Chordata > Lepidosauria > Squamata > Teiidae > Aspidoscelis > Aspidoscelis tigris. The sequence goes on from JALMGA010000005.1 coordinate 9,866,069, forward strand.
GTAAGCAAAACACAATGCTGCAATCTGATTAACCTTTCCTGGGGCATAAAACCTTGATCATTCTGAGATTTATTCTTACATTAGCTTCCTAAGATTCTACCATCAGCCTCAATTTAAGCCTCATGTCAATTTGTGGTTTGCAATAAATATTTGTCTCTTACCCATAAGGCAACTGAGGGAGAGGGTGGATAGGTATCCTCTCAAGATTGCATTCACTTTTTCACCCTGTATGTTGTAAGCTTTATTTCAACTTTTAAGCAAGGTTGCATGGGCATTTGTTGGGGAAAGAAGAGAACCTGACTCTACAGATTTCCTCCTTCACAACCTTATAAGAAGAATTTGTGTGTGTGAAGATAGAATCCTGAAGCCTGTTCTCTATTCTGCCATGTATGGATGGATGGAACCTAAATCACCAGACAACCATTTTTAACCAGTTTTGAACTTCTGGTGGATCAGGCAGTCAATTGCAGTTGCCCCTGTGGTGGGAACCAACTCTTGGACACCCCTGTACATGCATGCAGTAGCTGGGGGGTGGGGGGGTTGACTTGATGGCCAGAATGCAGTTGAAGTCACCATCACCACCACAGACTAAAAATGTGGCAGTGATTGTGTGGCAAACTTTTAGGAGCAGTGTGGAGGAAGCCTAGTCATCTTATGAACCACTTATGACTAGAGATGTGTCAAACTGGTTCAAATCGAATGAGGTAGTTTGACCACTATGAACTTGAACTAAAACAGTCCCAGGTTCGTGGTGTCAGTTCAAACTCAAACCAGTTCAAACCACCCAGTTCAGTTCAAACTAGTTTAAATTGGTTAGTGTTTTGCCCTGTTAAAGGGATTTTTACGGTGGTTTGACTTCAAACTGGTTTAAAACACATGTTCAAAATGATCCACCACTTTTAAGCTGCCCTACGTTTATTTATTTATTTAAATTTTTATCCCACCCTATACCCAAGGGTCTCAGGGCAGGTTATGTCATATAAAATGAACACATTAAAACCATAACATAACATCTCCACTTCTGACTATTCCTTTGGTGTGTAGCAAGCCAGATGTAGTAGAGAACCAGCAAACCAGATGTGGTAAAGGAGTGAGGGGTAGATACCAATTCACATGATAGCATTGGTTGCTTTAAGGGGAGGGAAAGTGATCCAAAATGTCATGCTGATGTTACTGGTGCCACTCTGCCACCCACATTTCACAAGCTGTCCCTGATGCCATGTGTCCACATTAAATGGAACTGTAAGTCATCTCAAATGTTTAGGAAGGAAGTTGTCAGGATTAATCATCTTTCACAAGTGCTGCATTCTTATTTTAGACAAATGCATGTGTTCAGAAAAGCCAGAACTAATAATCTATCACAAATGCTGCATTCTTATTTTAGACAAATGCATGTGTTCAGGAATAATTTTTGGAGAGAAAGTTGGAGAGCATCCAATTGTATATTAATCAATAAGGATTCACAGTCTAGGGTCTCCATAAAGCAAATAAAGCAGTGTGTGTGTGTGTGTGTGTGAGAGAGAGACATTGAGAGAGAGAACCTAATAGATATGTATTTTCCATGCCACTATAAGGGTTCAGGAGTTTCTCTAAAATGTTTGTCATTTTCATCATCACTCTAAAAGATGTTACTTAACCCCTAAGCCATGGTGAATGTCATCATTTGGCCTCCCTATCTTTTCCTTCCTTCCTTCCTTCCTTCCTTCCTTCCTTCCTTCCTTCCTTCCTTCCTTCCTTCCTTCCTTCCTTCCTTCTCTCCCTCCCTCCTCCCTCCCCTCAGCTCTCGTTGCTTCTCTTTTCTATTTCTGAGATTATTCCTAGGCAAATGAAACTTAATGTGTCATTTTCCCGAGCTCTCGATGACACTCCTCCAGGGCTGGTTACATTTGCCATTTCTGAAGTCCAAATAAGTGAGCTTTTAATGAGCACGAAGCCTCATTTAAGAGTTGATTCAGGTACTTAGTAGTCTATGTTATTTAACGGTGGCAGAATTATAGCGTATAAATGGTGGAATGATTAATAGACCTACCTTGCTATGTATATAATGCATTCTAACAGTTCTTTAATGGTGCAAACTATCTCAAGAATTGATTGTTGTTTGGGGAGCGTGTGGGAGGGGAGCATGCCTTACTAGAATTGTGATACATGGTTTCTGAAATCAACCACCGTGCCAGAAGAATAAGCACTAGCTTCTTGCAAAAGTCACTTGCTCTTGGTTCGAAAATCAGTGTCGGCTCATTAGTGGTGAACTTTTCTAAGAAACTGTTAGGCTTTTGGAGAGGTGTTCCCCCCTCCCTGGCTAGGGATAGGGATGAATTTTATGTGTGTGTGCGTGCATGCGTGTTTAAAGCTAATTAAATTGAATGCAAGGAAATTCACATTCGTTTGAATAGAGCCCCTTCAAATGTGGTAGGATTCAAATTTGATATGAATGTTCTTTGAATGCTATTCGAATCTCTTTCAAATCCCTCCTGCCATTTGCGGCTACAAATTCCCTACCCTACTAGGGATCTGCACAAATGTTCTAAACGCTCAAAATTCAATCGAATTCAATCGAATGTGGACATTCAAATTCAAATATAATGTCTACACATTCGAATTTAAACATTCAAATGAATTTTGAATGTCCCAAAACATTCGTTCAAATGATTCAAAACATTCGGGATGCATACAAAATGCATACAGATACATAAAAAACATGAATGTTCTCTACGTTCGTACCTTCAAATATGAATGTTGTCGACATTCGTATCTTCAGATTTGAATCTAACATTTCAATGAGTACATTCAAACGTGTTCGGTTCGAATTAGATTTTGTTGCATTTGGATTCTAAACATTTGAACTGAACAGAATGTTTGGATATTCAATTTGACTCAAATTCGAATAAAAATAAATAAATAGTGCACATCTTTTTCCTGTTTGAATCTGCTCTGAAAGTGTCAAATCCGCTCTGAATCCGCTGCAGACATTTCCCACCAATATAACGAAGCTTCGAATGAATGTATGGAAGCATTCACTTCACAGTTGAATGTCAAACTTCAAATGTAGCCAGCGTTTGCTCTGAATTGAAATGTACGAAGGCGGACGAATTTGACTGAATTTCAAATGTGCTGGATATTTGCGCACGTCCCTGCCTCTGGCTTCTAACACGTGCTTTATGTATGCACAACAGAGGTGCTGTGCATGATGCCTTGAGGGTTTTATAGAGCTCTGGAGGTTGTCATAGATGGTAGCTGGAAAGATAGCAGGAACAGTGGGCAAAGAAAGTTTGGGGGGGGGGGTGAGGAGGGAGGGATGACCTTGAACAGTATTAGTCATGACGGTGCTAAAGTTATCATAGTCTTCTTATACTTGCTTTGGGCCTTATAACAATTTTGTTTTTAAAATTATCACCCTGCTTTTCTTCCAATGTCTGTCAGGCAACTCCTGACCCAAGAATGTCTCACAGGCAAGATCTGCAAGGGCTGTACTGAAAAGGGGTTGCAGATGAAGGACCAACCTGCCTGCAGTCTCACTGCCTGTGACCATGGTGTGAAGCACCAAAATGGCCGACTTCCAGGACCATTCGTGGTCTTCTTCTTCATAGCCTAGATCAGCGGTTTTCAACCTTCCTAATGCGGTGACCCCTTAATGCAGTTCCTCATGTTGTGGAGATCCCCAGCCACAGGGGCGGGGCAGCTCGGGTGAGGGTGGGGCAGGAAGGCTGGAGACTCGTCATGACCTCTCTGAAAGGGTAGTTCGACCCCCAAAGGGGTTGCGACCCACAGGTTGAGAACCGCTGGCCTAGATGGAAGCTTCAGCACTAGGGAAATTTCATTCCCTGGTCTCGATGTCTGCAATGGCTTGGCCTGAGAACCATGCAGAACAGCTCACCTCTCCATTCTTGGACTGCAGCCCAAGATCTGGAGGGGAGGCCCTTCTGGTTGTACTGCCACTGACAGCAGCAAAAGGGTTGGGCACCCAGGATAGGGCCTTATGAGTGGTGGTTCCCAGACTGTGGTATAGTCTCCCTCCTGAGGTCAGGCACCTTCACTCTATGTGTTTAGATGAGCTGTGAAGATGCATCTCTTTATCCTAGCCTTTGGCACCGTAAAGGAACAGCCTTTTCCTCCCCACATTCAGAGACTTCCATGGTTTTAATTTGTTTAATATGTGATTGGTTTTAATGTGTTCATTTTATATGTTCTAACCCGCCCAGAGACCCTTGGGTATAGGGTGGGATGGACGGACGGACGGATGATGGACGGACGGACAGACAGACAGATAGATAGATAGAAGCAGACTCTTTCTGCATCCATGTGGAAGAAATCGTAGATACCATTGCTTCTTAGTATTTTCATAAGGATAAGAGCTGGATGCAGCTATACCAGTACTGCTCTTAAATTTTCAGGGAAGATGTCTGAAAACATAACTGAGCCCACTTCCTTCCCCTCTGGACTCTTGAAGGCTCCATATAGCTGAACTTCATTTATGTTTGTTGTTGGTGGTATCTTTCTATCTTCAAAGCCAATGGAAAGAGTGTGGGCATGAAAGTATGGGCATAAACTGCATTGCCTGGGCATCGGTGTTTCCCTCTGAGCCTCACCAGTGTGATCCAAAGGAATGTAAACATGACATTTGGTCCCACCTTGTCTGCCGGAATGGATGGAGAGGTGGCCTGCAGTCCATCCAACCACCTTAGGAGCTCTGCTCCGTATTTTCTGTCAGTGAATAAACCTGTAGACTTTCGCAAGGAGCTCACAAGGCAGTGAGGCTATTTGACCTGTAGCTGGGGAAACACACTAGCTTTTTATGCACTTACCTCTCTTAATGGACCCACTGATCTGGATAATGGGTAGGCCCATGCCTCTCTATTGCTGCAAAGCTTGCACAAATTCTGCAGCCACTACCCCTTCACCCCTGGTAGCTAGGAATGAAAGTCCTGTATCATGGAGGTGTGCCATCTGTTTGCCTTCTGTGATCTGAAACAAGGCCTTTGGTCTGCATGTAGATCCAATTAAACAGATTTACAACAGATCAGGATCAAGAGCCTCTTTAATCTAGATATGTATCTTGTGCAAAGATAGTGGACTAGCAGGAGGCATGGCCTTACAGATCAGCATTAATGCACAGATCTGTGCAGCCAAGAAGTGTCTACCTGGTCCCTTGATCTGGATTAAGGATCTGTTCAGAAAATCCCAATGAGATTTCATAGCAAAGCGGGAATTCGACCTGATGGATTCTTGGGTTCTAATTGGACATTCTTAATCACTGTGTCACCAAAGTGCCTTCATTTGTGTATGTATAAGATTACAGCAAACCATGTGCTACTAATTCTGGCTACTATTACCTCTGTCTTCTCCTTCTATTAGCCTTCTAATCCCACAACCCACCAGCCCAGTACTCACCAGATGCTACTGTCAGCATGCTGAGGCAGCAATGCTACTAATAGAAAATTTAGGTGACATGAGTGTGTCGCAGCTGAATTCGTGTTCCTTTGTCACTTCCTGTCCTTACAAAACTGTAAAGCATCTGATTTTTACCTCAGGAGCCAAAGCAGGCTTTGAAGAATATGATGGCACTGTTTTCTCCTTCTGTGTGCGCTGAGTTTATATGCAAGATTGCCTCTTTCCTGCTGATTGTACCTATTTTGTGGGAAGAATAGCAACTCTCTTTCTTTGGAAGCAGATGTGACATTGCTGCTACTGTGCTCAAAGATTTGCAATCCTGAAAATTACAGTATTTGGGACGTAGGCTTGCACATACGCACACAGATTTACAGATTTGTCTTGAAACATAAACTTGTGTTTTTCTTTCCTCTCTGTAGTTAAGGTTGATTCCCCCCCCCCTCCACTTTTTACTTTAGCAGAGTGTTTCAGCCAGGAAGTTACATAACGTGTGATGAAGTTTTCCTTTCCTTGAGCACCTCAAAAAGTAGAGATTAACTAGAAATTCAGATTATACCCATTTTATAAGCTTTGAATGACTTAAGGTCCACGTATAATCTTTATAGATTAGCCTGGGAAATGGGGCCATTTCTGCATTTATTGGCTAGCCCAGGCCAGCAAGAGAAGGCCAGGCTGGCACAGTTCCAGTGGTAGAGATGGCACCACTGACCTGGAACAAGGCTTCTACGCTCAGGACACATTTCTGTTGCACAATTTAATGTGCTGCTGAAGTTGGTCCTCTTGTTAAACTGGAACCGTGAGGTGAGCACCCTCATGCATGCATCCCAGTTCCATTCTATGGATGGTTGGAATGTCTGGAAAAACAGGTCTACTAGTGTCCAGGTGTGGGTGGCCATTTTGGTCACCAAACTGGGTCTTACTCCATCCCAATCTGGATGGATCAGGCCAGGAAGGGGGCAGTCCCTTTCTCTTCCATCCTAGCATACAGAAGAGAGGGGCTTGAAGATGATTAGACTCCATGCTGGACCATTCTTGGACCAGTTTGGTCTAGTGGTTAAGGAGCCGGACTCTTACCTGGGAATATCGGGTTTGATTCCGCACTTCTCCACAAAATCAACTGGATGACCTTGGGCTAGTCACAGCTCTCTTCTGAACTCTCACAGCCCCATCTACCTCACACTTGGTCCTGTTGTGGGGAGAAGAACAGAAAGCTTTGTCAGCTGCTCTTTCATTCTCTTGGGTAAGTGCAAAAACATTGAGGATCATTGATTGGACCCCGACCAGCTTAATTTTTGCAAATTGGTGGGAGGCTTTCCATGCCTTCGGACCGTATTCACATGTGTTGTGATGGATTGCTTTTGTCTTTCAAAAACACATGCAATATTTGAACTACACCTCAGTTGCAATGTAGGGGGGCACTGCTGGATAACACAGACAGCTTTAAAAACTGAATCATGGCCAGCTGTCCTTCCTCATGAACAGGGGCAGCCTCTCTTACAAGATGTAAGAGAACTGAAAATATATATTATCTTTACACTTACTAGACGTAGATGCTTAAATAGTAGAAACACAGGAAGCAAGTATTTCTGAGATATCACCCTCCTTTTCTTGTAGAGTAATAGCTGATTGAGCAGACACTGTGGTTTCCTCCTTTTTTTTTTGTAAACATGGATCCATTTGCTGGTTTTTACTGCATATGGGAGGGGTTATACAGGGACTTCTGGCAGTTTCATTATTCACTCTAGATGTAAAATCAATATTTTTTTGCCATTTGTGGTCATTAAAAATCTCGCAGCAGTTTTGAAGGCATTAACTTGGGTTTCCTGGTTAAGAATTATGCAAGTAATTGTGTCTTTAATTTCTTCTTTGGATACCATCACTTAATGCTAATCAAATTTTATGCTTTTTTAAAAAAAGAGATATGGATTATGAGGAAGGGAGGACTGTATATAAAAATAGTAGCCGCATCTCAAATATTAGTCCATTAAGAGAAGCAGATTATGGAGAAAATGGGATCTATAGGCGCCCAATCCAGATTTGGCTTGTATGGTAGAGTGTGGGGAAGAGTTAGAGCCAGGAGAACACGAGAGGAGTCCTGCTGGATTAGATCACACAGTCCATCTAGTCCAACATCCTTGCCATTCTCAAACAGATGAGTATGAAACCCTCGCCAGGGGTGTGCATGAACGCAGTTTTTGGATTCGATTTGAATCGAATATTCGAATGTTCGAATTTGAGTGAATAGAGAAAAAAAGGTTGTATTCAAATTTGAATCAGATTTGAATGCATTCGTATCCATTTGTACAATTTTTCAATTCTTATGTGAAGATACAAATGTCGACAACATTTGAAAGTGTCCGTACGCACCCGTATGCATTCATAAGCTTCACCACTCTATTGGCAAACCAATAGAGAAATGCTGCGGCAGCCTCATCACATTTACCCAGTAGTAGTAGTAGTAGTAGTAGTAGTAGTAGTAGTAGTAGTAGTAGTAGTAGTAGTAGTAGTAGTAGTAGATAAATGATCATCATAAATGATAGCTGTTTTATATATATATATATACACACACACCATGTTATATATAGCTGTTTTATACACACACACACACACCATGTTCCGACAATTTGTAAACCATGTGCTTCGGTTTGATCACCACATCTTAAATAATTGCCCTTGTGCTAAAGTGAGAATTTGATCTTGGAGGAGAGCTCACAGTAGAGGGTCTGTATTTGTTTCTGTTTGTGTCCATGTGTCAGTGTACAAATACACATGGGCACACCCAACATCTAAATGCCTCTGAAGGTTCTATCCCTCTTAGGGGGAACATTTCATAAATAAGAGAAGGAACTGACTTGCTAGTCTTCAGAGACAGGGCTCCCCATTAGCTGTGGCAGTTGTTGAAGAACTGATTGTCCAGTTGGGCCCTGGGTATCTGAAGGAGCACCTTCTCCCATAGTGACCTGCCATTGTACTGAGATCTTATGGAGACATGGACTTCTTGTAGTTCCTTCTCTTTCAGAGGTGTGAGGCATAGGGACCTGTGAGAGGGCTGTTTCCGTAGCAGCCCCCCATATTCCAGAACAGTCTCCCCCTTGAGGTTTACTGGACACCTACACTGTATAGTTTCCAGTGCCTGGTTAAAACGTGCCTTTTCACCCAGGCTTTTGATGTTTAAATAGCTTCCTCAGGGTGCTGTCCTGGAAAGGAATGAGTGTTACATTTTTAATTATATTTTAATGTTTTATTATTTCTTATTGTGACCAACCCTGAGACCTTTTAGTGGGTGGGATATAGATTTCTTAAATAAATAAATAAATAAATAAATAAATAAATAAATAAATAAATAAATAAATAAATAAATAAATAAATAGGTCCTTTACTTTGAAATATTGTAGGACATAGGGGAGTGGGTGGCAGCCATTAACAGCAAATGCACAAAGAAAACTCTGTACAGTGGCCTTTGTTTGGGAGAAGAGAGAGAATGTCAATTATTTTCATGGAGGAACCGTCTTCTGAGAGTTCTTTGTGAAACACTTGAACTGTTGAACTGGATGGCGGGCCTTGAGATACAACAGGTTCAGCAAGAAGAGCTTTGATATTACACAAACGGATCCCTTTCTCTGTGTTTCTGGGTTTCTTTTTCTAAGGAAGGATTTTTGAAATGCCCCAGGTGACAATTGGCTTTACCAGAAATCTCACTGCAGAGACCTGCCCACTTCTTAGAATGTGGTGGCCAGATGGAAAAGCGACAAGTATCCTGCCTCTTTGAAAAGCTGTGTAGCCAAGATAATTTCAACGAGTCTAGCTTGCATGACGTCTGTCTTCTACATTACTATTAAATCTCCCCTAATCCTCTATGCTGTCTCCAGAATGGCCAGATGGTCTGTGAAGCTTACAAGCCGAATGTCATGACGATGTTCTCTATTGTTTTTTCCAAGAGGAGACAATGGCTTAGATATTATTCTTTTAAAGGAGTAACAAAACTTCATCGAAGATCAGTTGGCCAGAAGTCATTGGATATCATTGTTATGGCAACAGATGGCATCATTGATGGCATTATTCTTTTGGCAGTTGATGGATACAGCTTTATAGAGGAGGTACCTGTGATATGTCGTATGGTGTTCAATAACACCTAACCAAACTGAATCCAGATATTTTTAACAGTTTCTGTAAAAACAATACCTGTGCTTGCTGCAATTTTACAGGAGTATAGAAAACAGAATTTACCCCTTTTTAGTGTGTATATATGTAGAGCTTCTAGTCTCCATGAAAAAGTATGGCCGGTGTCTGTTGAAACCCAAAAGTTCAGGAGAAATGTTGCTGTATTTCATTTTCTTAAAGATCCCAATCATGCTTTGACTGTGGAATGATGTCATTCAGATTCTTTATGTACATGTGTAGGCATATTCTCTGAAGATAAATATAGGCTTCTAGTGATTGATATCTATACCTTGTGGAGCAGCTTGAAGGTGCTAATATTCAGCAGAAGACACATGAGTATCTGTTTGGCCGTGAGATTGAGTCCATGGCCATTTCCGCACTGAGGTTCCAGAAACAATCCATTAGTACCAGTCCAGTGTGGAGCTGTTCTGGTGGTCCCAAAGTTCTATGGCTCTTCCACATTCAGAAGGGGTATGTGTTCTACATGGTCCTGGAGATTTCAGGATCTCTGGAGCTACTTCTGGGTTTTCTGAATCAGTTCCTGTGGGGACCCCAATTTGGTTGTGCAATTTGGTGCACTTCTGAAATGAGCCTTCTTGCTAAACTGGAACAGGGAGATGTGTGCCCTTTAGATGCCTCCCTATCCAATTATATGGGACCCTAGAATACTGGTAGATATGAACAACAGATCTATTGATGTCCCAGTCTAGGTGGCCATTTTAACTACCTAGGTCAGGCCTTGCTCCATTCCAGAAAGGATGGAGTTGCCCAAGGAGGGGCTGGGGTCTTCCTCTTTCACTCCACTGTGCGAAAGAGAGGGTCCTGAAGGGGGACAGACCTCATGCTATCCTGTTTCAGTGGGAAGTACAAAAATGTCCAGTGTTCTGATGGGGATTTATGGAACTAATATGTATCACAGAAGGTGGAACAGAATGGCTTCTGTCTCTCCTGCTATTCATAGCTGCTTCCTGATAGCTGAACACAATGCACCAATACTAGGACCTCACAGCTGCATCAGATTTAGAAGTCTACAGTAAGATACCTAGCCCTTCAAGCAACACTCAGGTGTTGATGCTTAGCAAAGCACCACATGGATGATCCTTTGTGGGGCTATGGGTGAGCTGATGCTTTGCATGGGCACATTGGTAGTAGACAAGGGAGCTGTTAGGCAGTTTTAAAGTCTCTGCGGCGCTGTCGGAAAGGACTCTTGATGGTGTTGTGTATTACTTCATTTTTCACTACCTTCCAGCTTCCTAAATGGGAGCCCTGGAGTTTTGCCCCGGAATTCTGCCCTCCTGTTCTCTGCTATCCATGCACCTGTAAATGCACAACAGCTTGTCAAAAATCTGGCTATAAGAAAGAAAGAAAGAAAGAAAGAAAGAAAGAAAGAAAGAAAGAAAGAAAGAAAGAGAGGCATTAAATCTTTGCAAATCCATTCCACTTGAAAATGACACAATTTAGGGAGACATTTGAATGGGAAGTTTGAAAGCATCACAAATTAAAACTGGCTGCTTTGAATACACATTGCGTGTTCTTATTACCCTTCCCAAAGCCATTAGGATTAAGCCCTTTTAAATACTAACAAACTTTCTCTTCTGTATCTTTTTTTGCAGGGAGACTGCAACAGAGTTGTCTGGAACATTACCAAGGTAAACAAGCTGTTCTTCTAAACCAAATCTGTGAATTGGCTTTGGGGAAATGGGGAAGGGAAGTACCACTCTCTCTCTCTCTCTCCTTCTCTCCCTCCCTCTCTCTAATTGAAGCATCCAAGACAGCTTGCTGAGGATTTAAGGAAAAAAACAGAACATTTGTGTGAAAAAAGGTGGTTGCAAAGTAAGTTGTACCAGAGAAAGAAAGCTCCTTAGCCATGCCAGAGAGAAGCAGCTGGAGAACACACAGTTTGAATAATAATTTATTTGGGCATTGCATTTTTTTAAAAAAATCTTCATGTTAATTGATGGTTACCTGCTCTCCAAAGAGAACTTCTTAGATGAACCTCAGCCAAATCAGACCTTGGAAACTTAACTAGCCGTGTTGATTATATTGGTGTTGCTGCTGAATATTTTTCTTTTGGGTAGGAGATCCATGGAGTCGACAGAGTTACACACAATGTTTTAGGGATTTTTTTTCCATTTTAGGTAGTAAAGCATAATTCATTAGGTTCTAGTAGCATTTGTGTTTCTCTACCTGCTTGTAGATGTAGCAAGAAAGAGGAGCTTGTAATGCTTCTGCAAAATATCTTTGATCAGAAAAACTGGTGGGTTAAAAGAATTCACGAAACAGTTGTATATTTAGGAGAACTTTTGGGTGCTGTATTTCAAGCCATGTAAGATGCACCTGTTTATAAGTCACACCTATAATTTGCCAAGGAGTGTCTGTAACTGAGTGGTAGAGCTGTTTGCCTGGAGAACAGAAGGTTACTGGTTTGATTCCCAGTCTTTCTTCAGAAATAGTCAAACCACCTCTGTATCTCAGCAAAAAACAAAACAAAAACAAACAAACCCTGCATAGAGGTGCCCATGACAACCAAGGCTGTCATCACACCTTGCTGAAATAATCTGTTTTCTTAAGAAAACAGGACTCAGAATGCCCTAACTTTGATCACAACCAATACCTGATAACCTTTCCTCAGTTCGTCCTCAGTTTGGGTTGCTATGCTCACACCTTTCTGTTCCCATCCTGAGATTCCCCTAGGAGACTTTTTTAGACCTCCAACACTCTCCACCCTCACAACACTTCCTGCGCTCTGATAGGATGAAAGTTCTGTCACTCGACAGTGTGTTACCACACATTGCGTGAAAGGGAAGGCAAATTAGTGCAGTAACCGCCCACTATAGTATGGTTCAGCCCCCTTTAGTCCTCTTCCCAAATCACACTCAGAGGGTGTTTTTCCACTGTCAAAAGTACCCATTTTTGCACCCATTTAGGACCCGATTGTTTCCACTGCCATTGGGGAAATCCGGATCTAATGGGTACATTTTGGCCTTTAATCCGGATTTTCTGTAGACCCCATTAAAGGGGTCTACAATGGGGTCTTCTCCCAGTAAATCCGGATTAAAGGGAGCCTGTTTCCACTGGAAACAGGCAATGGGGTCCAAATGAGGCTAGGGGGAGGGGATGCACCATTGGGACCCCCCCCCCAACATTGGCTTCGAAGTCACTTCGAAGTCACTTCAAAGTTGACTTCACATTCACTTCGAAGTCACTTCGAAGTCAGCTCTGAAGTCACTTTGAAGCATGAGCTCAACTTCGAAAATTGAGCTCATGCTTCGAAGTCACTTCGTAGCTGACTTCAAAGTCACTTCGAAATCACTTCGAAGTTGCTTCAAAGACTGCTCCCCCCTGCCCCCCAAAACACCTGGGGTAATGGACCGACCCCTTGTGGGTCAATCTGGATTCCCCAGATGGGTGCAAAGCTGTTTCCACAGCAGGGGTGTTAGCACCCATTCCTAATGGGTGCTACACCTACTGTGGAAACACATTGGGTGCTTCCCTTAATCCAGATCTACTAGATCCGGATTAAGAAATGTACCCATTCCTTAGATCCAGATCTTCTTAGATCCAGATCTAAGGGCTGCAGTGGAAAAACACCCAAAAACTGAAAACGGATTAACGCTCTATAACAGATTGAGACCTGAAAAATCAAGACTCAAGAAAGTAGGACTAAAGGAAGGAAAGTCCTCAAATAGAACAGGTTGGACTAAAGAAGTGTGATCAATAGGGTCTGAAGATGGACCAAAGAAGGATTAAAATGAAGGCCCAGGAGTCAGCCGTGACTTGGTGCTATACAGTAACATCAAATAATTTGGCAAGGAGTATATAGGAATGATAATTTAATAAATAGAATGCAGGATGATTTTAGGAGAAATTGTTTTGGGGAAAATGTGCATCTTACATGGCTAAAAATACGGTATATCCAATCACAAGGGTGTCTTCTCCCCATCTTTAAGTTAAACCCATATTCTACCACTTGCAAACCATAAAAGAGGAAAGTTCATGCAGCTCTTATTGTTTCAGGTATATATCCTTCTAATGTTGTTGATGATGTAATTCCAGGAAATGATTTGTTTGTTATTCTAGATGTATACAGTTTGTCATCCCACAATCCCTGTGAATTATTGTTGGGTTGCGGTTATTTGTAAGCGAACCGCGGATTTCCCTGATAAAGCTACCAAAGGGTCAATCCTCCTATGCTTTCAAAGTTTCTTTCTTTCTTTCTTCTTCTTCTTCTCTTTTGGCTTTACATCTCATTTCACTACAGCTTGCTCATTATTATTCCACTAGGCTATTTTTTTTAATAAGCTTTGTGATGAAGGATTGTGGGAGAGGGTGTTTGGTGGATATTGTATTGCAATTTGATGTTTATTCATAATGAAAATGTTTAACATGAAAACAGCTATATCCTCACTGCAATTATACTACAGCTTGTTAACAAACATTTTAACAAGAATATTTATTAGCCGTATCTCTGTTTTTAGGCTGGAGGAATGTGTATATGTGTGAAATCAATTTACCTTTCTAACAGAAAGTTAGATCTGGCCCGTCTTCTGCTAAATATTCTGGATTTATTGAAAAGACATTTTCATTCATTCATTCATTCAGGACATCCTCTCATGTAGACAGCAGCCAAGCTGACATAGGTCTTGCTATGTATAAGTGGTCTATTCGTCACTCTTGCCGCGTTTTTAGTTTTTGGTCTAGCGCCTTTGTGCACTGTTGCTTAGGCTGGATCTGAAAAGGGAGTGTGGACATGGTCCATCCAGGAAAGTCCAAATGGAGGATGGAAAGTCCACAAATGAAATGGATAGAAATGAAAATGGGTAGATCTGAAGATGGCCTGAAGAAGCTTTAAAGATAGTCTACGAACTTCCTTTCTACAGGTTAATGTGGAATGTAGTAGGCCTGCCCACTGTTAGATGAAGGCCTATTGGTGGACCAGCACAGCCTACTTCAGAATGCAGATGCATGGAGAAGGCATGCCTTCATACTCTGAATTATTGAGGAACCCATTTCTGTGGTGGACCAAAGCAGGGTTTCAGAGGTTAGAAACCTTTGCTCCTAGCCCTTCACAGCCCAGCCGGGGAGCTCATGGAACCTTTGGTGCTGGTGTGGACTCTGGTCTGGACCAGCGGTACTAATCCAGACCTCATCTGTCCATGGTCCAAACCAGCCGGCCTCACTGTTGCAGCCCACTAGCTTGGATCACACCCTTTTAGTGCAGAAAGGCTGTAGGTCCATCTGCTCTCTGCAATACTAGTGCAGTTTAAATGCTCAGAAGTGGTTCTGTTAATTCTCTCGTTAGCGGTAATCAGCGCACATGTACATGATTTATTCTTGATCCCTTTTAGTCATAAAAGTATGCTTAGATCAAGGGATGGACAAGACAGTGCTCTGAAACAATAGCCGAGTTTCGCTTCATTTCTTGATAATGTAACAGTACATTAGGGCCTCGTTTAATGCCAGGGTTCTCTTCCAGAAAGTCTGTACTTAAAGCAAAACTTGAGTTAGGTGAGTAATAGACCTTTAAAGTGAAGGAAAAGTTGTTAAAGTGAAACAGGAAAGCTTAGTATCACTTAATATTGAAACAAGGAGCCTTTCTTCAGGGACCCTTAAGACAGATTAAGGGTCCATGTAGTACACTTCTAAGCCTCATAGATCAGCAGATTAACCTGAGGGGGGTTTTCTGCTGACCTCCCTTAATCCGGATCTAAGCCGATCTGGGTCTATGGAATGGGTCCTTCAACTAATCCGGATCTAGTAGATCCGGATTAAGGGAGGTACCCAGTATGTCCCCACAGGCAGTGCAGCACCCACTAGCAATGGATGCTAGCCTACCTGCAGTGGAAATGCCAAAGCATCCATGTGACGAATCCGGATCAACCCACATGGGGCCCGCCCATTACCCCAGGTTTTTGGGGGAACAGGGGGTGCAATCTCCATAGACACTCCAGAGATTCTTCGAAGATTCTCCTGAGCTGCTCTGGAGGTTTGGCATAAGCTCCGGAGATTCTCCAGAGCAATCTGCTGCAAACCTCAAAGATTCTCTGGAGCCTTTGATAAAGGTCCATAGGACTGGCATTGCTCTTGCATGGGGTCCTCTTTGGAGCATGTGCTATTCTTCGGGTCTGGCTTTGGAGATTGCACACAGGCTTCAAAGCTATGGGTTTGGGGGCACACACAACCCCATGGGTGCCCCTCAGAGCCCCCCCAGAACCCATTGCCTGATTGTGGTGGGAATGTGTTCCTTATAATCCGGATTTGATATCTGAAGACACCATTGTAGACCTCTTTAAAGGGTTCTACAGGAAATCCAGATTATAGGTCCTGAAGGACCCATTCAATTCGGATTTCCATAGAACTGGTGGAAACAAATGTGGCTGTAATGGGGTCTGCAGTGGACATGAGGTCTTCCTGCTCTGAGCCTAATGAGTCCTTAATGGGTTCCTAATGGGTACTTAATGGGTACTTAATACTAGTGGAAAAAATACCCTGAATCTAGAAGGCCACACCCCATACTGGTCCACTCTGTCTGCGTTAGTGTGTGATCTGGATTAAGGAAGCATTAATCCAGATCATTGATTTAATTGGGTCTACCTGTGGACTAATGCAGGCATTATCTGGAACATGGGAAGTGTGCAGAAGGCATGTCTCTGATTTTTGGGGCTACTAGGGTATGCCTTTCATTGGTGCACTGAAGCTCATTGTCAAAAAGCACGCTCCAGAGGCCCCAAGGCTAGGAACATTTGTTCCTAACCCTTGGAGATATGAGGTGTGGCCAGTCTATGCCTTTTGAGCCAGTTTGGTCTAGTGGTTAAGAAGCTGGACTCTTATCTGGGAATACCGGGTTTGATTCCCTGCGCCTACATGAAGCCAGCTGGGTGACCCTTGGGCTAGTCACAGCTCTCTTTCTGCGCTCTCATAGCTACACCCACCTCACAGGGTGTCTCTTGTGAGGAGAAGAACAGAAGGCTTTTCAGCTGCTCCGAGTCCCTTTAAATGAGAAAAGTGGGGTAGAAAAGTTAACTCCTCCACCTCCTCCTCCTCCTCCTCTTCTGTGATCAAGACCAGTGGGCCGGGCTATTCCTGATCCCAACCAACCACAGGTAAGTGCAGAAAGAGCCCAGGTGTCTAAGCTTGCAAGCCTTGCTATATTGAAACTATGCAAACTGAGTTTGCTTAAAACGGGGTTTTACAGTCCGTGGTTGAGCCAACATGTTGTGGAATAAGTGTTTGGAAGACCATCCATTGCAATTCTTAATTACACAAGATATTGTTAATCTTAAACTTTGCTGGCAATTACCTGACTATGGGTTTAGAGAACATAAAGCAGTCTTTTCAACACTTGAAATCAATTAAATGCACTCTTTTATAATATTTTTTAATGCTTTTGAGAGATTTTTCTATATATTGCACTTCCCTTCCTTTTCATAACCCTAATCTCAGTCTGAATTCTTGTGTCATTGTAAAATTAAAATCCTGTACAAGCAATATGAAAACCAATAACCATCTAAGATTAATGCAGACATTTTGCAAGTTTGTATCTCTTGGCAGTCTGCAGAGTGGTTAAAAGAAACCTTTTTGATGTGGCCTATCATTAGATTGCAAAGACATACAATGTTACCTCTCTGTGTCTTTTCCCCCCCTCAGTAACTGGACATTTGCTTTCTTTTGAATAGCTATCAAAGTAATTAGAGGTTCATTCATGCTGTTTCTCTCGCCCAAAAGCAAGCAATAACAACTAAAATGAAAACCTGAAAGAATCTGTAGGGCCATAGAATGGTGGACTTGGAAGAGTCTTCAGGGATCGTCTAGTCCATCCTTTTTCAGTGTTTGGGAAAGCAGAGAAAGTTCTCAGGATGCCAACAACTTACTATTATTCCTACAAGGAATAACAGTGTGCGGAAGGTATCCTAGGACTAGGGAGGTCCACGAATGCATTTTCTGCATTCAAATCCGATTTGAATTGAATATTCTAATATTTGATTCGAATCAAAATTTAAAAAATCTGGATTTTCAAAAATCCAATTCGAATCCGGATTACCTGGATCCGTATTTTCGGAAATCTGATTCCAATTGAATGATACGAATGTCAGGAACATTCATATCTGTGCCCTGTTTTTAATACCTTGTTTTAATTATTCAGTTTTAATATGTTTACCTGTGTCTTGTTTTTAATATGGTTTTAACTGCTATTGATTTGTTGTTACCCGCCCAGAGACCTTCGGGTATGGGGCGGGATAGAAATAGAAATAGAAATAAATAAATAAATAAATAAATAAATAAATAAATAAATAAATAAATAAATAAATAAATAAATAAATAAATAAATAAATATCTGATTTTCGAATCCGTAAGCATCCCATTTCTTTGTGTTTGTGTTTCATTTGCATCTCATTTGCATCCCGTATTATAAGCACAAATAGACCCAACATTTGGATGTGATATACGGAGACGAATTCAGTTGAATCATTTGAAAATCCGTATTGGATTTTTGAAAATCTGTATTTGAATTCGAATCCGAAAATCCAGATTTTTGAAAATCTGATCCGAATTCAAATGTTGGGTTTTCAAGTTGGATTTTCAAATATTCAGATTTTCAAATATTCATGCACATTCCTATCTAGGACTCACTCCTACCTTTGCTGGAAGTGGGTACATATGTTGTCACAGGACGTAGCTGTCATAGCAGTAACCCGAGGCCTTTTCACACTTAGTCCTATAGTCAACAATTAGTGAACATCTGGTAAAAAGCATGCACACTCAGAGTAGGCTATCACAACCTCCAAGCATGCTCTGCCTCCCCAGAAGTTCACTAATTGTTGATTAGGTGTGGAGCACTAAATTGTGCCCCATACCTTTACCAACGTTAACTAAACGCTTACCTGAAGCATCCAGCAGTGTGATCATTCAATCTTCTTCTGGTTCAATGTGGTCGGTGGGCGAGGGAGGTGACGTCCACGCAGGCGCGGTTGTGGTTATGGTCATTATCGGTCACTTACCTCTGCTGTGACCAGACCACTGATCCTCGGGAGTGGCATCCGGCCATAGAGCCGTGAGAGGGGTGTTCAATCATGGGCGCAGACATGATTGGCCAAAATACACCCCTGCTCGAACATGGTCCTCTGCAACCATGGCTAGTTGTGGCAGCGGAACTTCCAGCTTCGGATGGGATGCAACAGTGTGGGCTAGTAAACGGGAGGACCATTCACACTTCTGGCCGATAATGGACGCTTTGGGGAAGCTTTCCTCATGACAGGTGTTCCTGAATGCAGGAACAGGAGGTGGTATGTCTTCTACATACAGCCCACTGTTGCAGTCAAGGGCCCTAGCATGCCAGTAGGCCCTGAGGTCATGGTCTACCAGTAAAGTGGACTATGGTGCTATTTTCAGTGCCCTAGCTCCGTTTATGCTCCACCCTATGGAAATAGAGCATGCTAAGGGTGGGGTGGGGCTTCCCTTATTCTGCATGAGTGTGCATCAGAGGGGAGGGTCCTAGACCCTATCCTATACCACACTAAGATCGTGTGCAGAAAAACTGCAGCAAGCAAGCAGTGTTTAAATCTCCTTATGGCAAGTGACTTGTCGGACTGGTAGTAATTTATTAGGTTAAAGGAAGACAAATCTTGTTAACCAAGATCCCAGGCTTGAGAAAATTTACACTTTATTCCACCTAAGTGGGAAATTGTATAATTATAGCAGCAATTGAGTTTTCTGAGCTACCTGTATCAAATCTTATTCTCCCCCCTTTTTAAAAAAAAATTGTGTTGTTCAGCAAGCATAGCTATCTGCTTTCCTCTGTTCAGCCTTGCAAACTGGTTCTTCACCAGGTTTCATCTTCATTTTGACATGCGAAGAAGATGAGTATTTTCTCATAAAAGCTAAAGCCTTTGGTTATTAAAAGAGCTATGCCGTAGACCTCAATTTAATTGTGCAGACCTATTTCATTTAGTGCGTAATGAGAGTCCGGCAGTGCCTAGCTGGAACTAAGTTTGTGGAGGCAGAAGGAGAAAATGTGAGCTCGGAAAAGTCTTATTTATTAGTTGGGATAAGAAGTTTGAATGCGTTGCAAATAATTGACAAGAGGAGAAAGAACCGTATTAATCCATTCCCTAAAAGCAAGATGGCCCCTTTCAGACTTATTGGCCCCTTTCAGACTTGCGGAATAAAGCCTCACTTAAGGGAAAAACTGCAGCTTACCTGCTGCAAAGGGATGCCCGAGCCTTTGAACTAGAGTAGACTCCCATAGCTTCCTCCTCGGAGGGCACTCTATGAAGCTGATGGGTAGGGGAGTCGGATCCAACAAGGGGAAATATTTCTTCACCCAGAGGGTCATCGGTTTATGGAATGTGCTGCCGGAAGAGGTGGTGACAGAAACCAGTCTAGATGGCTTTAAGGAAGGGTTAGACAAATTTATGGACGACAGATGTATCAATGGCTACTAGAATTAATGCCTAGGTGCATCTTTCAGGCTGGGGCGGGGGGAAGCAGGATGCCTCTAAGGCCATTTGCTGAGATTCAAGAGCAGGAATAGGTTTGTCCTTGTCTCTGCTTGAGATGCCCATGAGCATTTGGTGGGCCCCTGTGTGCGACAGGATGCTGGACTAGATGGGCTGTGGCCCGATCTAGTAGGCCTTCTCATATGTTCTTACATTCTTGAGTTGGCACATGCGGTCACATGGGATGAAGCAGCCAATTGGAGTTGAGATGCCTTCCCTGTTCTCAACGGCTCTTCTTGGCATCCTGTCTGGACTGGCGGGAAGATTTGAATTTTCTTTATAATGTGCAGGGAGTGTTCTTAAACGTTGGTTGAAATTTCCATAAATTATATGGAACTATAAGGATGCTGTGATTATTGCATCCCTCTGGTCAATGTTGTTTTATAGGGACTTATTGTCACCAGTACATAGATCTTTCAGCAACATGGTTTGCAAAATTCAGCAGAGTACAAATGGTTAAGTTATATTATGTCAACAGAAACAGTATGGAAATATCATCAATACAATAAAAACTTTAGTTCTGAAGTTGGCAGTACAAAAATACCTGAGGGAGATAGAAACCTGAAGGTGTGCAGGGGGAATTCACCTACCTCCAGACACAGTGTAAATCCCACAATCCTCTCCTCACTGCGTGTTGTTATTAAGCTATTATTTGTGCCTATTCTTTCATTGAATGAATTTTTAGGAAGTGTAGTGACCGCAAATACTGTCCATTTGTGGATTTACTAATTATACTTTTAACTGATTTTGTTCTTTGTGTTGGGAGATTCCTTTTCTGTATTCCAATGCATCGGTGACTCCAGTTCTGAAGGAACGTTTACTAATAACGCTTATGTACAGGTAGGTGGAGTTCACATTCATCCTGGGCAACGAGGACAGATTTTGTATTTTTTTTAATACTTAGGAGCAAAAATGTTTCATCACTGCAGGTAGACCTTTTTCTGTCTTCTTACCTCATCTCCACAAGCAAGGTTTCCTGCACATGCTATAATATCAACAAACCTATGCAATCTTATGAAACAGTTCTTTTCTTGACCTATTTGGTATTCTCAGGTTCTTTTTGAGGTAGACTCCATAATTAAATTTTAAATGGAACATGATAAGGAAATTATACTGGCAGTCTCTAGAGATTTGTATATCCTATTTGGCTCTTTGCAAGATCGTAACAAAAGTGCACTTTACATTTTCATCCCGTTCTGGCCTAATTGTTTTCTCTTTGTTTTGATTTTTTTTTTCATTTCCCACTTACGTTTTCTACATCTGACACTTTCATCCTCCAAACCTTTTATAGAGTTCTACACGAGCAAAATTAATCGATCAAAATACAGTAGTTAAAATACTGATTAAACCTACCCTAGAAAGGTCAGGATGGGAATCATGTAAGTATAAGTGTGCTAAGTGATTATAACGTCAAGTATAGCATAGATTTCCCCCTCCAATTTTTAACTCTTAATCAAACTAAGTGAAAAGTGAACAATTGGCATAAATATAATGGTGCAAAACAACGTGCAGAGCAATCAAGGAAAATTTGTATCCAGATCATACTCTGTAGAAACCTTATTCCTACATTCCAGGAAATATCAATGATTTTTGGGTTCAGGCAAACATCTTTGCAGGGTCCAGAATTTGCCTTTTATGGCACAGCAAGGATTTCATGCCCTCTGACAGTGGAATGGAGAACAAACTTAACGAACAGTGGAATAGAGACCAGTTTGGTCCAGTGGTTAGGGAGCCAGACTCGATTTCGCCCTCCCCCATGAAGCCAGCTGGGTGGCCTTGGGTTAGTCACAGCTCTCTTCCTGAGCTCTCACAACCCCACCTACCTCACAGGGTGTCTGTTGTGGGGAGAAGAACAGAAGGGTTGTCAGCCGCATTGAGCCCCCTTAAATGGGTGAGAAAAGCGGGGTAGAAAAAACAACTCTTCTTCTCTATAATGTTCAGCAAACTACCCTTGTGTCAGATGAAAAACATGGTTTGAAGTGCATTATGGTGAAAAAAGCAGAAGGGCAAGTTGCTGTTCAGCAACTCTGGTACATCCTAGCAGCTATTTAGTCCATTTGTGAATTCGGGTTTGTCAAATGTATGACTGTGAAGTCCAGTCTTCCTCTGTATGATACATTTAGCATTTAGATAGTCAATAATGCAAATGCTGTTGTTTAATGCAGTCTTGCAAATGTGCAGTTACATGATTTGGCCTGTACAACTCCACAGACTTGTATTAGGAGTCTAAGGGCCTTTGACCCCAATCATACCTTTTAGGAGGACTGAGACTGTCCTATGTCCTCGGAGACCAAATCCCAGCATGCATTTTTTCTGACGACTGGCCAGAATAGGACTATGGGTATTTTTGCATTTGATCCATACCAAATCTAATGTAAGAAAATCTGTATGTGTTTGAACTGATCCCCTTCAAATGTGTTAAGATTCTATTCGATAGAAGTGTATTTGTATGATTTTGTACAAATATCTGATACGAACGCGTATGTATCCAATATGTATCCATATATAACCAATACGTATTCCATAACATATACGCTCTGAAAGCGTCAACTTTACCCTGAATCCACTTTGAATCCGCTCTCAATCCATGTCGAATGCACTCTGGATCCGTTGCAACCTTCCCAGTTCACAAAGGTTCTGAAGCTTCGTACAAACGTTCCAAAACATTCATATGAATACAAATGTCAATGTATGAATGTTGTAATGTTTGATTCGTATAAAAACGTCCAAATTTGTCTGAATATTTAATGTTATGAATATTCATGCACATCGATAGACTGTCCTATAATAGGATAATCCCATCGCTGCATTCCTTTCAATCAGGAACAGACCCAGGGCTGGGCAAAGGTTTACCTTGCTGCCATCACCACCGTGCCAATCTGACCCCCTTGCTTGGTGAAAGCTAAGCTTCACAGTGGTGGAGGAGGAAGCTCTATTGACCCTCTAACTCCTTCTTGCCCTCCCACAACATTCAGTATTGTGCCACCCCTTTGGTGCACTAAGCCATCCCTTGACCCTCACCCTCCTGCAATGGCCCCATTGTGCTGCCCCCCCCCCCAGCACTCTCAGCCACTCTCACCCTCGGCCTCCTTGCTTTCCTGCAGTGTCTCCCATCACACTGAGCCACCACCACCACCACCACCCACCAGCGGAAGCTTGCCTTTTCTATTAAGGTTCACTTGGGAAGAGTGACAGCATGGTAGGTGTACCCAGGCCACTCCAGGACAAAAATGGCTAGGCTTCAGCTGGCTTCCCTGTCTGTCCCTGAGATGGACGAATTGGCTAGGGTGTGACTGAGGCCTTTCTATACTTAACTGGCGTTCCGGACCTAGAAGGGGACTACAGACCTCCCTTCTGCACATTGGTGCAGCTCATTGGAGGCCCTGCATCCTGCTAGTAAGCTCTGGGTGCTTCCACATTACACTTCAGACCTTAGGTCTATTCGCACGAGGCCCTCTATGGAACAGTTAGACTGGCCCTGGGACAGAGCATTCGCTCTGCTGGGCGGGCAGTTCCGTCTGGAACTGCATGGCCCTTCCTAGGGCGGCCTAATTGTGGCCAGAGTGCGGAGCACGAAATTGAGCTCCACACCCAGCCCAAGCCGTCCCCAGCCGTCCCAGAGCTGTCTGGCAGGGAGAGCATTCACACTCTCCCTGCCAGACAGCTCTGGGCCCTGCCCTGGTGTTATTGGGACCTTTTGGGCCCAATGGCCAACAGCCCCTTTTGTGGGAGGGGTGAGACCATCCCATCCCGTCCTGGGGTCCCGAGGGGTTTAGCCATCCTGATTGCGTCAGCTGGAGCCTGCAGGGACCCCCTGGGCCTCCACCCTCACCCAGGGGAATGTGGCGCTCCCAAGACGTGTGTGCACAACTTAACTCTTTGGGGGTTGGGATTGGACTGACAGGCTCCGGGGGCGGGCCATGATCCACGGCATTTTTATACGCCTGTGCATGCCGCAGCCTGCGATATGGTTTAATAACTTGGCAGTCAGGTAATGTAACAGTGTTGTCATGGCCATTTGCACCAGCCACGCTCATTCACTGTGTCACATCTGGAAGAGGGTGCAAAACCATCTCCTCAGAAGTGACATATAGGCAGTCCACAGCTGGTTGCTCTGGGGAGGGGTTATCCCACTCTGAGGCAGGTGTGGTGGTGACAGAACGTGGATGGGCCTCACCAATGAGCAAATGGAATTGCTCCAACTGGAGTGTGGACAGTCCCTCTTACTGCATGGAGGGGTAGCAGGGGCTTTCCAGATGCACAAATAGACAAGCATCTTGCATCTTTTTCTAAAGCTGCCCAGACTATGGATTATAGGAGCTCTGTGTTGCATAATATTTGTCTTTGCCCCTAAACTGTCCTGACTCCTGGTGGAGCATGTCACTTTGTCTGCTAGAGGTTTTGGCTATTAGTGCAATCATAGCTGTAAAGGTACATGTGTTTTTGCACTATGGAGAAAAGTCATTCCTTCTCTCCTGGAAAAAAAAAAAAGAACCAGCAATTTTTGTAATTGTTAAAACCCATCTATTAGCCAATGGCCTTCCAAAGCTCTATTTATAATATTTAAGCCTGAAGAAGCAGGGAGAGAGGGGGGGACTCACCCATTACAATGTAAAACATCTGGAAAAACCTAACTATATCCTTACTGTTCATTGCTGGGTCTTCAGAAGTCTTCTGGCAAAAAGCCTCTAATTTTAGTAAGCTGTATAATTATCCTATCAAATTACCTGGCATTCAAATTGGCAGCCATTTTTACCACCTGCCGATGACTATTAGAACATTTTACAAACACTAATGAATTTAGCCTCGCTCCTTCCATATGAAGCTGAAAAGTTTGGCTCTTATGCTACAGCTAGCAATTCAAAGGGCATTCTTAAAGAATGTTTCTATTTGTGCATGTATGGGATCTCAACACTTTTAAAAAAATAGCCAGAAGAAATGCTTATGAAAGTGAAAATGCATGGACTCCTGTTGGATGAAGTGCGTAACAAAGAGGAGGCTAGCAAAGATAATACAGAGATGCGAAAATGCCCTGCAAGGAAAGTGGGAAGGAACTTGGGAAAAGATAAGAGAAGATGGTCATCTGTGTACCATAACTACAGATACTAGGGTCTTGTCTGCATTCATTGTTATTGTGGGATATATCCCAGACTACGGGCCTGTTATTCACACTAGGGCAGGCCCCACCCCATCACCCTTTGCCTGCCCCCTTGGTCCATGAGGGGGGCTTTTCAATGGCCCTTCAGGAGGTATTGCCAGAAACTCCAGAGGCTGGGAACAAACGTTCCTGGTCTCCAGAGCCTCAGTGCTGCTTCAGAGGGCTCTTGTTGGGTAAGATGGGCAAAGCAATCCACCAAAGCAGGAAGCATTTCCCAATGAAAAATGGACAAGGATAGTTGGACCCCTCTAGGCATTTCGCTGTTGAAATGGTCACAGTCTTGTTTCATGCCGCGAATAATCAGAGTGCCAGATGTTGTCATTTGGTCTAAATGACCATGGGGCAATATGTCTTAGCAGTAAATAACAATAAGGAATGATTTTATATGGCTGTTCACACATACAAGTTATTATTATTATTATTATTATTATTATTATTATTATTATTATTATTATTATTATTATTATTATTATTATTATTATTATTATTATTATACAACAGTAATACACAGTGAACAAGATCACTATGCTGGCTTTTATGTTAAATCAAATGTTGAGCGCTTCCAAGCACCTAGGACTGTGTGATGTATCAGTGTATAATGCGCACAAGACTGGGTAGAGTGGCCTTTTGCAATTGACTGATGGTCAGTTTGTCAACGCCAGTAGTTTTTAAGTGCTGGCCAAGGCCTTTAGGTACATCACTGTTAGGAAAATTCCAAACCACTGTCAAAACAAGTTGCCGCTCCATCAGCAAATGTTATCCCTATTAGTTTCTTAATAAGCAGAAGAGTCAGAGAGAAAAGATTTCCTTTAATTTTGGTATCCTGCAGCATAGGAAGTCTGCTTTCCAAAACCCCATCAAGACAAATTTTGAAACTTCCCACATTCCAGCTCAACCTATTATACCTAAACCCGGCCGGTAATTACAATATTCCCGGTAACGCCTTCCAAGTAGGAAAAGAAATACATATCAGATTTCTCTGACATGTGCAGTAGAAACTTTTCTCACATCACCCAGTGTGCCGATCACCACTGGGACCACCTCTATCAGTTTGTTCCAGAGCCGTTGAACTTCAATCTTCAGATCTTCGTACTGCATCATTTTCTTGAGTTGCTTCTCAATTCTACTGTCTCCTAGAATGGCAATGTCGACAATCCACACTTTTTTTCTTTTCCACAGTCATGATGTCTGGCGTATTGTGTTCCAAGATTTTATCAGTCTGTATTTGGAAGTCCCAAAGTAGTTTGGCTTCTTCTCCGTGTTGTTATTGTTGTTGGTGTTGTGTTGGTATCTTTCTTGAAAAAAACACCTGATTTACTAAGAACTAACATTGTAAGCAATGTCATTCCTAAAAGTGTCGTTTTCATTTTCCTTCCTGAATATTTAATGCCATCCACACTGATACTGCTTTTCTCTCTCAACAGCTGCCAACCCACCCCCCACCCCCCTGCTCCGAAAGAAAAACAAAAAATGCAAGAAGAGTGATCTTGGAAAATATAGAACAATTAGAATTGAGACAGCTGTCCCTCTAGAGAATTATTTGTATATGATGCTGAAGAGGCTAAATACAATGATTGAGTTACAAAACCAGCTGTTAGAGACCTGAAGAATTTCCCTTCCCGCCATTGCACAAGTAATTGCATGGAAAAAATTGTTGTCCCTGTGCTCAAAAGGTACATCTTTGATGAAGTATTTTCCAGTCCTGACCAGAACTTCCAAACATTAAATTACACAGCATACTAAATCTCTATTTCTTTCTTATATGTCTGGGTTTGGAAAGGAGAGGTTTAGGCTGGATTATTACTTACTTTTACTGGCCTTATCCAGCAGGATTGGCCAGAGTGGAGCCATTCTAGTGGCAAGAGCAGCCCCAAAGTACTAGGATAACCTTCTGCATTTGGAAGGCTATCCAAGTACAGTGCCCCATGCTAACTCCAGAGATTGCATGTTCTCCAGAACCTCTTCCAGATTCTCTAAGCACTAGGAACTGAAGTTCCTTGTTTTGGTTTCCCTTGGGAATGCATTGTGGTGGCACAGTTTGGTGCACCATTGAATGCATCCCCCTGTTAGACTGGAACAGGGAGGCATGAGGCCTTTCACGTGCTTTCCTTGCCAGTCTAGCTGTCCCTAGAACAACAGTAAACCTGAGAAAAACCAGTCTACCAATGTCCTGGTATAGGCAGCCATTTTGACCATGAAGGCCAGGACTCACTCCGTCCCAATGTGGATGGGGTAACCCAGGGAACGGGCAGGGCCTCTCTCTTCCATCCATGGTCCTATTCTCACTTGGCTTTATTCTGGAATATATTCCACAATAGGGGTCTGCTATCCATATGTTGGTAGATGATATGGCAGGCCCCAGATGAGTCCTGCTAAAGTCTGTATTGGCATGCAGACAACCGGTCCCTATCCTGAGATATATCCCAAAATATGGTTGGAGTTGGACTCTTGTGTGGAACATGCTGTTGGATTCCATAGCCCAAATATCACCTTCCAACTGTGTCACAATGATTTTTCAATGGAAGGTCCTAGGCCCCGTTTCCACTGCAGACTCCATTAGAACGTCATTTGTTCACACCTGTACTAGGGAAATCCGGATTAAGTGGATCCTTCAGGACCTACAATCCGGTCTTCAGGCATCAAATCTAGATTAGACACGTTGTCCCCCCAAAACGTGGTGTGACTGACATCTCCCACTTGGGTACAGACAGATGCTCCACATGGGCGCTCCGGTGTTCCCACTGCAAGCTTGCCTAACACCCATTAATATTGGGTGCTACACTACCCGTGGAGACGCATCAGGTACTTCCTTAGATCTGGATCGTCTAAATCTGGATTAGTCGAAGGATCCATTTCTTAGATCCGGATTAAGGGAGGTAAGTGGGGGGAAAACCCTAATTAAGTGCAGTATTGATTACATGATTGAGAGTCTGAAAATAAAACATGGTATACAGCCTATACATTACATCTTGCAGATACATACAGGCTAATGGCAGCAAATACAATGGCAAATGAAGGAGTATAAACTCTTGTAAGAATGTATGATGTGACTTTTGCCCAGCCTCTGCATGTTCAAATATGGACTATCTGGGATGGAATTTTCCTCTGAATACAGCAGAGGCCTGGCTGTGCTAATCACACCATCCCCACGGCAAAACAGAAACTTAGTTGTGTCTAGAATGTTACAGAAATAGAATTCTGTACTGGTGAGACAAATAGGCAGATAGCATAACAATCATATCCTGAACTAGCAAATGCTTCAACATCAAGTCAATGATTTTTCAATGGAAGGTCCTACCAAAAAGCTATTACTGTGGAAAGAAGCAAAGGCAGGCTGTCGTGGCAGCTATGTATTTACATAGTGGCAAGTCCCTCCAGAATATTTTTCCTTGGTTTGCAGGAAGGACATCTCCAAGGGTGACATCTGGAGGTCTAGGGATGCAAACAGCATCTTCAGGCCCTCACCAGGAGCACACTGAGCCCAGGGTGGACGTGATCCAAATCTTCTATAAGAGCCACTGCAACCCATTCCTGAATTTACAGAACAAGTAGATAAGGGGTGGAGATGTATTTTTCTATCCACAAATTAGTAGTGAGAGATGCTCCTTCTGTTTATAACATTTCCCTTGTTTCAAAACAATAATTGTATGAAATAAACCATGAGCAGGAGATCTCATCACAGCAAACCAATTTAGTATGCCTTTTGTTACAAGAGTTCTAATTTTAGCTTTAAATAAGTGACATTAGTGTGTTGCACATATTGAGAAGCATGCTGGGTGTTTTGCAGCAGATGTTTCACAGTGTGGAGAATATGACAAGACCTGCAGGACTCCACCAGAACAGTCAGACCGTATCAGTTCTAGGAGTGCATCTCACCTTTTTACCATCCCGACTTTGACTGAGTTGGGCTTTGGGTATCTTGGATGACATCTAGGAAGCCCTACTGTTCTCTGAAACATCATGGGAAGATCTCTCTGTAAAGGCGGTCTGGCTCTTTTGTCGTCTCATTCCCTGCAAATCTTTTTAAATATGTTATCAGTTTGCAAATGCAACCTGATGCACATGGAAGAAAAGCAAACCCTTAAAATCTGAAAGTCCTAGAATTAGAATTAGTGTAGATCACAGGATCCAGTGCCCTGTTCAGGAAACTCAGTCAGTTCAGTTACTTAACTGAACACAAAACTGAACTGTACCAAATTTTGAGTTATCCTTAGAAAGCTGTATTTTGTGATGCAGGTCTTTAACAAATGTACACGTACATGAAGGTGCATTTAGGAAAACATGCACATGAGAACATAAGAGGAGCCCTGCTGGATGAGGCCACAGCCCACCTAGTCCAGCATCCTGTCCCACACAGTGGGCCACCATTTACTTCTGGGCAACTCAAGCAGAAGACAAAGGCAAAACCTTCACCTGTCCTCGAATACCTGCAAATGGCCTCTAGAGGCATCCTGGCTGTGCCCTCAGCCTGGAGGATATACCTAGGCATCCATTCTAGTAGCAATTGGTACACAAATGTGTGTAGTTAAGGAGAGTTTTGCGCACCCAAAATGACCTTGAGAATTTGGCAAGTACAAGACTGTTCCAATGGCTGGCTCAGAAAAAAAGCTCTTTTTAACTTATTATTACTTAACCTTTAATATGGTATATCACTTGAGGAGAACATTCATCTGTGCTGGTTTAGGCCTTTTTGACTCTATGGACTTGATCTCTGTTGGGAGATTCTTGTGAATAGTTGATCATAGGTTGATACAGCCCATATTCTCCTTGTTTGTCAGCTGGAATCTAGGGGACCTTCTGGATTTACCTTTGGACAAATCTACAATGTAGCTTACAGGTCCTCATTCTGCATTGTAGACCAGCCCAAGGAAGGCTCCAACCACCACTGGTACTTAGTCCACACAGGACAGAGTGTAATCCAGAGACGTTTTCGCACGGGGCTGAACGGAACGCGGAAAAGACAGCTGAGGACACGTCATCCGCATTGGCCGCGCGCGGCTTGCGTTCCGACGTGTCCGCAGCTGTCTTTTCCGCGTTCGAAATGTAGAGCACTTCGAAGTGCTCTACACGCGTTCCAACGCGGACGAGCCGCCCGCAGCCGTTCAGGAGAAGAAGCGTTCGCGCTTCTTCTGTCTCCCGAATGGCTGCCGGCGCGCCTCCGACGCCGCGCGGCTTTGACAATCAGCTGTTTGTCAAACAGCTGATTGTTGATCTGCCTCCGCGGCTGTCATCGCGCCCCTTGCCGGCGTTTGCCGGCTAAGCCAGCTTCGGGCGCTTTGAGCATTCGCACCCAGACGCTCCGGAACGCGTTTACACGCGTTCTGGCGCGTCTGTGTGTGAACGGGGAAAGCGCCCGAAGCTGGCTTAAGCTTTCCGCCTGAACGCGTTCCGTTTCGAACGCGATTCAGTGCGGAAATGCCTCAGATCAAGAGGACCTTGTTCTGGATCATCGGTATTCCTGATTAAAAAGGTCTACCGGTGGATCAGTGGACTGTGATCGAAAATATAGAGACATGCAGAAAGCATTCAGTTGTTTTCTGGACAATCAAGAGACCCTTTGTCAAGAGCTAGTGTGGGGGCTGGTTTGGGCATCTCTCCCCGGGTTCTCTATAACTGTTTCCTGATGGCCAAGTGAACACATTTTGAACTTGAAAACATCGGATGGATCACACCTCCAAAGCTAGAAATTCTGCAGATTTATCCAGATTGTAACATTTATTTCTGGCAAGATCTGGATGACACTTCCCCAAATCCACCATTTTGGAAATGGGTACTGTGCCATGTGTGGAGCCAAAACAGATCCAAAATGGCAGCCATGCATGCATGCAGGAGGGACAATCCATACCCAGTAAGTCCTGCATGGTTGCCCAGTCATCTAGCTTCTTCCGGAGTATTGCTATATTGTGTAATATTTAGCTGCCATCTGGAAGCAGCCTGAGATGAATACTCTCAAGGCATAATTTTCTCATGGGTCTAATCATCCACTAGCAATGGAGATTGCAGATCCTAGAATCCCTAATGGGAAACAGATGCCATACAGCTTTTTTTTTTTCTGAGAAAGAATCCTCAAAGAAGCTTATTTTTAACCCTAACTGTGCTACCAAAGGTTCAGGGACCTTCCTGATGGAGAAAGGACATTCTGCAAGGAAGCATCTGTTGCTACTTCTCTCTAGCTCTAGATGTTTTGTAGAGCTTATTTATTTATATTTATTTATATTTATATCCCGCCCCATACCCAAGGGTCTCTGGGTGGCTTGGGAAACAGCAAGAGTAAGATAGGTAATGAGAACCTTTGAGAATATTTCGTTTGAATATTTGCAATGATTTATTTCTTTTAGCCTTGGGATGCAACACCCCTAAATCTTCAGATGGATTGCATAAAGAAAAACACTTAGGCTGTGATCCCACTTGACTTTTTAAAAACAGAATTAACAAAAACAGATGCAAACGCGCATTATGCCTGTCCCCATTTTTTTAAATTCCACTTTTAAAAAGCCGAGGGTGGTGGTGGTGGCAGCCGTGGGCAGCCAGGGCTCTCTCACCGCTCAGTGTTCCTCCTCCTCATGCCCTGGGAGTGCTGCAGCAGTGGCTGAAATGGTGGGCAGCCAAGCAGGCGGCGAGCAACCGGGCATGATCATGCAGCCCGAAAGGCTGTCGGGGTGGGGCAGCAGCAGGCGAAATGGCAGGTATCTGGGTGGGCGGGCAAGCAGCTGGGCAAGTGAGGCGGTGGCAGCTGCACATCTCGAAAGGGAGGACAGGTGAGGTGGTAGTGGCCAAAAGGGCAGCTGGGTGGGCAGCTGCTTCTACCATTCCCAAAGCAAAAAATAAAGTGTTAGCAACAAAAACGGGAGTGAGAGTTGTTTAAACAAGTTTTTTTTAATGCAGTTTTTGACAATTTACTCCTCGGAAAGTGTGGGAAGCCAATCTGTAATGGGGACAAACAATTTTCAAGTTGTTTTCAAATCATTTAAAGTGTGAATGGGAATGTGGCCTTAATTTCACCTTGTACTGAGATCTAAGATCAACTGTGAGAAGAGAATGGTAATTGAGTGACAGTAACCTAGATCCTTGAATTGGAAGGAAAGGGAACCCCAAAACACTGTTTTTGTTCCTTGACTTTAATTTAGAAGTAGGAATGTGCACAGTTTTTTTTTACATTCTATTTGAATCAAATTGAATACCCAGAAATTCCATTTGATTCAAATCTGTTAAATTCAAATTTAACAAGATTCAATATCTTTTTGCCAAATTCAAATCTGTTCACTCAGATTTTTTATTTGAATCTGCACATATGAATGTCGACAACATTCGTATGTGCCCATACCTGTGTTCACGACATCCGTACACATCGGTATGCATCCTGTAATTATCCCGTATGCAACCCGTTTTCATCCCGTACAGATCCGTACAAATGCGTACAGATGCGGGAAAGATGCAGATCTTCAAGTACACATCATGTACGAACCCGTACACATACGAATGTCCAGATAATTTGAACAAATAGATCCGAAATTTGAAATATGATTTGAATGTTTACATTTCAATAGAATGGTACATTCTATTCAAGTTTGAATGTTAAAATTCAGCACATTCAATCAAATTTCAAATGCCTACAAATATTCGTGCACATCCCTATTTAGGAGTAAATTTATGATGGGGACAGCTGCCAAAATATTGCCTTTGGAAAACAAGAAATTGAGAGTTTAAATTTGTTTGGGGGCTGTTGGTAGCTTTGGCTTACAGTTTTGTTATGGAGGACCGTGGTGCTCATCTGCAACTCCCCAGATGTTCCAGATGTGCATCTCTCATTCTCCCAAGAGTCAGCTGAGAACTAAAGGAGTTTCAGGAACACGTCACGTCACCTGCATTTGAGCAGCCTGATGCAGAAAGCATCCAGATTAAAGAGGAAGAATTCACCTTAAATTGCTACTGAAGGGCCATATTGCAAAGATTAATTTGTTTCCAATATATTTGCCATTTATCTCATTTAGTATGAAAGTCCACAGTATTTTAAACATGGCATATTACCTTCAAATCCACAGTAAAATTGAATAAGATGAGGTTTGTGTTCATGTATCTCTGTGTATCTTAAAACATGTAGACTGAATTCACAAACCTCAGGCATGTTTTTCAGCTGGAGGCAACTTATAGTTTACACTTTTATGCACTATTCCACAGTGACTTTCTGATACCAGCCAACATGTTTCTAAAAATCTGAAACATTCTTATCGCATATTTAATGAAATTGCCTCACCTGGATTGGGCAGGGCAGGCACATATGAGTGCCAGCAAAGACAACGAGATGAGAAGGGATGAAGGACCATAGCTACACTAACAGGTTTTATCCCAGGACAGAGTGGCAGGTTTCCCAGTCCTGGAAGTTTAGAACCAAGCTTGGGCAGGTTGCTTCTGGGGTAGAACAAAACCTTCTGCATAGGGACAGCCTGCCTCATGTAAGCCTCTGTATCAACTTCAGAGTCAGCATGGGAGACTTTTCTGAATGCTTCAAATGCCAGGAATGGTGTTTACTGGCCTTCAGTGCTCCAGAGAACACCATTTTGGTGCTGTGTCCAACTGAACCACTGAAAAGGGTCCTCATTTTATACCAGACCACCAGGAGCAGTGGGCACAGCAACCAGCCTAAATAGCTTTAAGAAAAGGATTAGGTAAATTCATGGAGAACAGATGCATCAGTGTCTAGCAGAATGGAAGCCTAGGTGCAATCTCCAAGTTAGAGAGACAGGCAGGATACCTCTAGAGACCCTTTGCAGGGAACTGAAAGCAGGTGAAGGTTTTGCCCTTGTCTCTGCTTGAGATGCCCATGGGCAATTGGTGAGCCGCTGTGTGAGACAGAATGCCAGACTAGATGGGTTGTGGCCTGATCCAGCAGGGCTCCTCTTCTGTTCTTCTGTTTTTATGTTGGTGTGTTGCCCCTAGCAAACACTGGTAGACCTCTGATTGAGATCTTCTGGTAAACTGGACTAGGGTGCCATTTTGGGCATCCTAGCCAGGTCTGTGCTCTGTCCTGCTCATACAGAGTATGATAGGAGGGAGCACAGACCCATCTAATCCAGACTAGCATGCAAAAGAGAGCCCACTAGACTCCTTACTGCCAGAGTCTGTTTTCAAACTGTTCAAGTTACCCTGAAGCCTTGCCTGTTCCATGTTGTCTACTCCATTAAAATGATGCAATTGCAAATTTGAACTGCACTGCATTTTGGAGAAACATATTTCCTGACAGTCATTTGAAATGTGTTCCTATTTAACCTTTAATCTGCATAATTTGTCTTCCTTCTGCAAAAATGTATAAAAACACGAAACTCTCCAAGAACATAATTTACGTGCATTTTTTTTATTTTTTATTTTTTGGCGTGTAACTGCACCCAGCACAGACATTTTGGTAAAAACATTTTGGAACACGATACTTTTTTTTTTTTTACATAGATTTGCTGCTTTGTATAATTTTTTGCACATCATTCCACAGGATGTGCTTTTCCATTTCCATAAGTATTTCTTTTTTAATCCCAAATCTGCAGCAAAAAATTCAAATTGATGTGGCTTTCCGAGGGTCAGGGTACATGGTTATGCATGCTGACTTAGCAAGTGTGAATTTTGTAATCTGTGTTCATAACCTGCAATAAATAGATTTCTTTGAGTCAGGCTATTGGCCATCCAAGTTAGAATACTCTCTTCTGTGTGATAGTGGAGAATCCACTCTCAACTGGATACATCAAAAGCTGAACTAGGGACTTCTGACTTGCAAGGCATGTGATTGACCACTGAACCTAGACTGCTCCTTGCCTGACTCAGACTTTCTTTCTTTTCCCTAAATTAATAATAATAATTTTAAAAGAACCTTGGCAACCTGCAATTTTTTTAATTCCCTTTTTTCCCTTTCCTTTTTGAAGTGTTGTCACTGATGTGTTCCCGACCGTCCTCAATGTTTCGGCGTAGTTCAGAGAGAAAAGGAACAGTTACTTGTAAAGGAAAATTGAGATCAAAGAGAAAAATGGATAATTTGCGTTGAGTTAGAAAAGCTTGTGTGAGGATCAAAAGAACTTTAGGGCAAATGCTTGATAAAGGTAGAATTGTAGGGCAAAGAGGAGGACAAAGCCTGTGAGCTTACTTCCTGAACTGAGCCCGTCTTGGTGTCGCCTATATTTCTGACACATTGGCAAATCAGGAGGTGAAAGCTGAGGAACATCAAAGACACAAGAAAAATTAAAAATGCCCACAGCCTAACGTTTAATGCTTAACATGTAGCAAGTCTTCTGGTCTTCCTAGATGACTGATTGGATCTTCCTAAAAAACAAAACAAAACAGGAATACCCTGGGGGAATACCTTATCCATGCTGTGGACTGGTCAGCTGGAAGGCATGGCAGAATTCTGCATTTGCATGAGTGAAAGAATGGCATTGGTTGTGCCACCTTCCTCTATGCTTGGCACTGAGCCATCTGTTCTTGCTTATGTGATGGAACCAGCATTTCTTGCTGCAGGAAGATAAGAGTTGGCAGTTAGTTAGCCATTAGTCCAGCTTTGACTCTCAAGGCCAGGTGTTGAGAAAGTGGGGGAGTATCTAAGAAGGTTTGTGCAGAGAATGCAGAGAGACATGATTAAGGGAAGGGGAAAATATTGCTCTGTCTGTACCTCCTTATTATGGTTTAAGCAATTTGTTGCTTTTCTGTGGAATAGTTGTGTCCTCATAAGGCCTTTTTTCTACTAGGTCTTAGAATCCTTCTAAGACTCCTGTAGGAACCCAATTGGTACCAATTGGGAAAGCCCTGTCCGCACGACCCCATTGAAGGCCCCATCTGCAAGGCCCTATCCCCACGAGGGCAGGGGAAATCCAGATTTAATGGGTCCTTCAGGCCCTTAAATCTGGATTTTGTGTGGACCTGATTAAAGGTGTCCACAATGGAGTCTTAAGGCGTCTTCAAGATCCGGAGCTCCAGGAGGACCCCATCTCAAAGATCTGGATCAAAAGCCGCTGAGAGGTCCAGGAGAACCAACAGAGTAGCATTCCCCTTGTCTGTCTCCCAGAGTAGGTCATCAATAGATAGATGACCTATAGTACCATATTTTCCGGTGTGTAAGACGACTGGGCATATAAGACAACCCCCAACTTTCCAGTTAAAATATAGAGTTTGGGATATACTTGCTGTATAAGAAGACAACACCCTGCGTATAAGATGACCCCCGACTTTTGAGAAGATTTTCCTGGGTTAAAAAGTAGTATACGCCAGAAAATACAGT
This sequence comes from Aspidoscelis tigris stejnegeri, assembly GCA_023333525.1. Taxonomy (NCBI): domain Eukaryota; kingdom Metazoa; phylum Chordata; class Lepidosauria; order Squamata; family Teiidae; genus Aspidoscelis; species Aspidoscelis tigris. The sequence goes on from JALMGA010000005.1 coordinate 9,902,526, forward strand.
AGGTAGGTAGGTAGGTAGGTAGGTAGGTAGGTAGGTAGGTAGGTAGGTAGGTAGGTAGGTAGGTAGGTAGGTAGATTACCAAGCCATCCCAGAAAGGGTTCTTTGTACCGTATGATATTTTTAGGACTCAAGATCTTGAATAAAGGATGTTATATCCTAAACTATAAAGCCCTTAAGTCACTGTTGGACTGCAGTTCATATCAGCATCCATCAGTGTGTCCAGTCAGGGATGATGGATATAAGATGAATGTCCAATATCAGATTCTGCTATCCTGCTGTAATGGGGTACTGTGGATTGTGGATTCACGGCCATGGTTCCATCTGCAGGAACAAAAAGATAATAGAAAGTTCTGTATACCATTTCCTGTGATATTGGCAGGCAGCATTATTTCCCTTGGCTGTTCGCGTCTGATCAATAAAAGCACAATTCCTGCTCCATTATTTAGATGCAGGCAACACCAACCAGATGTGACATTTTGAAAGATATTTCAGTCTGGGTTAAAGGCACATCTGTCTATACTTTCTTCCCCATTTGTATAGGTGCCACGAATCTCTTAGCTGTTCTCCCATTTGGTTGTTTTGCAACTGAAACAATATTTTTCTCCTTTCCATCCCCCTCTCCCATTTGTTTTTGTGGACTGTACTGAGATTGGGGAGGCAGTGTGTGCTTCTATGCTTCATCTTCACCGGTTTGTATTAGTTGCTGAAGAAGGTTTGCAGAAGAAAAGGGCAGGTAACTACATCTTTAATGGTAGTATGGAACATAAGAACAAAAGAGGAGCCCTACTGAGTCAGGTCACAGCATCCCCTTCCTCACAGTGGCCCACCAATTGCTTCTGGGCATCTCAAGCAGAAAACAAAAGCAAAGCCTTCTCCTGCTCTCGAATCCCAGCAAATGGCCTTAGAGGCGTCCTGCTTGTCCCCACAGCGTGGAAGATGTACTTAGGCATCCATTCTAGTAGCCATAGAAACATCTGTCATCCATAAATTTGTCTAGCCCTTCCTTAAAGCCATCTAGGCTGGTTGCTGTTACCACCTTCCTGGCAGGAAATCTCATAGACCGATGACCATCTGGGTGAAGAAATCTTTCCCCTTATCTAATCCGACTCTCCTACCCATCAGCTTCATAGATGCCCCCTGATTCTAGTGCTGTGTGACAGAGAAAAGAAATGTTCTCTATCCACCTTTTCTACATCATGCATGATTTTATATACTGTAACCAGGTCTTTCTAGGCTGTAGAACAGCCGTTCTCAACCTTCCTAATGCCGCGACCCCTTAATGGAGTTCCTCATGTTGTGGAGACCCCCAAACACAGCGGCAGAGCAGCTGGGAGGTGGGAGGGAAGGGCAGCAGGAGACTTGTCGCGACCCCTCTGAAAGGGTAGTTCAACCCCCAAAGTGGTCCCGACCCCCAGGTTGAGAACCACTGCTGTAGAAGCCTAGATGTTGCAACCTGGTTTCATAAGGGAGGTGTTCCAGCCCCTTAATCATTCAGTTTTCACTTTTCTGTACCTTTTCCAGTTCCACAGTATTGTTTTTGAGCTGTGGGGACCAGAACTGCACACAATATTCCAAATGTGGCCTCACCATAGACTTATAAAGAAGCAACTTTGCCCTTGCTGACCTTTGTGCCTGCTATTTCCCATCAAAACCAGAGGGAAGCGGTGGGTATCCATGACAGTGTGATTTGAAAATATCACTCCCACTACAGTGTGATCTGAGAATATCACTCCCGTTAGAAAGGCCACTAAGCCTGTACAAACAAGAAGAGGTTTTAATATTGATTTGTTAAGCCCTGAATAGCTTGACCCCCACATACCTGAAGGAATGCCTCCACCCATCCAGACCTCTCCTTGGGAGAGGCTCTCCTTGTGGTCCTGTCACTTGTCCTTGGTGCAGAGCCCAGGAAGGGAGCCTTCTCTGTGGTGGCACCCAGGCTACGTGACAACCTCCCTGCAGAAATTCACCAGGCAGCAGCAGTGATGAATGTTCACTGAATGTTCACATCACCTTTGTTTAACTTTGTCCGGATGTTCGATTCAATATGAATACATTCGTATCTATCCTTATAAATAATTCTGACATTCGTATCTGTACAGGTACATACTCATCTCGTACATGTCTGTATGCATCCTGTACATATCCGTACACATCTATATGTATTTATATTTATTTTATATTTACATTTATATGCCACCCCATACCCGAGGGTCTCTGGGCGGCTCACAGCATTTAAAAACAGACGTATAAAAACAATATCAAAACAAGTTTTAAAATACAGTTTTTAAAAAGTACAAGAATAATTAAAAACAGCAGTGATTTTCTGTGGGGGAAGTGTGGGGAACATTTAACCAAAGGCCTGCGTGAAAAGAGGAACGTTTTCACCGCCTTCCTGAATAGGAACAAAGAAGGGGCTTGACGCACCTCCAGGGGGAGACCATTCCACAGCCTGGAGGCCACTACGGAGAAGGCCCTCTCCCAGGTGCCCATCCGCCTAGGGGCTGAAGGTGGTGGGATAACCAGGAGGACAGGTCGATATGGGAGAAGGCACTCCTTTAGATATCTGGGGCCCAAGTCATTTAGGGCCGTATAAGTCAGAGTTAGCACCTTGAATTGGGCTCGGTAGAGAATTGGCAGCTGGTGCAGTTCTTTTAGAACCAGCGTAATATGCATCCGGCTAGATGTTCCTGTCAGCACTCTGGCCGCTGCATTTTGCACCAGCTGCAACTTCCGAACCGTCTTCAAGGGCAGCCCCATGTAAAGCGTGTTACAGTAGTCCAACCTGGAGGTTACCAGAGCGTGCATCCCGTTTTCATCCTGTGCAGGTGCATATGAGATGCATCCAGGTACGTACAGGACGTGTATGTACCCGTACAAATACAAATGTCTGAATTATTCGTACAAATAACTTGAGATATTTGTATTTGTTCAAATCTGATTCGTATACTGAATTTGTACAAATTTGTACGAATAACGAATATTTCGAATATCCGTGTGCACCCCTAAAGCGGTCGCATCCTGACACCCTGTTGCTGGCGATACCATTGCCAATGTGCTTGCTTTGTCTCACTGAAACTAGAGGGAAGCAGCAACACCCAAACCCTTTGGGTATCCGTGACAGCGTGATTTGAAAACCTCACTCCCATTAGCGTGGCCACTAGGCTTGTACAAACAGGAAGGAATGTTTCCAAAGATGCCGTTGCCAGTGCTAGTAATCATCTTGCTTTGGCAGCTGAATGTGCAAATGACCGTGAAAGCAATCCACTCTGTCCCATTTTCAATGTTGTTATGTCTAATGTTTCTCATCTGTAATGGTACTACCTGTTTAACATTACAATTTTGTATGTTAGCAGCTGCTATGGGCTATACCTTTGTTTAATGTTACAAATCTGCAACATTAACGGTTGTCAGTGAGAGCAGCAACTCACACACACACATTTCAGATCAGAACTGCCAGCTAGGCAAAAAGCCTCCTATATCTGGGCTTGTAACAGGAGCTTTCAGGTACAGGCTTCAGCATTTATCTCCAGGCTGCCTTGAGACTCACCTGCTGATATCTGCAGATCAGGTGTAACATACAAGAGGAAGCCAAGATCATTTTTATCTGCTGCGCTGCCAGCATGTCTTTCAATGAAAGGAATCCCACTGTATGCAGCATTATACACCTTGTAAGGTGAAATTGCCCTTCTGCCTGCTCAGCATCAGAGAGGGACCGAGGCCTTTGCTGCTAAATGGGCCCTGTGCAGATGCCATAGCACCTATTCCAATGCTCCATTTTGCTGGAGCTGGAAGGGCCAATGGTGGCGAAGCACGATTGGGCAGCACCATTTTTGCTCACAGCATACGCCCGCAGACAGAGGGCAGGGCGGAGAGTCACGGCTTCATAGCTGCTTATGCACCTATTGTAAAGGCTGTGTTGGATTCCGTAGACAGCTATGGAGGCCGTGCAAGAGGCCACCCCTCTGCAAATGGACCTTGCTCCTGGACCCCACTGGTCTGGTAAGTAGTGCGGATGTGCATCCTCCTATCTGGTTTTCATGGCTGAAGACCAGATTGTGGACACCATTAAAGGTGTTTAAGAGCCTGTAGGACCCATTAAATCTGGATTTCCCCAGCATTAGTGGGGACAGGACCTTCAGGATGGGTTCCTGATGGGGTCTTGCATGGGGATAGGGCATGCCTGATCAGTTCCCACAACAGAACATCCTGTGAGGTAGGTGGGGCTGTGAGAGCTCAGAAGAGACCTGTGACTAGCCCAGGGTCACCCAGCTGGCTTCATGGAGGAGTGCAGAATAAGATAAGATCCAGCTCCCTAATCACTAGACCAAACTGGCAGGATACTGGCAGGATTCATAGGGAGTTGAGAGCAGGTGCATAATTTGCCTTCCTATTCTGCTTGAAAATGCCCAGAAGCAATTGGTGGGCTACTGAGTAAGGCAGAACGCTAGTCTAGATGAGCTGTGGCCTGATCCAGCAGGGCTCCTCTTATGTTCTCTCACGATGCAGCTATTGAGCAGGCCTTCGCTTCCTTCCCTGGCATCAGCAACGGCGAAGGAAAAAGTAGCTGGAAACGACGACGACATATGTGAGTAATGAAAATGAATGTCATTCCAATGAATGAATAACATAATTAATGTAACTTGTGCAAATGAATAAAGAAACGAATGTGGTCTTTCAAAATGAAAATGAATGGAGAAGTAAACCCATTGCATTCCTTTGGGGAGCCTCTAAGCAGCTCAAGCTGCAAGCATAAGCAAGGCCTTGGAAACAGTCTGATCTCTGAGGCTGCCAAGTTCTTTTGGAATCCATTAATCTGGGCAATTTCTCACCAAGGGAGGCCACAAGTTGTCCATTATAGTTGGCTAACTGGCGGCTGTTTCCTTTTTTGCAGCCTTCCTGAAAAACATGGTAGCACTTAGGCTTACAGCAACCCATGCATGATTTAATTGTAGATATTCCCACTGTATGAGAACTTGAGGCCACCTTATAGAATCAATCAGCAATAGATCTGGGATAAGAAGAAGTAGAGTTGGCTTTTCTACCCAGCTTTTCTCACTCATTTAAGGGCACTCAAAGTGGCTGACAAAGCTTTTCTATTCTCCCCAGAACAGAACGCCCTATGAGGTAGGTGGGGCTGTAAGAGCTCATAAGAGAGCTGTGACCACCCAGCTGGCTTCATGCATGAGGGCGGAATTGAACCTGGTATTCTCAGATAAAGAGTCCGGTTCCCTAACCACTAGACCAAAGTGGCTTATAAGAAATTAGTACTGCAGGTTCTGTGGTGATGTTTGGGTCTTCAACTTCTATGAGCTTTTGGAGACATGTAGAATCCTTAGAGAGTGTGATGGGAGCCAGATACAAAATGTCTATATGGTAAAGAACAAGAGACAGTCTGGATGATTGAGGGACATCTGTTTTCAAAGTGGTGGTATTTAATCAATAAACAGATCGAGTTGACCTTAGGGCAGCTTGTGTAATATTTGTCCAATTTTGTAGTCAGTCTGTTGTCAAGATGTTTGACCATGAGCTATTATTAGTCTATGCCTAAGACATTCAGTCCAATGGACTGTGGAATGGGCCATCTGTCTGCTTCCGTTCATCTGCAAGATCACCATTGTTTAATGGACTTTGACACAACAATAGCAAGCACCACTGGAAACCTAGTTGCTAAAATGGAAGACAAAGAAAAAATGGCTACTGAACCTAAACTCAGATTTTCAGGACTGGCTAATTCCTACAAATAATATACAAGCTTCTTTATTTATTTATTTACTTTAAATGCTGTCTCTTTATCTTGTTCACTGGAGAGGGAAAGAAAGGTCTACTGTCACAGAGGTTGGAGGCAAAGTTCCCTCTGATATGTTCACAGCCAAGGATTGATCAGACCTTTAATACAATGTGCCCAAGCTGAGATCTGCTGCATGCTACCACGTCTGCCTTCCATTGGCTCTTCCTTCCACAAGCCCACTTATTTGCTTGCTTCCAGAATCTTCTGGAGATCTTGAAACCAAGCTCAGCTTCTGTGCAGAAGATCTGATCAACCTCAAGCTGCACTGCGTGGGCTGTTCTGTCCTACATTGTGTGGGAAGGTGAATTCAGGCCATGCTAGCAGTAGCCTGCTCCAAGGGCTGTCTGCATTTGGACTGCCCATAACAGCCCAGCCATAAGGTCTAGCTTCGAAGACTGGGCTCAGCCTTGAAGCCTGCCTTCAGCCCTCTACAGTTTCTGGTTGGACCCCTTTCAGCATGTGCTGACTTCTGTGTTGCTTCTAGTGATGTTTCCCTGTGTGCCACCAAAAACAGCCCCCTGCTGTATTCTGGACTACTGTATTTGGGATTATCCAGAATAGAGGTCAAATTGTAGGTCTATATACACCCCCACTTTGGAGCCCTATCCCTTCCCATACAGAACTACTTTGAACATAATTAGGGGTGTGCACAAATACAATTTTCGGCATTTGATTTTATTCGAATAGAATATTTGAATCTCCGAATTCATATGAATAGAGAAAAAACAAATGTATTAAAATTTGAACTGATTCGAGTACGTTATCTATTTGTATGAATATTCGACACATATTTGATGATACAAATGTCAACAACACCCATATACATCAGTACGCACCCATATACATCCCGTTTTTATCCCGTATGCATCTCTTTTTCAGCCCGTATCAGAAGTGTACAGATACAAATAAGATGTGTACATATCCGTACACATACGAATGTCTGAATTATTTGTACGAATGGTTCAAAATATTTGTATTTATTCGAATATTTAAAAACGAATCTGGACTTTCAATTTGGATCTGAAAGTCCAAATTTCTCCAAATTCGGTTGAATAATGAATATTTTGAATATTCTCGTGCATCCCTAACAAGAGATTTAAAAAGAGATTAGCCAATTGGGTTAGTTTGTTCCACACAGTTATTATCTTCCTACAGGCCTTGGCCTACCAGGGAATGGAAGTTCTCTACCTTGAAACTTTCCACCCAGGATAATGAAGTGACACGCAGCAAATGGCTCCAGAAGTCGGCCATTTTCTGTGTGTCGCTTAATGGCTTGGGCAAACAGTGGGCCACATCAATCACCATCTGCAAAAGGGTCAGTTTTAATGATGGACACCAATTACTGGCTCCTGGGACATGCTGGCCTGTGGACATCTCTCTCTAGGCTCCTGCTAGGCTTTCTATTTTGCCCATGTGGATGAATCTTAGCCTTGTATTAGGGCTTGAGAATATCCTTGTCATGAACCTTTGAATTTCACTGATCTCTCCAATAGGGAGTGTGAAGGTGAACAGAATGGGTTATTAGGAGCAGGTACTGTGGAAATCCTGAAAATTGATAGCTGGTTCTGGCAGCTTGTTGTAAAAGAGTTCAATAAAATGCTATTGCTGTTTTCTCTTGTTGTTACACACTGTACAGAACATGGTATACAACATCTCTGATAGATAGAAGAATTAACTGTGTTGCTCTAGCCTCCAGGTATAATCAGTTTCTCATTATTAACATAAAGCTAATTAGTAAAGATTTTTTCTGCGATCAAATAGCTGCCATGAGAATCATTTTGAAAGCTGCCAGAGGAAACTCAACGCGGGCGAGCAAGAGGGGAACCGTAGAAATAATTTCAAAGGGCCTAGGTCATTGTTCTAGGTTAAGGCAACATGATCTATAATACTCAATAAGATAACTTGCAATTTTTGAAGAGAGAACAGCTTAATTTATCTAGCTGTTTCTAAAAGACTGACAATTAGGGTCAAATTAGGGGCATTATTGCTTGAGCAATTAGTAACAGTGTGAGAGGACTTTTAAAAACAAATTGCAAGCACTTGGAATCCAATGCCAATTGAGACTCCAGTGTTAAGGTTTAAGGAACTTTTAGCTTTTGTGCCTCTTGCATCCATGGGGGTGGGGGGATGTTCCTAGTCTCCCATTTGCATTGCTGGGGAAGAAAGATCTTGGGATGAAAATAAATTTCAGACATGGGGCATAATTCTGGGGCACAGTTATACCTTTGTTGTCTGCACCTGTTCTGATCTTACAAAGGCTGTCTGAACATTTTAGAAAGAATGCTTGTGAAGACATATCGTTGTTGGGTATCATCAAGGTGTGGCCAACTCTTAAAAGACTGCATGGGAACCTCCACGGGAACCTGAAAGCAGTTTTTTTGGCAGAGATACAGAAGTGGTTTGCCATTGCCATATTCCAGGGAGAAGCTGGGGATGGAACTGGCAGCCCTCTGCTTCCAGGTGGGACTAGTGGAGCTAAAAGGCATTTTTGCATGGACCCTTAATCCAGACTAAAGTTTGTGTAGAACACTTCTAGGCCACATAGACCCACACATTAATGCGAGGACATGTGTTTTGCCTGAAGACCTTTTGGAGGTCTTTTGTTTTGTTTTTCAGAATGGATTTTTTAAAAAAATCTGCTTCAACTCCCACGTTTTTCCTCATTTCTATGAATTAGGTCCCTTTTACTCAGGAGATTCTGCTAAATATAATCTGGCCCCATTAGGAAAGTAAGCCACTTCGCCATTTGAATGACAAGAGTTTCCTCTTCTGACCACCCATTCCTGATCATTTCCGCCTGTGAGCTCTGACATGGGCTTTACTGCGCACATGCTGTTAAGCTCATTCTTCCCAAAGGCCCCTATGCCCCCTACATCATTCATTCATTCATTCATTCATTCATTCAAACTTATTCTTCCCCAAAACCCCTATGCCTCCTACATCATTCATTCATTCATTCACTCATTCACTCATTCATTCATTCATTCACTCATTCATTCATTCATATATATCCTGCCCTATACCCAAAGGTCTCTAGGCAAGTTACAGTAAGAACAATAAAAAGCAAAGTTAAAAAGAAACCACTACAAACAATAACAAGGCTAAAAACAGCAACAGTGCTTAAGAGCAGGATGGGAAACTATTCCGTGATAGAGGTGCACATGAATGCAATTTTGAATTTGATTTGTAACAAATTGAATATTCACAAATCCGAATGTATCCAAATAATGAAAAGACGGATGTCTGGACATTCAATTTGATACGAACGCATTCATGTGTATTCGTATGAATAATTCGGACATTCATATCTGTATGGGTACATTCACATCTCATACGTACCCGTATGGATCCCATATGCATCCATACACATCCATATGCATCCCAGATGCACCCTTTTTTCATCCCGTACGGATGCGTATGGGTGCATACAAGATACATATGTACCCATACAGACATGAATGCCCGAATTATTCATATGAATAACTTGAGATATTTGTATTTGTTCAAATTCAGAAATGCCCCACGGTGGATTCTGGGGGAGCCTTAATGTGAATCTTAATTCACATTAAGGAGTCCCCGTGGCAATGGAGGACAGGGCGGCTTCAAGGCGAACCTGCCTGTCCCCATGAAAACCATGGCAAATCTCTGCATTGGGGTGCCACAGTTTTCTCCACCCCTCCTTGCCTGAGTCCTTAATCACCCAGGTAAGGGCTTGATTTACCCCAAACAACCGCCAGACATGTCTGTTTTAATAATCTTACCAGAGCTCTGCCCTGCTCTTGACAGCCCCTATACCTGCCTGACAGTTGCTCAGCTGACTGCAGGGCAGCTATCAGGCAGTTGTCTGGAGTAAATCAAGCCCTTACCTGGGCAATTAACTGTTCAGGTAAGGAGGGACAGTTGCGATGGCAGTGTTAGTGGCGGGGAAAGAGAAACCCCGCCTGCTAATGCTGCGATCGTAACCCACGAGTGTCTCCATGCCTCATTATAACCCATTTTTACCCCATAATTTGGGGCGACAACAGTTATAAAGTGGGGGGGGGCGGTTTGCCACAAATCTGTGGCATTTGTCCCTCATGTAGCCTGAATTAGGGCTTTGCATGGGGACTCTTGCGAGGTAAACGTGAGTTTGCCTCTCAGTATCCTTGCCATGGGGATGTGCACTTAGTGAATCTTATTTCAGAGGAAAGGTATATGGAACTACGGGGTAATTTCTTTCTTCCTTGTGGTTTCATGACCTTTCCCTCCTGGTGTTTGTGCCAGTGGAAGCCTGCAAGTCAGGACCACATGGTGCTGATGGAAAAACTGAGCTCCATCTAGAAGCCTTCCTTTGATCTCCTGAATCGCCTTTGGGTCCACTGCAGATTTATTCCTTTAGTGTTTCAGTTTATTATTTGTTTAGTGTAGCCCGCCTTTGCCCCTTGGCAATGGGACAGAGCGTAAGTGCAAGAGAATGCAATGTTTTGGAGGAAGATCGACTCGTGATCAGGGAATCATAGGAGAAAGGGACAGGATAAAAGAATCTCAGATTTGTGATTGTTCATTGCCAAAGACATGTATTAGCACAGGCTATAAGCCCCTGACAAAGCTGTTCACTCTTGTCTATTTCACCATGATGTAAGCATCTTCTATAACTCCTCAGTAGGGACTTTTTCTTATTCGTTGGTTTTGTGAGACAGTGTTTTCCTAGAGGCTGATTTAATACTGGAAGGAAAGGTATGGAGGGAAATTAATGTTTCTTCGAACCCAGCAATCTCATAAAAACCATGGGTAAGAGCCAAAGCAGGGCGATCTTGATTTGGCGTGAGCGTTTTTCTGTCCGTACCAAGTGCCATGTTTTTAATCAAATGTGAAATATAGTCTTGGCAGGCTGAAATGGATTAGCCTCCCTTGTAAGTAACTCTGTCTGCTTTAGTCAACAGGGAAGCAATTTTTCCTGAGGTTTCACACTTAAAGTTGTCGTTTTTAACTTCATCAGTTTAATGGGCCCTTGGAAGTTTGGAACATCAAACGCAGTGGCGGCTTTTAAACAATGCCAAAGTGTGTGTACGTCCACACTCATGCACACATACACACACAAATGCGCTCGCACAGAGAGAGGGTTTGTGCCAATTGAACTTTGGATGAAGATGTTCAAGGTTCTAGGGACTAACTTCAGATGAGGACAAGCAAAGTGGCAAGTCTGCAAATGAAGAGAGTGCGTTCAGATGTTGCTAGAAATAATGCATGCAGCTTTCTCCCTGGGTCCTTAACTCAGTACTGATAATTACATGAAGAATTGGCTTTTCTACCCAGCTTTTCTTACTTTTTTAAGGAGACCGAATGCGGCTGACAAAGCTTTATGTTCTTCTCCCCAAAACAGAACACCCTGTGAGGTGGATGGGGCTGTGAGAGATGAGAAGAGAGCTGTGACATGCCCAAGGTCACCCAGATGGCTTCATGGGTGAGAAAGGAATCAAGCCCAGTATTCCCAGATAAGAGTCTGGCTCCCTAACCACTAGACCAAACTGGCTCACAAATGCAAGCATCTGATTTCATCCAAAATGAAGACTTAGATGAAGAACAATGAATAAGGTGACGGTACTTCATGAGAGGAAGAAATATGTTGGAGTGAGTGTAGTCTCTAGACTTGCCCACAGCTGTGTCAGTAGACTAACCCAGGGGACTGGCTAGATTCCTCTATCTGGTCTATGCAATGGTTTACTAGAAGGCCACACCTCCCTCTAGACCACCTGGTCTGTGGAGAGAAAAAAAGGATGCTGTAGCTTCCTTCAAGCATAGACTTCTTTTAAGCATTCCATGCGGTGGTCCAGCTGGCATATTATGCCTGGTGCCATCTGCAAGTGGCACCATAAACACACCACTTCTGGGAGTCTACCAGAACAGCCCCAGCCAGCAACATCAGTGACTGGAAGCTTTCATTCCTGGTTTCCAAAACTGGGCCAGGGTGGGTTCCCTGCAAAAGTGGACAGCCCTATGTACACACTATGGGTAGTTTGTTCCATTGTGGGTCAGGTTACTTGTCTCAGGGCAACAGGGCACTGGGTACCACACACTGTGTGGATGGGTCCTAAGAGAGTACCAGTTCTCAAGGATCATGAGTGGGAGGAAAGCTGGCCAGATCCTGAACATCAAAGTGTAAAGGTGCCTCCAGAGAGTGAGAGGAAACTGGGATCTTGTTTAGATCCCACAGTTGCCTCTCAGCATCCCTGGCAGATGGGAGGAGGCAAACCTGGGGCAATCCCAAGCTGTTAAATTGTCATTTCCTTGCAGGATAGCTGCGGTTGCAGAAGTATCTGTCTGTAAGATTCACCCATCTATTTCCCTTTGGATTTTTTTTTTTGGGGGGGGGGGCACATTTCTGATGTATGGTTTCTTTTGCAACCAGCATGATGGAAAACACAGCCTCAGAGCTGGATTTTCTTTATTGTGCTTTTGTTGGTGCTCTGTCCCAGGAGAATGTGTGGCAATCCTAATATAGGTATGTCTGGTGTTACGGGATATAGTCTGGACGCGTGTCTTGTGTGTGGAAATTAGCTTAGACCAACCATGAGCCAAAAAGTGAACTTTTGTGCTTCCCAGCTATAAAAACAATAAATTGGCATGTGCTCTGTTACAACTGAGCAAGCGGCAGGCAAGACGAACTCCAGAGACAGTTTCTTCAATAAAGGAACAGTTTTATTAAGAAAGCAGCAGCAAAAAGAGAAAAATGGCAATTTCAGGTGGGCGCTGCGCAGAGTGCTGTCATTTGGATCAAAAATACAAGCAAAAGGAAATCCCAATAGTGACGTAGGCATCAGGCTAACCAAATAAGGGGAAAATATTAGTCAGCAATCTGAACCAAAATTTTGAAAATTAAAGTAAAAGGAAGGGAAAGAAGGGAAATGGACTTATCCTAGAAGTATGTTGCACTAATACCTAGCCAGGAGCAATAGCTTTTCACCCTCAACAATATGAAGGGGGCTTGAGAGTGAAGTTGAAGCAGATTGGATGAAGCTGCTTTGAGAAAACCTCTCTGCTGGACCTGCGGAAATGGAGTTTTGCACAACTTCAGGACAGCAGATCCCCGGAGCTTTGCTCCTAACCAGAGTTAGCAATGGGCACAACTTTGAACTGCTCCAGAATGGAGCAGTAAAGGAATTGGCAGGAAAAGAAAAAGCAAGAGTAGCAGGCTGGATCAGGAGACATCTTCAATAGCAGTGATCTGCATCGAGGCAGTGATGAACATGAGAACGGGAACCAGCGATCAAGCAATGGAGATGGAAGGGACTGAAACCATTTGGATGATGAGAACCATAGAGTTGAAGGAATGAGAACTGTGCTGCACTTGTCCAGAAAGGGCCATGATTGGTTAATAAGTCTGAATTGGAGGTAGGTACACCTGAACACTGCAGACACCTGAGGCTCCAGTGACAGTGACTAAGGAGCATTCTCAAACTATGCACGATTTCCTTCTCAGATTGTATAACTCCTTCAAGAACAGGATGCCTCCCCACTTCAGACTTAAAAAAACATTGATGTACTGGATTCATCTTCAATTTATTGGTCCACATACAACCCATTACTACCTCCGGGTGATGGTCAAGCACCAAAACAGCCTTTCCTGATTTAGATGGAATGGAGAAATAGAGCTGTGTGTCATCAGTGACTTGATGGCATCTCACTCCAGGTCTCTTGATAGCCTCTCCTGGCAAGAGCCAACCCTGGAGGGCTCTGCAGGATAACAAAAAACATAAGACCATAAGAGTAACCCTGCTGGATCAGGCCACAGCCCAACTAGTCCAATATCCTGTCTCACACAGTGGCCCACCAATTGCTCAAGGGCATCTCAAGCAGAAGAGAAAGGCAAAACCCTCAACTGCTCTTGAATCCCTGCAGATGGCCTTTAGAGGCATCCTGTCTGTCTCTCCAGCCTGGCGGTAGCACCTAGACATCCATTCTAGTAGTCATTGATATACCTGCTCTCCATGAATTTGTCTAACCCAGTGGTTCTCAACTTGTGGCTCGGGATCCCTTTGGGGGTCGAACTACCCTTTCAGAGGGGTTGTGATGAGTCTCCTGCTGCCCCTCCCTCCTCCCTCCCAGCTGCCCCATCCACATGGTTGGGGGTCTCCACAACATGAGGAACTGCATTAAGGGGTCACGGCATTAGGAAGGTTGAAAACCGGTGGTCTAACCCCTCCTTAACACTATCTAGGCTGGTTGTTGTCGCCACCTCTTCTGGCAGCAAATTCTTTAGACTGATGACCCTCTGGGTGAAGAAATACTTCCCCTTGTCTGATCTGACTCTCATACCCATCAGCTTTATAGAGTGCCCCTGGTTTTAGTGCTGAGCAATAAGAGAAAATATTTTTTTCTCTGTCTTTTCTCCATCATGCCTGATTTCTTTCAGGTCCCCTCTTAAACACCATCTTTCTAGACAGCCAAGGAGTTGAACAAAAATCCCCCTTGGGAACTTTATGGTGTCCTCCTTAGAAATTCAGTCATTTCCCTGAGGCTTTGGGTATAGGGCATAATTAAATGGGTTCGAAATTTGGATACGTTTTCCCTAAGGGATTGGGTGTGTGTGTGTGCAATGAAGCTGTATACAGAAAGCTGGAAACAACATTGTTCATCATTGGTGGCTCCTGCTAGGTTTGGGTAATGATTCAGCTGTTGGATGCCTGCAGTTTGGATAAAAATGAGATACTGATGGGTCTGGGATTCAAAGCCCAGATTGCAATTAGTAGTGATGCTAGAGTGAGGTTTTAGTACTGAATGGGGGTTATTTCTGTCTTCCTTGTGATACACAAGTGAGGGCGTAGAAGAGAGCCTGCTAAAGAAAGCTAATTATTATTGGCATTCCAGCAAGGTATAGAGGGATTTTTATAAGTGGAAATAGACATTTTGTAATGAGAATTCTTCCTCCCTCTCTCCCTCTCTCCCCCCGTGTGTGAACAATGCCAGATAACGGTCAACCCAAACAATTGAAATAAATGCTAGGACGTGATTCCTTTCTCTGGATTGCACTGACTCTTCCGAGCGGCTCTTAATATCAGTGTTATTTCTCCCCTGCAGTGAATTCAGAATAAATCTTTCAGAGGAGCTCTGACAAGATTTCTCTGTGGTGCTTCCAAGACAAAGAAAGTAGAGCTCCACCCGCAAAAAGAGGCCACTGGTTTAATTTACCAAGCATTAGACATAAGGATGCGCACAAATGGGGTTTTTTGCATTTGATTTGTAAGAAAATTCATATTCGTTCGAACGCCTTTGAATGTGGTAGGATTCTATTCAATGTGAACGAGTTTGTACAAATTCATATGAGTATCCAATACGAACGAGTACATATCCTATATGTATCTGATACATATCCGTTATGTATTCCATAACGTATCTGCTCTGAAAGAGTCAAATCCGCCCTGAATCCACTTTGAATCTCAATCCATGTCAGATGCACTCTGGATCCATTGCACATGTGACCGTTGCAGCCGCTTCCCCACCTGCCCAGGTTCATGAATGTTCTGAAACATTTGTACAAACTATTTTTTAGGGTTTTTTTGTTTATAATTTCCAAATATACATATACAAATATTCAAAATGAAGTGAAATGCAAACAACAACAATGAAAACCCTTACACCGACTATACACATCAAATATCATTTATCACAGGCTTATAAGAAACTTAATTTATTATTTCCTTCAAGGTGTTATTTACTTCGGGCTTAGCAATATTGCTATATAAGTCTTTCTAACTATCTTCAACTAAAGTTTTAACATTCCCTCCCAAGATCCTGATTCTTCTTTGCCTGATTGTATCATATTTAAACTGCTCAGATATACTGCATAATAATACCATGTATCGGTTGTGCACTTATCAATATTTTTCCAAGATGGAGCTATGGTTGATAATGCCGCCATAAACAATTGATCTAACATATACCTCTTACTTTCATGTATGCTTTGGTCCTTATACAAAGCATTTGTAGAAATATTCTAAAATATTCATACAAATGCAAATGTCAGTGTATGAATTTTGTAACATTCCATTTCCATTTTTATTTTTATGCCACCTTTCCAAAAGAAAATTTTGCCCATGGCGGTTTACAACAAACAGAAAATATAAAATGCAAAGCAATAATCAAAGCATTATAATAAAAACAGGCCCTTTCCGCATTGGCTCTAACAACGGATTTAGAGCCAGTTCAGGGAGGGATTAAGACACTGCTTCTGCATTGGAGTCCAGATTAGAGCCCCTTTGAGGACACCAGGTCCGCATTTCGGCACGCAAGACCAGTTTCTCAAACCGATTTTGCTGCCAAAATCCTTACATCTGGCTTTTCCCCTTAAACTGTTTCAGAAGCAAACGCTTCCGCAACGGCAGGGGAAAAGCCGGATTGCCGGCTCATGCCCAGCTGTCAAAGAGGGAGGGCTCTCCCACCGGCCTGCATCGGAGCCAGCATGTCAAGGCCGGCAGCCAGCTTCCCCGCATTCCCACGCACAAGAGAAGGCGCGATCATGCCTTCTCGAGTGAGAGGGAAGCCGCAGCCCCAACCCCCACCCCCACGTGTGATCCGCTCCTTACCTGCTTGGTGCCAGGCGACTTCTGGCAGCAGGTTGCCCGGCGTGCGCATGCGCCGTGGCTTCCCATTGGTCAGCCACCCACTGGCCAGTGGCATGGCAGCGAGCAGGTAAGGAGCAGATCGTGCGCAGGCAACCGTGGGCGGGGTGGGGGGTGGGGGCTGCAGCTTCCCTCTCACTCGAGAAGCCACTGCCGCCTTACACATGTGTGGGCACGTGGGGCCTCCGAGAATTTGGGACAGATTTTCACTGGAAAATTGATCTTTTATATCCATTTTCCGGTGGCAAATGCGGAAAGGCCCATACATTATAAAAATTGTACATCATACAAAACATTTTAAAATAAGGCAAATCACACACACATTTGATTCATATACAAATGTAACTCAAGTTGCATAGAGCCTCGATCAAAATGGTTTGGTTTTTCACACCTTCACTAAATTAGGCCCATCTAGAGCCATTTGAGAGGAAATGTTGTCACAGAAAGGACTGTAATGTGGGGTTGAGAAAGGGATCTTTATGCCAAAGGCAGGAAGACTATTCCTGCGCTTGATCTTGGCATCCTGGGACCCAATGGGCTGCCCTGTTCTTGGATACACAATCAATCCCAAGCTGGGACAGATTGCTGCTGATGTGTGGCTGTGTTGGGCTGGCCCGGGCCATACCAGCCCCCACTGTTGGCTCCAGAGGTGGCATCACCTTTGGAGCCAGTGCTGGGGCCTCCCAAAAGGGTCTCCCTGTGGTATACTGGACCACGGGGGGCTGCCATCTACACGCTTCCATCAGCCCTAGCATGCTAGTGGTCCTCAACCAGAGTTGGGCACTATTTGGGGTCAGCTAGTCCAGTCCACATTCCATCCTGAGCAGAGAAAGCATGCAATGACTGGGCAAAGTCTTTCAAAATCCACACTGGGCCCCTTCTTATCACAGGATGAGATCCCTTGCAACAAGGCTCAAACCCTACCAAATGCTCAGACCTGTAGGTTAACATTCTCCAACATGGTACCTTCCAAATGTTTTGGATGGGAGCTCAGCTCACAGAGACAAGGATGATGGGAATTCTACTCTGTGGATCATTCCAAGGGGTCATGGTGTCAAGGGGCCCTTAACCAACCAGCTTTAGTTCTTTTCTTAGCCACCTATTAGTCAGATTCTCACAGTTTTTCATGGAAGGCACGTGGCTCTTGCTGGCTTTATTTACATGGTTGTCCTTCTGCAAGTTATAGCTGGAGGTGGAAGGGAAGAATAGCAGCTATGGGTTGCAGCAGTCTATTACTGCTGTGAAAGTAAATACAAGTACTTCAGCTCTTTGTGCCTAAGTCATTTTCTTGTCATTACAGGAGAAATATCCTGCTGACAGCTACTTGTTCCTTTCAAATCCTGTGCATATTTCAGCTGTGACCTTGCACTTAACACTTGTATTTTATGCTCTTTCCACCTCCTTTGGCACATGCTTTCTCTCTCTCTCTCTCCCTCTCTTTTCTTTCTTTTGAAGAAACTCAGTGAATAAAATTACATTTTGAGGTCTCAGAATAGCCATGCATATTTTGTGAAGGACACACTGCTACTCGTAGATTTTAGAAAGCAACCTTACACAGATGCCCCGTTCTCTAGAGATAATTAAAGCAGTATTCAGTCTAGAGGAAGGAAAGGTTATACTGAGCAGACCCGTGGAGGGAGTTTGGGTGTCTCAGCAGAAGACAACCTCTGAATGAGTTTTCAAAACATCCACATTTTACCTCAGCAGTTCATTTTGCCATGAGCAAGGAGGCAGGATCACACTGCTACAGCAGAGAATATCTGGAGCTCAGGGTAAGGTTGTTAGAACATAAGTGGAGTCCTCCTGGATCAGGCCACAGCCCATCTAGTCCTGCAACCTGTCTCACGCAATGGCCCACCAATTGCTTCTGGGTATCTCAAGCAGAAGACAAGGCAAAATCTTCACCTTCTCTCAAACCCTTGCAGTTGGCCTTCAGAGGCATCATACCTCATTCTCCAATGTAGACGTTGCGTTGTAGAGGTTGTCTGTAATGTGTCTTGTTGCTGCAGACATTTTGCCATCAGGCTAGGTGAATGGGCTGAAGAGATGCCAATTGTAGGCTTGTCAGTGTTAACGTTTGCTTCAGAAAAGCTTATGAAAAGCAGAATTAAAGGTCAGATTACTAAGTGTTTATAGAAGCACAGAACCATAGAACCACAGACCTGGAAGGGACCTCCAGGGTCAACAAGTCCAACATTATGCTTATGAAAGATGTCCAGCCTCTGCTTGTGATGGAGAGTTTACCACCTCCTGTGGCAGCCTATTCCACTGGCATCTGGAACTTATTATATTTTATTTTAATTATACAGTTGTAATTGTATTGTTTTAAAAGTGACATTTGTTTGTTTAAAGTAATTCTGGACTGCTTCCCATACGAACATCTTTAACCAGTTTAGAAAGTGATGTCAAACAAGGTTAAAGCAGTTAAAAGCTAGGTTTGGGCCAATGATGGCTAGGTGCATCTCTCCTGGGCCTGGCCTCTGTATGGTTACACAGGAAAGATGAAGAACTGGACAGGACAGGGGCAGAATAGGCAAATATGGCCGAGAGTAAATGGAAGATCCACCTGCTCTCCATTGCATTCCCTCCATTACTGCTTACTGCTTCACAGCTGGCCACACACATTTGGCTTGGGAGTGTAACAATGTCACTGTAGAGGCATGAAGATTCTTCTTTTCCTGGGATCTGCTTGCCTCCGTGTGCCTGTGTGATAATGTCCCTTTCCAGCTTGATATGGTTCCACCTCTCTCCCAGCTGCATGGAAGCACGAAGCAGTACAGCAGAGAAGAGGTAAATACTCCATTTGATCTTCATCACGCTCATCTGCCCTGTGACTGCCTTCCATCTAGGGGCCAACACTGAGAAGGCCCTATCCCTGATTCCCCCCCCCCCCCGCCCACTATGCATCTGCTGAAACAGGCTTAGGGTGTTTCCGCACAGGCCCTTAAACGACATATAAACACACATTAAACATACATTCAGACAACATATAAACTTACCTTCCGCACTGGAGGCAGGATCTGGGTCCCTTATCAACGGCGCTTCCTCACATTGGCAGGCATGACCTGTTCTTAATCGGGTCTTACCACTGAAAGATCCAACCTCTGGGATGACCTGAAGAATTAGGTCTTCATCCAGCCCTTCGCCTCAATCCGTTTCGGAAGCAGGATGCGTCCGCATATGGAGAGGCAAAGGCCAGATGTCCTGGCAGCCGCCATCTTGAGGAGGGTGGAAGCAGGCTGGTTTGCCTCCTTTTGCCCTCCCCGGTGTGCCGCGTGCTGCCAGAGACATGCGGTGACTGTCAGCTGCATGGTGCAGTCCCGTGGTTCTGGGGGCGTCGTCGGTGGCATGGGAATCCGGCTGCCTTCGGCCCTGGGTACTGCGGCTTCCGTGCAGCACCCGGGCGATCCGGCTGCCAATCCGGCCTTGCTGCCACATGTGTATGCGGACATGTGGGGCCTCCAAGGATCTGTCCCTATTTGGGACAGATCCTCGGAAGAATGGATGGCCAAAAATGGATCTTTTTGATCTGTTTTTCGGCGGCAGGTGTGGAAGCACCCTTAGTCTACAAAAGCTCATGGTACCGACTTCTTTCTCTCTGTTCCTTTCTTAGACCCTGTTGCTTACTGGTCCAGACTAATGCAGCTGCATCTTTGAAAGATCAAGTAGGATGAACCAAAACACACTCCCTCGGTCACTCTCCTACACAAAGTCACCTATTAGGGCAACGAAAGCAGATTCTGCCCCATAGCCAAGCCTGAACCTAGACTGAAACAGGTCTAGAGTGCAGCTATGCAAGTTTCCTCCCTGACAAAGGGCTTCTTGCCTAGATCGGTTTCAAATCCAAAGGGACCATGGTGTGCTAAATAGCTATTAAAAGTATCTGCTGAGGATACCTTGGAGAGTTTTGCACACGGAGCTGCTGGAATGTAACAAAATTACGGTGCCGGGTACACCACAACATGCCACGGGCTCACAATGCTAATTGTTCTCTGTTCTTTCTAGTATTGCTCAGAACAACATTCGGGCTGGAAGTAGGTTTGTTGCTTTGTGTATTGGGAACTAGAATCAGTCTTTTAAAAACACGGGTTTTTATGATGATTTGTTTTCATTATCATGAAATATTGATTTTGGTGCCTTTAGGTTTAAACAAACTTAACACTATTTTCTCTCATTTAAAATGAAAAGGAACCAGAATACAAGGTAGGTTGTGGAGGGGGGGGGGGGAGTTTGGAATATGGGTCATTAATTCAAGGAAAATTTTCCTATTAAATATGCAACACATTGCTGTTTACTGAAATGAAATTTATACAGTACTACGCATCGCTTCCACCTCTTTTTTTTAGTTCGTCAGGGCTAAACTCGGCTCTTCTGCTTTGTTTATTTACACAACAGTATCTATTAAGTGGCATTTTGAGCTCTCTGGAGCTGTTGAAGACGGGGGCAAATTTTAAGTCCCAAAGATCCATGACATGAATAGGGCTTTGGGTCAAAGTTGCTCTACGTAATAATGTTTTAGGATTCTAAATCACAGGAGCAAACACAGGATAGAGGGAATCTAGCTTTCCAACCGGACTCATGAGAAGCATCCTAGTGTTAAGAACCTAAGCCCTGCTGGATCAGGCCACAGCCCATCTAGTCCAGCATTCTGTCTCTCACAGTGGCCCACCAATCGCTCATGGGCATCTCAAGCAGAGACAAGGGCAAACCTTCTCCTGCTCTCGAATCCCAGCAAATGGCCTTAGAAGCATCCTGCCTGTTCTCCCAGCCTGAAAGATGTACTTAGTCATCCATTCTAGTAGCCATTGATACATCTGTCTTTCATGAATTTGTTCTGCTAGTTGATCCTGAGCAAGCAGTGTGACACAGCTTCTAAATGGGCTAATGTGATCCATGGCTGCTGGTAGCTTTAAGAGAAAAGGATCACATGCGTGGAATGGGCACCTGCTGGCCACAGGGTCATGTGCTTTTCTTAAGCATGCTGATGCACAATATCTTTACCCTGGTCTTTGACTATCTGGGGAAATAGCTTTTTCTTCCCAGTTCCAGGCACTGTTATAGTTTTAGTATGTTAAGTTTATATTTGGCTTTTAATGTTGTAACCTGCTCGGAAAGCATCAGGTATAGGACAGGATGAAAATGCAAATAACCAAATAAATTGATATGGCTACTCTAGCAATCGTCCCAGCAACACACTTGCTGCTGATCCAAGCGCAGCCAATCGGATTTGAGCTGCCCTTCCTACTCACATCATCTCTTCTCACCATCCTCCCTGGACTTGGGGGAAGATTCAAACTTTTGTCATACTGCGCAGCAAGTGACCTTAATCCAGGATTAAGGTAAATGTGCAGTAGCGATGGGATATCGACCCATATCAACCTGTCCATACCTTAAGATCTGGAGGGGAGGCCTTCTTGGTTGTCCCACCACCCTCAGCAGCAATAGGGGTGGGCACCTAGGAGGGGGCCTTCTCAGTGATGGCCCCTAGGCTACAGAATAGTCTCCCCCTTGAGGTGCATCAGTCACCTTCACTGTACACATTTAGGAAGGCAGTGAAGGCACACCTCTTTTCCCTGGCCTTCCATTAAATGGGGATACACTTTCCCTTCCCACTTGCAGATGCTGCTGTTTTAATACATACTGTTATTTTAAGGATGTTTGATTTTAGGTGTTGTTACCTGCCCAGAGACCTTCGGGCGTAGGGCAGGATAGAAATGTACATTAATTAATTAATAGTAATGCATCATCACTATGATCCATCGACCGTGGTGTGTGATGGCCCCATTGCGACTGTGCATTCTGCTGCACAGTATTAACATGTCTGGACGCACCCATTGAGTAATCTTGACCAAGACTGGAGTGGTGGCTTTCACCTGAACCAAGGCTCTCTGCCCTGGTGTGGCCCAGACCAATCCAACTTCAGAGGCTGTGAACAAAAGTTCTTGGCCTTCAAAGTTCTTGTTCTTGCTGAATGCTCAGGAGCAGCCTCTGGGCGCCTGACCCAGACATCTACATGATGGACTGGTCTACTGTGGGAAATGTATGGAAGGCCACTTTTAAGCTTCCCCCCCCACTGTCCTGCCCTTTTGAATAATTTCTAGACCCATTTCAAACCGGCTTTAGGACAGGCTTTGGGGTTGAGACCGCCATGGTTGCCTTGACCGACGATCTGCATCTGAGCATTGACAGGGGGAGTGTGACCCTGTTGGTGCTCTTAGACCTCTCAGCGGCTTTTGACACTATAGATCACGGCATCCTCTTGGACCGCCTGAAGGGGTTAGGCATCGGGGGCACTGCTTTGCAGTGGTTCCGGTCCTTCCTCTCGGGCAGGTCTCAGAGGGTGCTGCTCGGGGACTGTAGCTCCAGTAAGAGGTACCTCACTTGTGGGGTTCCTCAGGGGGCTATTTTGTCCCCAATGTTATTTAACATCTATATGAAGCCGCTGGGTGAGATAATACGGAGTCATGGTGCTGGGTGTTATCAGTACGCTGATGACACCCAAATCTATTTCTCCGTGTCTCGTTCGTCGGCCTCAAATTCCGATGGCATCTCTTCTCTCAATGAATGTCTTCAGGCGGTAATGGGCTGGATGAGGAAAAACAGACTGAAACTGAAGACGGAGGTGCTCATGGTAGCGGCCCCGAAACCAAGAATTGGGTTGCAACCTCCAGTCCTGGATGGGGTCACACTCTCCTCCAGTGACTGTGTTCGCAGTCTGGGGGTGCTCCTTGACTCGTCGCTCCTGATGATAAATCAGGTAAATGCGACGGTCAGGAGTGCCTGTTATCAGCTTCGGCTGATACGCCAGCTGCGCCCTTTTCTGGAAGTAAGGGATCTCGAGACTGTTGTGCACGCGCTGGTAACCTCACGCCTTGACTTCTGTAATGCACTCTACATGGGGCTACCCCTGTGCTTGACTCGGAAATTACAGCTGGTTCAAAATATGGCAGCCAGGCTTGTCTCAGGAACATCTAGGAGGGACCACATCACTCCCGTTTTGAGGTCCCTCCACTAGCTGCCTATCAGCTTCCGGGCCCAGTACAAGGTGTTGGTTATCACCTTTAAAGCCCTAAATGGCTTGGGTCCAAGCTATCTCAGGGACCGCCTCCTCCCGTACAATCCTCCCCGCACTCTCCGGTCCTCTGGGAGGAACTTACTGCAGCCTCTAAAATCTAGGCTTGCGGCGACCTCCCAGAGGGCGTTCTCTGCTGTCGCCCCCAAACTCTGGAACGACCTGCCGGATGAGATCCGTCAGATAACATCATTAGACAGCTTTAAAAAGGCGGTCAAGACGGATCTCTTCCGGCAGGCCTTTCCAGATTAACCATCCCGACCCAGATTCCCTGATTCCTCCCGTGGCCCCATCTTAGTGATGGTTGAGGATCAACAGAGGGACATCAGGGTTTTTAGTTTTTAAATTATTGTTTTATGCATTGATATTGTGTTTTAATATGTTATACTGTTTAATACTGTCTTAAGGGGGGGAGGGATAAGGTGTTTTTAATTGTTATATTTTACATTTTACTGCTGTTAACCGCCCGGATTGGTTTGCCATAGGGCGGTATACAAATAAATATTATTATTATTATTATTATTATTATTATTATTATTATTATTATTATTATTATTATTATTATTATTATTATTATTATTATTATTTTATACCAAAGAAGAAGCCAGCTGCCACCTTCACGCACACAGCATTAGATCAGCATTTGAGTGCAGATGAGATGTTGCCTCCTCATCCACCTCAGCCAAAGGACTTGAGGCCATTTCTGCACTTACATTCCCAGGTCCAGTTCTACTGCTTTGGACCATGCAATTCATCCCAAGCTGGGACAGGTTGCACCTAATCTGGAACGATGCCATCTGCACTGGGGCTGCATTCTACTCTAGTCCCCACACCAGCTCTGAAGCTCACACTGGAGGTGGCATGGGGGACCTCTGAAATCTCTGTTTTTGCCTCCAGTGTCCCTCAGGTATTCCTGGCCTTTGGAGCTCCAGGGTACCTATTTTTGTGGAGCATACTTGTCCACAGAGGTGTGCTGTTCACCTATCGTGCATATAGTATAAAGGTGTATTGCCCTCCTAAGTATAGTGGTAGACCACACCAGGACACCATTTTAGGTGACCTGATCTGGTCCATATTCTATCATCTGCAGAGAGAGGGTATTAGGAGGAGACCTGGCCTCCTTTCGACTGCACCAACAGGGCGAACAGTGGCCTGTAGGCTGGTTCTTCCACTAGTCTGCCAGCAAGCGGAAAGAGGCCCTAATGAGTCTTTTGCAGTCTCTATTGTGTAGAAACTGGGGGGGGGGGGGGATAAACTCTCACACCACCGCCTATTCCTTGATTATCTTAGCCTATGTTGAACAAATTACTGAACCCTTTCTACTTCCAGCCCAGAAAATCATTTGTTTTTTCTGTTTTTGCTTCCAGTTACCCTCAGGTGTTCTGTTTTGGCTAGTGTACTTCACATGGCACATCAACTGATTTCCCAGTGTTTAGCTAGTACTACTATACTTCTTTTTCTTCTTCTCTGCTTTAGCATGTGGCTTTAATATCTAGACTTAAATGCTCCCAGTAAGTGTAGTAGCCCTGCAGAAACATTTGAGCTATTCTTCACACATGTGTGTCTGTAGATCCTGTTTAATGTGCTCCCATTAGCCTCAGGTGACACACGATTCCATGCCAGCAAAGACATGGAATCCCTCACAGGTGAGAGAGCTGGCACAGGTGGAGAGATTTCAGAGAGGAGGATGTTGGACTGTCTTGTTTGCAGCTGCAATGCAACTTAACAGCCTGAAGACTTCAGGTGCTCCTTCTGTTGGTTTATGGTCTCACCTTTGCAAAGATTCATTCTTAACTTTCACTCACAGTGCATGAGGTGCACTCCCCAGTGCCTCTGCAAAGTTCAACCAGGGGGCAGAAATTCAGCGAATATGTTTGCCTCACCGCAGATCTTGCTTATGTTAGAGGACGCTGCACATGTATCCATGCTTCAGAAGGGATGTTTAATAGCTGAGCTTGTCTCTGACACGCGGAGCAAACTCCTTTCTAAAATCTCACCAGCTAGGAAGGCAAGAGAGAGTTCTTTAAATAAGATGATGCAATGCTGACATTCTGCTCCTGGCTTTTATCTCAAGAATATTCAGTCGTTGAGATCAGTGGTAAGTCTAAAACATACATTCAGGTTTTTTTTATTTTTTATTTTGTAAAGACCTTTCCTTTTCTGGAAGTTTTAAAAGTTTCTAAGGGCACAGAGTTTAAATATTGTATGGATAGCTTAGTGGAAGGAACTCAATAATAGTATGGAGGGCACTTTCTCTTTCTTCAAAAAATTAAAAAAAAAGCCTTGGAACATTTAGACGTGATTGCTTTGCTGGCTTCAGAATTGCTCCTTCAAATTAAGATTTCTTGGTTTGCTTGTTTGTTTACATTTTTATTCTACCCTATACCCGGAGTTCTCTGGGCAGGTAGCAACATTTTAAATCAAACATCATTAAAACAATAACAGTACGTATTAAAACAATAGCATCTGCAAGAGGGAAGGGAAAATTTATCCCCATTTAATCAAAGGCCAGGGCAAATAGGCACGTCTTCACCACCTTCCAAAATGTGTACAAGGAAGGTAATTGCTACACCTCAAGGGAGAGACTGTTCCATAGCCTAGGGGCCATCACTTAGAAGACCCTCTCCCAGGTTCCCAGCCCTTTTGCTGCTGAAGGTGGTGGGACAACCAGGAGGGCCTCCCTTCCAGATCTTAAGGTACGGGCAGGTCGATATGGGGTCGGTCGGTCGGTCGGTCAGTCAGTGGGAGGGAGGACTGGTGGGTTGGTTGGTTTATAACATTTCTATCCCGGTGTGTACGTGGAGGCCCCAGGATGGGTCACAACACATACTAAACGTAATTTAAATATAACCTATCCAAACTCCCTCTCTGACATCCTTCCTTTCACACATCCTGACATATCTACACTTAGAGGAACTAGGAATCAAAGGCTCAGGTGGAGAGTTGCATTTTAACTAGGCACCAAAAACTGTATAAAATTGGTGCCTGGTGTAACTTCACTGGGATACTATTCTAGAGCCTTCTTGCATGTCACAGCTCCAAGGGTAGCAAAACTACAAGATGGCCCTCACTTTGCGATCGTAAATCATATACACAAAGTGGATTGAACCAGTCTGATTTGTACTGAGTCAATTCTGGGAATGGTCAAACTGACCACCCTCAAATTTAGAACTGGCCAGCTAGTTTGAGTTTGCCAAAACCCCACACCTGTGGCTTCTACCTTTCTCCTTGGTGAAAACCTCATCTCCCCAAAAAGATAAAAAGGTCATCCTGGTCCCAGGGCTGTTTGCCTCTGGATGACATTTGAAATATGACCAGCTGTTTCTACACTGACCTCCCAATCCAGATCCTGGGGAGGCAAGGGCTGGATCCATGCCATAGATGGCATCCATTTGCGTTGTCCCAGCAGCTGCAAAGCTTGCACAACCTGGTGTGATCTTCACAGCCATCCCATCCCCAAATACTAGGAATGACAGTTCCTACCCACAGGGCATGGCGGCGTGATTTTCAGCACTGCACCATATGTATACCTCCATGATCTAGACTGAGGCACTGATCCCAGATTGTAGACCCCATTAATGGGATCTAGACTAGATCCAGATCAAGGGCTTCTTGATCTGGGTCCTTTCCTTCCTTCCTTCCTTCCTTCCTTCCTTCGTTCCTTCCTTTGTGGACAGATCCATCCTTGGAGAGGGAGCTCCACTATCCAGAATAACGTGTGGATGTGGGAATCCAAATCTGGATTAGTGGCCCTCTGTTCTAGATCTCCTGCACCATGCAGAAACAGCCATTGTTTTCAACCTCCAGGCTTTAGATAAGTAATTTTAAGAACTGTTTTAACTGTTATATTGTGCTCCATCTTATGGCACACTAAGACATATTAAATATGAAATAAAATAAAATAAAGCAATAGCTGCTCACTTCACTTGAAGACATGAGATAAATAACAAGCAAGTTTAAGCTACAAATAATCTCTCTGGTATGGTAAGAAATAAGTTTGCTATTTTTAGAATTTTGTACATTTATTCCTAATTGAGATTTACTTTTAAGTGCAAGGAAATTGATTTTATCTTTCCTTTCCATCCATTAATCACAATTATTTTTTAAATATATATATATATATAGAGAGAGAGAGAGCATTCACTTAACTAACTTAGAATTGACAATTAGCTCAGCATGGTTAATATATTTCCATAACTTTTGCTGTGATTTTATGTCTCCTTAAAAAGTTGAAGAAAAGATAAAGGATCTCTTTGTGGAAAGCTTCCCATGAACACATTTTTTCTTGTTCTAATTGTAAGTGATTTTTAGTATTACACCTTGACATACATTTACATGATGGTGGCATAATTTGATGTGTTTCAAATTTTTGACATCCATTTGACTAAGAGATGCTGTTGAATGGGAAGCAGAGAATAGGAAGGGAAGGAGGGGGAGGGGAGGGAGGGGAAGGGGAGGGAGAAAGAGGCAAGAAAGAAACAAAAATAGAAAAGAAAGGGAGGGGAGAGGAGAGGAGAGGAGAGAGAAAGAAACAAACAAACAAAGAAGGGAAGGAAGAAGGGAAGGAGAGAGGGAAAGAAGAAGAGTTGACTTTTCTACCCTGCTTTTCTCACCCATTTAAGGGGACTCAAAGGAGCTGACAAAGCTTCCATTCTTCTCCCCACAACAGAACACCCTGTGAGGTGGGTGGGGCTGTGAGAGCTCAGAATGGAGCTGTGTCTAGTCCAAGTCACCCAGCTGGCTTCATGGGGAATCGAACCCAATATTCCCAGATAAGAGTCCGGAGGGAGAAAGAGGCAGGAAATAACAACACAAAAAAAAAGAGGAAGAAAGGAAGAGAGAAATGGAAAGGGAGGGAGAGACAGAAAGAGGGAGAAAGGGGCAGGAAAGAATCAGAAAAATAAAAAAGGAGGGAGGGACAGATTGAAAATAGAGGGAGAGACAAAGAGGGAGAAAGAAGGACAAGAAGGAAACAGAAAAAGGGGGAAAGAAGAAAGTACTGTTCTAACTTGGTTAAGTATAAAATTCTTTTAGCAGGTGTAAATAACAGATTTATTGTGAAATGATAAATGGATTCGTGCTCTTCGATTTTTTTTCTCTCCTCCTGTTCTGCTTTGCTGCAAAAACCCACTACTGCTATTCTTCCATAAAGAGAGGGGAACACATGGAAAATTTCAAATTGCTGCTTCAAGGACCCTTAAAGCTCTCAAGAATGTGTAGATCCAACATTTCAGCCATGATGAGGACTTTGGAAAACAAGACACTTCAAATGAGACTGTTGGGCGGGCGCATGCGATAATGGTTCTGCCACAGTGGCTCCTTCCCTGTTACTGGGGCCTGACCTTGGGGTTGCAATAACTAGAACGGGACTTTGAAAGGTCAGAACCTCTTTGTGTGCTTCAGCTGAAGATAAAGAGTTAAAATCAGAGCTGGCTCAGGCTGTTCTCTCTTCTGCCTACCCTGCCATAGCTCCATGCTGACCCGTGAATACCAGCATTTGAGGATGGTCTTTAAAGGTTACCATGACAGTGTTAGCTTCCCTGCCCCAGTTCTCAGTGTCAGTAAGAAAGAAGGAGAAGAAGAAGAGTGGGCTTTTCCACCCCGGTTTTCTCACCCATTTAAGGGGACTCAAAGCGGCTGACAAACCTTCTGTTCTTCTCCCCACAACAGAACACCCTATGAGGTAGGAGGGGGTGTGAGAGCTCAGAAGAGAGCTGTGACTAGCCCAAGGTCACCCAGCTGGCTTCATGGAGGAGTACAGAATCAAACCACTATACCAAACTGCCTCACAATGCATGCAAGCACCACTGGTCTTGTTGAAATCTGAGAGACTGGATTTGAGGACTTTTTAACTAGAATGTCCCTCTGATTCATCACGGTATATTGAGTTGTCACTAAATAACAGTTTTCTCTCCCCCTCCCCCCCCCCCAATAAACTTGGCAACAAAGGCAATCATAGACCAAGGCTGCGGTTACACCTTAGCATTTTAATCCGTGTCATGAAGGTAGTTGAATCCAAGCGGGGTTTTTTTGTCTGGAACAGCTTGGTCACACGTTCTTGCTCCTGTCAAAGGGATTCGCAGCAAGGAGGGGGGAAGAGACAGATCTGACAATGGAATTGCAGCAGTGGGACAAGGAGGCAGATCCAAGCGCAGAGCAAAGAGAATCACAGTAGGAGGGGTGAGGAGGCAGATCTAAGGACAGGGCAAAGGGAATCGCAGCAAGGGCTGCAAGGAGGCAGATTCAAGGACAGAGCAAAGAGAATCACAGCAGGGGGGCGAGGAGAAAGATCCAAGGACAGAGCAAAGGGAATTACAGCGGGGGGGGGGGGGTGCGAGGAGGCAGATCCAAGGACAGAGCAAAGGAATCACAGTAAGGGGGGCATGGAGGAGATCTAAGGACAGAGCAAAGGGAATCGCAGCAAGGGGGCATAGGAAGGACCGTCACGGCGAGGGGGAGGGGCAAGACTCAGAGCAGAGGCTTGCCAAGCTATTATTTTCTGGGCAGCCAGGGAGCTGGAACAGTGGCCTCCAGGAAGGGGATTAAAACTTTAATGCTGTGTTGGCCTAAATGAAGGAAAACCCAAAAAGAGGAAGGAAAATGCAGGGGGGAAAAACAGCTTGGCATTTAAAAATGGAAATTGGGCTGAAGAAGTATTAAAGTAAGTGTATAAACTGTGGCCCAAGCAAATATCAGAGCAATATGTTAAATAGGGAAAAGAAGAATTGACTGTATAAGGCTGGAGCTTAGAGCTCCCATCCTTTTTTTCTTTCCCATTCCCTACATCCATTTTTAGCTAGTAAGCCCCTAAGCTGCTGAGGCCGGTATCCTTACCATTAAAAACTCTTTGCAGCAATGGCGTAGATCTCAGTTTCAGGTAGGGGAAGAATAATAAGTTGCATGGTTTAGGGTTATGCTACAGAATGAAACATAAGCTGCCTTTCTCCAAGTCAGGCTGCTTGTCCACTCTGGCTGCATCCCCATGCACATTTTGGTCTGAATTGAAATTGGATTCGGGAAGGGCCGTCCCCATGCAAAATCAATTTGGTCTGATTTCCACGGACCAAATTGCTGAACGTGTACCAAATCTGTACCAAATTTGGTCCTGGAAAAAACTGTTCTTGCCATGGTTGTTGGCTGAGCATGCATTTTTGGGGGAGCCAAGCCTGTGCATGGGGACAGTCCTGGGCTATTTGGGGAGGAGATAAGTGCTCGCATAATTGGCAGATGGGGCTTCACATCCTGTGCTCACCATTCCTGCCCTGTGCATCAGAGATCACAACTGCTGAGGATTTTCTGAGCGTAAATGGTGTTAAAGCCAAAATGATGAGGGGGCTGAATGCCCTTTGCTGACCCACGAGACTCTTTTTCATAAGTATTCTACAGCCCTTCCCTGATCACCAAGGCAGGCATTATAATGGCGTGATTTTTCTCCCTTTTCCACGACAAGTATTTCACCCCCCCTTCCCCGATCACCAAGGCAGGCATGATGGCTTGTTCATGGCTTGATTTTTGTCCCTGATCGTGGTTTCCTGGTGTTCTCATGGTGATATGGAGGTGTGCAAAACTGCAAAACTGCCACCAAACCTTGTAACGGCTTTGGTTAAAGAGCTGGGTTTTTAAAATAATTATTATTGCTCTTCAGTCCTAGCTTCTCTGTGCCGCTGAGTGGGGGGGATGTGGCATTTGATGGTGTTTCCCAGTTATCACCACAGCGGGAGGCACAGGGGTGGGGATGATGTCAATCCATCTTCCAATCAGGAGAGAAGGGGCAGAGAGGAGATGGCGCTGTTCTTCCATGCTGGGGTTTAGCACAGTTTGCATGGGGACAGCTGTGTATACAGCCCGCGTTACCGGTGATGGGAAGGGAATGGGCAGATTCAATTTCAGTCAAAAATGAGCCCAAATCGCACCAAATCACTTGCAAGGGGATGCGGCCTAAGTGTTCTCTATTCTGACCAGAAGCCAAGGCAATTCAAAAACTGAGCTTGAACACAAAGCATATTTGATTTAAATTTACCTTTAAGAAACAATGGGTTTTACTTCCTTCTCCTCATCTTCTTCTTCCTCTTCCTTTCCCTTTCTGTTCTTCATTCCCATCCTTGTCTTCTCCCTGAAACAGTGGTTCTCAACCTGGGGGTCGGGACCCCTTTGGGGGTCAGACTACCCTTTCAGAGGGGTCATGACAAGTCTCTCACCACCCCTTCCTCCCCACTCCCAGCTGCCCCGTCCCGTGGTTGGGGGTTCTCCACAACATGAGGAACTACGTTAAGGGGTCACGGCATTAGGAAGGTTGAGAACCGCTGCCCTAGAAAGAGGTCAGGGAAACCACTTCTTTGTCTGACGTGAAAACTTCATGGAGGTGCCCATACCATGATCAAGACTGTGTTTGCACTTAAGTTTTAATCCAGTTTCAGTCCACTTTCAGAGTGAAAGAACACATCAGCAAAGTGACTAGTCATTTTCTTCCCGCTCTATCTAACCCAAAGCTGTTTTTCTTTTTTCTGAGCCAGATAATGCTGAAAGAAACAGCTTGACACTTTGCTGAAGGTTTCTCCCACTTTGAAAGGGGACCAAAGGTGATTAAAATTTAGGTGTGGATGCAGCACTAGAATCAGTCCAAGCTCAGATGATGATGATGGTAGCTGTAGTAGTAGTAGTAGTGGTAGTAGTAGTAGTAGCAATCATTTATTTATAATGCCCCTTCCACCAAATGGCAGAACAATGAACATAGACTATCCATAAATTAAATCAAAGAAAATATGCCCGAGGTGGTTTACATCAAATAGAAAAGATACAGTAGAAAATAACACATCATATACTATAATAAATAATACATTATAGAATCACAAATAATTCATGACTCAATACCAAATAAATGTATAAAGTAAAACGAAGGCGACAACACCAGATCTTCTGTCTCTGTGGTGGGCATAGCTACAGATCTGGGCCTCTGGCGGCAGGTGGGGCAGCAGGGACTTGGGCCTTTTCCTTCTCCTCTCCATGCCAGGTGCAGGGACCTGGGCACAGCTGCTGTTTTTAAGGCTCAAGGTGCAGGTGGCAGGACACTGGCCTGTTCCTTTCCCACCTCCATGCCAGGTTGGTGCTAAAACACCAGCAGTGACAGCTTACAGAAAGTAACAGGTGGGCTTGCTTTGGGAGAAGGTCCAGTTGCTGGAAGCTCTAGATTTACACGCCCTGCCTCCAAGTGCACGGAACGTGATTGCTCTTCGTATGTCAGTGGCTGCATCTGCAAATGGTAAAAGAAAAAGTGGCTTGAAAGTGGGTTAGAGGTGGTAGCATCTGCACACAAGCTTCATTCCCGTCCCAAAATGCCCCTTATAAAGACTTTTAATAAGGATTAGAGGAGGGATGAGAACATGTTCCACATGCTACCAGCTCTGAGCCACTTTCAAGACATTTTTCCATGTGTGTGGATGTAGCTAGAATTGCATATTTGTTATGCTTCTGTCCCTGCAAATAGTATTTTTGTTCACCTGTTTTGTTGTATACAACACCGGCAATCTCGCTATAGCTTAGTGACTAGGAAATGTATGTATACTTGGTCATTAAGCCTAGGGTTGCAGTCAGATGCTTATCAGTCATGGGATATTCCAGGGGAGCTTGAAGGGTATTTTTCACTGCACAGCATGCAGAAAGAATTGCAAGAAGCATAGGGGACCAGACACAGGGATTTCGCCTTCAGTACCCCTCTGTGTTGCCCATCACGGCTTGTTTGTTTGTCCATCTGTCCATCCATCTGTCCATCCGTCCATCCATCCATCCATTCATATCCCTCCCTCCCTCCTTTCCCCCCACAACGTCTTAAGGCAGATTGGTGTGAAATTAGTATTAAAAAATAAAGAAAAATAAAAAGGTCTTGTAACACAATCAAAATTTAACATTCTAATAGGCATATGTCTTTACAGCTCCTCGTGAAAACACTGTGTCGTTCTGTCAATCTAAATTTATTTTATTTATTTATGTTTATATTTATATCCCGCCCTATACCTGAAGGTCTCAGGGCAGGTAACATCTTTCAAAATCCAACATATCCAACAAAAGAAAACAAAACCACCCATATTAAAATTTATAACCAACACATTAAAAACCAGCACAGTATCAATTAAAACAGTAGTATGTGCAGTGGGGGGGGGGGGGCAAACATGACCAACATCTAGCCAAAGTCCTCGGCAAAGAGGTGCATCTTCACCACCTTCCTGAACTTAATCAGAGAAGGAGCCTGACGCACCTCACGGGGGAGACTGTTCCATAGCCTGGGGGCCATTACTGAGAAGGCCCTCTCCCAGGTGCCCACCTGCCTCACTGCTGAAGGTGGTGGAACAACCAGGAGGGCCTCCCCTCTAGATCGTAAGGCACGGGCAGGAAACGTGATACCGATATTGTGGTACATCAGATAGAGAAGGTTCAGGAACTGTCCTCCAGAGCTACAAATTCTAGAGCAATAGTTCTCAACCTTTGGGGATCAATCTACTCTTTCACAGGGGTCGTTATGAAGTAGCAACAAAAATAATTTTATGGTTGGGGGTTAGGGTTAGGTTGGGGGTCACCACAACATGAGGAACTGTATTAAAGGGTCATGGCATTGGGATGGTTGAGAACCACTGTTCTAGAGCCATAAATGATGGGCATAAGTTGAGACTTGCTGGACTCCATCTGGGTACAGAAGGAAATTTGCTGAAGGTTAAGGTCTTTACAGCAGGGGGAAGCCGGTGAATCCATAGGTATCTCAAAGTCAAGTAGAGCCTTCCTTCCATTCACTCGGCATTCCATTTTTGATTAACAACCTTGCTGATTCCTTCAGAAACGAAACACAAACTCACTTATAGATTCTGATTGAGAATGGCGGCTCTAGGTAAATGTAATGTATTGAATGTGCATAAAACAGTTATGAGCCTTATTAGCAAAATTAGCGCAAGCAAATTTACCAGAAAGAAACAGTTGCTGTTTAGCTCTCTAATTACACGTCACTATTCTTTGAGCCTAGAAATCTTAATGAAAGTAATTTCGTTCACTCATTCTGCATGGAGAGGGAAGATTTCTCGGAGCGACTGAATATCAGGTCTCTAATTGTTTGATGGTACAGAATCAGAGGTTGAAGTAGGAAAACAACATTCAGAATTTAACGGAAGTGACAATATAGATTTTAAGGCAATCCTCGCTTCAGATTAAAAGGCTGTTTCAAAACATTTGAAAACAGTCCTTATTATCGTAAGGAGTGACTTGATAGAAATATCTAAAAGGGATGACTGGGAAAAGCATTGTCTGATCGCATGCTTTGTTTTCACAGTGGCTAACACTCCAATGAAACCCATAATAAACTTCTAAGTTTTTAGAGTGACCAAAACAATGGATAGCATTGCTGATTTTTTAGGTTTCAGTCTGTATTGCTTTTGACGAACAACTTCATAGGTTCTAAAAAGCGGTGGACTAAATTACACTAGGTATAAAAAAAACCTTATATTTGATTGTGTATAACAAATCTTTGGCCCTTGATGCCAAGGCAGTTGACAAACAGATGGGTTAAAATCATCAAAATCATTTGAACAACATTCAAACTTTTAATAGATGTGACTCAGGGCTGCCTTGAAATCAAACTCTTAGCTCAGCAGGTCTTAAGCCTCTTTTGTAGTAGTGAATTCATTTGACTAAGAGATTATCTCATTGACTTCGTTATCTCATCCTTACAAAGAGCACATCTTTTCTAAAAGGGATTATGAACATCCTGCCCAAAGTTGACCTCTGTATATTAGTATACGTCTACTGGTTTTCCACTTTTTCCTTGAAAGAGTCTGCGATTGGGGATCTGAGATTAAACTGCAGGTAAATTGTGGCAATAACACTAATCAGGACCCCTGCAGGTAAAATGTGGCACTAAAAAAAATCAGAGACCCTGATTCCTTTTTGTCACTGCCGGAGGCTTAAGGACAACTGTGCTGACTTGTGTGTGTGTGTGTGTGAGAGAGAGAGAGAGAGAAAGAGAGAGGAGGTTCCTCCTATATTTTTTCATGCAATTTACTGTAAAGAACCAGATGAAAAAAATGTAGATGAAGCTGCAGATACAGTTTTAATATTGCTGCTAAGTTTAGCATCACAACCAGCTACTTAAAAGTATTTGCAGTCTGATCTAGAGTGCCTTGTGTCAAGCACTCCCCATCAGGCTGGCTGGGTAGCCTGCCCGAGTTTGGCTGGGCATTACGACTACCCTTTCATCCTTGGAGGAAGGGGCACTGATGACAGGGGGCATGACAATTATTTTCAACAATTGCCTCCAAGGCCCTGCTCTTTGTTCCACCTCCTTCTCAGATTCGGTTGGCAGGGCCTTTTCAGTGACTGCCCCTAAGCTTTGGAACCCCCTCCCCATGGAGGCTAGGACAGCCCCATCTCTTCCTGCCTTCTGTAGGCAGGTAAAAACATTTTTATTCCGGAAGGCTTTTTAATTTTCGTCTTTTATATTTTTGTATTGTTTTAATTATATATTTCATTTGCTAATCTACTTTGTTGTTTTAATCTCCTCTTTGAGATTAGTCTCAAAGAGGAGGTTTAGTCTCCTCTTTGAGAGAAAGGCAGGATATAAATTAAATAAATATTGCAGCCTTAATATGGATTTGATCCAGGTTACCACTAATCCCATGCAGATCACGTGGACTATGGAGCTCCTTATTCCGAATTACTGCGTAAGCCCAGAAAGGGTCTCAGAATGTATTGCCTCTTCAGACTTTTTTGAAGCAACATTTCTGCTGGAGGAATTTCAAGTCTAGGCTTGAAAAGTTATCCCTATATATGTAGCACTTTCAAAATGATCTCATTCATTCTTCTTAAAACGTGTAGCCGTAGGCTTCATGTGGGAAGCCATCCATTTACGTTCTTTAGTCAGAATCCATCCAGAGCTTGATAAACAGTTCTCAGAACCTTGAATTGGGTCCAGTAGTTTATCAGCACGCAGTGCAAGCGGCAAAAAATTGGTGTGATCAGTATACTGCTTCTCTACTTATAGAGCAGTTAAGCCACTGAATTCTGCACTAGCTGTATCTTCCAGACCATCAACCAAGGCTATTGCACTTTAAATTCATTGCAGTAAATCTACTGGAAAGATTTTAGAACATGAACTACTCAAGGTAGGACTGGCTGAAGCTGATGTGCCAGAAGAGGCTGAAAATTCATGTTCTTGGCTATAGAAACCTCCAATTCTACTGGGGTGTGTACGGACTTCGTAAAACTGCATTTTGGTATGCGCAGCTGAGGCATGGGTGCCATACCCGACACCCGATCCTGCATAGGGGTGGCATTATGCTGCTGGTAAATTCAAATGTTCCCACCAGCCTGGACAGGACGGCGAGAACAGCGAACGAGAGCTGAGCCTGCATCTCAGCCCCCATTAGCCGCCCCCTCCCACGTGATGCGTGCCTCACGGCGCGCGCCACAGAAATATTGCAGCTGCTGAGGAGGAAGCTGTGGGGATGGTGCTCTGATCCGGATGGTGCATCATGGCCTCACAACAGGTAAGCTGCGTATTTTCTTACAATAGCAGATTTTATTCCACTGATCTGGACGCTGCCTTAGTTCCTTCCAAAAGAACAGTACTCCTTAAGAACGTAACAGGTTATCTAACCAGATCTTGGATCTAGTTCTTCTTCCTCACAGTGTTTACACCTTGTCAGGCATGATTCAGTAACAGATTTTTGACCACAATCAGTTTATCACACCTGAAACAAATCTAGGTCCCCTCCAGACTAGTGGAATAAATCCGCAGTTGGGGGAGGGAACCCACAGCATACCTGCTGCAAAGCGACATCCTACCATCCTTACTAAAGCAGCCTCCCCATAGCTTCCTCATCAACTCCTTGAAATCAAACTCTTAGCTCAGCAGGTCTTAAGCTCTTTTGAAGCTGCAAGAGTTTGCATTGATGGGCGCATCACATGGGATGAGGCAGCCAATCAGAATTTAGCTGCCCTCCCTGTTCTCGTTGGCTGTTCTCGCCATCCTGTCCAGACCGGTAGGAATCTTAATGCTGCACAGGAAATGCTGTTATATCAGCATTAAGTAAATTCGCAGTAGTGTCACTATAATGCGACATCACTATGAAGTATTGGCTGTCATGTGTGATGGCTTGATCTTGGCTGCGCATTCCAGTGTGTGGCATTAAGACGTCCGGACGCACCCTTTCATTTTCACAATATCCTGGAAACATATGTTTTAACCCCTGATCGTGGTCTGGTTGCATCTCCTTCAGCAGCCAAAGATACCAAGGAGGACTGGTAGTTTTGCCTACAATTTAAAATCAAATTTAAAGCCATTGTCTAAACAAATACTTACTGATCTTTGGAACTTGAAGGGGGAACCACATGCTTAGTTAAACACTAGTATTCAAACCTCCAGTGCGGAAAATCTTAAATCCCACCCAAAGACTTGTAATGGAATTATGAATCAAAAGGCTAAACAATGTAATATTTATTTGGGCCACTAGCCAGAAAGAAGCTTTAAGTCTTGTAGTATTTAATCATATGTGTATTAAAACAATAATAGTATTAACAAAGCTGCCATCCCAGGCATAAAGGAAATTCACTTTGTTTCATGAAAAGGCGGGTATTTTCTTTGCATTCACTTTTAAGTGAAACACTTCCTTCAGACTAGGGGTGTTCACAAACACTCAAAGGTATTCAAAATTCGATCGAATCTGGCCGTATTTCAACATTTGAATGCTAATCGAATGTCCATAAATTGGAATGTAAAGATTTGAATGAATTTCAAATTTTGGATCTATTCATTTGAATTATCCGGACATTCACATGTGTACACAATGCGTACTTGCGGATTCGCATCTTTCCCATATCCGTACGCATTTGTACAGACCCGTACGGGATGAAAACAGGTTGCATATGGGATAACTACAGGATGCATGTGGACATGTACAGGCACGTATGGATGTGGAAAAGATGCGTATGAGCATCTTCAAATGTTGTCGACATATGTAAGTGCGAATTCGAATTGAAAATTCGAACAAGTAGATTCTAATTTGCTTAATTTGCTTTAATTTGAATTTTAAAAATTTGAATCGAACTGAATTTTCAGGTATTCAATTCAAATTGAATCGAATCCCAAAAATTGCATCTGTGTGCACCCCTTCTTCGGACACCTAGGCCTAAACGCCAGCCTGAGGTCCCATGTGGTAACTGCCAACATGGCCTTACTCTGCTTTTGTGTGGTGACACCCTGTTCTCACCTGTCTTATGACAAAGTGGGTGCTTTTAGGTCTCTGTTTTCTTTAGTTTTCTGATAGGGTCTGTTAGAAATTTCCTGAATGTGTTTAGCTACTGATATTACTCTTTAAGTAAGTGAATAATTGCAGCTTTTTAGTTCCGGATACTATTAGGGGTAAGGGTGAATAAAGGAATCCCAGCAATTCTGTATCAACCGAAAACATTTCAAGATATGTAAAATTCATTGTGCTAATCAGCCATCCTCTGGGCATCTCAGAGTTTTCCTTTCTTTGATCTTGTGTTTGATGCCTTTCCATCTGTGTCCCACCCGATTTGCATTTTAAGGGAAATTCTAGCATGCAGTGCAGTTAGCTGACGGTTTAGAAGTTGTTTTCTTTCTCTTCCCTTCTTTTAAGAGCAGAAACAGAATTTGCATCATGGTGTATTGCTTATTGTAAGCTTTCCTGAGTCTTTGAAAGAAACTGGAATTTAAAAAATATATAAATCTTCTGAACAGTAGAAATCGTAAACCTCAGTGTTTCCTTAAGGTACCTCTCAAGATAGAATCTTTGTGCGTTGTTGTGTGCATTATGCTTTGT
This sequence comes from Aspidoscelis tigris stejnegeri, assembly GCA_023333525.1. Taxonomy (NCBI): domain Eukaryota; kingdom Metazoa; phylum Chordata; class Lepidosauria; order Squamata; family Teiidae; genus Aspidoscelis; species Aspidoscelis tigris. The sequence continues at coordinate 9,941,805 of JALMGA010000005.1, forward strand.
GTTCTGTTTTAAAATCCTGATGATCCAGGAATAAATGTCCAGAACAGCAGTGTCTTTCTGTTCTTCCGTTGAACATGGAATTAATAGATGACACGTGTTGCTCCAAGGAAGAGATGTGTCTGTCACAATATTAGGTAGAATTCCTCTTCAGCTTCTTCAACTGGAAGCTATTCTCTGGTCATCTGGAGACTTCACATGGCTCCATGTGCCTCTCAAAATGGATGCTGATATTTCTCAGCCACTGAGAATGTGACTTTCTGCCAGTGGCTGAAGGTTCCATAAACTCCCTTCTGTCTCCAGGAAAAAGACCATGAAGGAGTTGGGCATCCTTCACTGGGGTAGCATGCTTTCCACAGGGCACCTCTTGCAGCCACAGGTGTTCATGACAGCCAACGTATAGACCCAGCCATGATGTAACCCAAGCCGTGATATAACCCACACCCTTAGGACAGGGCAGGACAAAAATGCAGTTAATTAAAACCCTAATTGGGCACTGCCTATTGTTAAATCTTAAAAAAATAAAGTGTAGACCTTTTGAAGAGTGTAGCAAGCCTTCGAAAAGGCAGACACAAGACAGGAAGGAAGGGAAGAGAAGTCTATGAATGTATAAAACAGCAGCTTTAATCTTGTGTGTGATTGACATCAAACAAAAGTGAGAACTCCCTTTGTTCTCCATCATAAAGATTTTCAGTGTGTGTGTGTTTGTTCAGTGTGAATTAGTGCCCCACAATATCCAAGGGAAAATGTGTATGTGTGTTTTCCTAATGAACTTGGCAGTTTCTGAGTTTTCTCCTGTACGAAATAATCCCAGGAACGGAAGCATCACGTGCCATTTCACTGAGGCTGGCATGCAAATTTCTCCTTGAGCGCCAGTGAAGTGAGTGGATGGAGAACATGATTACCCCACAGAATTAAGCGTCATTAAGGCCCACAGTAAGAGGGGAGTTCACACCCCAAATAAATCAAATCCTTTTCTCTTTAAGCATCATGGGCTTTGTGGCCAGTCGTGATGATTTACTGTGGGAATATATATACACGTGTGTAAGAGGGCTCACAGGCACAAATATTTTAAAGCATGTACAAGCATCAGGCATAGCCCATTCACCGGAGCGCATGGGCGCCCGACCACCCAGTGACCACCTGTGGGAAAGAAAATCAATGAACCTGAATACAAACCTTTCCACCAATCACAGAGCCTTGTTTTTGTAAAATTCTGTTTCATTTGTTGGAACCTCATGCCTTCACTTGCTTCTCGGGCGCTAGATATATAGCGCCGTTTCAAGCCCTATGATTGGTGGAATATTTGTTCTACCTCCTCCCTTTCTCCATCCTCCTATGCCTTTTCACCGCTGCTGACAAGCGTATAAGTTCATTTTTTATTAACTTTATTAAACTCCTTAAACATTAGTACAAAACAAATCCAATAAGTCAAAACAATTATAAAATCATAACAGCTGTAACTGGAACATAGCTATACAGGTTTATGTAGTCATTTAATCGGTCAACGTTCAGACAGTCAGAAAATTTACATTATATGGTGGAATAGATAGTGGCCATGCTCCCACTTGACTTTTTCAGTCCTGGTTGGACTATTTTAATCAGGATACAGGGCCGAGTGCGCATTCCAGCCTATTCCCATTTGCCTGATGGGAAACTGGACTGAACCAAAGTATTTCTGTTCCCACTTACCGCCCAAATCCTCAGCATGGAGAAACGGGACCTTGTAATCTCCCCTCCCCCCCCCCAGTGCAAACCCTGTAAACCAGACCTGGTCAATCAGCTGCATGGAAGAGCAGACACAAACAGGGCAATCACACTTTCCCCTTTTCACAACCTCCTTTTCAGACTGGACGTTTCCAGTAAGGTTACCTCCTTCCACGTTACTGGGAAGAGCGCATTTGCGCTCAAGCAGATGAGTGAAGGAGCAGAGCGCAATCGGAAGGCTGACAGAGCGGCTTGGCTTTTAAAACCTTTTCGCTTGATACGTATGTATCCCTCATTGGCAGCTACTAGAAATGTAGCTATAAGAGATACATTCCTAATAGCTGCTAACCATCAGAGAGATACATATGTATCAAGCAAAAATGTTTTGAAAGCCAAGCTATGAGTCGAGCCGCTCTCCCCACACCCCCTTTCAGGGGAAATCTAAGCCTTTGCCTTATCTTGATCGGGGCTCTAGCATTGTGGGCATGGCAAGGGAGGGGGAGCTTCGCAGCTGTGAAATCCCACCCACATCTGGCAGGCATTGGCAGAAGGCTAGATCTCCACCCCAAGGGGGGGTGAGTGGACTCAGATCCAAAAGGGACCCAAGAACACCTTTTCTCGGGATTTTTTGTTTTGTTTTGTTTTTGGTGGATTTCTGCAGGATAGTCCACATAAAATCCAGGACTAAAAAAATTAAATGGGAATGCTGGATCCTGAATTCAGATTCAATTCGAATTTATAGAAAATTAAACAGGAACTCTAGATACCAAATTCAGATTCATTTCAGATTTAAATGTCTATGGGAATGCACACAGTATATCACTAAGACCTGGCAATGCCTCAGTGAAAGGGGACTATACTTCTCAATATGGGTAATTGGCTCTAATTTCTTTCATTTCTTTGTATTGCGAGGTTATTAATTCTGTAACTGCCAGAAGTATATAAGTTCTATAACCAAACATATATTGTGAGGCTTTATACTTGTGCAACTCTGTAACTGATGTAACTTCTTGAAGCGTGTAACTGATGTAAGAAAGAAGGTGCAAAGTTCAGGAAAGTTCAGTTATTTTGTAACTTGGCTACATTCACATCAAAGTTTTAATTCAGCTTCAGTCCACTTTCAGAGTGAGATAGTGTATCGGCAAAGTGACAAGCTGTTTGCCTTTGGCATTATCTAGCCCAGAACGTCCACCTTTGGGTTAGATAAAATGGAAAGAAAATGACTAGTCACTTTGCTGATACGTTCTTCCGCTCTGAAAGTGGACTGGAGCTAGATTGAAATTTAGGTGTGTGAACATGGACACTGGAAGTCCTGAATAAAGCTTCCTTTAAAATTTAAAAGTGGACTATTTCAATTCTAGTTCTGATGAGCTCTCATACTAAGAAACCTAGAGGCAATAGAAGTGGTCAACAGGTAGAAATCCTTCTGCTATGGAACATTTGTTTGCAGCAAGGCCCTTCCATGAGTCACAGAGATGGGCTGGAAATAGGGACAGAAGTCGGCCATCTTTGGTATGTTCCCTCATGTCACTACTTTCACTCCCCCCATACATACATACAGAAGGAGGAAGTGAATGGCCCCACCAAAACACGACGTCTGAAGATGATTGAGATTGAGATCACTTTGGTCAGGGCTTGAGGTGATGTGGAGACCAGTTGGCATTGGGACCATCTAGCCACTTGGGGCTTAGTGTGCCTAAGCATATGGAGGCCACCTCCATCCCCCATGTGGAAGGCACCATATTCTTCAAATTTGGGAAGGGCGATCAGATTTTCTTGCCACGTAAGCAAGCTCATCATTATTTCTCACACCGATTTCAGCACGGGTGACATTTTTGGAATGGTTTGTCCATTAGTTTGTCCTGAAGTCTCCTTTCACTCTCCTCCTCTTAATCTGCATTCACCTTGTGCAGGCTATCTATTATTCCATTGAATATATTACCTGAAGTAGGAAACCATGGTGAGAATGGCTAATGAGAAGTTGGGAAAAAAAAGATGAAGTATCCAGTTCATACCATTTAAATCTCTTGATGTCCTGTCTACAGAAATATCAATGCATTGTTTAGTATTGATATGGGAAGCCCAGGAATGGTAAAACAGCCCACGTGAATATGAAGCTGCTGAATGGGAAGAACAGTCAAATTCGACTCCCTTTAGAACCTTCTGCTTTCAAAGTTTACAAAGCAGTGTGCAGTCCCCCCTTGAAATTTTCACTTTACTGCACTTTAATGTGCAATTCTCCAACTTAAAAAATGGGTTTATTAGGGAAGATATTCTGCAATAATGTGTTATGCTAGGGAAATTGCTAGCAAAATGGCACATATTAGGAGAAATTGCTTTCAAAAATGTGGCGACTCAGTTGAATGTCGGTGATCAATGGTCTGTCTCTCTAGATTGCCATAATACAACTATCCACACAGGGATCCTTTTGGAAATAGTCTGGAGATTGGGAGGGAGCAGAGCAGCAAGGTTATTGAAAGAAATGTGAAGGGCGAACTTTGGAACACTGATCTTTGACCATCTGCAGTGCCTGTCTATATGCTGCTATACTCAGGTCAGAGATGAAGAAGAACAGTTGGCTTTTCTACCCCACTTTTCTCACCCATTTAAGGGGACTCAAAGCAGCTGACAAATCTTCTGTTCTTCTCCCCTGTGAGGTAGGTGGGGCTGTGAGTGCTCAGAAGAGAGGTGTGACTTGCCCAAAGGTCACCCAGCTGGCTTCATGGAATAGGGCGGAATCAAACCCGGTATTCCCAGATAGTAGTCCGGCTCCCTAAGCACTGGTGACGACTGTTAGAGAAGCCTGCTTGGGTTGTGGACAACACTGCAAAAGTCTCCATCTGTCCATTTTATCCTAGACATGCAGAAAGGGTCAAGAATTTAGGCAGTCCCACAGCGCGACTGATTTTTCAGCTTCTTTAGCAACAGGCTTAAACTTTCTTTTCTCTCATCACCATATTCCCAAAACTGGTTGCTAATGCAAAAAGGTACATTTTCAATGGAAATGTCAGTCATTCCATCGGCTCCCTCTACACTGAGAAAAATCTCCCATTCTCTTTGACACCTGATGGCCAAAGAGAACTTGAGTGAGCCATTAGAGTCTGGACTGATGATTGAAGTTCCTACTTAATGGGGTATATCATGCTGAAACAATATATATATATGGCTTATTGCCAGATCCGTCTTCCCAAATACAGTGAGATGAAATGGTGCTTTCCTGTATCTCTTCGGGTGCTAGAATCCAGGACTTTAGCCTTGTTAGCTATGCTTCTTTATCAAGGGAGAAAGATACATTAAAGGGCCTACATGTTCCTCCTGCTGGTGTCAGGAAGTTACAGTGTATAGTCTTGCTTATGACTTAGTTTTGGCTTTAAACAAGGCATCTAGCTGTAGCTTTTATTATGTCTGGGACTCTGGGCCTGAAGTTAGAGCATACATTTCATATTCGTTATATTTCTGCCTGAACTTTCCTCCAGGGAGAACATGGCAGAGAACATAGTTCACTCTCCACACCATATCATGCTCACGACAATTATGCGGGCTAAAGGTAAGGGGGTGAATTCATAGGCCATGCTGGTCCCCCACTCCAGAAATACTGGAGTCCTTACAAAGCAGAGATTGCAACACTGGTCAAGGAAAACAGCTGAACGCCATCTACAGATACTTCATTGGTCAGTAGTGCTTTTGTCCCCCTAGGGTGAACATAAGAGTCAGATAAGGTTGTTTAGGTGAATGCAAGGTCATGCACAGAGGTAGAACACCCCCCCCCCAAGATTAATAGCCCTCTCCTTGGAATTCAGCTACCACAATGCTGTTTGCTAAAACCACACAAAGTGTAAAGTTATTATTATGGGGGTTGTTGTGGGACGTGCTTGCTGTTAGAAACTTTTAATTGACAAATTCTTCGTGAAATGGTTCTTCCAAGCCTGTGAAGATTCAATAAATGTAACAGCCAGTTTGGTCTAGTGGATAGGGAGCCGGACTCTTATCTGGAAATACCGGATTTGATTCTGCATTCCTCCAGGGAGACAGCTGGGTGACCTTGGGTGAGTCACAGCTCTCTTCTGAGCTCTCACAGCCCCACCTACCTCACAGGGTGTCTCTTCTTCTTCTTCTTCTTCTTCTTCTTCTTCATCTTCATCTTCATCTTCATCTTCTTCATCTTCTTCATCTTCATCTTCATCTTCTTCATCTTCATCTTCATCTTCTTCATCTTCATCTTCATCTTCATCATCTTCTTCTTCATCATCATCATCTTCTTCTTCTTCATCATCATCTTCTTCTTCGTCTGTCTCTTCGTCTTCGTCTGCCTCTTCGTCTTCCTCTTCCTCTTCTTCCAATGACAATCCTCCTTCCCCTTCCCTTTCCCTGAAATCCATTCTCAAAGGCTGCCAAATTACATAATGGGAAAATGGTGCATGTTATAAGAAAATGGGTCACCTTTCACAGAAGGTGTAATATTGAAAGTGCACTCTATGAAAACACTCTATGGGAGGTTTTACCGTATCTGCTTGATACATAAGAACATAAGAGGAGTCCTGCTGGATCAAGCCATAGCTCATCTAGTCCAGCTTCCTGTCTTGCATGGTGACCCACCTCTCGCTTTGGGGCATTCTTAAGCAGGAGACAAAAGCAAAACCTTCACCTGCTCTCAAATCCCTGCAACTTACCTTTGGAGGCATCCTGTCTGTCTCTCCAATCTGAAGGCAGTATCTAGGCATCTATTCTAGTAGCCATTGTCTTCCATGAATTCCATCCAGGCTAGTGACCATCCCCCAAAGTAATAATTTCCACAAACCAATAAGCTGCTGTGTGAAAAAATACTTTACCTTATCAATCCTAAGTTTCCTGACCATCAACTTCATCTAGTGACCCAGCTTCAACCGCTGGCTTCTTTTTGGAAAAAGTCAAACCACTTCTGCAGACTTCAGGATTGTGCTCAGATATACAACTGTCTGTGTCTGTTTTCAAACATTTTAAAAAGAAATAAAAATCCATTTTTTCATTAAATAAAAAAGCCATTTTCAGTGGCAAGAACACAGTGAGCATGCTCTGTTCAATCAAATTGTTCGTGTTCACAAGCAGCAAAACTGGTTCAGTTTGATCAAATTTCTAGATATGGAAACAACCTCATGTTCATTTTGATGTGAACATTCATGAAAATGGACAGTTGGGCCTTTTCCCACTAGGGCTTAGATCCCATTAGGAACAAGATTGGTACTGATTGGTGCCAATTGGGAAGGCCCTGTTCCCACCTGGAGCCCATTGAAAGCCCCTTCTGCAAGGCCCTGTCCCCAAGAGGGCAGGGGAAATCCAGAGTTAATAAGTCCTTCAGGCCCTTAAATCTGGATTTTGTGTGAACCTGATTAAAGCTATCCACAATGGGGTCTTCAGGCATCTTCAAGATCCAGATCTCCAGGAGGACCCCATCTCAAGGATCCAGATCTTGAAGGTCCTGATCTTTGACTGTGCATGGAAAAAGGGGGTTAGAATTTTTGAATGCAGACTGAATAGAAGATGAGTCTCTGCTAAACAGTGTCAAAGACCATGGTCACACCTTCATTTTAAACCTACTTCAGGCCTGACTGCTCACACCTTTTCATTTCTATCCATTTTATTTGTGGGCTTTCCACCCACTATTTGGACATTCCTGAACAGAAAGTCCACAAATGGATAGCAATGAAAAGGTGCGAGCAGTCAGGCCTGAAGATGGATTGAAGATGATTTAAAGTGAAGGCGTGATTACCGTCAAAGTGTTCAAATGTCCACTTCTTGACTCATGCTCAGATCTCTTCATATCGGATTCGCCCAGCATCTAATTTTGGTGAATTTAATCTCTGCCCCCATTTAAAAATAGATTATAAAATGGTTTATAGATCTGTAACCTTGAACGAATAGAGTGGCAAAGTTTATGGGAAGAGAGCAATTTCTATTAGCACCATTTAAATCCAACGCCTAAGGTTGTTAACTAAGGAAAACTGGAAATTAAAAGAAATACTTGCTGCAGATGACTTAAAACAAAAACTAGCTTCCAAAATCGGTGAGGCAGAACAGCACAGGACACTGTGTGTTTAGTTTTTCCTTTGTCCTTGCTATCAGGTATCAGGTGTTGAATGGAGATTTTACAAGCATACTCTAAAACTAATAACAATTTATATTCAACTTATTGAGCCAACAGTAGAAGTATCTTTTTAACACCGTTAGCGAAAATAACCAATTTCAGGTTTGCATGCAAAGCTGCTCAGGCCAATTAGCGTGAAATTTAATTTGCATTAATCACCATGAGGTCAGCAAGAAATTAAATGAAGGTGTGTGTGGATTCCATAGAGATACTGAATGTGCAGGAGGAAAGACTTGCTATTTGTAGATATATTTTTTTAAGTATTTCTTTCCCATTAGTGTTTGGGATGCTCAGCAGGGATCGGACAGGTGTGCAAGCTGGATTTGAGGAACTGCGTTGTGCTTTAAATTATCCTTGACAGAATACATTTTACAGTACTTGGCACTGCTGATTACAGATGTCCACACATATTCAAAGGTATTTGAAATTCGATCGAATTTGTCCGAAATTTGACATTCAAATTCAAATCGAATGTTCATAAATTCAAATTTAAAGATTCAAACAAATTTTGCATCTTGGATCTATTCATTTGAATTATCCAGATATTCATATGTGTTCTGGCTCATATACTATGCGTACTTGCAGATACTAATCTTTCTCACTTGCGTACGGGATGAAAACAGGTTGCATACGGGATAATTGCACGATGTATATGGATGTGTACAGATGTGTATGGGATGTGTAACGTTGCATGCAGGCACATAGAAATGATGTCAATATCTGTAAGTGCAAATTTGAATCAAAAATTCAAACGAATATATTCAAATGCGCTTAATTCAAATTGAACTTGGTTACGTTTGAATTTTAAAGATTCGAATCAAATCAAATGTTTGGATATTTGATTCTAATCAATGCTGATACAGGCATTTCTGAAGATCAACTCTTTCCATCCATACTATCATAGCTTTTCTGCTTGGGGTTAATAGGCATTGGATAGGAGTCATAATGGCTTTCCTAGATACACTATCTGGGATTCTTTAAGCAGAAATAACAGATCTGGGGCCTTTTTGCACTTACCTGTTAGTGAATAGCAGGTCTGTCCATACTCTTCTGCTGCCCCAGAGGAGTCTACCACTTGACCAGGAGAGACTTGCTGTCTCCTAGACTGTGGCATCCACACCTTTTTCTAGGTATGGTATGGCAAGTGTGTGTGGTGCCACTACCGCAGTCATGTGTAGCATCCAGATCGTCATGGAAACACCCAAGCATGCACCAGAAGTTGCTGAGGATGTTGCCATAGCAGTCTGGGTTGCCCTGGTCTGGCCATCTGTACTTCAAGTCTACTTTACCAGCACTCAGATAGCTGTACTACTCCTTTACCAGCCTAGTATGGTATTGTTATGCCACACTACACTAGTATTTGTGAAAAGGCCCTGAGTCCAGAAACTTTTACATCTTCTGTTGTTTATCACAAGAGGTGGTGGTGGTGGTTCTTGAATGACTTTGACAGAAGAGTAGACCATAGGCAGCTGGCAGCCACACTGCACCAAAGAGGCTAAATGGCCATTTGCTGCACAACTTTGAGCTCCAAAAGGCAGGATAAACTTAACTTTTGATGCAGTTCCACCACTGAATTCTAGCTTCCTTCCAGAAATGAGTGGGGGTCCATAGCTCAAAGGACTGCTTCGTCCATGAATGGATTCAAGACACAATGGCCCTTTCTGCACTTGCTGGTAGTCCATACTAGAAAGGGATTCAGTCTTCTGCACTCTGGTGTGGGATATCCAAAGCCTTGCCTCTTCATAGCACACTTCACACTGGACAAAATGAAAGACAATGAGGTTTACTGCCAAGCTAGTGAACGAATGGGGGGCCAATTTCAGCAGCATAACAGGAAGTGCCACAGGAAGTGGCCATACCCCCCAGAACACCTTAGACAGGATCTCTGTAGGCTCCATGCCAGCTTTGGGGCCTGGATCCAGTTTTCACAGCCAGGGCTTAGGGTCGGCCCAGTATGGGCTGACCAGGTGCAGATGGTTCCTTCTTATCCCAGTGGTAACCTATCCCAGCATAAGACAGTTTGGCTATCCTTCAGCCCAGAATCCCACTGGGATAGTGGGAGAGGGGGCGGTTAGAAATGTCCAAAGGTTGCATCCACACATACACTAACAAGGTGCACTGAAGTAGCCCCAGAGATGTGGTGGCTTCATACCTGGGGTGCCTGCCACCAAACAGTGCTCTGTGCATGGGGCAGAAGGGCCTACAAACATCCTTCAGACGAGAGAAAAAACACTCCATCACTCTCAAGAGCTTTTGCCACTGTTCTGATGGCTCAGAGTGCATGCTTTGCCTGGGCATTGTACTGGAAATATTCCCCTCCAGGGCCTTTTCTGGCATCACAGAAGCCCTTCACATTTGGAGCCGAGAGTGGGGAGCAGTTGGGCATGTGCCATGGGGATGGCATGTGCTCCCCCATGGAGGTGACCTTTAGCACTTCTGCAATGAAACACCCTATGCCATCATAATCTGGATATGCACCAAGAAAAGTATAAGAAGGGAGTTTAGAATGAGCGTTGAGGATTTCCATCAATACTTGAAGGCCTTCCCAGTGCTCTAGAACACTGGGCCTCAGAATTCAGGCCACAACTCCCCCAGTTACACTCCTCTCTGAATGGGATGCTAAGAGTCGTTCAGGAGCATCTAGAGGACATCTCCTCTGGACTGAGCCTTGTGCTCTTCATAGAGAATAGGGTTGTGCACAAATATTTGTAACATTTGATATTCGTATGAATTCGGACGTTCGTATACAAATTGAATGTTAACGACATTCGTACACTGACATTGACATTCGTATTCGTATGGATGCTTTGGAACATTTGTGAAACAGGGAGGCGGGAAAACGGCTGCGGCAGTCACATCTGGAACAGATCCAGAGTGCATTCCACATGGTTTGAAAGTGGATTCAGAGTGGATTCAGGGCAGATCTGACGCCTTCAGAGCGGATTTGATGCCTTCAGAGCAGATATGTTTTGAGATACATATCAGATACTTATGTATTCGTATTGGATATTCGTACGAATACATTTGTATTGAATACAATCCTGCCACATTTGAGGGGGATCTATTCGAGCAAATATGAATTTTCTTACATTCGATCCAATATGAATCAAATGCAAAAAAAACCCACCATGCACATCCCAAGCAGACAATGGCTCTCCACTTGGCCATTAATACTTTGATGCACTCCTGAGCATTCTGTAGCGTTCAGAGTCTCAAACGCAAAATGTAGAACAGATTATACTTGTCCTGAACTCACAGAGGAGAATTAGACCAGTCCTGACTCAGTGGTTCCCCAGGAAGCCCTGGCTATGAGAATTTCCACCTGGCATTGCATCAGCTTCCAGGACAAGGCTATATTTATTTATTTATTTGTATTTATATTTATATTTATATCCCGCCCCACACCCAAGGGTCTCTGGGTGGCTCACAACATTTAAAACAAACATATCAAAACTGTATAAAATACTAAAAGCAGTACAAAATTTAAAAGTCCAACATAATAATAATTTTTAAAAATACAAAAACAGTTTAGAAAACAATAGAGTCTACAGTGGGGAAAAGCGGAGGGAGCATTCAACCAAAGGCTGGGTGAAGAGGTATGTCTTCACCGCCTTCCTGAACATAAACAGAGAAGGGGTCTGACGCACCTCCAGGGGGAGACCATTCCACAGCCTGGGGGCCACTACAGAGAAGGCCCTCTCCCAGGTGCCTCCCCCCGCCTAGCTGCTGATGGCGGTGGGATAATCAGGAGAGCCTCCCCACTAGATCTTAAGATGCGGGCAGGTTGGTATGGGAGAAGGCGCTCCTTTAGATATCTGGGGCCCAAGTCATTTAGGGCCTTATAAGACAGAGTTAGCACCTTGAATTGGGTTCGGTAGTGAATTGGCAGCCAGTGCAGTTCTTTTAAAACCGGCGTGATATGTGTCCAGCTAGTTGTTCCAGTCAGCACTCTGGTGGCTGCATTTTGCACCAGCTGCAACTTCCGAACCGTCTTCAAGGGAAGCCCCATGTAGAGTGCATTACAATAGTCCAACCAGAGGTTACCAGAGCGTGGATAACTGTGGCCAGGTCATCTCTGTCCAAAAAAAAGGTTTAGGTTTGGCCAATACTATCATTTTTAAAAAACTTTTTTCTTTCTTTTTTGTATTTTCTGTTTTAATTACTGATGTGAAAATGTAATTATTTGTATTATCAGATTATATTGTTTTCTGGGTTTTTTTATTATTTATTTTGCAAAATGCCTTGGGCATCTCATTTTGGAAAGGCAGCATACAAATGAATGGATGGATAGGTAGATTCACACTGGGAATGTCTGCGTGAAAAGATAGATCTCCAGGAGGTACCTGAAATATTTTATCTGTGATGCCTCATAAATATCACAGGAGAGGCCATTCCATAAGGTAGGTGCTTTTCTATCATCTAAGCTATTTCTTTTTCTGGAAATGTCAGGAATTGAAAATGAGATCCTGGCTTTCATGCAGCTACACCTTCATTCTGTTTTTAAATTTTCATTTTTTTTTCCAGTTACAGCAGGATTTTACTTTTTGTTTTTCATTTTTACTGTAGTTTTGTATTGTTTTAAGTATATAACCTGTACTGGGACTGTATTTCTTTACTTCTTACCCTGCACCCAAGAGTCTCGGGGGGGGGGGGGTGTTTCAATAAAATCATTATTCCCACACTATGGCTGTGTCCCCACGCACTCCATTTAGTGTGGGTTGGACTATTTTTAGTCCGGATGCTGGGCCGAATTTGAATTGAGCCATTTCCATGCATTTGCTGATAATGTGGGCTCAATTCGAATACGGGTGTCCATGTGCAAACTACGCTAAACCCCTGCATGGGGAACAGCATCTTTTTCTCTCAGCCCCTTCTCTCCTGATAGAAAGCCTGGTTGACGTCACCAATCCCGGTGCTGTCCGCCGTAGTGATGGCAGGGAAATGCCACCCAACACCTCCTTCCTCGATCGCAGCATATAGGGCTGAAAGGCAATAATAATATGATAATAAAAATAATATGAAAAAGCCAGATCGTTCTGCAAAGCCGCTACGGGGTTTGGCAGCAGTTTACCAGAGGTGCGCACCTCCACTCCACACGGTACAGCGGTTTAGCACTCGTGCACAATTTAAATTAAATTATCATGCCTGGCTTGGTGATCGGGTTTGTGTGTGTGTGTGTGTGTGTGTGTGTGTAATATGGTCACGGAAAGAGATTCGTTTCTGTTTAATCACCATTTATTGCCAAAAACACCCAAACAGTTGCATCCCCAATGCACAGGACAGGAACGGCGAGCACAGGATGTGAAACCCTGCCCGCTAATGACGCCAAGGGTCAATCTCCTCCCCAAATAGCCCGGGAGCATCCCCATGCACGGACTCAGCCTCCAAAATGATGCAGACTCAGCTGCCAAACTGTGCTGAGAACAGTTTTCTAGAGGACTAAATTTAGCATGGATTTGGGTGATTTGGTCCACATACAGTCCAGTTAGGGGGGTTTGCATGGGGATGCTCCTTACCGAATTAGGATTCGATTCAGACTATATAGTACATGGGGATGCAGCCTATGTGATGTATTGTGAAGAAAATGGAAATCAATAGATAAAGCCATAAGGACCTCATGTAAGAAATAGCATTTCTGTGCACTTTGATAAAAAATTACGGGAGACAGAAGAGATTCAGTGGCCTTTTCTGTGGTGGCCCCTAGAATCTGGAATACCCTCCTTCAGGTGGTCTGTTAAATGCCTATGTTGTATGGCTTTCAGCAGCTGGTTAAAACTTACCTCTTCATCCAGGCCTTTCATGTTTAGATCCCTCTGGATATAGCCCTGCCAGGGAGGGTGGGAAGGAGTCAGAGAGGGTCATAGTTTAAAGATGTTTTGAGAATATTATTATGTGTGATTATTATTCTTGTGACTTGCCCTGGGAGCTTTTGGTGATGGACAGGATATAAATTCTTAAAATTAAATTAAAATTAAATAAGCAATTGTAAACAGAAGGCAAAGGTGTGCAAAAGAGGGAAAAAGTTTGAGCTCTGCCCAAGATAAAATGTGAATCAAGTAGAATCCAGTTAGACGAAAATGAAATTTTTGGCTGTAGCCCCACACCGCGATCTCTCCAGAGTGTTCTGTGAACTGTCTCTGTCTCATTAGTAATTGTATTGGTCAGTCCCTAGGAACCAGATGGACACATCCATAAGAACATAAGAGGAGCCCTGTTGGATCAGGCAGCAATCCATTTAGTTCCGGCATCCTGTTCCATACAATGGCGTACCACTTGATAGGGGGCATTCTCAAGCAGAAGACAAAGGGGAAATCTTCACCTGCTCTTGAATCCCTGCAAATGGCCTTAGAGGCATCCTGCCTCTCTCCCCAGCCTAGAGAATGTACCTAGGCTTCTCTTCAAGTAGCCATTGATATACCTGTCCTCCATGGATTTGCCTAACCTTTTCTTAAAGCTATCCGGACTGGTTGCTGCCACCACCTCTTCTAGTAGTAAATTCCATAGAACGATGACCCTCTGGGTGACGAAATACTTTCCCTGTTTGATCTGACTCTCCAACATATCAGTTTCAGAGTGCCGCCTGGTTCTAGTGTTGTGTGATAGAGAAAATATTTTTTCTCTGTCCACCTTTTCTATACCAGGTATGATTCTATATACTTCAATCAGGTTCCCCCTTAAATGCCATCCTTCAAGGCTGAAGAGGCCTAGATGTTGCAGCCTGATTTCATAAGGGAGGTGTTAATCATTTTAGTTTATTATTTATTTTATTATTTATATTTCTATCCCTCCTTATACCTGAAAGTCTCAGGGTGGGTAACAAGTTTTAAAATCCAGCATATAAAAAAACTTATATTAAAACAATAACAATAGTTGCCCTTTTCTGCGCCTTTTCCAGTTCCACAACATCCTTTTTCAAGTGTGGTGATCCATGCCGTTTGTGAACAGATAGAGAAATAAACATTGGCTTGTAGACGGTAGTGGCAGACACAGCAGAGGAGATGGGTGGTGTTTCACCGCTAGCCTTTGGTGAGCCACTGTGTGGGACAGGATGCTGGATTAGATGGGCTGTGGGCTGATCCTGCAGGGCTGCTCTTATGTTTTATGCCTTTGTAAACTGTGAAAATCAGACCTTTCTTCTACACTGCAGCATAATTTAGGAAGATCAAGGGATCTTCTACACTTATCTTTAAGCTAGTCCAGGAAGGGTTCCAGAGACCTTGCTTCCACATGGTGGTCTGTCTTAAGGGGAAGACTTGCCCCCCTGCTAGCACATTACTTGTGGATTGGACCCAGTGTAGGCCAAAATGGTCACCCAGATCAGGATACCAATGTTTTAACCGATCTACCAGTGGTCCAACCACTGGTAGAACAAAACAGGGAGGCATGCAGAAGGGTGCATGCCACCCTATTCTAATTTAACAGGGGGACCTTGTCATTGATGTACCAAGTTGTACTAAAATGGGTCCCCCTGGGGCTCCAAGGCTAAGAACTTGAGTTCCGAACCATTGGAGAACCCAGAAGCTGGCTCTGAAGGAAATGATCTTCAGAGCCTGTGTGGAGGCTGTCCCAGAACAGGCTTCTGATTATTGAAGGCTTGTTCTGGGACAGTGGAGTTATTCTTGCTGCTGGAACTATTCCACCCTGGCCCTGATGGACGAGGACAGCCAGTTACATGCAGAAATGGCACAAAAGGTAACAGCCAATCATCGTTTAGCTACCCTTGCGCAATCCACCATTGCTATCTGAAATGAAAGCGAGAAAATAAAACTGTCAATTTGCACAATGTGTGTCACATCAAGATGAATTGGACTAGTCCTTGTGCTTTTAGGAGTAGAAATAATAATGAAAGAAAATAGACTAGTCCTCACACAAAAGAAAATGGACTAGTTCTCCTGCATTAGGAGCAAAAATAAAGGAAATGGGTGGCTTGAAACACACACTTAACTTCAGTCCCCAAGTGAAAACTTTCTGCCTTAAAACATACACGTATGCACACAACTGAGCTTGCTGGTTCCATGAAAGCACCGGGAAGAGAGACTTTCGTGTGGTGATACCCAGGTTTCCAAAAGAAGGTTCAGCCTCCTCCCACCCTTGCGAGTGTGCAAATGTTCCGTCTGAGTGCGCAATTAAAAAGCAACTGATACTTTTGTTGCCTCCTGCTGATTCATTAGGATCCCATACATTATTCTGGCCAAGAGTATAGCAAAGAGGTGCCTTTTAACCAGATTTCTTTCTCGTGGGGTGATTCCTTTCCATCTATTTTTTCCCCTCTCTATTTAGTTAGGTTGGGCAAGCGGCTACAGTGCTAAAATCTCTTTCCTTCCTTCTTCTCTTTAAAAAAAGAGAAAAGAAATGCAAATCAGAAGGAAGAAGAAGAAGATCCTAGCGCCAGCCAGGGAAGAGTGAATGCAAACAAGACCCCTATAGGCAGCCTAGCGCATTAATGTAATGTATGCCCAGACAACATAACTTGTCAGAGAGGATTATTTCTCTTTATGGAATCTGAAAGGGCCACTTGCTCCGCCGCTCAGCATCTAGCGAGAGAAAGAGAGAGAGAGAGAGAGACAGTAGCCATTAGTGGGTCGCTGTTGTGGCACTGATGTTTGAGCGCACTTCTGAACCAGCTTTTGTTGCAAATATCTGCGTAGAAAGCATGCGCTGTCCCAAACCCGCTGTTACTATGAGACATGAGGACCTGCTTCTAAGGTACGTTGATGTCGCCTTTGTTTTAATGGTTACTTTTCCAGTTGCCAAGGCCCTCCATTCACTTGCTATCGCATCATGCTCTCTGCCCACCCCAGTCCTTTCTTCTGCCACCCCCCTTTTTGGAGAGGAGGGGTGTTCGGTTTTTAAATAATAGGGATCTTTCTTTTGTCTAAGTGGCTTTTACGAATCACTAACCTCCAGTTCCACACAATGGGAAACTGGTCAGAGCATCCAACAGGAAGCAATTAAAAATTAGGGGACGGTCCCACACAACCCCAAAGCTTGTTTATGCTTAGAGCTTCTGTCGATTCTTTCACTATTAGGCACAAAGCACCGAATAAGCATGGGAAAGGGAGAGAGGGGGTGGGCTCCATTTTCGAGTCTGTGCCCTAAATAGCACTTTAATTTGTGCTTAGGTTACATAAAAGATGATTCCCCATTTACGGCTAGGTTGATGCTTTGGGAAACAGGGTAGATAATACAGAATAAGCAAGAAATATGTCATTCTTCATGTTCTGGTGGAGAGCTGGCCATAACAAGAAGCTTTTCGGTGCAGAAAGGGGGTGGGGAAGATGGAAAGAGCAGAACTGCCAGAATTTTGCTCAACCAGGCATCCTCCTTCTCTTGGGGGGGGGGGGGAGTAGCCCTTTGTCTATTTTGCAGCAGACATTTGGAGCATGTGAATACATCTCCTTGCCTGACCATGGGACAGAGGGACAATAGGGAATGTCAAGTTTGCTTAATGTATATCTGAAATTGTGGGAGATGTCTTTCTTCCTTCTTTTTTAGTGGTACTTTTTTTAAAAAAAATGTTCTTATTTAATTTCCTCTCAACTTCAGTTTTTAACCTTAAATCTTTCCAAATTGTTGTTCTTGTTGCTGGAGTCGGTGTTGACTTTCATCATCACCTTCTGCCCACGTATTATGACTTTGCCTAACAGGACAAAGTTGTAAAGACAGACGGAGTCGGCGGCTTTGATTTCCAAAACAGAAACTTGCGAGATTCTCAGCGCCCGCAACAACTGTTAAGAGTCGGATAAGTGATTCATTGTTCAGCTAGTTCCACTTGTTCAGCTCCTAGTTTGGAACAGCTCAACTTTTGCAACTGCTTTGCTGAAATGTTGGTCTTAGGAATTTTAAAAAAATAATTAGTTGCCTCACATACATTAAGAACATTTATGGCATATAACGGTTTCCTTATGATTTCTGCAGGGTTAAAAATATTCAGCAAACTGCTTCATATAACATCTATTTAATTCTTAAAGTAGCAATACGAAGCCTGTTTTTTTCTAAGCAGAGCTTTTGTTTAAATCTCTTGAAAAAATATGTGAAGAACATTTTTCAGAATTCAGTCATCCTTTTTTTCTGTGTGAAATGAAAGTGAATGGTGCTTTATTGACTGTGGAATGATTTTATATATTTTTTATATATATAAGTGATGATCCCAGTTTATAAATAATCATTGATTTAATAGCAGTTAGGAGACTTGGTGCGGACAGATGTGTGTTTTTAATGGTGGCTAATAACAGCTTGCCAGGAACTGTTTATTTTTCCAGAACAATGATACTGAGTTTGTATGATTTTATATATATAGAGAGAGATGGGAGCAAAGGAATACTTAAAGACAGTATCCAACAGTCCAACAATTCTTAAACACCATTGTTGAGTCTTGTACACATGTTTTAGGGTAGGGAAAACACTCTTCTTTTGAATTTTGTGAGAAGTATATTCAGGGATGCAAATCAAAATTATTATTGAGTATGAGGAATGAAATTACCATTTTTAGGAGGGGGAAGGATAATTAAAATGGGGATATTATAGTTTTGTGCCATGTCTTTAAAACAGTTTCAGAAACCCTGCATGCAATCATAAACGTATCTTATGAGCCCACCGTTTCTTAAAAGCAAAGGATGCATGCTTATTTTCTAAAGCAAATTAAGGACGCTGATGCTACTGGATTGTCTCCTGTCCAAAGACGGGGTAAATTGAGTGTCGATAAAGAAGGTTATAATAGGTAAAGAATCAGGGACTCTGAGCTGAGACCCAGCGGGATAGGTTAATCATGAGTATAATTTCAGTTCCCCTGATTGATCTCTGTCTCAAAAAAAAAAAAAAAAAGGGGGGGGGTAAATTCATTTTATTGTGTTTGCAGCCATAGTGGACATTTTGTCATTTGGCGGGATTTGTAGCTTTCAGGTTCCAGAAACCAGGCTCTCCATTGGTACTTTAAGCAAACTTCATTTTTGCCGGACTTGGGAAAGTTCTACTCCTTGCAGGTGTGTGTCAAGCTAGTCTTCTCGCTCTTTTCCCTTTAGTATATATATATAAACCTCTTTGAATTCTGTGCCAGTATAGTTAAATGAAGGACCTGGCCTCTCAACATAAATATAACCTGTTGTATTATTGATGCCAGGCTAGTAGAACTCTTCCTTATAGTCAACATTGATACAGGTGAATTTTCTACCCCTCTGCCTCTCTCTTCACCTTTCTGTTTACTTTGTGCTTGTTGCATGGAATTTCAGTTGTCTTGAACCATGAGGATTAATTTCCATATAATGTATCTTGCTTACTCAAGATTAATTTGTCTTCTTTGGGCATTTTCAAATTTCGTCTGTGTTGTGGAGCAGGGCTCCATTGTACTCTATTCTCTTTCTTCTGAAAGCAAAATCCCTTAGATGTGATCTATAGGAGCCCATCATCTCTTTTCTTCGACACTGAAATGTCTCCCATGATTTGTGTGCCTGCAAAGATAATTCGGTCTTCTGCTAAATCCATGAATCGATCATTCAGCTCATAATCAATGCAAGGCAGCAGCCTTAGGATACAAATATGGGCATTAAATCAGATTTTAATCAGCGTAGCCAGTGGTTTTAAGTGGTGATTGGTGTTATTCCTGCATACCTTGATTAGAGGTATGAGAATAAGTATAAATGCTTAATGTAACAGGGTGGATCATAGAGGTGGTGCTTGAATAACAGACGCCCAAAGTGTAGTAAATTTCTTTTGTTAAAAGTGTTAGTTTTGTTCAGAAACTCTTATCAACTTTGGCCTCATTAGTTCAGATGAAAAGTTTGCCATTTCCAGACTTGGAAGTTGCTTTATATCCTATTTCTTTTTAATCTCTGCAATCAAACTATATATGAGATTAGCATGATTATTGCAGGGATTTCCCCAGGGGAAAGGTCCTAAAACTGTAGAATTGTACTGCCTAATCTCCTTTTTCTGAATTACACACAAAAATGCATTTAGACTTTCATGTAGTTGGGATACAAAACTACCCCACCCTTATTGATGCAGGTTAATTGGAGGTGAAGTGATTCCAGCTTCTATTCAATGACTTTGTAAGACTGTTGTATGTTGAAACTTTAAGCCTTTGCTCACCGTACATTATTCACTTGTGGCATTCACTGCCTTTTCTAAAAATAAACAAACAAACAAATAAATTACAAACCCATTATCCACTAGTGGCAATAGATCTATGAGATCATTCTCACTGTAACAGATTTCCGGATACATCTGGCTGGCTATTTTTGGAAATCAGAATTTAGAAAAGTCCCTTTCTAAATTCAACATCTGTGATTCTTAGCAAATCAAGTTGTGACTTATCAAGAAAGCTATGTTTCAAATAAAGCACATTTCCAAGCCTAGGGCCTGTTGTACTTACCCCACAGGAATGCCTTTGGATGCACTAGGATGTTCTGTCCACACACCATGATGCCATGTCTGTCCCGGAACATCACAGAACACCTAGGAAAGCCCCTGATCCTCCAAAGCTACAGAACAGTTTTTATTGTTCCTCTGTTTCACCAGGAACTGCTGGGGACCTCTTGATGAATTCCCAGATGCAGTGTTTGCACCTTCTTTTGGTGTAAATGCCATATGGAGTTGGGGTGAAGTGATGCAACTGTGGCATGCCACATCACAGTTACCATGGCAACAGTGGGTTGCTTGGCAGGAGCTGCCATGGCTGTTAGCATGATGATTTGGATGGTCCAGGATAGACCATCCACACCACAAGCATTGGTGGTAAAGTTGGAGGATACACCAGGACTGACAGTGCAAAATGCTATCATTATATCATTCTATGTAGTTTAAGCTTGAACAGGGCCTTTAGAATGTAAGATGACCCCTGCTGGATCAGGCCACAGCCAATCCAGTCCAGTATCCTGTTTTACACAGTGGCCCACCAATTGCCCATGGGCATCTCCTGCTCTTGAATCCCAACAAATGGCCTTAGAGGCATCCTGCTTGTCCCCCCAGCCTGAAAGATGTACTTAGCCATCCATTCTAGTAGCCATTGATACATCTGCACAATAGTTGACTAAATTCTAGGCTGCCTCCAGATGGTGAGGAGTTAATTGGCATTGCCTTTCTCTGTTGCCCTCTGTTGCACATGGCTCCCTCATTACGGATGACTGGCAGCGTCTGGCCAAGTTCTGTGGCATCACTTTGCTAGCAACTTCTGGAAGCTTGCTGCGCCATCCCCTTTTCTTGTCTTTGAAAAAAAAGTTGCCACTAAAGTAAAGCTTCAGGAATTTATGGATGCCGCTGGTGAGTGAACTCACACCGCCGAGGAAAATAGCCCTAGATATCAAGACATATTTCTACTGCAACAGTGCTATCATGCCATCGAGACTGTCTGGTGGTCCATCTAGGATGCCAAAAACCTCTCAACGTCTTAAGTATGTCTGGCAGCAACAGTTCCAGCAAGGCCATCTCATGTCCATGACAACCAGTGTGGATGAACCCAACAAGAAAGCCTTCACCTCATTGAAAGCCAGTGGAAGTGAAGGGATCTGACTCAAACCCAAGGAGGCATTGTTAGTGCCACTTGGACTTTATGGTGTTTTCTTCAGCCAGGGCAGGACTTCACTCCCCCCTTCCTCTGACTAGTAAGTGTTCACAAATAAATTAGTTTTATAACTATTGAAAGCATTGGCCGTTGCTTCCCAAGCCCCCACGCTAAAGAGTCCACCACAGCTTCTTCTTTCCCTAAGCCCAAGGCCTTTAAGACTCAAATGAATACTGCAGGCAGATGGTTCTTTGAAATAAATAAGAAAAATGGTTTATTGCTTACAACATGTGAAGAAATAGGCAAACAATTAAATAAATATCAACGTCCTCTCAGAGACAGTCAGTCTACTCAGTAACCTGTACCCCCACAGGCTGCTGTAAGGATTCCCGTAGGCTATCACCCTAAGCTCAGGAACCCTGGAAGTATCCTGGTGTTTTCCCTCAGGCAAAGGGCAGTCTCACACACACCAGTCTTCCCTCCCTGGGAACCCAAGCATAGAACCCCCAAACTTGGCTGGGTGGTACCTTTTATATCCTTGGCCCTGCGCAGGGTCAAGCCTGATTGGCTGTTTGTGGGCATCAGCTAGGCAAAATGGACATCTGGCTCTGGTCTGACCCAAAAGATAACTCTCCTAAGAAGTACCCCTAATTATAGCATTACTAATTGTGAATCTACTACAGCAACCCCACTTTGTGAGCAATTATTGAAGAAGCTTGTCTGCTTATTTTATTTTATTTATCGATTATTTATATTTATATCCTGCCCTATACCCATAGGTCTCGGGGTGGGTTACAAGTTTTTAAAACAGCAGGTTAAAACAATAATATCCATAAAAAACACTTAAAAGCAAACAAGCAGACAAACAAATGCTAAGGATGTATTTGCCCATCCTGGCTGGCTAAAAGACTGGTCATTTTTTAATCCTACACCTTCAGGACTCCCCAGGGAGAAAAACCTGGGGGGGGGATCAGCTCCTCATTATCAGAAATGTTTTGGCCTCCAAATAAAAAAGGAAAGAATTAATTGATGTCCATATGGGGAAACACCCCTTATCGACTTCATTACAGGTCTTTTTCCATCCTAGTTTACCTGTATTTTCTGGTTAGCTAGCTAGGTCTGCTGTGTTTTGTAGTTTTTGCATTCAAAAGTGAAGCAGGTAAGTAGCTTAATTCACAGTTGACAGGATATAAAATGAGCAGAACAACATTAACCTTCTTCCAGGCATCCTGACTTTGAAGCAGGGAAAAAATAATAATCAAAATCACCTCTTGAAATCTCCTTCAAACAAGTTTTTTTTTCTTTTAAGCTTCACAGCTAGTTAACCCATTAAAACAATTTAATTCTTTCTCATCCCTTCTGTTTTCATAGAAAATACAATGCATTCCCCTGACAACTAAGTTGTTGTTGTTGTTTTAAATTCTCATGGTTAGTTTTCAGGGGAAACTCAATTAAAATTTGGTGGCAAACCTACCCCCAAGAACAATTTTTATCTATTTTCAAAAATGTTTTACAAGATTGTAAAACGTATGTGTTATTCATAAAAGTTAAAGAATTCTATAAAATCCTAGGGCATTTGTTGTTGTTGGGAATCGTTAAGTTGTGGCCAACGTCTGGTCGATTGCATGGGCGTCTCTGTGGCCACCTCCATGCAGTTTTATTGGCAGAGATACAGAATTGGTTTTCCATTGCCTGCTTCTGAGGAGCGGCTGGGGATCGAACTAGGCAGTTTTCTCTACCAGTTTTCCCAACACCCACCTGATAAACCAGTCAAGGTTCCTTGCATAGGAGCCGGAAGTGCAACAGGTGTAGCTTGTCAGTGCAGGCAACATCTGCTGAAACTCCCTCTCCTTTGTAACTATTAAAGAGGAACCCTGCCTTTCATTTTCATTAAATTATGGCTCCTTGTTGTGCCTCAGTTAAAACAGACTCCCGCCTATTTTTATGCTATGCTCTTGCTCAACAGTTCCCTCCACCGTGGTGTCATCAAGTCAAGTTCAGTTCCCAGAATCTCTTTAATAATTCTGTTGGTCTTCCTCTTCTTCTCCCCTCATTCTTGGCTAGCATAGATCTTTTCAGTGAGCCAGTTTGGTCTAGTGGTTAGGGAGCCAGACTCTTATCTGGGAATACTGGGTTCGATTCCACACTCCCCCATGAAGGCAGCTGGGTGACCTTGGGCTAGTCACAGTTGTGGTGTTGTGGGGAGAAGAACAGAAAGCTTTCTCAGCCTCTCTGAGTTCTCTTATATGGGTGAGAAAAGTGGGGTGGAAAAGCCAGATCCTTTTCACTTCTTCTTCTTCTTCTTCTTCTTCTTCTTCTTCTTCTTCTTCTTCTTCTTCTAGCCCTTCCTCCATTTGCATTGTAAGACAGAAGTATGTACTCTGACTTTAGTTATCCTTTTGCTAACGGTGAATCATGGATTCCCTGAGTTTCTCCTTCCCAACAGCCAAATTCTCAGAGGCAAATGTGTTAGAACCATCCAGAAGAAACCAACCAACCATTCTGCATTGGCTATGATCAAACACAGGGGGGGAAAAACAAAAACAAAAATAAAATAATAAAAATAAATAGGATCTTCGCCTGTGATCAGACACAGCACAAAAAAGCATCTCTGAGGATTCTCTAAAGCAGCTTGAAGAAAGCTCTGAGGTGGGATTGTTCCTATACAAGGTTTTCCCTCTTGCCTCTCCCAAACATTCTCTGCCAGAAAAGGTGGATTAGAATAGAGGAGGGTTGGGAACACCAGAGCCAAATGTTGTCTCTCTGAGGTGCCCTTTTTGTTACATCTGAACCTAGCCATGGCCTTACCTCAGCCCCATGCAAGTGAACTCGTTTCAGTATGAGCCAAACCATTTCTTGCTGAAACTTAATTCATATTTGAATGTCTGTCTGTCTGTCTGTCTGTATGTATGTATGTCTGGTAATTTTTATCCTGGCCTTTACCTGAATGTTCCAGGGCAGGTTACAAGAATAAAAAGAAATTTAAAAGAACCCACTAAAATACATTGACAGTGTCTGAAAGTGGGGAGAGGAAAACCTGCTTCATTAGTCAAGGGGTGTTTTTCCATTGTCACTAGAAGTACCCATTAAGTACCCATTAATGGGTACAAAAATGCCATAACGTACCCATTAATGGGTACTTAATGGGTACTTTTAGTGACAGTGGAAAAACACCCAAGGACCAGGGTAAATAGATCTGTCTTTACCTGTCTCCTAAGTGTACATAGTGAAGGTACCTGACACACTTCAGTGAAAATTCCATAGTCCAGGAACTACCACCAAATAGGCCCTGTCCTGAGCATTTATCCCTTGAGCTACCAAAGGTGGTCATCTGCAGATCTTCAATGAGGTGATTGCCACACATATTTGTGGCAGCCCCACCACAGCCCCACTATATTGGGGTGAAAACCTGCTATAGCCTATTTCAGGGAAATCCAATTCTGATAGTGAGTTTTCCCCATAATAGCACTATAACCTAAATTGTAGATGGAGCCATCATCCCACCTATGGCCACTGCGCACGTGTTCAGGATGAAAAAAACAGTCACGCATGCACAGTGCTGACAATTGTGCTCTTCCAGGTTTTTGCACCATCAAAATATATTACACAGAGAGAACACCAGCCCTGCACTGCCTAGCCAACAAATGAGTGTTACAGAGGGCCTTTGCCCAGAATATTGCTTGTTGGTACCCTATCCAAGTCGTGTCTGGAGCTGGCCTAATACATTGACTATGCAGAATTGAGTAAGGATTGTAAAGGAGGTTGTGTTTCATCAATGTTTGCATCCTATGGATAAACATGGAGCGTTTTCTGTTGCCTCAGCACGTTATAGCTTCCTGTTGCAAGATCAGAATGCCACGGAAGTGAGATTTACAACATCTTCAACACCCTCCTCCCTATTTAAACGTCTCATAATGCAGACTGTGCCTTGAGGGCCAGAAGATGAAGGGAGGGTGGTGAAATATCAAAAAGAAGAAAGAATAACTGGATTAATATTCATACATGGGGTTTTCTACTTTCGAGCATAACTCGCACTTGGCTACTTAAGAAGTCATTCAGGAGTGAATCAATAGTAATTACTGTAATCAGGAGGGCTAATTAGCTGACGATGTGCTGATGGAAAGTTCATTGCTTTACAGCCCTGAAAACACCTAAGTTGATGAAGCCTAGAGGCAAAGGGAAGGGGCTGTTTCTTGATCTGCTTTGGGAAGGACTGGCGCTTTAGAATGAAAAATTGTGGTTGCAAGTTGGCAGCATCTGGAATCCATCCGTGCAGTGGTTTTCTGACAGTTGCTATAGTATCTCCAGCAGACAACATGTCGATTGTACAACTCTTTAATTACTGGCAGTATTTATAATTTCTTAACATGCGATCTAGGTATTCCTGGAGATTTACATACGAAAGCTCTTTTTTCAAAAGTCAAATTCGCCCACTTGGATAGAATATGGTCTCATGTTCAAGATCTAAAGGATGCAACATGAAGCCCATGCAAAATGTATATGTACACACACATGCACACACATCTGTATAAAATAAGTTCAATAATGTATGTGCCTGGAGTGCAGGGCAAAAATTGGTTTAGTTTCCTTATGAACATGATTGGAGAAAAATTGAAACCTGCATGTCCATTCATAGAAGCTGGTGCCCGGAGAAAATCTGTACTTATCCAGATTTGGTGATGCATCCCTTTAATGACATGTTTCTGGCCAAAAGCAGGAATGAAATGGAAATAACTTTAAAACATGCACTCTGTTGGGGGGAATTGTTTGACATAAGGGATATTGCTTAAAACTCATGTGCAAGAGTTAATTTGTGAGAGAGATACTTTAAAAAAAAAGTGAAGGTTTTTTTTGGGGAAAACGTTGACTGCCAGCAAGCCATGTATTTGGAATGTTGGCAGATATTTTAATTGGTAGAACAGTTTAGATCACATATAAGAAGCTATGAAATGCCCTGTTGAGTCAGACTGGTTGACCATCCAGTCCAGCAGCTCAGGAGAAAAGCACAAGAATATATTTTTCTCCTATATCAACCTGCCCGTGCCTTAAGATCTGGAGGGAAAGCCCTCCTGGTTGTCCCACCACCCTCAGCAGCAAAAGGGGTGGGCACCCAGGAGAGGACCTTCCCAGTGATGGCCCCTAGGTTATGGAATAGTCTCCCCCTTGAGGTGCGTCTGTCACCTTCCCTGTACATGTTTAAGAAGGCAGTGGAGATGCACCTCTTTGCCCTGGCCTTCGGTTAAATGGGGATACACTTTTTTCTTCCCGCTGGCAGATGTCTTTATTGTTTTCATGATGTTGATTTTAGATGTTGTTACCCGCCCGGAGACCTCGGGGTATAGAGCAGGATAAAAAGATAGATAGATAGATGGACGGACGGACGGACGGACGGATAGATGGATATTTTGCCTATGGAATGCCACCAATTCAAATATCAGAGGTTGTCACACAGCAAATAAGACTGGCAATTATTGGTGGCTTTGGACTACAACAGGAAGGACACAAGAATGCAGAATTGTAACCCTTCCAAATTGACTGCCCTGTACGGTGCGTCTTCATGGCATGTGTTATTTCGGTTTAAAGAATTCGAAATAAAAGAAACGGAACAAAGCTGTCCAGACGACTTGCAAGTTGATCCGGTTCCGATGGCAGCCTTAACGCGGGATCAATACTCGGAGTCCACATGGCAGCATTGTCCTCCTGCCCATTGCCCGTACTCTCTCCTGTGATTGGTTTTCCCTGCCAGGATCCCACCCTCCCTTCTCTTTGCGTCATGCTCCGCCGTGAATTTCCTGCCCAATCCACCCTCCCCCTTCCCAGCAGCAGCAGCAGCAGCAGCATCCATCCATCCATCCATCCATCCATCCATCCATCCATCCATCCATCCATCCATCCATCCATCCTTCCGTCCGTCCATTCTGGCGCTGCAGAGAGCGGGGAGAAAGTTCCCCAGGCTGCGAAAGTTCCCGGGGGACGGGCTTTCCTTTCCGTTACACTGTAGCAAAGGAACCAGCTCACTCTCTTAAAAAATGTTGCGAATTTCCGCAATTTTAATGAAAGGAAGTAATACAGCTGAGGGGCTTTAAATATTAAAGAGGCATATGGCTGTGGTTCCTTCTTTCCTCCCTCCTTCCCTCCCCCACCATCCCCAGGCGCCCTTCTGCCGCTCATCAGCTGGGGGTAGACCCCCTCTGCTCCGGGGATTCCTGCCATCGGGGTGCCCAGCAAGCGGGCGCAGAGGGGAAGGCTCTCCATCCATCCATCCATCCATCCATCCATCCATCCATCCATCCATCCATCCATCCATCCATCCATCCATCCATCCATCCATTCATCCAGGCGCTGCGGCGCTGCGGCGCTAGCGGCTTCTCCCTGGGGCTCCACCGCCGCTTTTCCCCCGCTTTTCCGCCACTTTGCCCCGCAGAGGAGGAGAGCCAAGGGGTGGACAAGAGGGCGAAGGGGGCTCCTCGCTTGCTCTCCCCCCCCCCGTGGCCGGGAGGGAACTCCGCCCCCCCCCACCTCACAGGGACCGAAGCTGGATTAAAACCTTGGCTTGTGGTCACACCTAAGGTTTAATCTAGCTTCACTCCACCTTCAGAGTGAGAGAACACATCAGCAAAGTGACCAGTAGTTTTCTTTCCACATTATCTAGTCTAAAGGTGGATTTTCTGAGTTATTAACCCTGAAAGAAAACCAGCTTGTCAGTTTGCTGGTGTATTCTCTCACTCTGAAAGTGAACTGAAACTGGATTAAACCTTAGGTGTGACCACAGGCAGAGGCAAAGTAGCATAGAGGGGGCTCAAAGCGGTTGACATTCTGTTCTCACCCTTCAGGGGACTAAGTGGCTGACAAGCCTCCCTTAAGGGGGCTGAAAGCCACTGTTCCGAACCTTCAAAGGTCTGAAATTGCGCAAATTGCAACATTTTTAAGGTGTGAAGTGCTTAGATTGATACAGTGTTTCAGCTTTAAGGACTGGAGGTTTATAGTGGGTGTTTGAGGGTGGATTTTTTCAATGAAGGAAACCCTAAACATGACGTGCTTCTAATACGTTCAGCCATTGGTTACAGTGCGATTGGGGGGCGGGACAGCCTTAACACGGAATCTCATCCCGGAACGATACTGTCCACACAGTTAAAAAGGAAACACGTATTGACACACGATCCGGAGTGAGACCTGTTGAGATCAGGATTTATTTCTAATCGGGATAACGTCCTTTAACACGGAAATACCGTGTTAATCCGAAGTGCCGTCTGAACTGCGCGAACTCAAAACGTTTTGAATTCGAGATAACTATGCCATGAAGACGCACGCGTAAAATCATTCAAGGACCACTGTTTCCCTGGTATCTAAGTGTTGTTGACTACCACCGTAAAGAGGAATATTCCTAACTGTGGAATTGGGAAGGTCTGGAAAATGAAACCAAATATCCCCTGAAATTTAGAGGGGAGAAGACAGCAAATAAACAGACATATGATGTAGATGTATAAAATTAAGTACAAATTAAGTTAAGAAAAAGAACCTCCTTTTCAACATAATAGACTCTTACCCTTTCTGCACTCACCTTTAGTCCTTATCAGGAACCTCCATAGTTGGCTTCTGGGACTCAATAATCTACATGTTACATAAAACATAAGAGGAGTCCTGCTGGATCAGGCCACAGTCATTCTAGTCCAGCATCCTGTCTCACTCAGTGGCCCATCAATTGCTTATGGGCATCTCAAGTAGTAGAAATCAAAGGCATACCTTCATCTGCTCTTGAATCCCTTCAAATGGCCTTAGAGCAGTGGTTCTCAACCTGGGGGTCGGGACCCCTTTGGGGGTCGAACTACCCTTTCAGAGGGGTCACGATGAATCTCCCACCGCCCTTCCCTCCCACCTCCCAACGGCCCCACCCCCGTGGTTGGGGGTCTCCACAACATGAGGAACTCCATTAAGGGGTCGCCGCATTAGGAAGGTTGAGAACCACTGCCTTAGAGGCATCCTGCTTTGACGATGTACCTAGACATCCATTCTAGTAGCCATTGACACACCTGTCATCCATGAACTTGTCTAACCAGTGAGGCCCTTCCTCCTGTTGGTGCACTTTGTCTGCATTAGACAGGGTATGATCCAGACCAGGGAGATCCTGATTGGGTTCACCAATAAACTCATTTACACTGGTCATCTACTGGTGGACCAGCAGGCCTTGATCTAGAACATGGGAGGCATGCAGAAGACACCTCTCATGTGTTTGAGACTAGTGGGGGATGCGTTTTGGTGGCATGTTGACGTGCCTCATTGACATGCATCCCCAAGAGGATGTTCCTGTCCCCGAAAATGCTCACGTGTGCTTCAAGGTTGGGGAGAGGGATGGTCTGGGCCAGCCTTTCTGTGGTCCAAACCAGTGTGCTTGACTGGCCCAGATCTCCTGACTCGGAACACAGACAGGTCAATTCAGAAAGGGTCTCTGCCCTGGAGTTATCTGTTGAACCTAAATGATGGGAAGCTGTCAATTTAAAAAAAGGATTCTTTTAAAAACAAATTAGACTTCCAATGAAAAACGCAAATCTGGAATGTCCTGCCTCAAAATGGAGTAAGGGCCGGCAACTTGACAGTGTTACCAATGACGAGGGTAATGTGGAATGGTTCTCCTGTTCTCATCATAGAGTAGTTCGCTGGTTGCTTCTAGAATAAAGAGTGTTGTCATTCCCTCTCTAATATCGCTACCAACGCTCAAGCCCTGTTTGGTATTTCTCTTTGGCAATGGCTCCCAGTGACTCTTTTACAGCTTCCAAGGGACTGACACATTATGTCACTTGTATAAAAGGTAACTGGAAATGGCAGCTAGCAAGAGTGCATGTCACCATGCCTGGAATGACATGGATTATCAGAACAGCAGGAGTTTCTGGCACCACACACCGTTTCTACTTGACCTGCCGAATGAATGGCTGCAGAAGAGAATGATGAATCCTTGGAGTTCAGAACATAAGAGGAGCCTGGCTGAATCAGGCTGCGGCCTATCTAGTACGTCATCCTGTCTCGCACAGTGGCCCACCAATGGCTTCTGCGCATCTCAAACAGAAGACAAAGGCAAAACCTTCACCTGGTTCCAACTCCCTGCTGGTAGCCTTGAGGGCTGTCCTGACTGTTTTTCCAGCTGGGAGGCAGCACTTAAGCATGCATTCTAGTAGCCATTGATATACCTGTCCTCCATTGATAACACCTGTCCTCCAAAGCCTTTCTTAAAGCCATTCAGACTAGATACCGTCACAACCTCTTCTGGCAGTAAATTCCATAGACCGATGACCCTCTGGGTGAAAAAATACTTCCCCTTGTCAGTCCCAACTCTCCTGCCCATCAGTTTCATAGAGGGGACCCTTGTTCTAGTGTTGCACAAAAGAGAAAAGGATTTTTCATGAAACATGGCTGCTAGTATTCCCATAGAACAGTGGTGTTTAACTTGGGGTCTGGGGACCCTAGGGGTCTGCAAAGGCCTCACAGAAGATTCAGAGGAGACCAGTGGCAGTGTTGGGTGGCAGGTGAATGCAAGGACGGGGGCAAGTGTGGAATGTAAGGTGACGCAGAGGAGGGATCCACAGTGAAGAAAAGATTAAGAACTGCTGCAAAAGAGCAAAACCTTGTAATTTCTCCTTCTGACTCGACCAATGTGGGGGAAAAGCAGGAAGTTGTGTCCTTCCTTCCTTCCTTCCTTCCTTCCTTCCTTCCTTCCTTCCTTTTCTGAATTCTTTTCTTCCCCTTGCTGCTTCAGTACCACTAGCTGCAAAAATAGCATTGCACTTAAACTGCATCTTCCATGGACATCTGCCCTTTGTCTGATGCCATTTACAAGAATGGAAGGGCTCAGCTACCAATCCCTTTTAATAGTAGAGAAGGCAGAGAATTTTCTTCAGTCTTGCCTTGCTTGCACCTTTTCAACAAGTCTGTCAGTCAGAATCAAAATTTCTCCACTGGGTTTCACACTTCTTTGAGTTTTGCAATACAGCTTTCAGCTCAAGGAGCAAGCATGCTGAGAGTCAACATGAAGTGAACCTGGGCAACATTCTGCACTGACCTGCCGTATGTCAGGATCAGTGGGTCCAGAACAGCCAGGCCCACTGGTTCTGACCATGAGAAGGCATGGGCAGGATCGGCATCTTCTGTACCAACCATGCTGATCCAGATCGGCCCATGCTGGAGCCCCCATGCCTCAGAGGGCCTCATGGTAGTACTATGTGCTGTGGAAAGGATGCCCCTAGTAGTCCCAAACATGGGAAGCATGTCATGTGCACACATCACATCTTCTGGATCAGGGCCACACCGGTCTGCTGGTAGACCTCATTGAACAGGTCAACCAATGGTCCTGATTAAGGCCTGCTTAATCTGGGTCAGGGCCTATCTAAAGCAGATGGAGTTGTACCAGCAGGGGGTGGGTCATCATAGATGCATTCTACATGAATCAAGGGTCTATGGAGAAAAGGGCCTTGGGTGTAAACCACCTCCCACCCATGGAACAAAAGAAAGACAATATATAAATATTAGATAGGTAAATGAATAAAGGTAAAAAGAACAAATACACCTTGGAGGTGACATCACCCTCCAAGAAGTGAGATGTTTACTTTAAAGGTATTCACACAGATGTGTGCATGTGTTTGGCCTCAAACTGTACTGCAGCACAAAGCACTTCAGAGTGCCACAAGTCCTTTCCTACACTGACCTGCTTCTAGTCAGAATCAGTGTGTCTGGAAAGGGTTTGAGGCCAGACTGAGATGACTCCAAGGGCTAGGAACTAAAGTTCCTAGTCCTAGCACTTCTAGGGGACATATTTCAGGGGTGGGCTTTGGTGCACTACCAAAATGTGTCCCCCAGTAGTCTTGAATACAGGAGCCATGCCTTCTGCATGGCTCCATGTTCTGAATGAGAGCCATTTTGGTGTGCTGATGTGCCTGTTTCATTGAGTCTACTGGAATTCCAGATCAGGATTATGCTCCAACTAATTAGACATAGTGTAACTCACAGGACCTCACACAGGCATTTCTTCCGGAAAGTAAATGCAGAGTGGGCGCCAGTGTTGTGTCAGAAAAGCCACATTATCAACATTATGAAGCCATGTCTGACGTTTTCAACGTAATAAATAAATGAGCAAATCCAAAGAGTTCACCATATTATTGTTTTATGGTTTTTGCTCACTTTTTTATGTCGTTCATGGCCTTTAGACACTTGTAGTTATGCAGTATAAAGATTCTAATAAACATAAAATATTATCAGAATCTGTTCATCACAGTGGATTTGAGAAGAACGGTATCTTAAGCAAAAGCATCTACCTTTCTTGCGAGTATTCATGGAGAAAAAGAAAAGGAGAGGGAAATCAGAAGCCTGTCTTGAGTGGAAGATAATGGTGAAATCCACATGGCCCAAAGGGGCAACAGCCAAAAAGGCCCTGAAGCACCAGGGATGTGATAATGAGTCACACTCACTGGCATCCAGGTCATTCCCAGAAGCAGAATTTACCCTTGAAAAAAATTGTCTTGCAGCATGGGAAAATATGTCTGCAAAAGGCAAATGCATAAGAATATAAGAAAAGCCCTGCTGGATCAGGCCACAGCCCATCTAGTCCAGCATCCTGTCACACACACTGGCCCACCGATTGCCCTTGGGTTAGAGTTAGGGTTAGGGTTGCGGTTGCTTTCCTCCTGTGGGCACCACATGGCTGCTATATCAAAACTATTTGCCTCTGCCCCTGCTGCAGGGTGCTGAAAATGACTTAATTCTGTGTCCATTTCTAATGCTTCATGTCTTGGGCCTAGTTGGAAACTTTGACAATGAGAAACTTTTGTTCCACAGCCTTGACATTTGACTTCAGCGAATGGCCCAAGTAGATGGCTCTCCACCCCATTCTTTGGTTGATACAAGTTAAGCCGGGAAGGAACATCTGCACTACCAATGGATCTTCAGGGTCCAACACTGGAAGGTGGGAATGAAAGTTCTCAGCATCTGGGGTTGTTTTAACCAAGGAATCTAGAAACAGTACCCTTTGCGGCTGCTTTCCAAGAGCCTAACAAAATGTCACCTTTCACCTCACACAGAGTAGACCAGATTGGCCACTTCTTGCTGTCCACACACAAGACTTGGTGCACCTCTAAGGAGAGTGGACTTCCATTGGAATGGACTTTGACACCATTTTCACACCACAGGCCACTCCAAGGCCTAGTTCCATGTGGACTGGACAGGCCCTGGGAGTGTGAGGGAGTGTTTAGACTCCTGCTTCTGACCTTGAATGTCACTGACAAGAATTTCTCTCTTTCGCAATGTATTGTATGCTGGATCTGTCTTTGCTTATCAACTCAATAAAGGAACACTTCTCTGCTGTATTCTCTGCTATAATTTCTATGGCTGGGGAAATCCTGACTGGGAGGCACGGCTTCCCAGTAGACCAGTTTGTCACACAAACACCGTGTTCCTCAGGACGCAATGTTCCTCAGCACAGGCAAACGGCCCAGTTCAATTGCAGCCAAAATACCCATGGATATATTTACTTATTATTATTTGTATTTATACTGGGAGATTCCAGAGAGGCCCAGCATCATCGAAGTGAAAACCACAGGTAGGTGGTGTTTCTCCTTAAAAGGGGCAAAGGGCTGGTGTCTAGAGGCTTCATTCCCCCAGGAACAACCTTCTTTTCCTCTTAGTTTTGCCTTTATTCTTCTACCGCTCTTTGGCTTGTTCTGCTGTGATTGACAGATAAAGAAATCAAAGATGAAGATGTAAGAGAGCTGAAGGAGGACAGATCAAATTAGTGGAAGGATGCCATCCTCTCTCTTCACCCTAGTCAGTCCAAACAAGGCATCTCTAAGTGAAGTAGGGAATGGTTCCAGGCCTGGAAAGCAGAGGGTCACCTGTTCGATCCCCACAAACTCTTTGCATAAAGGCAATATTAAATGACTTTTGTTATTGCCAAGAAAACTGATTAGATGTGTCTATATAGTCACCATGTGTTGACCCCAACTCAGGGGTGCCAAGCTCTGCTGCGGTTCCCCTCCTATAGCAGACAAGGCAGACAGGATTAAGCCTTAGCACTAGGGGTGTGCACGAATGCAATTTTCAGGATTCAATTTGAATTGAATATCCAAAAATTCAATTCGATTCGAATCTTTAAAATTCAAATTTACCAAAATTCAATTCGAAGTAAGCAAATTTGAATCCATTCATCCAAATTTTCCATTTGAATTTGCACTTATGAATGTTGACAACATTCATGTGTGCACGCATGCATTGTTATGCATCCTGTACACATCCATATGCATCCCGTAGATATCCCACATGCAATCCGTTTTCATCCCGTACGGATCCGTACAGATGCAGGAAAGATGCGTACGTACAAGTATGCATTGTGTGCGAACCCATACTCGTACGAATGTCCAAATAATTTGAACGAATAGATTCAAAAATTCAAAATTCGTTTGAATGTTTACATTTGAATTTATTCGATCAGAATTTGAATGTTGAAATTCAGACAAATTCGATTGAATTTAGCACATAATGGGGGGGATACCACTAAAAAGGCTCTTTTATTTCTTCTGGCACCTGTTACCGTACGAGGGCAGAGGACATGACCACAAAAGTACTCAGTCAGTGATGAACCCTGTAAGTCCTTGTAGGCCAAAACCAACAAGATCGGGCCTGGAAACAGACTGGCAACCAGTGCAGAAACTGGAGAAAGGGGGTCTCCCTGTCACATTTTCTATGATTAGTTAGGACACGGACCACAGCTTTTTGGAGCAACTGAAGATTCTGAGCCTTGAAGGTAGCCCTAGATCAGTGGTGGTGAACCTTTTGAGCTTGGTGTGTCAAAATTTGCAAGAAAACCTAGCTTAACTCGAGAGCTGTGTCACATCTAGAAATATTCATAATTTTGTGATATTTGTAGCTCTAGTAAAAAAATTACCGTATATTTTTGATATATGTATTTTATTAAAAGCAAAAACAAATAATTCTTTACATTAGTGACTTTTGTTGCTGAATTTCATTTGCTGAATTTCGTTTGCTAAATTTCAATTAAAAGTTGGCATTTTGTACACTTCAAGAACAAGCAAGCACCCAGGTGCCAGGGTGACCATGTGTGTCACCCAAAAGGGCTTGGCGTGTCACCTGTGACACGCGTGTCATAGGTTGGCCATCATCGCCCTAGATAAAGTGTATTACAGTAATCCAGTCGTGAGGTAACAAGGGCCTGAGTCACTGGCCCTTTCTGCATTCACCATTAATTTGTAATAAGGGGATGTGAAGACCCCTTCTGGACCCCATCAGTCTGTAGGATTGTGTATATCTGAGAATCTCTCCCTGCTGGTACACTCTGTCTGCACTGGATGGAGCATAATCCTGATCAAAGGGCTTCTACAGGGATTTCTGGTAGCTCTGGGGTCTACCAGGGGACTTACAGGCATGATCCAAAACATGGAAGTGTGCAGAAGGCATGTCGGTCTTGCTCAGGGCAGCTGGGGTTTTGTTTCAAAGAATTCTGCTGAAATGGGTCTCTTAGCACATGGAGGCTTGCTCAAGCTTTGAGGACGGTGCAGGGGCTTGTCTGGATACTCAGACAACCCTGTTCCAGACCACTGCTTTTCTATGGTCTGAACCAGCAGGCCTGACAGGTCTCTATGGCCTTGGGCCATAGAGAGGTAGGGGCAAAACCAAATGCCTGCTTGTCAGAACTGTTGCACCAGATCGAATCAGTGATAAACATCTTCTTGGTAATGCAGTAATAACAGTGATAACAGCCACAACACTGATGATGATGATGATGATTGCCACAATCCCCAGAGGTCCAGTAAGTGCCTGCCCTACTAAGAGTAGCTGGGCCCTTTTAGGATGCTGGGTTTGTGCAACGGCCACGTGAGTGCTACAGTTTAAGGACAAAACACTGGTAGCAAGCGTTTTAAACAGTAAACTAAAACAAGTTTATTAAGAATACTATTTACAGAGGTAAAAGGGAAAAAGGGAAAGTCTAGAAGTTAGCAGATAAAGGTCTCACAAGTCTCTAGGCATAGTAAACTTCCCTGACTTACTAACCCTCGGTTGCTTCCAGGCAGGCAAGCTTCACCACTTCTTCCCTCCCTTTGGTTTGCAAGGTATTACCCTAGCCTCCCCAAAGTTCAGCAACGAGGTTCCTGCTCCTGGTCAGTTCTTCTTCCTAAGAAAAGACCAATGGTCAGCTACCAGCAACGGCTCCCTCGGGTTCAGATCTTCTCCTTCCGTCCCCTTCAGCATCAGTCCCAGCACGATGACACAGTTGGCTATATTCAGAGGTTATTTATGCCTTTTTCCCTGTGGCCCTGATTGGTTGCCACCTCCTGGGGTAAACTGCTGAAATAAACTCCTGATGGAAACTTTGCCTGTCCCTACAGCCTGATTGGTGAAAACGGCAAACTCCTGGGGTAAACTGCTGTGACAAAGTCCTGAGGGAAACTCCTCCTCAAGCTCCCAGATCCCCAGACAGCTTTTCCCTCCAAAATGCACCTGCAGCCAATCATTGCACCTGGACCTGAACAGGATTTCCCGCCCTTTTCTGCAGCCTATAACCAGAGCTTGCAAAAAGGCTTGCAAACCCAGTTGCAAGGGCTTTGCATGGGCAGAAAGCCATGCGCTCTGCCAAGAGGCTTGCAAGGAGCAAAGACCTATGACCGCCCATTGCAGCCTGACCCCTGAAACCGTCACAATGATGATGATGATGATGATGATGATGATAGGGGTCTGTGGATGTTGCAATACTAGGAGGCAGCAGGATGAATGTGAAACAAAGAGAAAATTACAAAACGTGAGGACTTGAAGATCAAAGTCCAAAGGCTCTGGCACAAGCCAGGAGTGGTGGTCCCAGTGCTGACCAGCACACTGCGTGCCATTCCAAAAGCCTTTGGGAAGCACTTGAAACAGCTCAACATTGACAAGGTTACCATCTAGGGATATGCAAGAATATTCAAAATATTCATTATTCAATCTAATTCGGCCAAATTTGGACATCTGAATTCAAATCGAATGTCCAGACATTCATGTTTTAATATTCAAACAAATATGAATATTTTGAATCATTTGTTTGAAAAATTCAGATATTTGTATGTGCGCAGATACGTGCACATTCCATACGTATCCATATGCATCTTATTTGTATCCGTATGGATACATATAGGATGAAAATCGGACGCATATGGGAAAAAAATGGGATGTGTAGGGATATGCTGTTGACATTCATATTATCAAATTCACATAGAATATTTGTACGAATAGGTACAGATGTATTCAAATTGGTTTGAATTTTAATACATTCATTTTCCCCTCTATTTGCATGAATTTGGCCACCCTTCTGGGCTCTGCACACATTATTTACCAATACATAACATCATCTTACGAACTTGGGAAGATCCTGATGCGTTATGAAATATCAAAGCTGATATACTTGGTGTCATGTTGCATTTTTGTATTTCTGTCAATAATAATAATGCAACATTTTCAGTTTCAAACGCACAAAAAGGGTGGAGATTATGGGAATCAGCCATAAGACTAGGGATGTACATGAATATTCGTAACATTTAAAATTTGGCCGAATCTGGCTAAATTCCGACATTTGAACTTCAATCACATGTTACGAGATTCGTATGCTAACATTTGAATGAATATGAATGTTTCTGGACATTTGCCAAATAGTTCAGACATTTGTTAAGCTGGGGAAGTATATCAGATGCATATCTGTTCATATCAGATATGTATCTTTTCATAACAGGTACGTATCTGCTCATATCAGATGTGTATCAAATGTTCCTACAAATATGTATGAGTAGGTTTGCATCAAATAGAATTTTACCACATTCACATGCAATCTATTTGTACGAATACAGATTTTTGAGCATTCGCTTCATTTCAAATTGAAATATTCATGCACATCCCTACATAAGACATAGAGGGAATTCCCATTACAAGCTTAAAACGGTTTCGAAACAGTTTCGATCCTCGCAGTACCCACGTCAGGTTGGCTTAACACACTTTCCGCATGTTAAATTGTCCCAAAGCGTTGTAAATGTAAACACTCATTTCAACAGGTCTAGCTCTGGTTCATGCATTTGAAATGTTTTACATTTCTTACTGTGGGAACCGTACCGTTTTAGTGGGATGAGAATGCATGTTTAGGGTTTCCCTCCCCCAATAGCTTGCTTCCAAAGATAGTGATTTCACTGTAAAAATCCACCCCTTACAGCAGCTGCTACGCTGTAGCAATCTACCCACTTCACACCTGATAACAATGTTGCTATTTTGCGCAATTCTGAAAGTTCTGACCTTTAGAACAGGAAAAGGGAGTAGAGCAGCTGAAGTTTCGGTGAGATGTGTGAATGCTTAATGTGTGAATGTGTGGCTGTGGAGTGAGCGGGCAAAGGGGGCTTGAGTTGCCGCTGCTGCTGTGTGCCCTGGGCAATGGGGAGAGGAGGGGAAAGAATGGCTGGTTGCCCAGTGCCATTTTTCATCCATCCAGGCAAGCGGCAGCCACCCAGCCACCCAGCTAGGCTCCCTGAAGGGGTCCCATATGGGTGGTGCATTCACGCCAGGAGGAAGAGAGCAGGGCAGCCCCAAAAAGCGGCTTTTAGAAAGTAGCCACTTGAGTCCCCCCTTGAGTCATGTACGTCCTCAGAATCTGGATCGAACATGATTAAGTTGAAAGTAATGGGATCAGGCAAATTCGTGTTAGCATCTGGTTCTATTATTTCGGTTTAGGAAAACTGTTTTAAGCTTGTAATGAGAACCATGCCATAGAATTCTTCACAATCAGCTGGCTGTAAGGTTGCGATGGTCTTGAGCTACAGCAGAGTCACAGGTATTTATTTACAGAATGAACCTGTCCCACCTCAGTGTTATTGTATCCATTAACCCTTATTGATGCAGGTAAAAAATTCAAAATAGGTCTCCTCTTCACCCCCCTCCTTTCCTGTTAAGGAACTTTATAGCAAAATCCCAGAGACAGCTGCTTCCCGGTCTGAACTTTTAGACCTAAAGGTCAGTTAATATCAGGCATCTTAAAGAACAAACCTCAGGTACATCTGCTCAGCAACCACATAAAGGTTTCTTAAAAATAAATAAATAGAGAATTCACAATTATTCTGGGCATTGTTCCTTCCGCATGTGAAAATGAAGTGTAGGCGACGTGCATGTTAGAGTGGCATTTTTAAGTGTCACCAGAAGGCAAAAACATTATATATAAATGTAAACATTTTTCTCAGAAAGTGACTGTTCTTGCCTGGTGCTGTAAAAGCCCAGCCCATGTAAAGGGCAATATTCAAAGCAGTTATATAGGAGCGTGTGAGGGGAGAGGTGAAAGAAGATGTGAAGTGAAGGACAGAAAGAACCTTTCTGCACTTTCATTGGTTAATCCATATCAGAGAGTCTGGATTAGCTAAATCCGGATTAACAGCAGATGGCACTGAGTGGGCTGGATGTTGGCCGATGTGTGCTAAGGAAGAAGAAGAAGAAAAAGAATTGGCTTTTCTACCCTGCTTTTCTTTAGTCAAGTGCAGAAAGGCCCCTGGACTACAGATGTGTATGAATGGGTTTTGGGGTTTTTTTTTACATTCTATTCAAATCGAATCGAATACCTGAAGATCCGATTCAATTAGAATCTTTTAAATTTGCGTTTAACAAGATTTAATTTGAATTTCCCAATCTATTCATTCAGATTTTTTTATTCGAATCTGCATATACGAATGTCCACAACATTCACATGTACATGCACCCATCTTCCCCGCATCTGTACGCATCTGTACGCATCCCTACATGTCCGTATGCATCCCGTAGTTATCCCGTATGCAACCCATTTTTGTCTCGTGCGGATCCATACAAATATGTATTGATGTGGGAAAGATGCAGATCTTCAGGTACGCATCATGTATGAACATACAGATGTCTGGATAATTCGAACAGATAGATCTGAAATTTGAAATTTGATTCAAGTGTTTACATTCAAATTTTGGAACATTCGATTCGAGTTTGAATGTTGAAATTCGGCACATTCGATCAAATTTTGATGCCTACAAGTATTCATGCAATCCCTACCCTGGACTAAGTGGGCTACAGGTCTGATCCAGTGGGGTCCTTGATGTTCTCAATTAAATAAATTTAAATACTCTTGACTCTATCTGAAAGAGCAGGACATGTGTATTTACATTATATTTGGGCAGTTTCTTCCTCTGTTTGGGAGAAGCAGAAATAATTCCTGGAAGCATCAATAGACAACAAAACATTTTGCTTGCAGGCAAATCTCTCCCAGTTCAGTAAAACTGTAAGGTTAGCTTGTGATTTGTACAGCATTGTGGTTACATTTTTATTTTTTTACTTTTTTTTTTCCATTTTATGATTTTCAGCCACAGCCATAAAAGACTCTGATAGGAAATTGCCTTTTAATAGCTGTTCTCTTATCTAGTGGCACATTTTCATCTTTATTCCCATAAAAAAACAATACATAAATTTGTACAGTAGATTAAGTTATAGTACTGCAGTATGTGTTAAACACTTAGCAGCTATTGTAGTTAATGAATATATGCAGCTGATTAATTTGGAGATGATGGAATTAAAGAGACACAGAAAGAAGAGTCTAAACTACTGAGCGGTCCATTTGGGCATTCTGTATATTTAAGCCAGTAAATACGTACAGAATTGAGGATGCTAAGAGCTTTATTACAGAAATGCTCTGTCATTCCCAGATAATGGCAGGACAGGCAGCCCACACAGAGAGTGCACATAGCTATATCCCTTGACTTGTTGTTGTGAAGGATACCACAGGATGCGACAACCACAAAACCACGACATCATATCTCTAGAGTCAATACCAAGAACTTACAAGCAAACTTTCCGGATCAGAACATAACACACAGAATATGTCCTATAATACTGAGCATCACAGAACATTAAGGAGGGGCTTGGGGGCAAAAGGTGAACAGTACATCTCGAACTTAGGTCTGTGGTGAAGCTAGCTGCAGCTGCGGTTCCCCTTGTCAGAAGTATACATTTTCCCTTTAATGATCTCTACTTGATACCTAGGGGAAACTTAAAGAAGCTAAAATAATGTCAGCCATGTCAAGCCACACAAGGCTCAGCCTGGGTCCTTCTTCATGTTTCTCCCTTGCAGAAGCACATTATACTTATTGATTAATTACAAAAGCAAAATAGCAAAGGTTAGTCACACTGTCTCTTTCACTACCAAGGGGGAAAAATATCAATACATCATTTTTTATGCATAATAATTAATTAGAAGTGCAAATCACTGCACCCCAAAATGCCCAGCCCAGTTCCTCATGTAGCCAAAAGTGAGCACTGTGAAGTCCCATCACAGTTACAATACAAAAGTCTGCAGGCATTGACTTAGGTACCAGCTCAGACACCCTGTTAAACCTGGGCTTAAGCAACAGTTGTCAATTCGCTATCAAGGCAGATTCAAGGTTTTCTGCTTGGCATATAATGCCCTATGCATCTTGGGACCAGTGTATTAAACAGATCACCTTCCTTGACACAAAACCACAACTTCCTTGACACAAAACCAGGTTATCATTCTAGAAAGCATCCTGGGCACTTTTGTAACATAAAGGCACAATAAAACTCCTTGCCCTCCTGATTTGCTCCTAGATCCGGCATCAATTCCTCTGGCAATTTAGATATGAGGTTGTGGCAAACAGTGATGTATTCTGGTTCTTGACTTGAAAGCACTTAGTCGCTAACCAGATTTTGAACAAGAAATCTGGGCTCTGTCTGCACTTGGCTTTATTCTGCAGTATATCCTGGAAGGTGAGGCCTGCCAGAGTCTGCATTAGCATGTGGACCACAGACCCCTATCCTAAGGTATGCTCCAGAAAAAGGCCAAGTGCAAATGGGTCCCTGATGTTATGATAATAGTCATTTACTTCTTCATCAATTGTTTCCTTTTCTATTAAAAAAAAGTGATGGAGTGAGGGTTTTTAAAAAGCTTCAGTTGTTGCTAAGGAACTTCTCCCTTAAAAAAAACACCAAAACCACAGATGGAAGCACCAGCTTTCTGTGTCTCTTGTCGGGGAACTTGTCTACAGCTTTTCAGCCCACCATTGCTTTTAATGAGAGAGTTACATAATGTCTTTAAAAAGATGCACCACACTTGTGTCAGTTGAATGCAGAAGGCTGGTTTGCTCATCACTGCAAACCTCAGCGCATGGTCTAGTGTGAGCATCAAGCAGAAGAGTTTAGGAAGAAGAAGAGTTGGTTTTTCTAATCCACTTTTCTCACCCATTTAAGGGGACTCAAAGTGGCTGACAAAGCTTCTGTTCTTCTCCCCACAACAGAACACCCTGTGAGGTAGGGCAGAATCAAACCCGGTATTCCCAGATAAATAGTCCAGCTCCTTAACCACTATACCTAACTGGAGAGAGGTTGGCTTCTATTTGGACTTCATCTGTTGCTAAATTTAGCATGAAAAGGAGACGGTCAATGGTCCAGGTTCTCCCGTTAAGGGAAATTTTATCTCTGGAGGTACTAGTGTGATACTAACCACCTGTCTGTGAGCCTGTTTGCTCTTGTGATTAGGGTTCTGGACTCATATCTCATAGTCACGGGCCCTTTCCGCACTTGGCCTTATTCTGGAATATATCTCAGGATCAGGGTCTCTTATCTGCATGTTATTGCAGACTACAGCAGGTCCTAGTGAGACTTGTCATAGCTTGTATTAGCATGTGGACAAGAGACCCCTATCCTGAGATATATCCCAGAATAAGGCCAAGTGCGGAAGCAGCCATGAGGTTTGATTCTGCACTCCTGCACGAAGCCATTTGGGTGTCCTTGGGCTACTCACAGCTCTGTTTCTCAGCTCTCACAGCCCCACCCACTTCACAGGATTACTATTGTGGGGAGAAGAACAGAAAGATTGTCAGCCACTTTGAGTTCCCTTAAATGGATAAGAAAAGTGGGGTCTAAATGCCACTACTACTACTACTACTAATTCCTCCTCCTCCACCACCACCGCCACCACCACCACAATGGTGGCTTCCACCATGATGCCTTCCTTGGTTTCAGTGGCAACCAGGGTAGGAACCTTCCAAGTTGTGGCTGCTGCAGTTACATCCCAAACATCAGCTGATTATTGGGATGTCAGTGAACCTGGTACAATTTGAACTGCATTCCTCCAATTTAAAATGAGAAAGAGAGGCCATTTTGGCACTTGCTATCCTGGGACAGGGCAAGACACCCTGCCCTAGAAGAAGCGACTAGTCCAACCCTGGAATGGGTTGCTGTTGGAGTGGGACAAGGCAATTCTCATTTTAGATGGCCCATCCCAGTACTAACCACCAACTTTGAAGGCTGATACCTGCTGCTGCTTGGGGAAACTTTCCTATTTCCTCCTCAGAGACAAGAAATGATCCACGAGAACTTAAATTGTTGCAATGATCCAAGAGTGCAGGTGAAACTCCACCTCATTTTTGGTCCTTCTGGCCATGTTTTCACATGTGTACTCAACTCCTGGTCGGTATGGCCTCAGACTATTTTAATCAGGCTTATGGATAGACTAAGGGTTGAGCTGGATCAGGAATGAACTGGAAGCAGAAGCTTTTGTCTATCCTCACTTCCAGACAACGTGAATGTGGCCGCCTGGATGTTACCTAACACTAAATACACGTAATTCAGGAACAGGAGAAGGTTTGCCCTTGTCTCTGCTTGAGATGCCCATGGGCAGTTGGCAGGCCACCATGTGTGACAGGATGGTGGCCGAGATGGGCTGTGGCCTCTAGCAACCAACCTAGATAGCATTAAGGAAGGATTAGACAAATTCATGGATGGCAGGTATATCAATGGCTACTAGAATGGATGTCTAGGTACTACCTCCAGGCTGGAGAGACAGACAGGATGCCTCTAAAGGCCATTTGCAGGGATTCAAGAGCAGGTGAAAGCTTTGCCTTTGTCTTCTGCTTGAGATGCCCGTGGGCAATTGGTGTGCCACCATGTGCAACGGGATGTTGGACTAGATGGGCTGTGGCCTGATCCAGCAGGGCTCCTAAGATTCTGTCTTTCATACAGTAAGGGAGCTGGTGTTCTCAGGTCCTTCTTACCGCTTCCCAGTGCTAGATGGCAAAACAAGGGCTGACTAGTGATATCAGTGCTTTCTGGATGCGTCGCTGATATGAATCTGGTTAATCTGCAGCTTATTTAAGAAGCACTTCCTCAATGGCTGGACTCATACATCTGTTTGAGCATGTCTGAAAAATTGTTGAAAGGAAGATCGCCCCCTTGCTTTTAAGGACCCATTCTCACTTCAGTTAAATTGACGAGAATTAGCTGACAGCTTGATTATCCAGTCCTTAAGGTCTACAACACATAAAGGCACTTGGCAAGAGGATGT
This sequence comes from Aspidoscelis tigris stejnegeri, assembly GCA_023333525.1. Classification (NCBI taxonomy): domain Eukaryota; kingdom Metazoa; phylum Chordata; class Lepidosauria; order Squamata; family Teiidae; genus Aspidoscelis; species Aspidoscelis tigris. The sequence goes on from JALMGA010000005.1 coordinate 9,986,493, forward strand.
CTAACACCCATCTTTTCTGAAACGATACAGAAACCATGTGAGAATGGTTGTAGCGACTCAGTTGTAGAGCAAATTACCTGCAAAGCAGAGAGTTACTGGCTCATTCCCCGGCCCTCCCCAGAAGCAGGCAATGGAAAAGTACTTCTTTATCTTTGCCAAGAAAACTGCATAGAGGGGCCCTTGGAGTCTGGGAGGGGTTGTAGATCAGTCATAGGTCAAGCTCCTAGAAAGCAGAGAGCCACTAGTTCAGTCTTTACCCTCTTCCTGAAAGTAGGCAATGGAAAACTACTTCTGTATCTTTGCCAAGAAAACTGCAGAGAGGTGCCCTTGGAGTCTGGGAGGGGTTGTAGATCAGTCATAGGGCAAGCTGCCTAGAAAGCAGAGAGCCACTGGTTCAGTCTTTATCCTCTTCCTGAAAGTAGGCAATGGCAAACTACTTCTGTATCTTTGCCAAGAAAACTGCAGAGAGGTGCCCTTGGAGTCTGGGAGGGGTTGTAGTTCAGTCATAGGGCAAGCTGCCTAGAAAGCAGAGAGCCACTGGTTCAGTCTTTATCCTCTTCCTAAAAGTAGGCAATGGCAAACAGCTTCTGCATCTTTGCCAAGAAAACAGCACAGAAGTGCCAATAAAGTCAGCTAGGAATCAGTTGCAACTCAATGGTACACAGCAGCATAGAAAGCAAATAAAAGCTATTGGCAGAATCCTTGCAGCTCCTAGGTTTGTAACAAATAAGGATATTACAGACAAATCTACATATTCACACACTTTTATGAAAAGTATTTACAAAATGCATTGCAGTAGGGAAAATTGGTTTCTGAAGAAACACTTTTTGAATCGTGCAATAGGATGAAGGATGGAGTGGGACAAAGCAAGGTGTGGGTGACCTCACTTCTCCCCTTCTGGACATAAGTTATCCACAGTTGTCCATGTTCTGGTAACTTCAAGGCTGGGTTAAATGTTCATCTTATATGTTCCACTGGTTTTTAATGTCATAACCTGCCCTGAGACCTTTGGGTATATGCCTGGATAAAAATTCAGACGGATGGATGGATGGATGGATGGATGGATGGATGGATGGATGGATGGATGGATGGATAGATAGATAGATAGATAGATAGATAGATAGATAGATAGATAGATAGATAGATAGATAGATAGATGATTCAAATGGCTATGTTACTCGCACATTTTTTTTGAATGTGTGCAGGTGTTCAAAAAGAAAAGCTGCCTGCTAGGATAACAGTAATGAGAGTGGCACTTCCAAGAGGAAAGGCTTTAAGGAGAAACATGGAAAAGCAAGAGAGACTGCTTTTGACCAATTTGTCCTCTGCTAATGGGGAAAGACCTGAACTTTAGCTCTTGATTGAAGAAATCTAGCAAAGAGCTGCGCATCTCCAGAAATGATCCTTCAAGTGTTAAGTCGTCTGTTTAAAGAAGTCTGCATTTTTGTCTCGGAATCTGGCCTAATTGTTTTAGGGAGGGCTTAGCTGTTAGTCAGCAAGCCTTGGAAGATTGCGATGAAATCATCTTTTCAGCAGCTCTCTGTAAAGCAGAACAAGGAAGAGCAGGAGGAGTTAAAACTATAGCAACTATCTTGCAACTTTCTTTGCTCCCACTGCTGCGGCTGGATTTTTCATTCAAGTCACCATTTTGCTGAGTTAATTTTGAGCAACGTTTACTTCTGCCAATCATTAATTAAGATCACAGCCTGCTCTGAACTGGGGGAAATAAAATAAACCCCTCATATATACATATACATATATATGGGCAATTTCAATCAGCATCTGGAGTAGAACGTTTAGACCAGGAAGTTCTTAAGGTGTTCTTGTGAACCTGCCAGGAGCTAGTGGTTGTATGTGTATTGTGCAAGAAGACAAGAGGAAAGAAGGCATTTCCATGAGTCCTTTCTGTTTCTGGATTTCCCAGGGGCTGTCAGTGATTGGTTAACTTTATTTTATCCGGTGTCCTGTCCAGTGCCCTGCCTGAGTCCTCAGATGAGGAATTCCAGATGGATACACCCCCAGGCATTGAACCCATCTCTTGGGAAGCAACACAGGACCCCCAGTTGGAGCCTGCCCCATCCAGGATAGGTGATGCAGACGTAACTGCTTGCAACCATAACAGACTTGGCTAACAGTTGGCCAGGGATGGGCCAGCTTTGTTGGAGAAAGGCACAGCTGTGCCCTTCTTCCCGACTTCAGGAGAAACATCTACAGCGAAGGGGATGGCACAGCAAGAGCCCATATAATCAGCCCTAACCTGTTTCCTGTTGTTGCAAATGACAGACTTCTTCTGGCAACCTCTTGATTTCCAGCTCATGATTTATGACCTTCAGATAGTCTGAAACCTGATAACTCCTGGTAAACTGCCTTTACTAGTAAACTGCTTGAGCAGGCATGGATACGGGCATGTGATTCCTTGCTACTATCCACTCTGGACAGGACACTCAGGCTGAAGCCATCCTAGTGCATTTTAACACAAGGCATCCAAGAGCGCTTTGTACACTGCCATATCTGAGAGCTAGGGTTGGTCTAACCATGCAAAAAATTATCCATAGCAGATTTTTTGGAACCCAGAAGAGAAGGAGGGTGATTTCAGCAAACTGCACAGCACCCTTCATCTTAAAAAAAAAGCAATCCACAGCTTATAAGAATATAAGAGGAGACCTGCTGGATCAGGTTATCTAGTCCAGGATCCTTTCTCATACAGTGGCCCACCAATTGCCTCTGGGCATTTGCAAGGAGAAGACAAGGGTGAAACCTTCACTTTAAGGTGAATGCATTATCTGCTTTGCCAAATGGCAGCAAGGAATTTCCCTCACTGCCATTTGACAAGCAGTTAGGAGGGCTTCCCTCCCAGGCAGAATCTGCTCCGATTCTGAGATTCTAGTTCCAAAAATATAGCCAATTTTTCTTCCTCCTCTCCCCACGTGGAGCCGGGGGGGGGGGGCGGGGAGGCAAAATCAGCTGTGTTTATGGTATTTCAGTTCCAAAAATACAGCTGATCTGTCTCTGTGTGCGGAACAACCCTTCCTGCCCGTCAGATAGTGTAGATGGAATCCCATCACTACCATTTGACTGGTAAGGAGTGTCAGCAATGTAGGCCTGAGATAAATCACTCAGGCACAAATGCAGCTTTGTAGATCCAAACACGGAGTCAGAATGCCCTTCCAGATTTCTTTGATGTAATGATTGTTATTTTGCTTTGTATTTTTCCTTCTCCATTTGTTGTAAACCTCCTTGGGCAAAAGTTCCTTTTGGACAGGCAGTATATAAATAAAAATGGAAATGGAAAATGGAAATGGAAGGTGCTTTATGGCTTAATTGCAATCAATATAAATCCCGAGTGATCATATGCATAGACACATGACATGTGAATGTCAGAAAGAAAAGGATGAGAGAGAATGGATACGTGAACATGAATGGATAGATCTGTTTTGGCATTCAGTGCAATTCAAATCAAATATTTGAATATCTGAATTTGTACAAAAGAAAAATGAATGCTTGGACATTCGAACTGACATGAATACATTCGTACCTGTCCATTTGAATATTTGATCTGTACCAAATGATACACAACCGTACACATCTGTACCGTTTTTATCCCGTAGGCATCCCATTTCCACCCCGTATTGATACACACAGGTTGCGTACAGACACGTGTGTGAGGCCTACGTATCTGTACACGTATGAAGGTCCGAATTATTCGTATGAATAACTCAAAATATTCATATTCATATGAATGCTAAAAAACGGATCTCCGGACATCCGATTCTTATACAAATGTCTGAACTCATTCGAATTTGACCAAATAACAACTATTTCAGACTACACAACACATGGCTTCTCATGCCCAATTGTGGTGCAAGATTTCCTTCTGAAGTCAGGCTGACCCTTCCTCAGGAGCTAAACGGATTCCCATAACCTCAGTGGGCACAAGATGCCATGTTTAGACTTCAATAGCAAAATAATAGCAGGATGGAATAGCAGAACCTGCTGGTAATGCTTCTCAACAAACTCTGGCCTTGAAGCCTAGTATATGGTTTCTTCTCCTGCACTGCCCTCCGGATTGAATGAGGAATCCCTGCTTCAAATCAGAAGATGGAGGCGTTCATTGCAGTGTCCCAAGTCCCTTTGAGTGGCGAGAGAGAGTGCAGGGTTGCTGCCACGTGCATGGAAAGGAGCGCTCTGAAGTGCTCTGCCACTCTGCTTCTCCTGGGCCATAATGGTGCTTGTAGTGGTATAAGGGAGGAAGCCTGGGTGGATGCAGCGGTCTTTTCGCATATTGAGTGTGCAATTAAGGTGCAGCCTCGAGTAAGCACGGTGGCTTCAGGGTGCTGCAAGAGTGCAGTGTGGATTCTACTTTTGTATATAAAGTAGGGACTGAAAGAGAACAGCTACGCCGGGGTGTCTGCAGCATCCGTCAAGGGAATGGCTCCAACGCCCCTACCAAACAAGAAGGCATTTGCTGAACACAGGGCTGCTCCATCACCTGCTCTCTGTGGGCTGCGCAGAATTCTTTGAAAGTTAATAAGTGAAGATTAAAGAACTTTGAATGCACTGAAAGCAGCTGGCTGTGAACAGCTGTGGCAGAACATGAATGGGAAGGTCTGTGACACCCATGTGCTGTTGTAGGCTGTGAATGGGGAGAGGCTTGCTGCAGCCATGCCCTGGTAGGGAGCCAGTTTGGTCTAGTGGTTAGGGAGCTGGACTCTTATCTGAGAGTACCGGGTTCTATTCCACCCTCCCCCATGAGCCAGCTGGGTGACCTTGGGCTAGGCACAGTTCTCTTCTGAGCTCTCACAGCCCCACCCACCTCACCGGGTGTCTGTCATGGGGAGAAGAACAGAAAGTTTGTCCGCCACTTTGAATCTCCTTAAATGGGGTAGAAAAGCGGGGTAGAAAAGCCAACTCTTCTTCTTCCTCTGTGAAGCCGGCTGGGTGGCCTTCGGCTAGTCACAGCTGTCATAAGAACATAAGAACATAAGAGAAGCCTTGCTGGATCAGGCCACAGCCCATCTAGTCCAGCATCCTGTCGCACACAGTGGCCCACCAAATGCTCATGGGCATCTCAAGCAGAGACAAGGACAAACCTTCTCCTGCTCTCGAGTCCCAGCAGATGGCCCTAGAAGCGCCCCATTTCCCCCCACCCCAGCCTGAAAGATGCACCTTCTGAGCTCTAACAGTCTTCTGAGCTCTAACAGTCTCACCTATCTCACAGGGTGTCTGTTGTGGGGAGAAGAACAGAAAGTTTGTCAGCCGCTTTGAGTCCCCTAAAATGGGGTAGAAAAGCGGGGAAGAAAAGCCCACTCCTCTTCTTCCTCTGTGAAGCCAGCTGGGTGGCCTTCGGCTAGTCACAGCTCTCTTCTGAGCTCTCACAGTCTCACCTGTCTCACAGGGTGTCTGTTGTGGGGAGAAGAACAGAAAGTTTGTCAGCCGCTTTGAGTCCCCTTAAATGGGTGAGAAAAACAGGGTAGAAAAGCCAGCTGTTCTTCTTCCTCTGTGAAGCCGGCTGGGTGGCCTTCGGCTAGTCACAGCTCTCTTCTGAGCTCTCACAGTCCCACCTATCTCACAGGGTGTCTATTATGGGGAGAAGAACAGAAGTTTTGTCGGCTGCTTTGAGTCCCCTTAAATGGGTGAGAAAAACAGGGTTGAAAAGCCAACTCTCTTTTCTCTCTCAGCTGCAAAATACAGTATATCAAATATTTCTCAAACTAAACTGCCACAAAAAAATGGTACAATGGGTACAATGTGTGTAACCAAGAAAGCAAAACTTAGCTGGAAAAAAAGAGACGGCATTTTCTTTGGATTTTTATTTCTGATTTGTTACATTCTGTGCAGCCATGCTTAGAGCAGTGTACAATGATCACAAACACAAGCTACAAGTGCAACATTTTAAATAGCTACATAGATAAAATGAATAGCTCAACGGGAGCAAGATGAAGACACTCACAATGCAGAAAGTCACCGTATGAGGAATCTTTAGAAGTCTTCTGAAAGAGGACATCATTAGGACAGTTTAGCATGTGGCACATCAGTGTGGATTTCTGCACAAATGACGTCTGTGGACTAGTCTCAAAATGGTTGCCATGGGTCATTCCACAGAGGGCCTTTTTGCAACTTTGCTTTCCGTCTCTGGGAAACAAAGGGCAAAATGGCCCAAGTACGCACTAAGCACCTGCATTTGCAGATGTTCAGCATCGACTAAACCTCCCAGAGCGTCCCGAGGACTTACCTGAGGAGCAGATGGCTGCCTTGGCAGCAGCTGCATTCAAATTCTGGTGGCGGTGCTCCATGCATAGTCCATGCCAGTTTGGTCTAGTGGTTAGGGAGCTGGACTCTTATCTGGGAATACCGGGATCGATTCCGCCCTCCCCCATGAAGCCAACTGGGTGACCTTGGGCTAGTCACACCTCCACCTACCTCACAGGGGGTCTGTTGGTGGGGAGAAGAACAGAAGGTTTGTCAGCCGCTTTGAGTCTCCTTAAATGCGTGAGGGAAGTGGGGCAGAAAAGGCAACTCCTCCTCCTCCTCCTCCTCCTCCTCCTCCTCCTCTTCATGCAGGGAGAGCTCTCACACAGAAGGAGTCGATGCTGGTTAAGAAACGGCTCCCTTACATGCATCTGGGAGCTCACTCTGCGTCGACGACCGAGGCCAAGTGCAAATTCCCCCAGAAAAACACTGGAATAAAAAGCAGAGCTCTTTTTTGAGACCCGAGATGTCCAGTGAGGGGGATGAAACCTTATTTAAATGCTGTCCAAAAGAGTCATGGCTATCAAAGCCAATGGAGTGATGGGGAAGATGGTAAAGTGATGTCTGGCAATTTGCCTTTATCTGTGAAAACCTATATCAAGTCCTTCAGAGAGAAAGGGGAGGGGCTATACATTCCATCTCTCCCCCTTCCACATTAAGGATGGCAATATGCAATGTTCAGGACCCTGGGGCTCAGATCTTTCAGGTTTTCTCTCTGAAGCAGAACCATGTGGTGCCCAGAGATGGAGAGGATGGTCCATAAAGCCCTCTCCACTGTGCCAGTAGGGATGAATGATATTTTTTTATATGTTATTTATCACATCCATTATTTTTATATATATATATACACACACACACATACGTACATACGTACATACATACATACATTAGGGATGTGCACAAATGCAATTTTTGACATTCGAATCAATTCGAATCAAATATTCGAATGTCATAGTTCGTACGAATAGAGAAAAACTGAATGAATTAAAATTTGAACTGATTTGAATACATCCATATTCCTCCGCAATATTTTCTATTTTATTTTTTTCCTTATACTACATTCTTATCTTGCTATCTTTTATCATTTCCATGGCATCTAATCTTCTGCCAAACCAAGTAAATATAACCTCAACTTGTCACTCTGGCCAGAACTTTAAGAATGGTCGTATCTCCATTATGTAACAAAGGGTCTTTCTGCAATCACCTCACATCCTGAACAAGGGGCTGCAAAGTCATAAGGACATAAGAACATAAGAGAAGCCCTGCTGGATCGGGCCACAGCCCATCTAATCCAGCATCCCGTTGCACACAGTGGCTCACCAAATGCTCATGGGCATCTCAAGCAGAGACAAGGGCAACCTTCTCTTAAGAACCTAAGAGGAGCCCTGCTGGATCAGGCCACAGCCCATCTAGTCCAGCATCCTGTTGCACACAGTGGCCCACCAAATGCTCATGGGCATCTCAAGCAGAGACAAGGGCAAACCTTCTCCTGCTCTCATATCCCAGCAAATGGTCTTAGAAGAGTCCTGCTTCTCCCCAGCCTGAATGATGTACCTAGGCATCCGTTCTAGTAGCCATTAAGTCCACTTCGGCCTCATCAGTTCACATGTTAGGGCAGAACTGTGAGGCCCTGCACACCAACGGATGAAGCATACTCTTCACCAGGGAGGCTTTGTTTGGGATTACCAGTAGACATCAAGGTCTACCAGCAAACCAGTATGGCTTAGTCCAGAACATGGAGGTGTGGAGAGGGTGTACCTCTATTTCCCAGACTACTGTACCAAGATGCACCACCAAAATCAGTTCCCAAATGTTTTAAACATTTGAAATTCGATTGAATTCGATCAAATATGGACATTCGAACTCGAATAGAATGTCTACACATTTGAATTTAAACATCCGAATGAATTTTGAATGTTCCAAAAGATTTGAATGTACAGATACGTATGTACAGATATGTACCTGTATGCATCTCATATGTATCTGTATGCATTGGTGTCGAAAATGGGTCCAGATACGTATGACACATACGAATGTTATCAACATCCATATCTTCAAATATGAATGTTGTTGACATTCGTATCTTCAGATTCGAATCTAACATTCAAGTGAATAGATTTGAATGTATTCGATTCGAAGCGGATTTTGTTGCATTTGGAGTCTAAACATTCAAATCGAATTTGAATGCAAAAATAAAACAAAATTCTTGCTCATCCCTCCCGGTGGTTCTGACGCTAGGAACATTCATCCCTGGTCCTTTGGAGCCCTTGGAGCTTATCTCAGAAGCTTGTGTGACCGTCAGGGCTGGGCTGGGGTCACCTTAAGGGAGCATCCCCATGGTATTTTTTTGTCTCTCTGTTGTCCCTCTATTGCAGCAGACTTTAATAATGCGCGTTCAATTCCAAACTAAGTGTCTCCATGAGGCTCAGTAAAACGCACATTTAAAATGTACCTTCTGTCCCCATGGAAGCCGTGTTTTCTTTGCCTGCATCTTTTTCTCCCTGCCCCTTCTCTGGTTGATAGAGGAGAGGGCGGGAACGGGGAAGGACTGCGATCTGCGTGTCCACAACCAGAAAGACTTTACTGTATTGGGAGTCAGCCTACTGTTTTCTTTTATTTGAAGAGAAAACGAGGGAGAAGGCAGAAAAAAAGAGGAAAGATGAGGCAGGAAATGCAGAATTACAGGAACCCCCCGCCTACTAATACCGCTGCCGGCAATCCCCGCCCCTAATTACTCTTTTGCCACGGAGCGTCTACATCAGGCATGTCAAAGATACGGCCCATGGGCCGGATGCGGCCTGCGGGCTGTACTAATACGGCCCCCCGCCGCCGCCCGCCGCCGCCGCCGCTGTCCTCCTTGGCCGTGAAGGAGGCGAGGTGAGGCGAGGCGAGCGAGCGAGCGCGCAGCGGGACACTCCACTGCCCGAGTGCGCGGGCGCCGCCATGGACAGCCAGCCCCTCCTCTGTGCCCTAGCCACACCTCGGCCACGCCCCAGCCCCTCCTCTGTGCCCTAGCCACGCCCCCGGTCACGCCCCCCGGCCACGCCCCCTGGCCCTGACAGTACTTTTTTTTTTTAATCCGGCCCTCTGCAAAATTGAGTTTGACACCTCTGGTCTACATGATCAGAAAACCCGTGGCTTCAAAAAAGTTTGAAGGGGGTGGGTGGGTTTCTGCCGCAGATTTTCCTCCTTTGTGGCACTGGAAGCCCGGAGAAAAGCTATGCATGCAGACGCTCCGAGGCAAAAGAAGCTTTTTAACAGGCTTTTTATTGCATGTAGATGGGCCCTAAGTGAGGCTGATTTCCATTACTCCCAAAGGAGACTGGCTGCCCTGGTGGATTGATTAAGCTCCCCATGCTGCATGATGGAGGCCTAGCCAAGATGACGTCAAACTGCCTTGAGCTACATCTGCCAAAGTGTTTCCTTCCTTGAAAAAGGAAAAAAAAAATCCATCCCTGAATAGATGGGCCTGTTGTGTGGGCATCCATATATTGAATGAGGGGCACCTAAAGGAAGCTATCTATTGGCAGGCTGCCCTATGGGGAATATCACCGCCATTCAAATGGAAACATTGGCATAAGAAACATTGCCATGGCATGGCTCTTTATGTCGTCCTGGAGAAGCCATCCCTGCCTCTCATCCTTCCATCCCTGCCTGCTCGTTCCTGAAACGGCAAAAGGGAAGCATATTCCGTAGGTCATATCACATCGTTACTCGTTAAATAAAGCAATAACCCCTGCGCTTGTAATGCTTTCCCTATGACCTACTTACATACAACTTCACCCTCCTTATAGTGTGATTAAAAGCTCCTTGGAATCTTCTCTTCCCTCCAGGGATTTGAGGCTCGAATTTAACAAACTGCTTGCGAGGCTTAAGTCAGTAAAAGGGCTCCCAGACAGCTTCCCTGGGCTAATTCGTGTGTAATTAAAAGGGGAAAAAAATAAATATTTCGAAAGGCGATGCTTTTTTAAAGCAAAAAAAGCGAGAGGAGGGGATGCATTTCTAGCATCGCTGTCAGGTGGGGATGAGGCAAATGAATGGGTAATTGTATGCTGGTGCTGAGCAAGATTCGACGTCTTAGCACAGGAGGGGTGTTGCCAGAATATGGTGTGTGGTTTTCTCTCTCTCTCTCTCTCTCTTTCTCCAGATTGTCAGGTTCATCTCCAATTCCATCCACAGAGAATGAAGGTTTTTTTTCTGCCGGGCCTCGGAATTGCCCTCTGCAAAACGAGACCACGAAGCATCGCTTGTGACCTAGTTCTTGAGACGCAACCCACCCACCCCCTTCATTTCATGGAAGCATATGGAACTGACAGGGAAGAAATGTGTGTGTGTGGGGGGGGGGAGTTTCTTATTTAAACGAATATCTTCATTTCTTCGGCTTTATTGCACTCTTGTCTCTTTCAGCTGCTGAGTACTAAAAGCTGCCCTTTCTACAGTCATAAGATTTTATATATATATATGTTGAAGGTTAATCCTTCTCTACTCCAGGCTGGATTAACCATGATGGGGGCCTGGGATCAGAAATCAGGTGGCAGCGTCCATCTGGAGAAAGTTGTAATGACGTTTCCCTCCCCACCCGCCCTGCTAGATCGGCTTTCTCTCACATTTTGGCATTTGTGAGTGTGTAGGGGTGCTTGGATAAGAAAGCCAAATGCCAAGATATGTGTATTAAAATGGTACTCTGGAGTGCTCAGGGGACACCCTTCCATTCCTTCTAATTATGTGTGTTTACACGTATTATTGTGAGTTGTAGAGCTTGCCTGCACCGCTGCTCAGACAGAATTCAGAAGGGGACTATAGGTCTCTCTTTTACACGTTTTGTCAGAAGAAGAAGAAGGGGTGGCATTTCTCACCCACTTTTCTCACCCATTTAAGGAGACTCGTGACGGCTGACAAAGCTTTTCTATTCTTCGACCCACAACAGAACACCCTGTGAGGTAGGTGGGGCTGGGAGAGCTCAGAAGGGAGCTGTGGCTAGCCCAAGGTCACCCAGCTGGCTTCGTGGAGGAGGAAGAAGAGTTGGCTTTTCTACCCCGCTTTTCTCACCCATTTAAGGGGACTCAAAGCGGCTGACAAAGCTTTATATTCTTCTCCCCGCAACAGAACACCTTGTGTGGTGGATGTGGATGTGGGAATCCAGAAGGAAACCTGTGACTGGCCCAAGGTCACCCAGCTGGCTTTATGCAGGAGTGCAGACTCAAACCCGGTGACTGCGGGATATGAGTCCGGCTCTCTAACCCACAAGAGCAAACTGGCCACCATTGGTAGGCTCCATCCACAAAGGATGGAAGGTGATCCAGACCAAATGGCCCCTGGTCTGGGCTACTGGACTAGTTGGCCGTAGTTCAGAAGAGGGCGGCACACAGAAGGCACACCACATGTTTGGAACTACTGGGGGGATCCAATTTGGCAGCACACTAAAATGTACTGCCTAAAAAGGTCCCTTGGGGCTTCCAAGGCCAGGAATTTTCATTCCTAGCCTTCACAGCTCATGGAGGCTGGGTCCAAAGCTTGTGTGAGCATTGGGCCTGGGACAGATTGCTCTATTCCTGACTCAGTGTGTTGGATCGGGGCAGGTAAAGTGCAGTGAGGCCCAGAGACCATTGCTATCATAGCGAGGAGTGTGCACAAATATTCAAAACATTTTAAGTTCGATCGATTTCGCCCAAATTTGGACATTCGAATTGGAATCAAATGTCTTTAAATTTGAATTTAAACATTCGTACAAATTATTCAGGCATTTTTATGTGTATGTATGTGTACACGATGCGTACTTGCCTGAACACATCTTTCCTGCATCTGTTCGCATTTGTTCAAAAACGGGACGTATACGGGATAAATACGGGAGGCGCATGGATGCGTATGGGCACATATGAATGTTGTCGACATTCATATTTGCAAATACGGATTGAAAGTTCAGACAAATAGATTCAGATGTATTTGAATCGAATCGAATGTGAATACATTCGGATTTTAAACATTCAAATCAATTTGAATTTTTGGATATTTGAATCGAAGCGAATCCCGAAAATTGCATTCGTGCACAATTCCTCATCAAAGCCTTGTTGCATATCAGCCGGTGATTGGTAGATATTGCCAGCTTCTTGCACATTTGCTCCTCCTCATGCAAAAGGAGGAGAAAGAAACTGGGAAAGCTGGACTTCCAGGAATATCTTTACCTGAGACAATTGGTTGTTCCTATCTAACAAATCAACATGACTAGCCAGGCTGATAGAGAATTCTGTGAATTCCTTTTTTAGGACCACAGCTACCATGATTCTCTAGGTATTATCAGCTAAGGATATAGCCTTAAAAAGCACAAAATTTCCAGCTGTGATCTCTTGCTTTTGAAGATAAAAAAATGAGAAGAAGAAATTGATTGATTGATTGATTGATTGGTTGGTTGGTTGATTGGTTGGTTGGTTGGTTGGTTGGTTGGTTGGTTGGTTGGCTGGCTGGCTGGCTGGCTGGTTGGTTGGCTGGCTGGCTGGCTGGCTGGCTGGCTGGTTGGTTGGTTGGTTTTACTAAATTGATGGGACAAATAAATATATGTTATTAGATCAATACATAGATTTTGTTAAACAAAGACAGCCTGAAAATCACTGGTGAGAGATGCCAAGTCAAATTCTTAATTTTTCCACAGGCAAGTTAAATAAAATAAAATAAAATGTGGAAGAACTCCTCTTAAAAATATGAAATAGAGAGGTGACTTAATACAGCTGAACAGCCCATCCTCACCTTATTCTTCATGCCATGCTAGGGCACTTCTTGGCGCCTACTGAAAACATATTTATTCACTCAGGCACTTGGTGATCAATACTGATTTCTCTCTCATCTTGAGTGTTTTATGGATTTTATGTAATAGCTGATTTTTATATTATTGTTATTTTAGACATGGGAGCGGAAGAGAAACTTCAGTTATATTCGGTACCTGTGTGTGGATAGCAGTCTCCAAACTGAGCCAGTTTGGTCTAGTAGTTGGGGAGCCGGATTCTTGTCTAGGAATACCAAGTTTAATTCCGCCCTCCACCACTAAGCCAGCTGGGTGACCTTGGGCTAATCACTGCTCTCTGCTGAACTCTCACAGCCCTACTGACCTCACAGGGTGTCTGTTGTGGGGAGAAGAATAGAAGGCTTGGCAGCCACATTGATTCCCCCTTAAATGGGTGAGAAAGGTGGGGTAGAAAAGTCATCTCTTCTTCTTCTTAGCATCATAGAATCGTAGAGTTGGAAGGGACCTCTAGGGTCATTGAGTCTAACCCTCTGCTCAACGCAGGATTTCCTAAACTGTCTCAGACAGATGTAGGTCCAACCTCAGCTTGAAGACCTCCATTGAAGGAGCGCTAACCACCTTCTGTGGTAACCTATTCCATTGACTGATTGCCCTCACTCTCAGGAAGTTTTTCCTAATATTTAATCTGTATTGACTCCCTTGAAGTTTCACACCATTGTTTCTAGTCCTCCCATCTTGTGCAAGTGAGAATAGGGATGATCGCTCCTCACTGTGACAGCCCTTCAAATACTTGAAGACTGTGATCATGTCTCCTCTCAGTCTTCTCTTCTGTAGGCTAAACATTCCTAGGTCCTTCAACCATTCCTCATACTGTAGGACATGCTTTCCAGACCACTAATGATTTTGGTAGCCCTCCTTTGGACTTGCTCTACTTTGTCAATGTCTTTTTAAAACTGGGGTGCCCAGAACTGGGCACTGTATTCTAGATGTGGTCTGACCAAGGTAGAGTAAAGAGGAATAATTACTTTTTGTGATCTAGACACAACACTCTTGATGCATTCTAGGATGATGTTTGCCTTTTTTGCTGCTGCGTCACATTGCGTCACATACTGTTGACTCATCCTGTGATCAACCAGTACACTCAGATCCTTTTCACTTCTCCTCCTCCTCCTCCTCCTCCTCGGTTCTGGAGTATAATTCAGAATAAGGCCAGTATCATTCTGCCCAAGAGCAAACCAGGCATGTGATTACACCCTCTGGAGCAGGTGCCAGGTGGATGGAGTGACATCTGGCCACCATGGTCCTGGCACCTTTTTAGTGTAGTCTGATTTGGCCATGCAGCTCTTGCTAAAGACAAAAATGGCATGCATTACTAATATTAATAAACATTTAAAACAACAGGTCTTCTTGAAAGTGGCTGGGAAAAAAACCCTAGTAAATAGTCATCCTATTTAGGTATCTATGCCTTTGCTTACTTTTATGTTCTGCCCTATATTGCAAGAACTCACAGTGGGTTATAACAATAAAAGCATGTACAAACAAAGTTTGCAGCAGTTTAAAATTACAGTATTGGTAATCTCCATATGTCAGGAAAAGCCTGCAGTGCTCTGACATCGCATTGATATTGCCAGAGATTCCTGTGGCTTTCGCAATGCAATGTTGGGTGCATAATGCATCACCGGGGAATCCAGCAGCTGCACCAGGGGTCTTATGGTTCATACAAGATCACCTGACTAAGGACTTCTGGGAAGCAGCCAGGGAGTACACCCACATGTGCACCCATGCGCAACACGCACACATGAGAAAACAAAAGGGGGCACCAGGAATCCCCAGCGGGACAATCTCACATTGTCCCTTGCCAGACACGCAAGTCAGCTGGGGTCTACTGCTCTCGGTGCCTGGAGACAGCGATAAGCTTGCTTTTACACAGTTGGTTAAATGTCACCTCCTACATTTCGTGAAATCCGGGAAACATTCAGTACTGTGGCCTGGCTTCCATTGCTGTACTGGCCTCATGCCAGTGGCATAGATGATGCAGCGGTATCCCAGGGTCTTGACTGTGCATGGGTTTCACAGCAATCTCCACTTCTGAATTTCCTCATGGTCCACACTATTTTGCTGCTGAGCCAAACATCCAAAAATCCAGTGAAATTTATTCAGTGAATAGTGAAATTTTCACATTTGCATTTGAACATTTTTGCAAGCCTTTTGTGACTTCTTCCCCATGAAAAGTACTTCTTATCACCAAAAACACAGACAAATACGGATATTCAGTTGAAATGGTTGTCCTGCAAGCAGGGTGATTGGATGTTCAACCAACTAGATTTTCAGTTCGATGTAAAGGTTTACAGATTTGGAAAATTTTGATCTGATTTGCAAACTCAAATGCCATTTTGCACCTCTGTAGTCCATCCCATGGTTAGGCAGCTGAAGTCCATACATGCTTAGGCAGCTCTGGAGTCAGTATCAATGCCAGAGTCAAATGCCATAGATAATGTGGCCATGTTGGGCTCTCCACCATTTTTCAAACAGCATCTTGCGAATGCCATTTGGCCGAGTGATGCTGTGGGGTTGTTGGGCATCATTATGTGTGTGGGCAGTTAGCTCCTGCCACTGTGGGGTGCTGAGTGAATAGGAAGAATGCCTGGCCCCATTACACGCATGCATCCTGGGCCTCAGAAACAGGTGGAAGTAGGACAGTGCGTGTTTCTAGAGGTGGTTCAGAGTCATAATGCCATGGCCATGAGGAGGTGGAATGATCAGAGGCATCTCTTAATGTGTGTGACGAGTTCAGAGCACTGTCACCATGTGTGTGGGTGTGTACATAGCTTAGTGCTGTATATTTATCCATAATTCCAACCCCCTTTTGCAGCACCGCTGACTGCCATCATTAGGTTGTCCCTCCTTCTGTGGCACTTTGGACTTAACATTGGTCGATAGATCTCAAGGATTATTTCAGGCTGGATTTGCACTGCATCCTAATGATATCATGTGCAACTCAAACAGTGTGGGGTCTGCATAAGCCCTCATCTATCAAGCAAACAGCCTGACATAAGTGCTCCTAACAGCTTTCTAAAGGTAGAATTGGATGAGGATCTTGCCAACTCTTGCTGTCGCTCTTCTGTCCCATAATTGGTCATGCCAAAGCTGCATGCTACTGGAGATGTGCATGAAATTTTTTTTTTTTGACATTCTTTTCTATGAATTGAATGGAAAACCTAAAAAACTGATTCAATTTGAATCTTTTAAATCTGAATTTAACAAGATTAGATTCGAGTTTACCAAATTTGAATCTATTCGTTCGAATTTTTATACATTTTTTTTATTTTTGTTGACAACATTCGTATGTGTACGCACTCATCTTCCCTACATCTGTACATATCCATATGCATCAAAACATGTCTGTATGCATTCTGTAGTTATCCCATATGCAACCTGTTTTCATTGTGTACGGATCCGTAAAAATGCATACGGATGCGGGAAAGATGCGGATCTTCAAGTAGGCATCATGTACGAATCCATACACATACGAATGGCTGGATAATTCGATCGAATAGACCTGAAATTCAAAATTTGATTTGAATGTTTACATTCAAATGTCGGGACATTCTATTTGAATTCAAATGTTGAAATTCAGCACATTTTATTGGATTTCGAATGCCTACATGCCTGCATGCTACCTACGTTCTTCTGGATGGGTAGATGGTCCTTCCCCACCCAGATACAAAACATCCTGATTTCTAGGGCCATTTCCTGTCTTGCAGAAAACAGTCCTTGCTAGAAATATCAAAGCTGAGGAACACACGTTTTGCACCCCCAATATTTGTGCAGCCAGTAGTGGCAGCAGACATGGCAAAAATACACCTGCCATATTAAGGAACAAAGTGCTTGATTGCCATTGCACCTGCTGCCAAAGTTTTGCACAAATGTTGGGTTATAAAAACAAAGGTGCCTGGGTACCACCTTTGGGTTGGAAAGAGAGGTAAGATGCCTCCAAGAGTCATTTGCAAAGAGTCAAGAGCCAGTGAAAGTTTTGCCTTTGCCTTATGCTTGAAATGCCCAGAGACAACTGGTGGGGCACCAGTTGAGACAGGATGTTGGACTAGATGTCTGTGACCCAATCCAGAAGGGGTTATTTTATGTTGTTTTCAGACAGATTCATGGAGGACAAGTGTATCAATGGATACAAGGATGGATGCCTAGGCACCACCTCTGGGTTGAAAGGGGAGGCAGGGTGCATCCTAATGCCATTTGCAGAGAATTGAGAGCAGATGAAGGTTTGCTTTTGTCTTCTGCTTATGACGTCCAGAAGCAATTGGTGGGCCATTGTGTGAGACAAGGTGCTGGGCTAGATGGACTGTGACCTTACCCAGCAAGGCTCCTCTTGTGTTCTTATACCAGGGAGGATGGTAATAAATATTTTCAATATTCCTGACCTCAAATCATTTTTCAAATGACCAGTGGAATTTGTGTTTTGTTTTGTTCTTTAGTTTCTTCCTGCAGGTACATGGTGGGCATGACATATTCAGGAATCTACCTTAATTCTCAAACTGATTACATGGTCCAAAATTTATAAACCTCCCAATCCCCTTGGATGTCCACTTCTGGCTTCTTGGTTCCTTGGATCCCAGCCAATAATTAATTTGATACCGAGTACAGAATTTTTGCTACACGTCCAGTTTCTGTGCATTACCTTATAGCTAAATTGCAGTATATAGTCCACAAGCGCAAGGTACGATCTCAAATAAATTGGTTGAACGTAAGTGAGTGCATAGCTTATGTTCCTTTTTGCATCTGTGCAGAAGATGTAATTTCAGCAGGTTTGCAGCAGGTGTTGTGTGAACTTTATCTGGTCTAGGCCCAGAACTTTATCCTCTTTTGTATCAAGACAGCTTAGATATAAATCACACCTCAACTAAAACTTTACTAATCTGTTTTATACACTTACTTCAAAAGAAGTCCTAAAGTGCGTTGTGGGGATATAGCTGGGTGCAGATGTGCATTGAATTACACTGCAAATTGCCTAAGCCTCACAAAGAGCTCGTGGACTTTCCAGCCTAGACTATTTTGCAGTAATCCGGGTCTAAGGAATTGCTGAAAGTGATGCGCATGGCATCATGTTTCGCTAAAGCTCTTTGCTGAAGCCTGGCTGGCTGAGGCCATTTCTGCACTCAACTCTGCTATCCCAATGCAGGGCTGGCTTCCATGTACCAGAATAAGCAATGCATCTCAAGCCGGATGGATCGCTTCTGGCATGGAACGAGACCATCTGCATTGAGATCGCCTGTCCTGGCACCAGCTCTTGTACTGGATCTGATCTTCACTATGGCTTCAAAGCCTGGATAGGGTGCCTCTGAATTCCCCAGGGCCAGGAAGAAAAGTTCCCGGGCTTTGGAATTCCCAAGGGGGGGAAGTCATTTCAGCGGTTTGCCTCCAGACTTTGTCCCCACGAAGCCATGTCGTTCACACACCCCTGTCTACTGGAAAAATTGACCAGAGACCTATTTGCACTATGGCTTCCAGTGCATGATTAGTGAACCTCTGATGAAGAGCATATGAACATGGAGTAGGCTGTTACAGGCTCCAGGCACTCATTGTTGATTAGGTGTGGAGTACGAAATCACGCTTCACTCATTAACCAACGTTAACCAGAGACTTGCCTCAAGTGTCCGGGGCAGGAGCATTCATTCTTCTTCCACTGCTCCAGGGTCGTTTGAAGTGCTGTGCCAGAATGTCAGCACCGTCAGGGCGATGGCGCTGATGCATGCACGGTCACGGAGGGCCCTGCAGCCAAAATGGTGATGCCCAGAGGAGGACCGGGTCCCAGATTGAATAGGTAAGTATTTGATCACAGAGGGAGGGAATGGCCAATGTTGACTAGTGCTCCAAGTGCAAGCACTAGTGAATGTTGGTTAATCGTGCTCCTTTGTCATCCAGCAGACAGGAAGGGAAGTGCAAAAACACCCCAGGATGCTCTTTTGGGCACCCTGGTTTGGTCTGTGCCCCGACCTGTGCTAACAGAGTGTACAAGGAGGGGGTAGGACCTCTTTTAATCCACACCAGCGTGTTTTAAAAGGAGATTTATAGATCCACACTAATGGCAAGTGCAGAAAGGCCCTTAGGGTTGAGTCTCCTGAGTGATCTCTCCTGTGCTGAATTGCACATGGAGATCCCAAAGGCGACAACCGTGACACCTGCAGTGCTTAAACTGTGCACCTTCTTGAGTGAGAGAAAGTTAAACTTCCACTTGAGGAACTCGGCACTCACCCGAAGCAAAGAATATGGAAAGTTCCTGTATCTTGAGCGGCAATGGTTCCCCGAGACTTCTGAAGTGGTAAAGGAGGCGCATTATGCATGCCAAACACGTCCTGTACCACTGAGCTTCCACAATAATTTCCACTGGTAAATTTGACTCTGTATGCATGGCTGTTCATCCCTTTCACATATCAAAATGACCTCCAAGTTTTCAGGCAGTATGAAAGAGGTCTGGAGCTGAAGAAAGGAAAGTGCTGTGCACTTCTTTTCACTATCACACAACACTAGAACCAGGGGGCCTCTATGAAGCTGATGGATAGAAGGGTCAGATCAGACAAGGGGAAGTATTTGTTCACCCAGAGGGTCATCGGTCTATGGAATTTGCTACCGGAAGAGGTGGTAACATCTATCAGCCTAAACGGCTTTAAGGAAGAGTTGGACTAGAGTGCATGCCTGAGTGCATCTTTCAGGCTGGGGGGACAAGCAGGATGCTTCTAAGGCCATTTGCTGGGATTTGAGAGCAGGAGAAGATTTGCCTTTGTCTCTGCTTGAGATGTCCATGGGCATTTGGTGGGCCACTGTGTGTGACAGGATGCTGGACTAGATGGGCTGTGGCCTGATCCAGCAGAGCACCTCTTATGTACTTATGTGGTCAACTAATTGTTATCTTATCAGTTTCCCCAGATGGATCTTTGTGGTTGCTGGTTATTTTGTGTTTTAGTGTGCTGTTTTGTTTTATTTCCAAGCCATTTTTGCCACCTTTTGCAGGGCTGGAATTTTTAAACAAGTAGAAGTACGATAACAAGGTTTGCAGAGGAGGAGCTCATTATGTGTTGCCTCCTGCAAACACACCATAGATGATATGACTTGCACTTATTCTAGCCATGCTATGGGACAGCCAGTCTCTGCCTTTGTTTTTCCTGGATGGAAAATAGCCACCGTGACCTGGTGCCAAAGTGGACAGCCTAATGGGAGCTTAAAACAGATTTTTTAAAAAACTTCATAGCTTCTGCTTTTCTTAACAAAGGAGCTGATGGCTAGAAGAAGCTACTGCTGTTGGACCAGGTGGTCCCAGTCTGAAACACAGAGACATGAAGAAGGCATATCTCAATTTCCCATACTCCCATGGAACCCGTTCTGGTGCCAAAAGTCAGTTCCCCAGGGATTCTGAGGTCAGGAACTATGGCGAGCCAGTTTGGCCTAGTGGTTAGGGAGCTGGACTCTTATCTGGGAATACAGGGTTCGATTCCACACTCTTCCATGAAGCCAGCTGGGTGACCATGGGCTAGGCACAGCTCTCTTCTGAGCTCTAACAGCCCCACCCACCTCACAGGGTGTTCTGTTGTGGGGAGAAGAACAGAAGGTTTGTCAGCTGCTTTGATTCCCCTTGAAGTGGGTGAGAAAAGCAGGGTAGAAAAGCCAACTCTTCTTCCTAACTCTTCAGAGCCCTTGGAGTTTGGCCCCAGAGCTCACAAAAGCCATCGGCGGGCTGGTCCTTTCCAGCACTATTGTGCAGACTGTGATGTCCCAAACAACTACTTGCCATGATCTGGACCCACTGATCCAGATCATGCCCTTTGAGTGCAGAAGGGTCCTCAAAAAAATACTGTCATGTATAACTGAAGGCCCTGGCAAGTGTAGACAGCTGGAAAAAACATTCCTGTAGCTTAGGTTTATGGGCATTTACTGCTACCCCCCCCCCCTGACCATTATCCCATCACTTTCCAAACCCAGCCAGAGACCACTGGGCAGAGGGTGGTATAGAAATGCAGATATAAGTAAATATTGACTGCATGTTGAGAGTGGTGAGTAGGTCCCTGTGCCTAGAACATACGCAGCTGAGTAGTACCCCAGAAAACTGTGCACAGAAATCCTTTGTTAAAAAACAAGTATACAGGTAAGAGGTATTTGAATATAGAAGTCGCTCTACCTTACCTTGAAAGCCAAGCACACAAAAATCACTGCAAGCTGCTAATAATCAAGAAACACTGTAGCTACAAGTCAATGCGTTCAAGGTCATTGCCTGCCTAAATTATTCATAAATATGACCATTGTACCTCAGGGATTTTTGAAATGAAAGTTTCTTTTTAACTCCTTCCGGTTTGGTCAAGTGGTTAGGGAGCCGGACTCTAATCTTCCTTCCTTCCTTCCTTCCTTCCTTCCTTCCTTCCTTCCTTCCTTCCTTCCTTCCTTCCTTCCTTCCTTCCTTCCTTCCTTCCCTCCCTCCCTCCCACCTTTCCTCCCTCCCTCCCTCGAGACATTTTTAAATGCAATAGAAGAGTTTTGAGTTACAAATGTAGTGGTTATCTCTTGATAGTAGCCAACCCAGCCTCCTTTGGTTTCATATTATTCTTTTGATTGTTGGAAATGAAGGGCAACTTCCATATCCATAGGAAATACTGGAACATTTTCTTTAAAAAGGTGCTTTTTCTATGGCAAATACTGTTGGAATGCAGTCCCCCTGCAGCATCAGCACAGAGCAAGCATCTAAAATTGCCACGGGATCCCAGGGTTTTACCACATTGGGGCTATTGTGGAAAGTTATAAAGACTGCCTAGCGAAGCCACTGTTTTCCCTGCAAGCCCATTGATACGAGAGGATTCCAACTGAAAGCATTTCCCCCCTCCTAGTCCCCCCTCTTCAACTTGGCACCGCCCTTCCCGGCTTCATATTACAGGTGTCACTCACCGCAAATCTTTACTGAGAAATTATAACAGCGTCTCTAATAAGGAAAGACCAATCTCTCTAATTCTGCCCATTGCTACTTTCACTTGCAATTCTTTCTTGTTTTGTCATATGTCAACATTAATCTGCGTTTTTAAAATATCAAAACTGGCAACCAAAATCAACTCCGCGTAGTATTTTAAGGCTGCATTCTTGCAAAATGTGTATTTCTGTGTTTCTCCCTCCATGGATTTTTTTTTAAATGCTTTCTGTTGCATCTTCTGATTTAAGGTCTTTGTTGTAACTGTAAGTAGCCAGCCACAGTATGTATGGCTGCTATGCCTACAAAATGGTAATTCATTATGACAGGTAAAATAGATTCTTTGTTGCTTTAAAAGCTACAACACAGTTGGTAGTGTATAGTAAGCATCGCCATAATCTCTTGTTTTTTTAATTTAGAATATTAAATAAATATGGCACATAGTTTGGCTCCCCCGTAAACTTGGAAGCCTATATCATTCTATAGTTCCACCACCCTGGCTAGGGTTGTGGACGAATGCAATTTTTGGGATTCGATTCGGATTGAATATTTGGAGATTCAAATCGATTCAAATCTTTACAATTCAAAAGTATTTACGTTAGATTTGAATCAAATAGATTCAAATCGATTCTTATAATTTTTTGTTTGGTATTTGAAGATACAAATGTCGACAGCATCTGAATGTGTCTGTATGAACCCATACGCATCTGTATGCATCCCGTTTTTGTCACATGCGTATACGTAAAAATGTGTATGGATACGTATGTAATGCGTACATTTTTGTACACTTACAAATATCCAAATGATTCATACGAAAGATCTAAAAATTAGTTTGAATGATAAATTTGAATTTAAAGACATTTGATTCGAATTCAGATGTCTGAATTAGATTAAATTCAGTCGAATTTCAAATATTTCAGTATGCACATAGGCACATTCCTAGCCCCTGGTTGGAACATCCAGGAAGGGTGAGAGAAAAGAGGTAACTTTCCAGGAGCAGATCATCTCAGCCATATGAGAATCCATGAATTCCCAGTTCTCTTCTCTAGGTTCTCTTCTCTAAAGCAACAATAATAAGCCTCATCTATGCTCACCTTAGATGGGATTGCTAGAATGTCCTCCTGAAATGTCCTTGTCCATGCAGAACGTCAAAAGGTGCAATCAGACAGGGCTTTTCTAGTTGCCCCTTTACAAAGAAGTACCATCTGTAGATGCACAAAAAGAATGACTTTCAAATAGTTATCTGAATAAGCACCCAAAATCTACCTCATTTTTGCATGTGGGAGCCTTCATTTATCTCCACGCCTGGGAACACCTTCCCTGACAATGAGTGCTACTCATTGATTGAATTCTGATCCACCCAGCTTTCCATGACCATGATTGGTTGATCCCCTGTAGCAACTGTTCCTATGCTGTGGTTGGCTACATGTCCCACTTCTTACATAGCTTCTTGTCCAAACTGACCACGTCATGAAACTCCTAATGTGGAAGAGACATTTGTACCCAGACTTCAAGAAATGTTAAGGCAAATGTAGGGTGAAAGATCCATCACTACAGACACAGATTTGTCTGGGGCATGTCTCATTAAATGAATCTGATTGCACCTAAGGGATTTTGCCACATGCATAGTAGCCATAACACAATGGGTTAAAAAGCAATGTACACACTCCCTTGCTCATTTGCACATCTATTTTTGATGCAGGTCAAGTTTGACAACTTGAGCAGAGCATTGCACAGTGAAAGATAAGAGGAGGCTATGGAAAATCTAGTGTTTGGTGGCTGCAGATTTGATACAAGGTTAGCTAAGGATAGATTTATGGTGGAGGCGGCAACAGAAAGTTGTCCACAAGCTAGCCCCACCTCTCATGCTTCCTTCAAATCCCTATTAAAGCCCACCTCTTTCTGTGATGCTCGTTTCCTATGGAAACAAAGTACAAGTAATTATATAACAGCCTTTGCTCATGTACATTTCTTGTTACCCTGGCTGTTCCTTCCCCTCCCTTCCCCTTTATCACACTGTCAAAGCGCTTTGGCGTGGTTTATCTTTAGTTCTTGTCTTTCTTACAATGTCAGAGTACCGGTTCAGATGTTTCCGTTCTATTCTGCATCCTCCCATTGAGAAGAAGGTGAAGGACATGTGCAGAAACATAGTTCCTCAGAATCTGCCTTGTATGAGGATAGACCTTTTGAGCCATCTAGCTCAGTGTGATCTACAAAGGGGTTCTTCATAGGGTTTCAGGCCAGAATCTCCCTAAGCCCTGCTTTGAGATGCTGAACATTGAATCTGAGATATTTGGCATGCAAACCAGATGTTCAGCCACTGAGTTATGGACCAATTATTGCTCTCTGAATCATAGACTGTATGTGCACAGCTGAGGAAGACTACCTGGAAAGGTCCCAGGGGGCAGGATGACTTCATGTTGCTGCATCCATTGAACCTAAAGGTGGAAAACATTCTCAAAGGGTAGTTCCCACCTTCATATCTCTTGGCCATGCAGTGAGAGGGATGGTTGTCCCATTTTCTGCCTGGTGCAATGAAGACTCACTCCAGTGGCCATTTCCTCTCCAGTCCTTTAACCCTTCTGGAGACTTTGGCTCTTTCCTCATCAGGCTTTACTCCGGATTATATCCCAGGGCAGACTAAGGCAGTGTCCAGGCAGAATGTATTCCAGAATATGGACCAGTGCAGAAAGTGCCTTTGTCCCTCAGCTTTGACATCTCCTAAGCAGAGAAGCACGGGGAGTACAGAGTGACCACCTCTGGCATTGCATGCTACATTCCAGCCCAGCAAGTGACTTTTTTTTTCCTTTCCTTTTTTTTCTTTTTACTCTTGTGGAGACACGGCCATAGATCTCTGGACCTGGAAGGGGCTGAAGGAAGCCACCCAATTCAAAGGCCCAGGTTAATACCTGTCAAATAATGGCTGCCATTTTGATGTTCCTCTTAAAACCTGTCACTCTCTCACCCATGGGGTCTCATCTTACCCTTCGGCAGAGCAAATCTCTCCTATACTTTTGGAGCAAGTTGCAAATACTGGAAGAAAACTATCTTAATATTTTATTTAATAGGAAGGAAGGAAGGAAGGAAGGAAGGAAGGAAGGAAGGAAGGAAGGAAGGAAGGAAGGAAGGAAGGAAGGAAGGAAGGAAGGAAGGAAGGAAGGAAGGAAGGAATTACCTCTATGGTGTTTTGCTTTTTTCTGCTCTTCAGAGCTCCATGTTCCCATTTCTCCTCTCTGCCACTGCCAGCATTTGCCCACGCTGTTTTTCAGCCTGGTTGGTTGTGACAATCCCTGTGATTTTGTCCATGATGACATAATGTAAGACATGGAACTGCCAGGTCAAAAGGAAAGGGTGTCAAAGCATATAGAGATATTGCGGGCATTTGATGCACTGTTCGTTTAGGTACTTTGTTGAGCTACAATAATATACTTAACGTTGATGAATAGCTCTTAAACCTCTTAGGTAAAGCACAAACATGCACCATTGTTTTTCTATGTTGCTTCAGCCTGAATTGCCCCATTTTTTATGCCTAGATTCTTTGTTTGTTAGGAAGATTAGGGATGCGACTGGTGAACCAGAAGGAGATATTAAGGAACTAACCAGTCTTGCCGGAATCCCTGCATACAGTAGGTGCCCAGTGGTTTTTCAGGACTTTTCAACACAGCACTGGAGATCCTGGGTCAGCTGTTTTGATCACAAAGATAGAGATAAAATATTTGCCTTTTATCAGGTTTGTTCTGCTGAACATATGTGAATGAAGGGGACATCTGCCTTGACAACATTACTGCTGTTTTCTAAGAGTGACTCATTGATTCTTCAAATTCCTTGTGGATTATATATATATGTATATACACACACACACACACACACCCCTCTCTCGTTTGCTTGCTGTAGGTCTGTTGTGCAAATTTCTTTCCACAAAAAAATTATCCTACCATTCTCCTTTGGCTTATTGTGTTTTTTTCTTTTCCTTTTATTTTTCAAAAGTGTTAATAAAGATCATTGGATAGCAAGGAGGGTGATATTCTGACCTGTTGATTAGCCTGGCTGAATCTGTTGCAAGTTTGATGCGCTTATTCACCTCCCTGTGTTTGCACTGTTATTATCCATATGTACACCAAGAACTGGAAACAGACAACTGGTTAGATCAGCTTCAAGCTCAAAAGCTTTTCTCTTTCTCTCTCTTTTTAATTTGTTAATGGGTGACTGCTTTGGTCTCTACAGATCATACCAATTTGCTTTGCAGTATATAGTTCTATTTATTTATTTTTCCCCTCCAAAGGATGGATTGAGGCACACTCTTGAAAGTTCGGTAGGGGTGCGATAAGGAAACCTGGAGTGTGACATTTATACATATATTTATTTATATATATATTTAGTACGGTCACAGACCAGAATCAACGGATATTAAAAATTATATAAAATGTAGGGTTTAACTGTGGCATGAGGAAGGGAGGGGAGGGGGACATGGGTTGCGTTCACACCTAAGTTTTAATCCAGTTTCGGTCCACTTTCGGAGTGAGATCATGCACCGGCAAAGTGTCAAGCTGTTTTCCTTCAGCTTTATCAAACTCAGAAAATTCACCCTGAGGTTAGATAAAGCGGAATGAAAATAGCCGGTCATTTTGCTGATGTGTTTTTCCGACTCCGAAAGCGTGCTGAGACTGGATTAAAATTCAGGTGTGAATGCAGCCAGGGAAAGGGAGAAGGAAAAAAAAAAGTACAGCAGTAGGAGAAGAAAGCTTCTGAGATTATATTGATGGCCTTCAAGGCCACTGTGGCGGTCGTCGGCGATTGGAGCGCATGTCGTGAGTGCCTTTGGCTGAGATGTGTGTGCGTAGCGGTGGTGGTGGGGAGCTCGGATGAAAGCCAAACCAAGCCAAACAAAAAGCCCACCCTCCTTGGGTTGCTCATAAAGTGGAGATTATCTGGCCTCTGTGGCAGCGAGCAGCCCAAACTTCTGTCTATATATGGGACTGTTTGGTTGTCAAGGCGGCTGCTCTCCCTGGGGCGGCACGGGTTAAATTCTAGCTGCAGTGTGGAAGGAGCTCCTCCTCTCGTTTCAGCACCTGGCGCTCCATAGACAGTTGCCTCAGCAGTAGATTTCAGAGGGGATTGGAGGAAAAGAAGAGGGGGAGAGGATGTGACAAGTGCCGACTCCGGCTACTGCCTTGGGGAGGCCTCTTGCACCTGTCCCTGCCTGTCTCTTGGCCAGCCCAGTTGTTGAAGCAGACAAGCCAGCGAAGGGAGAAGGAGAAGGAACGCTCTCTTATTCCCCTAGAACAGAACAGGGCGCAATCGGAGGAGAACTAGCAGAAGAAAGAGGGAAAGAAAAAAAGGAGGAGCAGGAGGAGGAAAAGAAGAGAGGAAGAGGAGGAGGAGGAGGAGGAAGAAGAAGAAGAAGAAAAAGAAGAAGAACATGACTTCTTCATTCAAGCTGGATTTTCTGCCAGAGATGATGGTTGACAGCCGCTTGCTAGTTTCCGACAGAATGTAAGTACGGGCTCTGCTGTTGCCCGGTGAGCAGCATCACAACCTCGGGCAGATGGGGCGGGGGGGGGGGCATCTTCTTGACAGTTGCTTGTTTGCCGAGGGATGTTTTGGTGGGTAGAAACAAAAGCCACGGGTTGTGGCTCTCCCAGCGGCCAGCTTGCCGCCGCAAGTGTGTCTGTGGCGGAGTAAAGGTTGACCCCCTCCCCTCCTCTCTTGTCACTTGCAGATTCTTTTGTGATCTCTGAAGGATGTGTGTGTGTGTGTGTGGTGTGTCTGTGTCTGTGTGTGCAAGCATGCACGCCTCTTTTGTGTGTGTCTGTGTCTGTGTGTGCAAGCATGCACGCCTCTTTGTGTGTGTGCGCGCGCCTGAGTGTGTGTGCCTGCATGTGCCTGTGTGAATGAGTGTGTGTGTGTGTGTGAGAGAGAGAGAGAGAGAAAGAGCATACATGTGCCCCCTCCCCTCCCCACAAAGCCGTTATATTTGATCTGCAACATTCCTTATTAGCAAGCCTGAGGATGGGAGCCTGAGCATGATTAAATATGATTTATGTTCTGTTTAGATAATGTAAGTCAGTGCATGTAAGATTTGATGAAGAAGGGGGGGGGGAGTGTAGAAGCAAGAAAGGTAGAAAAATAAAAGTGCACCTTGCTATCCAGTAGATATCTTCTATTAATTTATTGCATATTCCATAGACATTTTAACTCGCTCAGGGTGTGTGGTGGAACTAGCACAGATTAACAAAGAAAACAGACTTAGGAATATATATGTGGATATATATGTCCTGTGCGGAGGGTTAAGAATGGTCAGGTTTCTGTGACAGGGAGGGAAACATATTAAATTGGGCAATTTTGACTTTGTGGCGGATTAATGTTAAAGGCAGGGTGACTGTTAGAGAGAGAGAGGGTTCTTTGGCGTGAAGAGGAATGATCTACAAAGATTGACTAGCGAGCACTGTGTGTTGGAATTTCACAAAGAGAAACACATTTGGGTCAATTTTCTGCTTTCCTTCGTTCCCTTCAAAGTTTCTATCGCCTTATCTTCTCCAGAGGCCGGCTCTTGGTGATGGAGCTGTGTCGAGGGCTTTCTAGGAATGAAAGAGAAATCTTGAGGTTGCAAAAATGTAACAGGGGAAAAAGAGATACCTTGGAAGAAGAATATAACATTACTGGTGGTGGGAGAAATCTTCATCCCATTTTAATGGGAATATTGTGTATAATGGAGAAAAAGGTCAGAAAAAGAGATTGTCGTTCTGGAGCCGAAAGCTTTGGAGAGGGGTATTTGGAGTGCAACTTTGAATAAAACTTTGTATGTGATCATCATATCTATTATTTTGCAATTGAATGCCATTCTTCACGTTTGCTGCCATAGGTTATCCTGTAAACTCCGACAAAGTTGTAGCAACTGAACCTAAACATGAGCAGAGAGAGAGAGAAAGCATGGACATTACTGTAAATCGTCTCTTGGGGCATTAGGTTTCTTGCAACTCACGGAGTAATTGAGAAAAGGCATTCAAGAAATGGCCACATGCTTCACCCGCTCTGGATTTATATCCTATTGAGATGGGGATGTCATGTTTAATATGGGTGCCCCTTTCTTTTCTCTGTGTGGTGATAATGTTCTGGTATCGCCTGAGCTTTCTATCAGTTTCAAAACACCCTAAATGAAAAACACCAGCTTTGATTTTGCTGGTCCCTGTCTCCCCACCATGACCTGCCCTGCTTTTTAAAGTTTCCCTCACCCAGTGGTCCACTTTTAGTCCATGATGAGGACAACTTGATCTTCTCCCAAAAGTTGCTGGAAACTTCACCGGAGCACAAACATTTGCCTTGTGCTGCTCTCTGCTTTGTTTTGTCTCCTACGTACCAGCTGACTCTCTAGGCAGTCAGAAAAGATTTCGCTAATACATACCCTGGAAACTCTGGTTGCACTATGAGCCGAATTTAGCAGGGCTTGACTGTCAGCTAAGTTTATGGAAATGCTTCCTCCACTCACCCATTGCAGACGGACAGTCGAATCAGACTATTCCTTCAGAATTTGGCCTTTGGAGCTTTGTGTGTGTGTGTGTGTGTACGTGTGTGTGTGTGTGAATCTGCCTGCTGTAGCCCTTTGTGCAGCTGGAGTATTTTTACTATGCCGACAGTGGGAAATGATGCAGAATTATATTTGGGGAGGCTTTTATAAATAGCTGTGTACCTACTCTGTTTTCTCCTTGTTAAGAAACATGAGCT
The DNA here is from genome assembly GCA_023333525.1 of Aspidoscelis tigris stejnegeri. Taxonomy (NCBI): domain Eukaryota; kingdom Metazoa; phylum Chordata; class Lepidosauria; order Squamata; family Teiidae; genus Aspidoscelis; species Aspidoscelis tigris. The sequence goes on from JALMGA010000005.1 coordinate 10,016,159, forward strand.
GTGTCAGCAGTAATCCTTGTATATTGTCCTAGAGATTGTGTTATCTCATCACAATCCAGAAATGTAACTTAGCGGATGGTCCAAATAACAATGAAGATGGATGTTTTCCAGTGATTTGGAAAGGGTGCCTCCTCACTGTAGAATGCTATGTCAGGATCAGCTGCAAAGAGGGATTTTTGGGGGGAGACGGGTCCTTCATTTTAGAAAAAGCATGTGTGACTTCAGTGTTTGGAGTCCGAAGCAAGCATGTCATTGCAGTGAATTGTTGCCCATCCCTTTGACATGAATGTACCTTGGCATCAGTGAATGAACGGATGCACAGCTTGATTCCCTTGGACGTCGCTGGTTGAATAAGCTGTTCAGAATTCCAGCAAAGGGTGAAATCCTGCTGGGAAGTTCTGGAGAGGGGACTGTACAGGAATCATGGCCCGTAGATCGTGACCTTGGCATTTGAAGTTTATTTTATGGGACAGAAGAAAGGAGATATTTCATGTTTTTGAAAATAATAGAAAAGTGACCCAATACAGATGGGAAAAGGCATGTTTTGTGAATTTTTAATACCTTGTATACTAGTACAACATCCCCACAGTGGTTCATTTCTTAAATGACGATCTCCCTGAGGAGAATCAATAATTAAAGATATTTAGGCATCGATGTAGATTATAAAGTTTCCGTTTCTTTTGTCTTCAAGAATTGGAAATGCCAAATATTTTGAACCTCTTTTTGATAAACAAATAAATTCCAGAGAAAAACACAGAATAAATATTTCACCCATGGCATTTTGAAACTAATTACTTGTTGCTAACAAGTTAATAAAATTTGAGTTGAATGTTCTGCTTAATATGTATACAGCATCACTTCGTTGCAGTCCTTATGTTTCAGGGCTCATTCGTTTGGAGTTCCTACACAGATTCTAGAAGTGTAGGTGTTCACTCACCTTGCTGAAGTAACTACCGCCACAGCCTGGGCGATATGCGTAGGGCAAGAGAGCAGTGTAGCCTGTATTTTCTAGCCCACATGCCCAGATCTTTCTTTCTCCCTTTCAAACCATACTGGATATGAGGTATCATCCTTTTTCATCAAAGACACCTGTTAGCTTGTGAGCTCTAGTGTTGTGGTCAGTCTATAGATGGGACTTGCCTGCCACTACCCCTCTTTTCCATATAGAGCACATAATAAGGCCAGAAAATTCCTCATGTTGCATGTGTTAGGTTGGCGGGGTCCATTAAGGGTGCTTTAGCCAAATCATATAACCAGTGATATACTCTACTATCCCAAACACTTGTTTTTTTTGGAATAGCAATTTCCCTCAGCTTGGGTTCTATCAAACCTGTCAACTTTTAGACCGCTGTATCTGAATTTGAAAACTGTGCTCCATTATCTTTCTCTAAAAAGGCTTTGGGGGCTGTTGGTGGGAATCTACCTGCAAAAAGGGGTATATATGTGTTCCAAAACATATTTTGGAGATCTTGCATTAAGCACTGAAAGGCATGGGAAGTGAGCATCCACTACAGTTTGCAAAATTTCACCGCGGGTAATATGACAGACCATACCTGGTGAATTTCCCTCATGCAATGACTCCGCACATGAGCTACTTATTCACTTCTATGGAAACTTGAGATCCACACAGAAATTCCTTTGTTCGTGAGATCTCAAGTGAACTAAGCGTCTTCAGTTCTGGAGAGATCCATGAGTTCTATTTCATGTTTGGTTCTTTACGGGAGTTCTGTTGGTAACAGCAACCTTGTCCATTTCAAATTGATAACCTGACTACTGCTTTGGATTACGGTACACTTAAATCCCAATGGGCTGACCAGAATGTCTTGACCTGTGAGCTAAGGACACCATCTGGATTTGTTTTAGTGAGGCAGAGTATCATTATTGTACTGTATTTTGATATTTGGTAAGAAATTATTGGGTACCACGGAAAAACAGTATGGGCTACCCATTAAAATTAGCCTTTAATTATCTCTTTCATGTCTGAGATGAGTCAAATTCTTCCACATGTATGAGTAATGTGTTGATTATGCAGTGAGAATACATGTGAGGAGTTGATATAATTTTAAGTATTTAGCTAAACTATATACTGTAATTTAATCTGCACATAATTTCATCGCTTGGGGAGTGACTTTCAAGTTTGGCTGCAAAATGTGCTAGAATTTCCCCCTTTTTTGTTTCACACTGAACATCTTTTTTAGGTCAGTAATGGAGGAAAGGAAAAAAAAAAGCCCTACTGGGCTAGCATTTAGTGCCTACATGTTATCAACTGCTTGATTTTCTGCCCTTTCTTAGTGTATTTACTGGTGCACAGTTTTAGCATTGATTTGGTTAAATGCATCATTTTAAATGGTTGCTTATTGATAGCACAGTGTTGAAAGGTCTTCACTGATTCTCTTGGATGCTCTTGAGGAATAGCGTAGAGAGGGTTTTTTTTGAAGAACAGGAGGAAGAGGAAGGTTGGATTGGATTGGATTGAAAGCTTCTAAACAGGAATTTTTCTTGAAACATACTGATAAACAGAGAAACAGGAGACGGTTTTCTTCCCTTAATTTTACTCTTATTAAAACTGCAACTTGTTGTTGCTGTTCTTCTCAAAATTCACAGAAACAAGATCATACAAACCGGTACGTGAACAGAATTGATCGCTGGGTTTTACTTTGCCAGAGAAGAAAACAATGCGAAACTAAACGAACAATAATGTGTGAGATTAAAAGAAAGATGTTACTCATTCAGTAGGCAGGTTACTTAATAGTCTTATTTATAACACTAATTTGAGACTAGTTATTCAGCTGTTTACGGAATATTCAATATGCACTTCCTTATTTTCATCCATTGATCATTTCTCGTTGTCCTAATTAAAGCAACTAATATCATTTGTTTTGTCTTCATTAAAAAGAAAAAAAAAACTCCCAAGATACCAGAATGAAATTTCACATATTTGTAAATATCTAGCGTTCTTGAGTTCTTTTGCCCGAAGTGTTCCATTTCGTAATTCATTCCAAATTTCTTCTGGAAAAAATAATCGTAATTAAAAGAATGCACAGAAATGGTAAAGTAGAAAAAAAATATTCCAAAATATCTTGGCTCTTTAATAATTGATGGAACAAATGTATATCAACAACAACAAAAAATTATCCTCTGGAGGTTGTCAGAAGTTATTGATGTGCTGCAGAATATAGATCTCATGCAACCGCTTCAGTTCGAACTCAAGGAAGTGTTTGTTTTTATTAATATTATTTTTAGCATGACTGATTCCTTTTTTCATTGTAGAAATATGTGTTTCAACCGCTACAAATGGTGCCGTATCTTCTGATGTAAGTGTGTGTATGTGTAGGAATGCAAGAAGGTAATATATAACAATAACACTGCAGGGAAAAATCTTGGGATAACTTTAAATATGACCCCATGCTTTGTGTGGGCACCTGTGAGTTAGATGAAATCTCGAGGAGGTAGCTGGGAGAGTCAAGCAAACTGGAGAAAAGAATGCCAAATGAGAGAGTTGTTTTGGAAAATAAAAGCTAATTGGAGCAATAAAAGTGACACATTAAAGTAATGCTAGAATAATTATCAGTTCTTAATTGCTACAGCTACATTACCAAGACCAATTTGCGTGTGGGAATCGTACTGTATCTCCTAGAAAATGCCATCCTTTTAATGTCGTGTCCTTGACCAGCGTGACCCTACGAAACCCCATGAACTCATTGGTAGGTTATGCACCATTCCTGCCAGTGTTCTGAGCCTTCACCCCAGCCCCATCAGGCAGGACCGAAAAAGTCCATTTGGTGAAACTTTGCCGAGATAATTCCATTAAGTAGAAGATATAGGAATGAATGAATTGCAGTCACTCTTTGAATATGCAGTGGTCCTGTTCCTCAGAACCACTGCGTTATGGAAATCACATTAGCGGGAACGGCACAATCGCCAGCTTCCCTGAACTGTTGGAAATCCATTGCCGGCAATTATTTTTATAATACAAGCGCTCTTCGTACGGATCGTGTTACGCCAGGGAATAATAAAACCGTGATTCTAGTGAATGTGTTTCATAACGTAAAGGGGACAGCGAGTCGTCTTCTGCTCTGTGACAACCCATAAGCTATTGCCTACGGTTTTAGGTATTTGTAATCTTTAAGGGAATTCTTAATATATTTTCCTCAAAGCCTGCCAGCTGCTCAGAGAACTTTGGTTGTTGTGAGGGCGTTCACATATTTAGTAAACAAATAATTAATAGGACTGCTCTAAAAGACATCCTGAACTACATTTCTCTTTAAAGCCACGTCTCTTAAGTGTCCAGGCATGCATGAGAATGCATTTTGGTATTTCTGTCTTGAACTGAGAAGGTTAGGAGAACGTTCTCAAAGTGCAAAAGCTGAGACGCGGCGATGGTTTAATCAGCACATAATTTCCAGGCTGTGCTGATCTTGGGACTCGCAAAGCTCAAATTCTGCATTGCCTCAGAGACAGTGTGAACTTATGAAGCCCAGTGGACTAAGTGCGTGATGAAAACTTTCCATGTGGGCTTTGAAGAATGTTTTGGATTTGGCTTTTCCCACCCCCTCAGCATCCCAGGGAGTGGTGTTGGTAGATGAATAGCATAGTCAGCATTAACTGTGGCTATTGCCTGAATGTCTGTCCCTCCATCCCATCTCTTCTCGTTCTCTCTCCCTGGAGAATGAGGGCTTTGACAATCAATTTCCGTTCGTATTGTGAAGATATATCATAGAAATGTGCCATTCTTTGGCACAAATGTCCTTTTGTTCACAGTGTGAACCCCTTTGGATAGTAACTTTGAGAGCAGGCCAGAGGCGGTATGACTGCCTGGCGTTTAAAATCTCATTCAAAAGCAGTTTGTGTTCTACTCTCAGCTTAAAACATGCCGTAATCTCAATCAACTATTTTCAAACTGAGGTCCTCAAAAGCTGCATCCAGCTGCCGGTTACCCATTCCGTTATATTTGGATATTCCAGAATAAAACGTGGATATTCTGGAATATCCATGCTTTATTCCAGAATATCCAAATATAGCAGAAATATTAACCGGCAGCTGGATACAGCCCCCAAATTCCTGATCAACAGTTCCCAGCATTCCATTCCCACAAATGCTGGGCATGGAACTGTGGGAGTTGTCCAAGAAGATACCAAGGAGCAAAGGTTGAGAACCACTGCTGGAAGTATAACCAAGTGGCAGATGTTTCATAAGCTTCGTGACTTTCTGCCCGGTCCAGTTGCAAGCTGAATGGAAAGCTATAGTAGATCTTGACTAGATGCTAACTTCTGAAGTGCCAAATGAGGGTGATGCCAATACTGGTAATAAGTATTCAACAGCAATGGAGGCATTGTGTTAGCAGAGATCGGAATGGGTTTTCAGCCACTGCTCTTCTTCCCAGAAATTCTCTTGGCTGAAGCAAAGCTGCCTCGGTGAGCAGATTCTTGTATCCCCATTATAACTCTAACTGATTTATCTGACACATTTCTTAACTCACTTCTCATTGAATGAGCCAGGAAAGTATTCAAGAATAGAGAATAACATCACAGAGATTGACATGGCTCAAATATAGGCTGAAGCCAGCAAATGAAAATCACAAAAGGTATCAGGTATTTAAAAAAAAAAAGCACCAAAGGGAGGAAGCAAAGTAAAAGAGCAATCAAATCAGAATGTCTGGTTTGCTCACCAAGGATGTATAGTTGGTGCCGGATGGATGACTTTTCAGAAAAGCCATTCCAAAAGCAGGGGCCACCACAGAGAAGGATCTGTCCTTTGTGGACGCATAAGGTGCTTCAGGCAAAAAGAACATGATTAACTGATTGATTTAATTAATTAATTTGCGTTTATGTTCTGTGCAGTTGCAGACCACTTATTATTATTATATTGAAAGTAGTATGCAAATGTTTTAAATTAATCAGTTAATAATAATAATACAATTGGAGAAGCTCACCAGATAGGATGACCTGAGAATTGAACTTCAGCGACTCTGGCGAAAACCAGTGAAAGTGGTCCCAGTCATCCTCGGCACACTGGGTATGGTGCCAAAAGATCTCAGTGGGCACCTAAAAACCATTGGCATCCACAAAATATCCATCTGCCAACTACAAAAAGCCACTTTACTGGGGTCTGCTTGCATAATTCGCCGATACATCACGCAGTCCTAGGTGCTTGGGAAGTGCCCGACTAGTGATATAATACGAAATCCAGCATAGTGATCTTGTTTGCTGTATGTAACTACTGTTTTTACATAATAATAACAACAACAACAATAAAAAAATGGTCTGCAACCACACAGAACATAAACGCAAGGTTCAAAGCAACGTAAAACTACATGAAGCAATTATTGAAAGTGATGAAACGAGGCAAGTTATTCACACTGGGGCATCAGGGTGCACAATTCCACAATAGGTACCAAAAAGATGTAGCAACGGATGTCTTGTGAATGTAAGATGCCATTATGTTGGAAGGAGAAGATAGCTTCTCCAGGTACATGGAGGTAGACAACAACATTTAGCAGCTGGAAATCCCATACTAATTTGAAGACTTCAGGTCATTTTGAAGGGAAAATCCCATTGTAATGAATTATACTGCAGTAGAGATTCTGCTATCAAGTATTGCTATAGCCGTTTTGCTTAGTATTGCCTCTGTTAAGGCCAATAAATGGTGTATCTCCAAAAGGTACATTTGTCCTTTCCGAGGCAGTGCAACTCAGTGTCTGGATAGACAGACCCATCAAGCTTTGTCCCTCCCCAAATTCTTCTCCTTCCAATCCAAAGTTTAATCTTTTCCATTTCTACATTATTTATTTATGGAATTTTTATATCACCGTTCACCGTAGTTCCAGGGTGAACAAAAAAGACAATTAAAAAAAATTAGTGGCTTAAAAAAATAATAACAACATGAATGCTGTACACCTTTTGCCTAATACTGTCCATCTATTCCTACGAGCAATTTTCCAGTTATTTATAGTTATTATTGTTAATAGCTGCATTTGGTGCATGTACGCCTGTAAATTACGCTCATCAGTAAATGCATTTCGATTAGAGAGCCTGACTGCAACATTTAAAGGAAATTCTCATTTTTAAGCAACGCATCTCTCCCCCTCCCCCCCCCCGACTAAGTAAAGAAGTCTGTAAACATCTGAGAATTCTGTTCCAGTTCTTCTGCTCCAAATCATCAGACCTAAAAGGTGGGCATAGAACACCAATAATACCTTTTTTTTCTTTTTTTCTTTTTTAAGCATACAGTTTCAGTCACCAGTATGTCTTTCCTCCAAGGTCATTCCCCACAACTCCAGAAAGTATAGAGCTGTCTGGAATTAGAATCAGAGCGCCTTCGATGTTGTGGTTGCTGGTGGGTGCTGCCAGGTCACGGTGGACTCCTAGTTGACAGCATGGGCAGCTCCATGAGCACCTCAACGCAGTTTTCTTGGCAGGGACACAGAAGTGATTTGCCATTACTTACTTCTGGGGAGAGACTGGGGATCGAACTGCCACCTCTCTACTTTCCAGGCAATTTGCTCTGCCACTGAGCTACAGCCACTCCCAGACTCCACAAGCACCTCGATGCAGTTTTTGTGGCAGAGATACAGAAGTGGTTTGCCATTCCCTGCTTCTGGGGATGGAACCAGAAACTGTCTGCTTTACAGGCTGTTTGTTCTACCACTGTGCTACCAAGCCCATTTAATGCGAAGTGTGAGGGCATGCAAAGGCTCTACCCTCTTGATCATAAGCAGGTTTATGGGTCAGCGGCCAAGTGGAAGACCTCTCTTGAAAAGAATAAACCGGAATGTCCGATTCTTGCATTTGGTGGCATCTTTTGCAAAGGCACCTTGCAAAAGCATGCTCTGCGCCTCTCTTGTATTCCTCCTCCTGCTTCCAGTCATTTTAAAGGGGGGAGGGGGCTCCTCAACAGCACGGGACCTGCTTGCATGTACCTGTCAGGAATGTTCCCACACACTTCAGGAAGCTCCAACTGTACACTACGATGCTGCCTCCATCCCAGAGCATCCTCGATCCTCTGAAGCTGTGGAGCAGTTTTCACGACTTCACCAGCTTCACTTTTGTCCTGTGCAAGCTTTGTGTGTTAGTGGGTGGGGTGGGGGCTTGGTGGCTGCCACAGTGCAAATATGTGTCGTGTGGCACTCACCATGGCAATAGCCCAGCACACACCAGAAGTTGCCATGGTTCTTGCCATGGCAATCCTGCCAGGCCGAAACTGGCCATTTACACTTAAAAGTCCTGGCGGTCAGTTTTGGGACTGTCCTAGCACTTGAAGTGTGAAGGCATCCCATTTTGGCCCATCCTAACTTCACTGGGGCGGTATCATTAAATGACCCCACTAAGTTAAGCACGAACCAGACCCACCTTCTCAATTTCATGTCCCCGTGCTTAATTTGGACTAGAGTTTTTCATCACTGTTGTTGCTTTTGCTTGTTTGTTTGCTATATTATTGCAAAGAAAACTGCATGAATCCGTTCATGACCAGGATTTTGAGCACCTGTCATTTGGAACACTGTTGTTTTAATATATATTGTTGTTGTTTTAATATGTTTGATTTTAAATGTTATTACCCACCCTGAGACCCTTGGGTATAGGGCAGGAAAGAAAGAAAGAAAGAAAGAAAGAAAGAAAGAAAGAAAGAAAGAATGAATGACACCTGAAGTATTTGGTGGCAGCCGCTGGCTAAACTCTGTGACTTTGGATCAGGTCACATAGTAAACACTGTTTGGTATATTTTCTTGTCTCAGGATTGGCATGAGAGGGAGAGACCTGATAGGAGGTGTTGGTAAAAACATGATGCAGAGTGGAGGAACATTTGGAACATTTATGGCAATAGGCATGGGAATCTGCTGTTAATTTGGAATGTTTTTTACCATGAAAACTATAATTTGCTCGCCCAGAACTTGCTATAATAAAAATATTTGTGCCACTAGGGGAAAAAAAAACATGTAAACATTTGGGCCAAAGTAAACATGGCTATCCAATCATAAATGCCCATGGTTTTTTTGTCCTACCAACCCAGGTCTTGCTGGAAGGATTTTGGCATGATTTTGTTGGTTCTAAGTAGGTCTGATACTTCTTATCCTAGAATTAGCCTGCTATCTTACCTTCCGTGAACTTTCTCCATGTGATAAGCATTTGGATTTGTGCACAAAACGTTATAGTTGCAGCTGCCATTTTACCATAATTACCCAAAGAACTTTCCACTAGTGCTGGTTGAGGATGACTCAGAGTGTCAGCAGTAGGCCTGCCGTTTGTCAATTAATTGATATTAAAATGCTCCGGCAAATAACCCACTGACAGTGTTTCAAAAGATGAGTGCTCTGTGCATGCCCTCACACTGCATTAATAGCAGCAGTCTATCTTTAGTCAGCATGCATTCATTGCTGGTGTCCAAAGAGTTTGTGGATCAATTCTTGTTTGACTTCTCTGTCCACTGAGAAGTGCTGTTATACCAAAATGCTAATACATTCTTCTCTTCCCCACTGGGAGTGAATGCCCAACAGTCGAAAGAATGTGCCCTTTTCTTCCCAAATCTATTTGGAGGAGCGTGTGCGCCAATGGGAGCAGACGAATGCAAATTCTTAAGTGCCCTGGAATTCTTATTGATTTTAAATTCTATGTGCAACTTTGGTAAGATCTGCCTGGTGGTGTTGTGGCATCAGGCACACACTGTGAATGGGCAGGATCTGCCCTTTCTTGCACAGTGCACATTCCTCCAGCAGGACATCCCATCATAAGAGAAGACCAGGAGAAGGCAGTGTAATGTTTCTTATTCTTCCTCTTATGCTGCTGCCGCTATAGTTTGTGCAGCTTGCTTGAACTGTGTTCTGCCACGTGGCTTACGTGGTCTTATTTTCATTGAACACAGGAAATGCCCCACTTCCAGCACTTGTTTCCGTCTCGGTCAGAAACATCACAGACAAGAGGTTCTCCTTCTACAATCTTCATTTCATTTTTTAAATTTCCATTTTATTTGTATACCGCCTTTCCAAAACAAAATCTGCCCAAGTTGGTTTACAACAAACATAAAATATACAATGCAACGTAGTAATCAAAACATTATAATAAAAATACATTATAAAAACTGCAGATCATACAAAATGTTGCAAAATAAGCCAAAACACACACGCGCGCACACACAAACCAACAAACCCTGAGACATCTGAGGCCAAGTGGAGTCCAGAGCAGCTGACCAAAGTCCCTAGTTCCACAAAGAATCACTTCCTCAAAGATGTCCATGCCCAACCAGGCTGGAGAGTCATCCAGAGGGCAGAGGAGTCTAGGTTGCCATCATTAGACCACCACCACCACCACCTAGAGGCAAGGCACAAGCAGCTGTCCTCTGGTGTAGCTGAGACCAGTTGAAGTCTAGAGCAGTTGACAAGAAGGACCCAGTCCTGCAAAGAAGCAGCTCCAAATTATTAGGGCCTATCTAGGCTGGAGAGTCATCCAGGGGGGTCTAGGTTGCCACCACTAGACCACCACTCCTGGAAGGATGGCAAGGTTCTCTTCCTCCTTGGTCAGGGCTTCCATGGATGGGAGCAGCAACGTTTCTTCTTTTCTACCATCATCTGAATCCTGCCTATATCTCCCGAGTGCTTCCATGCAAGATCGGCGTCAGTTTGGCTTCCTTTGCCAACTTCCTGTCCTTCTGATATCTGGGGTTGATCGAATTAGACTTCAGAATGACAAAAGGGCACTAAATTGGTTAAGAAATACAGAAGTGGTTTTAACTTACTCCATTAAACTCTGAGGTTGTTTTTTTATTGGCCAGAAAGTATATATATTTAAATTAAACCCTGAGATCCACAAGTTAGAAATATGGTGTTTGATTTAAAAAAAAAAAGGCAGATCAGGGGTGTAATCGAGTATTGACTGTATCCCAAAGCCTGTAGATTGAGCTGATGGGCCAGGTCTAATTTTGGATGACAGATTTCACAAGTGATAAAAAGTGCACAGCTGCAATGCACAACTGATAAAAAGCTTGAATTCTTTAAGTTGGATCATCCTGCAGTTTTCCAGTAATTCTCATTTAGCCACCTTCCCAGCTCCAGTGGTCCTTAGAATATATTGGACTGGAGCATGAGAAGAAATGAATTTATTTCCCAGCCAAAAATCAGGCTTACATAATTTGTGTTTTCTGAATCAAATCAAATTTAGGAATAGAAAATGTAGAAAATGTTGTTGTACTTGTGCTTTTTTCTTTAACTGTTTCGGTTTTGCTCCCCCCCCAAAAAAAAAATCAGGTCAGAGCTTATTTTTTCAGTTCCCTTCCAATGCATGCATGAGTGCAGAGACATTTCTGCAAGCTCATTTCCATCCATTGTTTGTTTATATTTATGACTTTCATATCGTGGCTTTCCTTGGAAGAGCTCAAGGTAAGCACTGATCTGTTCCCTTCCATCTTATCTTGACAAAACGGGGGGGGGGGGGGAATACCACCTGTGAATTCAGCTATGCTGAGAAACAACAAGCCTTCTGTACTTACCTTCAATACAGATTACAATCCCTCGCAGTCCTGTTCAGGGCGTCTTCTGTCCACACGATGAAGTAGACTAGAGATGCTTCTCCCAATACTAGTATGCTCAGTTTGGATCATAGAGGCATCTGGAAAGCATACCTTCATTTCCTGGACTACTTGGGGGGCTCATTTCAGTAGCACACCAAATCACACCACCAGAATGGGTCCCCCAGGGGCACTGAAGTTAGGAATGTTTGTTCCTCACTGTCAGAGCCCTCGGGGCCTGCTCTATAGTCCATGTGAGCTTTGGGACTAGTTCAGGGACTAGACTGGAACAGGCCTTTCCAAGGCTGCTTGTGATCTGAACCAAAGAGCCTCTCATGATCTTGAGCTGCTGGTCCAGATAACGGCAAGGCAAATGCAGAAAGGCCCGGGGACTTGCGCAAGCATGCCTAGTGAGCTTTCAAAACTGGACGAGGACTACACTTACTCTGTGCATTTTGTACCTATGTGCATGTGTTCTCATTCAGATATATCCATGCATATTCATGAAAGTGTGTATATGCGGGATGAGCGTGAGCATGCAGAATTGCATTTGTCTGTATTCAGTGTGCATCTGTCTGAAAGCAGGCTTAGAATTGTGCATTAACAGAAATCCATTTCGGTGGTAGGTCTACTAGAACTTCAATTCCTATCAGTACAGATCTCTGAAAACCGCTTGAGCCATCACCACATTCCTCTGCCATTCAAAACATAGCAAATCTTGGGGAAACAGATGGCTTCAGGGGAAGGTGCACACAAATAATGAGGCTGTCGTTCAGGGGTAATGCAAGCCGCTTGGAAAGCAGAGAGTTGCCGGTTCGATCCCCAGCCTCCCCCCATAGTAGACAATGTCCAAACCACTTCTGTATCTCTGCCAAGAAAACTCCATAGAGATGTTCCAGATGGCACCTGTGCAGTCAAACGAGGAGTTGGGCATGACTGAACAACAACTGTGTTCAGAGTAACATACAAAGGAAAGAAGCCTTATGTACAGCCTTGTGTATGTTTAAAAAGGAAAAGAAAAGGAAATCATAAGCTGATGAAGAAATAGCGCATATAGACGTGCAGGCAAGTTGCATTATAAGTGTTACCAGGGTTCCTTGTTAGGTATGCACGCAAATTATCCATCAGGTTCACAGTTTGTACAAATTTGTACGAATTTGAACATTTGCATTCGAATCGAATATTAGCTGTATTTAAAGTTTGACTTTTGAATGTGAAGCAAATGCTTTTGCACATCCATTCAAAGCTCTGTTAGATTTGTGAAGCGGTAAAGCAGGCCAGTCAATTTAAATTGGCTGTTTTTGACTTATAAAATCTTAAATGATTTAGGACCGCAATACTGGAAAGACTTGCTATGGGCGTGCCAGGGTTCTGAGATCCAATAACGAGGTCCTTCTCTCTGTCCCTCCAACTCATTTGTTTTGCGTGGTGGAAACAAGGGATAGGGCCTTTTCGGTGGCTGCACCTAAGCTCTGGAATTCTCTCCCCTGGGAAGTTTGGCTGGCCCCATCTCTGGCATCCTTTTGTAAAAAATTAAAACGTTTTTATTCCAGGAGGCTTTCCAATCTTATCCTTAAATCAGTATTCTAAATGAAGTTATCCAATACCCCAATATCTAGTTGTATATGTTTTTATATGGGTTATATAGCTTGCTTTATATGTTTTAGATTCAGTATTCAGATTTTATATAACAGTGTGGTTGTTTGGAGTGTGGTATTTGATTGTCAATTTTTGTACGCTGCTTTGAGTCCCTTTGGGAGAAAGGCAGAATATAAATAAAGTAACAAGTAAGCAACAAGTCAGAGAGGATCCAAAGCAGATTCAGAATAGATTTGGAGAGAATTTGGAGGGGATTCAAAGGTGTATGGATGTGAATTGCCTTTGCATTTGATTCGAATTCAAAAAGAAAATCAGTGCACATCTTGATTTACAAGTCCTGATATGGGAAATCATCTCTCAAAAGATGGAGTTTGTTTATACTCAGTCATGACCACGAGTGTGCATTAATGCAATTTTCAACATTTGATTTGATTTGAATCAAATATTCAAAAGTCAGAATTTGTATGAGTAGAGAAAAAATGAATGTATTAAAATTTGAATCAATGCGAACACAGTCGTATCTTTTTGTACGAATACTTGATATGCATTTGATAATATGAATGTCATACACGTACGTATCCATACAGATGCATACAGATATGAATAAGATGAGCATTGGTATGTATGTAATGCGTATGTATCCGCACATACAAATGTCCAAATTATTCATACGAATAGTTTGAAATATTCATATTTGTTTGAACAATTAAAAACAAATGTCTGGACATTCAAATTGAATTTGAATATCCGAATTCGACCGAATAATGAATATTTCGAATATTCTTCCACATCCCTACTCATGAGCCTATGTTGTTGTAGAAGGGTACAAGGTATCAGTTAATGTACATTTTGGAAACGCAACTGAAAGGGTAATTCCTTCCTCGGTCCTGATTTAAGCTGTTGCTTCTTGACCCACAAATAGGCTCCTCAGGTAAGGTAAGCTAGTACTTCCATCTCTTTAAAACAGTGGTTCTCAACCTGGGGGTTGGGACCCCTTTGGGGGTCGAACTACTCTTTCAGAGGGGTCGCGACGGGTCTCCTACAGCCCTTCCCTCTCACCTCCCAGCTGCTCCGCCCCCATGGTTGGGGGTCTCCACAACATGAGGAACTCCATTAAGGGGTCACGGCATGAGGAAGGTTGAGAACCGCTGCTTTAAAAGCTTGGCCCCTTCTGAGTAGGACGTGATAGGACTGGGCCTTCTTCACTCAGGCTCAGGCCAGCAGCATAGGCAGGGGTCACCGAGATAGGTGAGTGCAGTTGGGAGCCTCTCCCATTGCTGAGGTTGAGTTTGTGGGCTTCCACTGGGGAGAGGGGCTTGTGGCTGCCCTGACCCACAAAGACATCATGGGTGCTCTTCATTTCTTTCAAACAGGCTCAGGTAATGGAGATAGACTAACTTGCGGAGAAGTTTAAATTGCCTTTCGCATCTGCAGAACAAAGCTGCCTTTGTCGAATTCCCCCTAACAGTCAATGATCTGGTGTTGCCTGGCTGCCCGTCCCTGGATGAAGAGCAGAATTGTTTGATGTCAGCCATTCACTAATCACAATTTCCACCAAGCATTCATGGGATAAACTGATAGTTGATATATTTGGAACTTCAGCTGGAGGCACTGATAAGCAGCAATCTTTTTTTAGAATTTTGTGCGGCCATGTGCCTGAGAAATACAGATGGTAAGACCAGGAACTGGGAGGATGCCTTCCTATTCAGCCTGGCTGTCATGAGCCAAACAGGAGAAGGAAAAGCTATCTCGGACTGGGTTCACATGGGTCCATCATCTCTCTTTCCAGTTGTCCCAGGGTCACAGCAAACAAACATCTAGGCTCTTAGGGCCCCAGGCAGGGACATGGCCCATCCTAGGTGGGCTGTGAATTGTTGCAATCACCCAACCATCCCATCTGAAAAAGGTTTGGGGCAGTGGTGGCAAATCACTCACCTATCCCCCTGCGTGGAGTCATTGAGGTAGTAAAGTCAGATCCTTAGAATTTGACTTCCATCTAGTTCACTTGGGCACTAGTTCCTGGTTCTTTGTGGAAACCTTGCTGCTGTGAAAGGGATCCTTCACAGAAGTGAGGCTTCCAGAAGCCGAGAGCCGTCATGTCTCATGCGTCCAACATATCTTCTGCACCGCTGGTAGTTCATAGGTGTCTCCCATCTCCTCCCATCTCCTGTTCCTCACCTGGATCTCAGCTGCATCCAGCTACCATCTGGATGCAGCATTAGTCTGTCCCTTGGGAAACAGAATCAGGCCCATAATGCTAGTGGTTTTGGGTCCCAGAGCCTCAGCCCCCAAGACTGAGCAATGCTTCTTAAATAGTATGTTGCCAGGTGTTCTCATTCATGGACTACAACTCCCATCAGGCCCACTCAGCATGGACAACATTCAGGAGGGATTCTGAGAGCAATGGGAATTGGTTGGCTAACCAGTCATCTCAGATGTCTAATGAGGGAGGGCCTCTGAGTAAATTTTGCCTTGTGCAAGTCCACATTGATTTTGGCAGCGACAGCAGAAAGTCTTAAGAGGGGAGGAATAAGTTGAAAAAGACAGATGTACCAAATGCCTCTGATCATGTCTTCATTTAATAAGCAGAGAGGAGCAGTGCTAGAGTCTCCTAGCCAGGAGCTCTGTGTGTGTTGATGAAAGAGAGTACACGGCCAAACCAAATTCCCACTGCAGCCACCAGTCTGTATGGCATCTCTCAGGCCCCCTCCCACAATATTTCCCTCCCTGGTATACTGGCAGAGGTGAGACCCTCCCTGAGCCTTACTTGGATTTGACTCAGCAGAGCAATCAAGGGCTTCCGATTTCACGACGAAGGACCATAACGGCAGGCAGAAATATGTCTCTAATGATGAAGTAAGTGCCGACTGCACAGTGCAAAGTGGAGGAAAAGATTCTGTTGCCCGTCTTCCTCAATTCTACCACTAACCACTCCAAGTATGAGTCTTGATCAACTCAGGCGTTTTGGATTGGATGTTCTTTGATGCATTCAAACTGCCTGTGTATCTGGTCCAGATATCTTGCTTCCCCCATGTTCTGAGCTCCAAGTGACAACCCACACTAGAGATGTGCATGAATTTTTCTTTGCATTTGAATTCGAATTGAGTCAAATATCCAAACATTCGATTAAATTTGAATGTTTAGAATCCGAATGCAACAACATCCGATTTCAATCGAATATATTCTTTTGAATGTTAGATTCGAATCTGAAGATACAGATGTCTACAGCATTCGTATTAAGATATGAATAACAACATCTGTATGTGTTACACGTATCTGTACTCATTTCATTCGCATCCTGTTTTATCCCGTATGCATCCTGTTTTCGTCTCATATTATCTGCACCAATGCTTACACACGTGTATGAGATTCGTACAGATACATATGTAATACATATGTATCTGTGTTTTTGAACGATTTGAGTGAAATTAGAATTTGAATGTTTAAACTTGAATATGCAGACATTATATTCAAGTTAGAATGTCCACATTCAATCAAATTCGATCGAATTTTGAATGTTTAGATCTTTCGTGCAGATCCCTAATCCGCACTGTCTTTTAAAGGCTCCGGTTAGGAAATACACCAAGCAATACTTGTGCCAGTGTAGAGAGACAGAAATGGTAAAGAAATGAAATCCTCTTTAGATACTCCGTGCATAAATGCAGTTCTGGGGGTGGGGTTGGGAGAGAACTGGATGGTGTCCCTTTTGAAATGGATTCACTCGTAGAAAATGGCAGATTTATTTGCGGGAGGAGCGTGCGTCAAGGTGGTTTGCAGGTGGAAAGGAGGAAGCGTCGTTTTCTGCACCGAGTGTGGTGTAATGCATTGTTTCCTCTTCTGAGTTCTGAAGTAGGTCAATGCTGAACATGCACAATGAGCAGAATCCGCGCTTTAGCTGTTTTGTAGCCCAGCGGGGGTTGGGTTTAGTGACTTTTTATTTAGAATACAGAGGCATGAGAGCTGATGGTTTAGCAGCAGAGCTCTTCTTCAGAATGTGAACTGCAAATTGAGTGAAGGAGATCTCTCTCTCTCTCTCTCTCTCTTTTTTGAAAAGCAGACAAATGTAAACACAAGCATCATTGGAGAGCCTTGAGCGAGTGGGGTGTGTGCTTGGCAATGCGGGGGAGCATGGCCGTTGGATGCCGTCAGGATAACTGAAGGACCTTTGTTCTCGCAGATGAATCGGGTGGTAGATCAGAGCAGATCTGGACGGGAAAGATGAAGCAGGAACGTGCCAAGCACGCAGTCGTTTGAACACAAAATGGGGCTGGAGGCTCTCCTTGGCTTCGCTCACTCGGGCGCATGGAAAGACAGAAAGGGAGGAGCTTCCCTGCTCATGTTGCCAGCACCATCACGCTTCATGGCTTTGCACCGTGCAGCGGTCCATGTGTGTGTGACATGGTTGCGCATGTGCAAATGCTCTCTGTGCATGCAGAATGAAGTTGCAAGCTGCAGGGCCCACCCATGGAGGAGCTGAATAGCGGTGCTGTCAGGTCCTGACGTGGAAGCAGGGTTCTTAAAGTGGGCACCTAACAGACCTTGGCCTCAAACCCCCTTTTATGTTCAAATTTATTTAGTATTTATATCCCCCACTATACCCAGGGGTATCCGGGTAATAACATCTAAGATCAAACGTCATTAAAACAATAACAGCATGTATTAAAACAATAGCATCTGCAAGTGGGAAGAGAAAAGTGTATTCCCATTTAACCGAAGGCCAGGGCAAAGAGCTGCATTCTCACTGCCTTCCTAAACGTGTACAGTGAAGGTGATAGACACACTGCTTACAAGTAAGGAGGTCTGGTGTAAGTTCACAGTGGACCTGGGGAAGTAAGCCTGAGATGGCGCAGGGAAGCATGCAGTGCTTATTACCTTGTCAGTAGTCCATTTCTATTTACATTTCCATTTTATTAGCAAGAGAAGAAATTGCTCAAAGTGGTTTACAACAAACAGAAGATATGCAATTCAAAATAATGCATCAAAACATTGTAATAAAAATACATAATGCAATCACACATCATATCAAAGAAAACATTGCAAAAGAACACAAAGAAAACAAGAAACAGAACAAAAGCAGCTAAGACCAGGTGGAGCCCAGAGCAGCAGGCAAGAAGACCCCGGTTCTGCAAATTATTTATTACCTCACTCCAGCCAGGTAGGAGAGGCAACCAGAGGGGAGAGTGGTCCTCTAAACCCCCAGGAACAATGGCAAAGTTCTTCATCTCCTCAGGCAGAGTTTTGTGAGGTAACTTAGATGACAGGGAAGCCCCAGAGACATCCACATAGGAGAAGGCAAGCACGGCCATCTCATAAGAGCAAGATGCTTCCCACTGATGAGGTAGTTTACCCAAAGCTTGCTCCTCAGGTGAAAGGTGTGGCAAGCTAATACCACATGCCTCATTACCCCAAAGCCAAGTGAGGTTCATATTGGACAGGAAGTGGTCCAGGAAGCCATTAAACAGTCTAGTGGTTAGGGAGCTGAACTCTTATCTGGGAACACCAGGTTCAATTCCGCCCTCCCCCATGAAGCCAGCTGGGTGACCGTGGGCTAGTCACAGCTGGTTTCTGAAATCTCACAACCCCACCTACTTCACAGGGTGTCTGGTGTTGGAAGAAGAACAGAAAAGCTTTGTCAGCCTCTTTGAGTCCCCTCAAATGGGTGAGAAAAGCAGGGTAGAAAAGCTAACTCTCCTCCTGCAATATGTTAAGTTTGTATTCCCTCTCCAGTTCTCTATGCGGAAGGGGAAGAAGTTCCTTTGGGGCAACCATCCAACTTAAGAATTAAAGAACACACTCTGCAGGTGAATGGGTAGAGAGGCTCAGCAGCTGGTTGGAGTGGGCGAGTGTGAATGCATTTCCCGGGGGCATCCAGTTATGTGCATGGCCTAGTCCTACTCTGGGTGGCATGATGTCCTGGGTGCACATGTGAATGCTTCCCTATGTGGTGGCAGTGCAATCAGTGCCATGACATCTCATTTGGCAGCCCTTATGAGGTGTTATGGAGCAAGATGAGTCTTGGGTCAGCCTCTTTGTAATGAGATGGACACACAGATGCGGAGACTGTGGTCTTACCAGATCCTTCCAGTGAGAGCAGATTGTTGGGTGTGCCTGGCAAACCTGGCTTTGATAAAAGAATAGAGTTTTGCAAAATGTTTGAAATGGCATTTTGCACATCCATAGTATTGTTTGATGTGCATGGTAAGAGGGTAGGGAAGAGAGACTTAGGCTGCGTCCCCATGGGGCTGCCATGTCCTCGTGGTGGATTTGGGGCAGCCTTAATGCGAATCTTATTTGCATTAAGGAGTCCCCATTTCAGTGGAGGACAGGGCTGGTTCAAGGTGAGCCTGCCTGTCCCCATGAAAACTGTGGTAAGCTTTAAAACAGATGAAAGCCGCGTCTGTTTTAATCATTTTAGTGGAGCTCTGCTTGTGCACATGACAGCCCCTATACCTGCCTGACAGCTGCTCAGCTGACTGCAGGGCAGCTGTCGGGCAGTTGTTTGGGGTAAATCAAGCCCTTACCTGGGCGATTAAGTGCTCAGGAAAGGGGGGGCAGTTGCAATCGCAGCATTAGTGGCGGGGACAGCGAAACCCTGCCGCTAAAGCTGCGATCGTAACCCAGGAGTGTCCCCATGGCCCCAGGATAACCCTTTCTTGCCCTCTAATTCAGGGCGAGAAGAGTTATAAAGGGGTTTTTTATTTCAATTTTTTTCTTTTTGTCCCTCATGTAGCCCAAATTAGGGCTTTGCATGGGGACTCTCATTCGCCTCACTGTATCCTTACCATGGGGACACAGTCACAGAGTGAAAGGTGAGAACTGGCTACGTAAGTTGGGGTTTAGATATATTTACAATCTTGCGCCATTAACCCTTGCTTTTGTGAAAACTCTTGGCAGAAGCCATACTCATCACCTAAAAGGAGTGGAATGTTCATGCTCTGTGTACTCATTGTGTTGATGGCTACTGATACAAACATTATCTATAATTACATTTTCAAGAGAATGGAAGTTGCAGCCCTTTGTTCCGCAAAACCGCTGCTAAAGAATGGAATGTATATCCTTTTCACGCTCGTTTAAAAGAAAAAGACTTTGAATAATCAAAATATAGAGAGAGTCCAAACATAAAGGGCCTTGTTGCTATACAGCTGTGCCTCGTTGCCCGGTATGGAGCAGAAATATATCATAAGTGAAAACTTCTATGATGGGTATAAATTGTAGCACTAATGATGGCACTGATGAGACTCACTCTCACAGTGGCTAAATTTAGATTGCAAATTCCCTGGAGCAAAACATTCTTTTTCTGTCTTCCCCTCACCTTACTATGTAAAATACCACGCATATTGATAGGACAAGATCCTGATGTTCATAGACACCAGTTTTCATCCGCACTGAACTGCTGGGCAGGGACAGGCAAGGACAGGCAAGGACAAGGGGTGATGATGTAGCTTCTAAGGATGCTATCAGATGTCGTAAAAGGGCCACCTTTGAGGCCAATTTGAGACACAAGAGACAGAGATAAAATACAAAAACACAACTTATCACATCCCAAAGCCTCTGATTTAGTGCTGCTTTACCAGGCAGGAAACAATCACTTTTATTTATTTATTTATTATTTTTATTTCTATCCCACCCTATAACCGAAGATCTCAGGGCAGGTAACAGTTCTTTAAAAATTCCGAACATTAAAACACAACAATATATATTAAACAGTAATACTTTTGGCTAACTCTGTTTGTAAAGGATCGGGTGGAAAGCTATGGAGGCCCACACGGTCAGTTCCATCTTGGAAATGGCTGCGATGACCAGCCAACAATTAAGGCCGTATAAATCCAGGCTGGTGGTGGCCAATGAGCGGCAAGCATTCATCATCATGGAAGGCAAAAGTAGGTTTTTAGGCACTTAATAGGCACATTTGTTTCTGCCTCCACAGATGGGGCAATCCTTTGAAAACGGACAGCCCAAAAAATCCCTGAGTAATTGCACCCTGAGGCTTTCTAAGCAAGATGGAGTTGACACAAGATGGCGTTTGTGCTTTTTCTTTCACACTCTCTCTCAGGATCCACACAATGCTGAAAAAAAGTTACCCAGCTGTGATATTTGCATGCCCTGGAACTTCTGCTGTGCACTAGTGTGGCAGCACTTGTTCTGGCAGGTAGTAGTGTGGTGTGGATCCTGCTCACATCATTCTCTTTCCTTTTCCCTTTTGGTCTTTACCAGCATGCACTCCAGCAAGCCTTTCCTTTGCATCGTAAGGCCAACATATGTAAGCTTTAGGACCTTTTCTGCAAATACCTTAGTGAGCCAATCCAACAGGACGAGCCCAAGCTGGATCCATTCCAGCAGCAAAAATGGCTCCCAAGTACAGCACCTCACACTGGCTTTGAAGATTGTGTAATCTCTGATGCCCTTTCCAAGTCCGCCAAATGCTAGGAACAAAAGTTCCTAGCCTTGGTTCTCCCCGGGGATGCATTTTTGTGGCATAGTTTGGTGCACCACTGAAATGTGTCCTCCAGAGCAGGGAGGTGTGTGCCCTTCCACATGCCTTCCTGAGCCAGTCTAGACACTCCTGGAATGTCAGAACACTTGTGAAAAAGAGATCTGCCGATGTCCTGGTAGAGGGTACCATTTTGACCGCCTGTATTGGGCATTCTTCCATCCCTATGTGCATTGGTCACCCCAAAGGAGGGGCCTCTGTCTTTTGTTCTAGTGTGCAGAAGAGAGGGGCCTGAAGAGGAACAGATGCCACCATAGACCAGACCACATATTAAGTGTGGAAAGGCCCTTAGTTCCACCGTCTGTTCTTCCAGTGAGTGGTCTAGATTTGGTTCCTTGAAAATTGACTGGTTTGATCTTCCAGCAGCGTACAAACTGTTCATAATTTGATGTCTGCTGATGAAATCACTTAGCTGAATGCTGATAAGCTTTTTTATCATGCTGAATTATTCTTTTTATCATTTTATTGTTACAAACTGCACTGGGACTCATAAAAAAAGGACAAGATATAATTGTCTTTTAATAATAACAGTGCGAATTTCTCGAAAATCTTCCAGTGACATAGAACAAGAACACATAAATGGAGGAATGGGAGTGAAAGATTAATAAAATCCACAATTCCACATTTCTTATTTCTTCTTTTTTTTGGGTAACTGCCAATGTTTGTTTGTTTGCCTATTTGTCCGTCTAATTTATATCCCATAAACCCCCAGAAAGCTCCAAGTAACAAAAAAAAATTACAAAGATTCAAAATTATCTTTAAAAACAAGTAAGAATCTTTTCACAACCAATTGTTGACCACAAAATAACAGAGACCACCACACAGATTCATTCATAGTTACCTCTGAAAGTCTTTTAGCTGCCTAAAGCTAGAGGAAGAAGGAAGAAGAAACAGGCATGAATCTTAGGCTACTACCACACTTACCTTCATTGAACCACTCCAGTGAAGACCACACACAGATCAAGAGCAGTCCATCGGTTGGAGTGGTCCATGTATCCCAGAACAAGGGTTATCTGCACTGGGACAGCTGTTCTGGGACAGTCCCTGCACCAGTCCTGAAGCTCACATGAGCTTCAGAACCAGCATCCACAAGATCCACTCACCAGGAATGAAGGTATCTGGCCTTATAGCTCCTGTGGGACACATTTTGGTGGCATACCTTGGGGATGACCAAGGGCCAAGCTCAGAAACATCCGTCCAAGTGTTAACAGCCTTATTCCAGGATAGCTGGACCACTCCAGCAGGGACCTTTTTCAGTTGGAGCAGTTCCAAATGGACTGATCTAGCCCCCACAAGTGGTGTAGAAATGGTGTAAGGTTAGTGTGGACTTTGTGGTGACAGCTGAAAATGGTGGGAGAAACCACTGTCACATATTCTATTCTTCAGGCTTCTTTAGGGTACTGGGAGGATCCTTCTAAATGTGGAGAGACAGAGGGAGAAAATTCTAGTGATAACAGTAGAATAGTTGGATAGAAATGTTAATCCAACTCTAATTAAAGCCTCCCCTTCCCTAATGGCGTAGTGGTCTGGCAGGATATCAAAATGTTATGTCCTAGGCTTTTGAATATACTTATATTTATACTTATTATTGTTGTTGTTGTTGTTGTTATTGTTATTATATACAGAAACACAACAGTATAGCACAACACTAAACATGTTGGCTTTGATATTTCATAATGCATCAGGATCTTCCCAAAATCCTAAGATGATGTTAGGTACCAGCGGATAATGTGAGCAGAACTCAGCAGGGTGGACTTTTGTAATTGACAGATGGTAACCTTCTCAATGTTAAGCTGTTTTAAGTGTCTTCAAAGGTCTTTTGGAATGGCACCCAGTGGGCCGAGCGCCACTGGGACCACCACTGTGGGCGTGTGCCAGTCTTTGAACTTCGATCTTTAAGTCTGTGTATTTTTTTTTGTTGTTGTTGTTAATTACTGTTGTTATCTTGAGATGCGTTCCAGGTGCAGCACAGGAGCATGTGATGCCCATTGGAAGCATGAAGCCCTGGTGTTGGAGTTGGCAACCTGGGCAAATAGAATGCTGCAGGTGGCATTATTTTGAAGTCCTGTGAGAGAAGTGTGTAAATGGAAACACATTTAACTCCTAAAAGGCCGACATTTTTATTTCAGGATACCTTGGCCAGAAGTGTCTTTTCCTCTGTCACTCCCTTCCCATTTAGCAATGAAATGCATAACCCGGGGTTGCTCCTAAATCCTTCTGCACACGGATAAAAATGTAGGTCAGTTTTGCTTATGCTGGTGGTGCTACGTTTCTATAACATGCCTAGCTTTGTCGGAGGAGGGGAGAGGGAGTTATATTAGGCTCTCCATGAAATGTTCTGACATGGTAATGGCTCCAGATACACCATTTATTGTGTTTGGAAACTGCTGAGATACCATTGCAAGCGTTTCCTTGTGATTTCCTGATCTTTGCATCTTTGCCCAGCTGTTTGTTATTCAGTTCCGCTATCAGCATCCAAGTCTCAGTGGACCATGTAATATGCAGCTGTAGCCAGATGTAACATTTTCAAAGTGTTTCTCTTAGAAGCAGAGAGTGGCAGGGAAAAGACGACGGAGATAACCGAGTTGCTTGTGTTAATTTAGGCTCCAGAGCCGTGCTGATTCTGTTTGGCAAATCCCCTTTTATGACCGCCAAGCAATACAGTATTTCTGTATCTTTGCTCAGTCAACATTAAATACAGCAGGCTGTGCCTGGACCAATGTGGTCACATTGCTAATTCAAGTAGCTGAAATATTTCAACCTCCATTGGCAAATGCATTTTTCTTTTTTACAGTGCTTAGATGAAACACAAACACACGTGCGTCAAAGTAAATGAGAAAATACCTTATGTGGTCCAACCGCCACCAGCGCTACTGCTGCTTAAGTTCAGATTGGAGGTGGAAAGAGATGTTTATGTAGGGGATGGATGTTGGTTTGGGCAGTGTCAAGGATCCCTGGCGCCCCCGTGCACCACAGGACATGGTCGGAACATCTGGGCAGGCTTGGAGTACCTGGTTTGCTTTCCAGGTTGCCTGAATGGAAAGGGGCAATATCTGGGTGGATACTGTGGAAGAAAATCTATAATGAAAACCAGCTGGCATGGGCAAGGGACAAAGAGGGAGTGGGTTGGATGGACAGGCCAGAGCAGACTGGATCACCGCGACAACATCTGGTGTTCCTATGATGATCCGGACACTGCACACGTCTGCGCAGCTGCAGGTGTGCCACCAGACCCACTGTCTTCTCCACACCTGGAAGAGGATATGGACACAGCTGTCCAGCTCTCGGTCAAGCTGTGGACTGTTTGTGTTTTGCTCCAGTGAGGGGTTACTTCACTCTGGGGAACTGGTGGCCTGGAGTCTTCTTGGCAATTTCTAAGAGAGAAGAAAGATTGGGGAAATAAAGCAGTGGTAGTCAAGGATTGTGTAGAGTATTATGGGGTGTGGCTGTGACAAGGTGATAAGAAACAAAGCCCAAATCATAGTAGTGTCTCTGTTGGGCTATGTACAGTTGTCGCTGTAAGCCGTCGCCAACAATGCTCTTTAGTCAGGAGAGACTCCTAGTGTGTGGACATGGATAAAGAGAGATGTGTTTCACGAGGAATTGTTTGTGCTGTGTCATCTTTCCAAGCAGCAGAAGTGTCACCAGAAGGGCTGGAAGCTGGTGTGCCCCCAGATCAGATCCTTGTGGAACCTGCAAAGGCTGGGAGCTTTTGTCCCCTGCCTTCCAGGTCCGGGCACATATGTTTGGAGGGCTTTGTTCCCCCTAAGGCTAGTCCGGACCAGAGAAGGCTGGACTAGGCTGAAATAGCACGGCACAGGACAGTCCATGCAGTGCAGAAATGGCCTTGCCTCTAACTGTGTTCTGCTACAGCTTCCTGCATTCCGATGCTTTTCAGGACATCCCCTTCATAACTCTGCAATAATTGTATGTAAAAAGTTTGGCATGGGTTCACTTTCCCCTGTCCTTCCCAGCATCATAAATTATACAAAACACATTTATTATAGAGAGAAGGAAGAAGAAGACTTGGCTTTTCTACCCCGCTTTTCTCACCCATTTAAGGGGGACTCAAAGCAGCTGACAAAGCTTCTGTTCTCCCCACACAACAGAACACCCTGTGAGGTAGGTGGGGCTGTGAGAGCTCAGAAGACTAGCTGCCTTCACGGAAGAGGGCAGAATCAAACTCCGTATTTCCAGATGAGAGTCCAGCTCCCTAACCACTAGAGATTTACATGTCTTTTTTTTCAAACAATGGGATAAACTCTTCTGCAACTTCTATTGCTGACAATATTTAATTACCTTTGTCCATTTATTTATTTATTTATATCCCACCCCATATCCCAAGATCTCTGGGTGGCTTACAATAAAAACTCATAGATATTCTCTCTAATATTCCACCTTCTTATAATTCCGTGATACTTCTCTCTCTTTTCATTCAATAATTCAAATTTAATTTGATCACGAACATGGTACCACCACTTCAATTTTTTCCATTTTGTTTTATTTTTCCACCTTAGAACTATTTCTGATTGGACAGCCATGATTAACTGCTTCACAATTGCCTTACCATGATCTCTTGCAGTCTTATAGTAGTACATTTCCAGTATCCAGCCTTGTCTACTCTGGTTTACCGTATAACCTAACATCTCATTAATCTCTGCATATATATCATCCCAAAACTTATTTACTTCCTCACACTCCCACCATAAATGAATATAAATTCCTTTAACCTTCCCCCAATTTCAACATCTTGAACTTATGTGTGTATCTATGTGTGCTATTTGGAGGGGGGGGGTTATATCATTTATACAGTTCTTTAATCCTAATATATTTATTTACTTCTACACTCTTAATGCAGATGTGGTCCAGTATCCATGGGGATAGGTTCAGGTTCCTACTGCATTTATAGGAAATTGTGGATATTTGCAACACGGGAAATCTTGCAGGATTTCCCAGCAAACATGGGAAATCCTGCAAGATTTCCCAGGAATCATAGAAAATCCTACAAGATTTTGTGCTATTTTCAACTGCACCAGACCTAAAGGCACCGGCAGGAGGGCGGGGGAGGCTGATCCAATTGACAGCAGATAAGTAAAACCACGGTAACTAGATCAGTGGATATGGGGACACTGGAATGTGGAATATTTGGCTTCATATCCCCCTCTCACATAGCTTTAAAAATATTTATCACATCTACTTGAGTGTCCAACATAAGTTTATATATCTGTCCTGCTGTCCTTTTTCCACCTGTCAACTCACTTGTAATTAGTTGATCAAAAACTGTATAGACTTTATCAATCAATGACTTAGTTTCTCATTTGTTTAGAAAGCTCTATATCGTTCTTACTTTCAGCCAGTTATGCCCTATCATCTATGTCAATTGCAAATCATATAAATTTTGGCTAGGCCTTGGAATCCATATAAAGTTTTATATGTTAACAGACAGAAGAAAAGCAACAACGAAAGTTTATCCAGAAATATTCCATACCTCTTTCTCTTTTTTATTCTCTTTTTGTTTCTGCTGTATGCTCTGATGTCCACACAGCATCAGTACTTTTCTCAAGTTGTAGGAAAACCAACATCAAGGGCGCATCCACACAGGGGAAGATGTAGCACCATAACTTCCCTTGTAGCCTCCCTAAAATGTGTGAAACGCAATTGCTGGAAAACTCAGCGCTGGTGTTGGGTTTCCCAGCAGTAGTGCTATTACTTACCTTTGTGGAGAATGGAAGACCATAAGAGGAGCCCTGCTGGATCAGGCCACAGCCCATCTAGTCCAGCATCCTATCTCACACAGTGGCCCACCAATTGCCCATGGGCATCTCAAGCAGAGACAAAGGCAAATCTTCTCCTGCTCTTGAATCCCAGCAGATAGCCTTAGGGGTGTCCTGCTTGCCCCCCCCCCAGCCTGAACGATATACTTAGGCATCCATTCTAGTAGCCATTGATACATTTGTCATGCATACATTTGTCTAACCCTTCCTTAAACCCTTTTAGACTGGTACCACCTCTTCTGGCAGCAGATTCCATAGATCAATGACCCTCTGGGTGAAGAAATACTTCCCCTTTTATTTCTGCCATTATTTCTGACCTCTGTGCATGTGCAGGTGAGCAGGCGCAAAACAGACAGCCACATATGTGCAGTGGTGGTGACACGCAGTTCCACATTAAGACAGTGCCAGCCCCCCGTGCTAGCAAGTGATAATGCTGGAAGGCCAATGCTATGGATTATTGCTTGCTCGCCGGCTATTTGGGTCGGTGTCCGGAATAAGAGAAATGTGAGTTTTCTAAAATAAAGAAATAAAATAAAATAAAAATCAGCTACATTAACTCGGGGTCTTAACCACTGCAAAGTCGACAGTTTTCTGATTGGACAGCGCCAAACTCCTCTTTCGGAGGGAAAAGAAATTCTTAATGGTCTGTTTAATTGTGTAGCAAAAATTGTTTACAGTCAGCATTCCCAAGGTCTGTCGTTTTAATAATGGTTAAATTCACTCTTCCTTTCCTCCCCTCGTAGCTCCATTAGTGCTTCGTAGCCGGCTTATGTCTGCTTTAATTCATTTGCGTGTATTAAGGCTGAATTTCCCTTGTGAACCGCCGGAGTACACTTAATTGTAATATTGCCATCATCTGGAATGCAGACCGATGGCTGTAAAATAAAAGTTAAATGTTGTAGAACTAGGAAAGGTGCATTTGGGTGGATCCTCTTAATGGACTCCCGTCTCCTCTGGTAGGGACTAGTGATTGCCTTTGTTTTAGATTTTCCTTGGCTGGGGGGGGGGGGGGCTGCTTTGCCAATGCTCTCTGGCTGACAGGGCTGGCTAATGGGGCTTTGTCCTGCCCCTCACCTAGGCACATTGACAAAGGGCAGTGTTTGCACATGGAGCATAATGTTGCAGTACAACTGAAGAGGCCAAGTCACAAAGTAACAACTTCTGAATTATTCCTCATGACCTTAGGGCTCTGCCTCAAAGAGACTGTGGTGTGTGGCCCTTGCGTTCCTAACTTTTCTCCAATCCACCTTTTCAGTGAGCCAGTTTAGTCTTGTGGTTAGAGTGCCGGACTCATATCTAGGAGACACCAGGTTCAGTTCCGCACTCCTCCACAAAGCCAGCTGGGTAGCCTTGGGCTAGTCACAGAAACCTTGCTGATTTCTCACAGCCCCACCTACCTCACAGGGTGTCTGTTGTGGGTAGAAGAATAGAAAGCTTTGTCAGCTGCTTTGAGTCTCCTTAAATGGGTGAGAAAAGTGGGGTATAAGAGCCAACTCTTCTTCTCCCCCCCCCATGAAGCCATCTGGGTGACCTTGGGTTAGTCACAGCTCTCTTCTGAGCTCTCATAGCCCCACCAACCTCACAGGGTGTCTGTGGTGGAGAGAAGAACAGAACAGAAAGCAGCAGCCCAAGACCTCTCAATGACTTTTGTGACTGCAGTACTGACACAGATCAGACACAGCAAAAACAAAGCCACCCTAAGCCACCTTGGAGAAGGCTTTGAGGTGGGACCTGCCCCTTCCATGAACATTCTGTGCTAGAAAAGGTGGATTAGAGGCTTACTATACTAGAGCTTTGCACTTTGAGGCACCTGTGAGGCACACCTTTTGTTATGTCTGAACACAGCCAAATATTTGCCACTGATGTGTAGCATGGACTATACTGTATACTATATACATGCACTATACTTTGCTTTTGTTTATTTAATGTTTAGGGACCTGAAAGTGAAAACAGGACAGACTATAAATAGGGGAAGAAGGATTTTTCTTCCAACTAGCTCTGTCTACATTTGCCTTACAACAAGCAAAACAGATTAACGTAACTAGATTTAGCCTATTGTAAAGGTAATGATATGTGTCCTGGATTACAGTGAAATTCAAATGCATAGCACTTTGCTCATCATATTCCTTGTTCCTTTGTTGTGCAATAATTGGAAGAAAATAGCTTCAGAACTGTGCAAAACAGCACTGATAAAATCCTTTTTAAATGTTGTAATCCAGCATAATGTGTATTTTAAGAGAGCCACGTAATGGGCCAGCAATAGATAACATTATTTCCATATTTCCTTATAACCCTTGTTGTAATGGTGTATGAAATGGCCATTACTGTTAATCCTTGCTTGAATTTTGACATTACTTGCTGTAATAAGAGCAGCAGCAGCAGCAGAGGGAAAAGGCGGGCTTGGAAAATACTTGGTGAAAAAAATGAGCTTCATAAAGTTGCAGGATGCAAGAGGGTTTCTGAACTAAAGCTACGTCTAGTGGCATTTAGCAACCACAGAGTACAGACAAACAGAGTACAGGCCATATTAAAAGGTACAACCCAGGGCAAAAGCAGGTGGACCTCATGGTGGCAAGTTTGGATGCTTAACCCCCAGAGCGACCTCTCTACCCATTTGGGTGCATCTTTTCTTTCCCGCTTTTGCTCTTTGTTGGCTAATCCAAGAATGATCTCCATATCATAATGCAGGAAGTGTGTTCAGCTGAGCAAGGCAGAAGGGTGATTTGGGGTTTAGGCATCCAAAGTTACCTACTTGCAAGAATTGGTTTTGCCTTAAGCCAATTTACCTCTCATCATGTCATGGGGCAGTTTGGTCTAGTGGTTAGGGAGCCGGACTCTTATCTGGGAATACTGGGTTTGATTCCACCCTCTTCCATGAAGCCAGCTGGGTGGCCTTGGGCTAGTCACAGCTCGCTTATGAGCTCTTACAGCCCCACCTACCTCACAGGGTGTTCTGTTGTGGGGAGAAGAATAGAAAGCTTTGCCAGCTGCTCTGAGTCCCCTTAAATGGGTGAGAAAGGTAGGGTAGAAAAGGCAACTCTTCTTTTCCTCCTCCTCCTCCTCCTCCTCCTTCTTCTTCATTTGCAGGGAACTGAGAGCAGGTGAAGGTTCCACCTTAGTCTTTTGCTTGAGATACCCAGAAGCAACTGCTGGGCCACAAGTATGAGATGGGATACTGGACTAGATGGGCTGAGGCCTGATCCAGCAGGGCCCCTCTTATGTTCTTATGTTCTAGATTCAAGAGCTGCTCCTTTCAGTTTCCCCAGTGGCCTTCAGTAATGATATTTTATTTAAGGTTTTTTGTGTTATTGCCACGTGCCATCAGGTCAGGGTCTCCGTGCAGTTTGCTTGGTTATAATTAAAGAACTGTTTGCAATTAATTTCCTCTAGGGAGGTGTGGAGAAGCAGGGGCAGCAACCCTTTTCTTCCCATAAGGGTAAATTAAAATGGCAATTCCAAAATCTAGGACTTTTTTTGGAATGACATTAGATAGAATTAAAAGGACTGAAAGAAAAAGTAAGCTCAGAACTGCTGGGTGTGGTGGACATCCAGCTTCCATCTGTCCTTCCCTGATGTAATAAAAGCACCTTAATCCACCCTTCAGAGCAGCTAGACTCCATGGAGAATAATGGAAACGTGCCTCATTAGAACATCAGAGCATAGGAGGAGCCACACTGGATCAGGCCACATCCCATCTAATCCAGAATCCCATCTAGTCCAATATCCTGTCCCACGCAGTGGCCCACCAATTGCTTCTAGCCATCTCAAGTAGAAGACAAGTGCAAAATCTTCACTTGCTTCAAATCCCAGCAAATGGCCTACAGTGGTATCCTGCCTGTCTCCCCAGCCTGGAGGATGTGGCTAGGCACCCCCTCTGGTAGCCCTTGAGATACCTGTCATCCATGAATTTGTCTAACCCTTTCTTAAAGCTATCCAGACTGGCTGCTGTTACCACCTCTTCATTCAAGGTACCTTTGCTGACAAGGCCTTTTCTGTAGTTGCCCCCCTCCCCCAGGCTCTGGAATAGGCTCCCAGTGGAAGTCAAGCCAAGTGCCGATATTATATGACTTTCAGCACCTGGTTCAGACATACCACTTCACTTAGGCCTTTTGGTTTTTAGCTTCCCCTAAATACTGCCCCGTAAAGGAAGGAAGAAGGGTTGCGCTTTAAGTATGTCTTAGCTGTGTATTGATGTTTTCTTTTTATTCTAAACTGCCTTGGGACCTCTAAGTGAAGGGCAGTATATAAATACCAAGAATAAATACAGATTGATAAATAAATAATGTAGATGCAGCCTCCCTTTGTATCGAATAGTTTAATCCCAGCTCAACACATACTAAGATTTGGCCTGGGCTGCATCCATCTACTTCAGAATGGAAACGTCATCAGATCATCTTTATAGTCCAAGTGTTCCTTAATGAATTCTGAATTCGTGCTTCAGATTCAGACATTCTAAATGTTTCATAATGAGACAAAATAATAATAATAATAATAACCCACCAGGAATTGCAGAAATCCTTCCCAGTGTGAAAGTTAATGAGTGTGTAAATTAATTTATGCTGCTACTCAAGAGATTTGACCACTAGCTACTATTGAACAGCCAGCGTGCCGCTCCCTTTTGGACCCTTTGGTGCTTCAGAAAATAATCACATTCTTTAACAACACTGTAAATTTATATGGTGCCTTAAGGGGGTTGCTTTATTTGCATGACAGCATGACTCATTAACGGCTCTGGCTTTAGCCTGGGAAGCGACGGTGCAGCGTTCAAGTGACGGTGTCCTAAGCAAGCGACATTGGAAATTGCTCCGCAACATCAACACATTTTTCAGTCTAAAATAAAATAATAAAATTCCAAACCAGTGCCCTCAAGTCACTCATTTGGGGGGGGGGGGAGGCCATAAATTACGATAAACGTCATTCTTGCAGTTTCTTGTGATCTTCTCTAGCCTTCCGTCTGGTTGCTGTGCTATGGAACAGTGAAACATCTGTCATTAGGTTTTGGGGCTGGAGCTCCGTTCCCAAGACCTTGCCTTGTCAGGGAGCAGAACAACCCAGAAATCTCATTGACTTCATGGCCTACATGCTTCATAATTGGAGAAGGGAGCGTGCCAATATCCAGCAGAGTACAATCAAACTTGATTTGGTCTTTGATCTTTTGCCAGCCCAGTGATGTACAACGTTGCATTCATGCTTTCCACGAAGGCTGCATGCTTTAGCTGCACGGAAAGTTCTTTATAACAAGGCTGGCGACCAGCAACAGAATACCTGCCATTCCCTAGTGACCTTGTCCTCACCAACGCACCAAATGTACATCAGCTCAAAGTAGACTTATTCATAGGAAATAATGGGAACATAAGAACAAAAGAACATGGTCCTGCTGGAACAGGCTGCAGCCCACCAAGTCTAGAATCCTTTTCACATGATGGTCCACCAGTTGCTTCTGGGCACCTCAAGCAGAAGACAAAATCTTCACTCCCTGAAAATCCATTCTAGTACCCATTGATACACCCATCCTCCATGTATTTGTCTAACCCTTCCTTAAAGGTATCTAGCCTCTTCTGATAGTAAATTCCATAGACTGATGACCTTCTGAGTGAAAAAACTACTTCCGTTTATCAGTCCTAACTTTCCTGCCCATCACCTTTACAGAATGCCCCCAGTTCTAGTGTTGTGTGATAGTGGAAAGAGTTTTTTTCTCCATCCACCTTTTCCACATAGTTCATGATTTTATATACTTCATTCAGGCCCCTCTCAAATGCCATCTTTCAGGACTGAAGAGGCCCAGACATTGCAGCCTGATTTTGTAAGGGAGGTGTTCCAGCCCCTTAATCATTCTGGTTGCCCCTTTCTGCCCCTTTCTTGGCTATGGTCCACCTTTCTCTATGGAGTGGGAGTCCCAGGGGCCCCCAAATGGGGCAGATGCCTGGTGCTCCCCTTTCAGCCACAAAGATTTATTTCCAAGGGAAGACAAATGTAATTCAGCCTTAAAAGTTATCTTTTTACTATAGGCACTGCTGGAATGTTGAAAGAGACCCAAGGAACCAGGCCCTCTGGAGGTAGAGATGGCATCTGTAAGGGGCTTTCAGCTCGGAGGGCTGAGCTATATCTTCTGTACAGCAGACGGAAGTTAGCTTCAGCCTAATGAGCACTGCAAGCAAAGATTCTCTTTTTCTTTTTTTCAGCACTTAACAGGCAGATGTTGCACAGCTTAACATTAAAATGGTGTACAAAGCAAAGAGGTGACATTTTCAGCTAAAACTGCATCCAGGCATTGCTTACTTATTCCACTATATTTGGATATTCCAGAAGAAGGCATGGAATATCTGGAGTTTCCAAGAATAAATAAGCAATGTCTGGATGAAGTCTTAAGTTACAAATTACTTTACTTAGATTGGTGGCAGGCATGGGAGCATAGCGACAGTTAGATCCAGCTCAAAGCAATAAATCAATTCTGAGATGTTTGGCATTGATTGATTGATTGACTGACTGACTGACTGATTGCATTTGTATATCACTTTTCACCCTGAAACTCTAGGGTGGTTTACAGAGAGCCTGTTCCCAACTATGGCTGGTGCATCACTTGAAGCCCCTTTTGGACAGAGATGCTCTTGGCCACAGTTATCCAGGCTCTGTTAACTTCCGGATTAGATTATTGTAATGTGTTCTACATGGGCCTGCCATTGAAGACAGTTCAGAAGCTGCAGGTAGTGAAAAATGCAGCTGCTAGGTTGCTGACTGGGACAGCTGGCCAGATGCAAATCATGCCAGTCTTAAAAGAGTAGTATTGGCTGCTGATTCACTACTGAGCCCAATTTAAGGTGTTAATTTTGCCTTATAAGGCCCTAAATGACTTGGGTCCCAAATATCTAAAGGAGTACCTTCTTCCACATCGACCTGCCTATGCCTTAAGATCCGGAGGGGAGGCCCTCCTGGTTGTCCCACCATCTTCAGTGATAAAAGGAGTGGGCACCTGGGAGAGGGCCTTCTCAGTCATGGCCCCCAGGCTATGGAATAGTCTCCCCCATGAGGTTCCAGGCTTCTTCATTGTATATGTTTAGAAAGGCAGTGAAGACGCACCTCTTTGCCCTGGCCTTTGGCTAAATGGGAATATACTGTCTCTTCGCACTTTACCGACACTGTTACTGTTTTAATATAGACTGTTGTTTTAACATATGTCTGATTTTAAGTGTTGTTACCTGGCCTGAAACCTTCCAGTACAGGGCAGGATAGAAATACAATCAATCGATCAATCAATCAATCAATCAATCAACAAACCAACTAACTAACTAACTAATAAGAGGAGCCCTGCTACATCAGGCCACAGCCCATCTGAGTCCAACGTTCTCTCACTCACAGTGGCCCACCAATGGCTTCTGGGCGTCCTCAAGCAGAAGTCTAAGACAAAACCTTCCTTTGCTTTCATCTCTCTGGAAATGGCCTAGAGAGGCGTCCTGCCTTTCTCTCCAACCTGGAGGCAGTGCCCAGGCATCCATTCTAATATGCTCCAGACCTTTGTTCATTTTCTTCCAGCCCAGCTGAGGTTGAAAATGAACAGATCAAGCCAACTTGGTTGCGAGCAGCTCTGCACAGCTCAACTCTGGTGTACTTTCATTGGAAATGAGCATGGGGTAGTACAGTATTTTGGCTGTTTTGTTCCCTAGAAGCCAGACCAAGTCAGTGAGCTGACCTTGACAGGGCTTGGTCCCTGTGGCGTCCCTGGAGACGCCCTACATCGACATGACTGTGGAACTGCAAACCGAAATGAATAAACATCAGCTGACCTAAGACAGGATACTAAAATATCCCAGGGCTCCTGATGAGGGTGCCTGCAAGAGAAGGGGCATTTCCACAGATATCCTCTGTATTATAAGCTACTCCTTAGGGATTCGCTCGAATATTGGTGACGTTCGAAATGCCTATGGATTCAGCCAAATTCGGACATTGAGATCCAAATCAAATGTTTGCACATTCAAAGATTGACATTTGAATTCGAATCAAATGTCTTGATACATTTGTATGAAGCTTTGTGTGGGATTTGTATGGGATCTGTATGGGATCTGAAAGGATTCCTATGGGATTTGCATGGGACTGAACATTAGTACTGAATTCAGATCCTAACACATTCGAAGGGGATCTATGTGAGTGAATAGGAATTTTTTTTCCATTGGATTCGATACTAATCGTATACAAAAAAAAGTCGTGGGCGTCCCTGCTCATCTTTTCTCTTTCGGCCTCTTCAGTTGAATTCTTGCAGACTCTGGCTTTTCTTTGATATTTGACTGTTAATTCAGTAGGCAAAGTAGGTTTTGCACAGTCCAGTGGTAGCTCATTTCACAAGCCAGGTCAGGCAAGGTTTTCGAAACAGGAGGAGGGTGGGGGGGGGGAAGAAGCCCATTTCTGCAGCTCCCCCAGCTTCCGTGTTCTCTGCTCTTTGCCTTTCCGTGTCTGCAGATGTGTGGGACGCGCATGCGCTGACTCATCCTGGTGCACAGGTGCTGTGGAGACTTTTCCTTAATTGCAGCTCCCTAGTCAAGCAGTGGCCAAGGAAATGCTTCTGCAGGCTCCCTTGAAGCACACGGAGGGATGGCGTTTGCAGCTGAAATGCAGAGGCTTTTCCTCGCGTTTGAAAATGTAAGGAGCGCCCCACTGGAACAGGCCAGGATCGAATCAGGCATCCTGCTGCCAGCTGCGGCCATCAAAGGAAGAAATTTAAAAAAAACTAAAGGGAGCCTCTAAAGGTTACTTTCACAGGTAGCATGCAGAATTGCTCGAGCTGTCATAATGAAAACTGGGTCAGTTGCCCCTGAAGAAGAATCATCCAATTTGAAACAGGTCATCCTTAACAGGCTGCTTTAAGAACATCTTTGGAGCTTTGTCGCCCACCTGCCCCCATCCCTTAGGCGGGTGTTTTCCCTTTCTTGTGGCTGCAGTTGTACAGAAGTCTACCAGAAACCCGAGCCAGAGAGAAGACAGGTACATAAGGACATGAGAGCATAAGAGGAGCCCTGCTGGATCGGGTCAAGGGCCATCTAGTCCAGCATTGTCACACACAGTGGCCCACCAAATACGCATGGGCATCTCAAGCAGAGACAAGGGCAAACCTTCTCCTGCTCTCAAATCCCAGCAAATGGCCTTAGAAGCATCCTGCTTCCCCCCCCCCCCAGCCTGAAAGATGCACCTAGGCATTCATTCTAGTAGCCATTGATACATCTTTCATGTATCATCTGCAACGCACATTCTGGGTTGTACCAGACTCTTTCCTCTTGGCACAGTGAGATTGCTTCAACTAGTTGGCTCTTAAAATTAGAGGTTTTACAGTCAATTAAAAGGTACTCAAAACGTAAGGCAAAAAGGGCGCTTAA
Organism: Aspidoscelis tigris stejnegeri; assembly: GCA_023333525.1. NCBI lineage: Eukaryota > Metazoa > Chordata > Lepidosauria > Squamata > Teiidae > Aspidoscelis > Aspidoscelis tigris. The sequence continues at coordinate 10,052,878 of JALMGA010000005.1, forward strand.
GAGCTAGATCATTTAGCTTGCAGGCCTTTTCTGCACTTGCATGGGTGGGGGGGGGGGGAGAGGTTCCACTCCAGGACAGTCCTGCTGGCCTGGGGAAAGGCCATCTGCTGTTGTTCAGGGAGATCAAAGAGAGGCATCTAATTGAAGCCTCTCCCCTCCCAGTTTGGCCTTGTTGTGTTAGAGTGCCAGACTCTTTTCTGCGAGTCTCCCGGTTCGATTCCGCACTCTTCCACAAAGTTTTACACAGCTCACGTTCTGAGCTCTCAGAGCCCCACCTACTAGGGGTGTGCATGGATGCAATTTTTGGGATTCAGCTCAATTCGAATTGAATATCCAAAAATTCAATCCGAATCTTTAAAATTTGAATTTACCGAAATTCTATTTGAGATAAGCACATTTGAATCTATTCATTCAAAATTTTTATTCGAATTTGCACTTATGAATGTCAACAACATTTGTACGTGCCCATGCGCATTGTTACGCATCCTGTAAGCATCTGTATGCATCCTGTATTTATCCCGTATGCATCCCGTTTTCATCCCGTAGTGAGCCATACAAATGCGTACGGATGCGGGAAAGGTGTGTAGGTGCAAGTACGCATCGTGTACGTGCCCATACAAATGCAAATGTCTGAATAATTTGAATGAATAGATTCAAAAGTTTGAGATTCGTTTGAATGTTTAAAATCGAATTTATAGACATTTGATTCTAATTTGAATGTTGAAATTTGAATGAATTCTATCAGATTTTGAATGTTTCGAACATTTGTGCACATCTCTACTACATCCCTCACAGGATGTCTGTTGCGGGGAGGAGAACAGAAGGTTTGTCAGCATCCCTGAGTCCCCTAAAAGGTGAGAAAAGGGGGTTTAAAAGCCAAGTCTTTTCCTCCCACCAGTCCTGATCTGAGCTCCTGATCAATGGGCTGTGGTTGAAATAGCCTGGATGCTGGGAAGGTGGGTAAATTGGACTATGCTGAAGTTTGGGTGCTCATAGTCAATAGACTGCTAAACTGGCAATGCTCAGTTAATTTTGTTAAATATATTTATTGCCCTTCAGTAAAACCACCAGTACACTTTACAAGCTCATCAAAAACATTGAACCAGCAAGAACGGTAGTCAATTGATTAAGAAGCAATTAAATAAAACAAATACATAAAACAGCCATTGAAAAGCAAGGGAGGACAGAATGGATTTTACTTGTGCTTCAGAGCATATAAATGGAGTAGCAGCTGTGTTTCCCTGTGTTGGTGACTTCATCGCAGAGGTGTCACCTCCTCAACCACAACAGGTAACTGACGGATCCTAGGATCTGGAGAGCCAAAGTGGCCGTCTCTCTGCAAAACTGATCCCCAGCTAGATGGGCCTTTAACTGGTAACTTAGAGCAAACTCCAGGTGGAAACTTCCTTTTGATATCACCTGGTTATGTTTGGATCTGCAGGGGACAAGAACACAATGTAGTGAGATTAAAAGGAGGCTTGCAGCCAAAAAGCCTCATGGTTTTTACTTGGTTCAGGGTATTCCCACGGGTCAGTTTGGTCTTGTGGTTAGAGTGCTAGACTCATATCTCACAGTCATGGGGTTTGACTCCACACTCCTCCACGAAGCCAGCTGGATGACCTTGGGCTAGTCACAGCTCTCTTTCTGAGCTCTCACAGTCCACCTATCCCATAGAGTGTCTGTTGTGGGAAGAAGAATAGAAGGTTTGTCAGCCACTTAGAGTCCCCTAAATGGGCAAGAAAAGCAGGGTATAAATGCCAACTCTTCTCCTTCTTCTTCTCCTTCTTCTTCGGGCAGTAGAACCAGTGGGAAACAGGAAAAAGTTCTGTTTTGGTACATAGCCTTTGATCTCTCTGAACCATATTTTGTTCCACAGAAGCCAAAAACATTGGTTCAGAGAGATAAAAGGCAAGGGTTTAATCAGAGCCTTCCCTTTGCTTCCCACCTTACCAGTTCTGCTGCCGGTGTTCCCCAGGTAGGAACTGGAGCAGAGAATATCTCAGCACTGAAAGAAGCCTTGGAGTTGTTGGTTATTTTACCTTCCAAGAAATCTGTGCAGGATGAGAGGTAATATATAAAAACTACTGGAGGGTTAAGGGCCTTCCCTAGGCCTCTTGCCAGGAAATATCAAGCCCTGTTCCATGAAGAATGACGCCTATAAGCCATATAGTTATTCAAAGTTATCCTACTAATCCCCTTTGAAGCCCTTCATGGCATTCTCCATCTCCTTTCTTTGCTTCAAGTAGGACCCAACTTATTTCTGGGGAGACGCTGAAGATGGAACCTTTCCAGGAAGTTTGTTCAGCTGCTGAGCTATGGCCACACCCAAGAAACAGTGCTACGAATCCATATATACCTGTATCCACTTTCTTGATCCATTCTTAATCTAATAGGCTGTTTCTCTTTGGGTTCATTTCACCTCTGAGAAACATGGAGACCAAATCTGGAAAGCCATCTGTTCGCTTTGCCTCTCCCTGGCTTCTGACACCCTAGAAGTCCTCTCTTTCCATAATTGTACTTAACAAGCCGCTCTGTTTTCTCTCTTAAGTGAATCATAATTCTTTCCACCCTGAGGCCAGAATGTTTCTTTCTTTCATTCTTTTTTGCAGTATGCGCAGCCTTACTAATTACAAGCAGAAGACTTTCAGACAGTAGAGCCCTCTCTTAGCCTGTATCTCCTGCCAAGGCCTCCCGTTACAGCGTCTGCATTTTTCCTCTGCTGCAGCGACATCGTAAACACCTGAGAAAATGTGAGAAAATCAGACCCTTTGGCCTGTTCCATGTGCAAGCGGTGGATGTCACCGTTGCTAGAGAAACCTCAGTACTTGGCCTGGGATGCTGGCAGTGAGGAGGAGAGGAGGAAGAGCTGTAGAAGACATCTCTGCCCACTTTCCTTTTTCTGATTGTGCATAGGGGTGAGCTCCTCCTGCAGCTGAAATTCCTTTTCGCTCGCTAGGGATACCAGATGTTCTCTCTTTTAAAAGCACGTTGCTGGAGTCATTGACCTAGGCAGCATCTAAACTTACTCAGTCAGGAGAATGCAGTCCTTACATCCTTCTGATGATGAAGTCTTTCTCTGTCCTTTACTTCCACAAGGTGGGGTGTGAAGGGACTACCTGGTGCGTCCTACATTGCAAATGGGGAAGCAGTTTGGTTTTGTGGCTAGAGTGTCCTATCTGCAGGTCTCCTGGTTTGATTCCGCGCTCCTCCACGAAGCCAGCTGGGTGACCTTGGGTTAGTCACAGCTCTCTTTCTGAGGTCTCACGGCCCCACTTACTTCACTGGGTGTCTGTTGTGGGGAGAAGATCAGAAGGTTTGTCAGCAGTGTTGAATCCACTTAGATGGGTGAGAAAAGCCAATTCTGCTTCCTCTTCCTCCATAAAGCCAGCTGGGTGACCTTGGGCTAGTCACAGCTCTCTTTCTGAGCTCTCACGACCCCACTTACTTCACTGGGTGTCTGTTGTGGGGAGAAGATCAGAAGGTTTGTCAGCCATGTTGAATCCACTTAAATGGGTGAGAAAGACAGGGAATAAAAGCCATCACCACGACCTCCTCCTCCTCCTCTTCCTCCTCCTCTTCTTCTATTTGGGACACTTTAAAAGAAGCTGAGCTGCAAGAATGGGTGGAAGCTAAATCTGCAATACTAACAGAGCTTCCTAGACAATTTCTGCATAGTGCACATTGCAAGCAGAAGCTGAAGAGATGTGTGCCATGGGCTGACCACATTGTGGCAATCCGAGCTGGCCCAGCTATCCTTCCCAACCCCTAAGGTTCCTGACAGGGGCTGTTTTCACAAGGCACCCAGCTGAAATAGCCCATTTCTGAGGTTGCTTCCAGGATCCTGATGAAATGCACTGCCTAGAGCAGACCATCCTTTAAGGCCATTTCCACACTTACCAGCACGTGCTGCTCTGTACAGGAATAAAGAAGCCATCCCAAGCAGAACAAGGCTATTCACATTAGAGTGTGCCAGCCCCTTGCCCTGGCTCCAAGGCGTGCCAATTTCAGAGCTGGTGTGCCCCCCGCCAATTGCTCCAAAGTCCAGGAGTGTGTGTTCATGACCTCCAGGGCTCCCAGTAGGGGGCATTTTGGCGGCACAACTTGCTGTGTTACAGAAATGGGTCCCCCAAGGAATCCCAGACGATGGAGGTATGCCATCCATGGGCCTCTGTCATCCAGTATATCACTCCTAGTATGTCGGTTGACCCCAAAAAAGAGCCCTACTAGTGGACCACCAAGAATCCATTTGGGATGTCCTAGTCTGGTTTGTTTTCCATGCTGTGCGGACAAAGCGTACTAGGGAGGAGCAAAGCCTCCTTTAGACTGCACTGGTGTGTGGAAGGGAGCCCCATTCACACCTTCCTGGTCTGATCTACCGGCATGTGTGGAAGGGACTCTACTGTAGAGTCCCTTTCTTGCTATCTCAGAAGGAACAAGGTAGACCTCTCTCTTCCGCACCCAGGACACAGGACACAGTTTGCAGTCAGCCGCACAGCCAGTGGACACACAGGTTCCTTCTTCACATTCTTGAACCAGCCTTGGATTGGGAGCGTATGGATTTACGGCAGCAGCCAGAAACATCTGTGTGTGCCGAATGCAGATGGATAGCAGATAAAATATATCCCAATCCTATTTTGTGATGCACTAATCCTTCCTCCTCCTTTTGGCAGATTGCCTGGAAACTCGAGGTGTTCAGATAATGACCACCCTCTATCAATAAAATTTGACGTGATGTGTGCCATAAATGCGGTGCTTAATAGTTTATGCGGTGTTATGTCTGCCAGTCATTTGTGAAATGTGGCCATGCTGTACGTTATTTATGTGGCACTCCAGGAGCACGCTGTTGCTTTTGTGCATTGAGAGCAGCGCAGATCCCTCGGTGGGGCATGGAACATGTTCAGCATGTCTGGAAGGAGGGACAGGGGGTTATATTCGTGAGGATGTTTTAAGAATACTTTTATGTATTTTACCTTTTTATCATTGTTCACTTGAATTTCTCCTTAGAGTTTGGATTCCTCAAGTTCTCCCCTACCCCCCACCCAACAAAACAATTGCATGAAACAGCCCATGAAACTGATGGGCAGGGGGATTTAGACTGACAAGGGGGAGCGCTTCTTCACCCAGAGGGCCATTGGTCCATGGAATTTACTACCAGAAGAGGTGGTGACAGCAACAAGCCTGAATGGCTTTCAGGAATGTCCAAATTCGGTCAAATTCAATCGAATAACGAATATTTAGAATATTCTTTCACATTCCTAGCTATGACCAAGAAGGAGTTAACTACCAGTTGCAATTTGCACCAGGGCTACAAGGAAAATGTCCAACCTGTTACCTTTTTTAGCGCTTTGCAGCAGGTCTTGCCACTATTAGTTGAGGTTCCACTCACGGAAGTGACCGGGATCTTCAGCCAAGCAAATGGCCTCTGACCACCCAAGTGCTGACTCTGTGCCACACGCCACACCTTCCAGCCTGGACCTCACACCATCTAGCCTTGGTCCAGACGGTGCTTGAGTTTAACCTTCCCATTTCCCAGCCATTTCCGTGGAGAACTGTATATGTAAATAGGTGGTGATAGATGAAACGCAGCAGTATGTGAGATCCGATCTAAGGCGACGCGATGGATCCACTCAGTTATGGGTAGCTTTTGTGTTGCGATTTTGATTGATTTCCAATTTGTGTAGTGTTGGCACAGTACTTATGTCAGGCAGACACATCTCTATATCATACCATTTAGAAGTGGCAACCTTAACTTCTGGGACTAATTAGCTCTTGTTCATTTGACAGCACTTTGTGATTGTTCAGACCATTGAGCTATAAAACTGCACCATTATATCATCTGATTTGAAGAATATATTCCCTGTCCGCTTTTCTTCACTTTTATGCTGGAACATAATTTAGCACCTAGAACTGTGGAAATCTACGATTGCATCTAAATTGCAGGCATAAAAGTAAATTTATTCCTCAGTTATTCCGTGCTTCTAAGAAATTCTGGAGGCTATGGGTTTGTGTTTTTGTTTTCTTTTTGAAAAAAGGTTGGGGCTTCCAGACAAAATGCTGCTCTTAAATTACCAGGCTGTAGATCCTCAGCTTTTTTATTTAGTGGGGGGTAGAGCTTTAGTTGCTGAAGTCTAATTAACCTTGTATAAGCCATTTGCTTAGGTTTGCCATGATTTATCAAGTCCTGAATCAGAAGGAAATCTTGCAAGCCCTGCAGAGTGATGGAGATCCTAGGACAGCCAGATTTAGTTGGAGTGGCTGAATTATATAGGAGGCAGCAAGAACCTGGTCTAGAAGGGTTGTAAGTTATCTGCACTGCTTTTCTACCCCACTTTTCTCACCCATTTAAGGTGACTCAAAGTGGCTGACAAAGCTTCCTATTCTTCTCCCCTCAACAGAACACCCTGTGAGGTGGGTGGGGCTGTGAGAGCTCAGAAGAGAGCTGTGACTAGCCCAAGGTCACCCAGAGGGCTTCATGGGGGAGGAAGAAGAAGAGTTGGCTTCTCTAGCTTGCTTTTCTCACCCATTTAAGGTGACTCAAAGTGGCTGACAAAGCTTTCTATTCTTCTCCATGCAACAGAACACCCTGTGAGGCGGGTGGGGCTGTGAGAGCTCAGAAGAGAGCTGTGAGTAGCCCAAGGTCACCCAGCTGGCTTCGTGGAGGTAGGCGGAATTGAACCCAGTATTCCCAGATAAGAGTCCAGCTCCTTAGGATCTCCATCACTTTGCTTCTATACTTCAAGAACTAAACAAAGGGTTTTAGGTTGCATTCACACTTGAATCCTTGAATTTGGAAGTCACACGGGTAGGATTTATATGATGCCATCATAGCAGGATAGGTGTCCTCAAAGAGCTCTAGGTCTACGTGACCTCAGGCTCATTGTGGAAGCAGTCAACCATAAGCTCTGCTGCTAGTACTTTTATGGAAGAACAGAGAAAAAAGCTCTTTTCAAGCCCTCAAAACCCCACCACTAAAGGTGCACACTCATCTGTTTGCATTCTTTGGGCCAAACAGACAACCCTGTTCTCCCAGACACCAAAAATGGTTGACTTCTGAGGCCATTTCTTCTGTCCAAGAAAACACTAGAAATGTAGAGACTGGGGAAAGTAAGTTTCCTGGCTGTGATTTCTGCGGCTGGTAGTGATGATAGTGTGATGTGAACAGCTTTTTGCTGTGAAAGTATCACCTCTACTGGTAGGTACCATCATTCTGTGGACCCTGCCACAGACACTGGAGCTGAGCACCAAAATGTGAATTGAAGAAGGCTAGTTTCAAATCTTTATGAATCCACAAAACTCTTAGGCTAATTGTTGTTTTCTGATCATACAGTTGCGGAGTTTGGAGGGTTCCTTTTTTCAGTTTTTCATTTCTATCACTCAAAATCAGTGGTTGTTCTAGCTTGGACTCATGCAGTTAAAGGCTCTGAGGAACAGTGGGTTCTTATATTCTTTTCAAGAAGCCAGTAATAAAAGTGTGATAAGCTAGTAAATAATTAATTCTTGGATCTCATCTAAAGATCCTGAAAGAGAAATGGAAACATCTTTGTGAACATTCTGTATTGATGAAATGTTGTTGGTTTAGACTCTCCACCATCGCCCAGCAAACAGCATACATTTGGCCTTCTGAAGGACATCATAAACATCCTGCTGAAGAACATCATAATCATCTAATTCAGCAGTATGTCATGGCGATGGCCAGCCAATTACAGAGCAGTTGAGGTGGGCAGGGCCAATTAGTCTCTCAGCAGATGGCCTGCAGAGGCATGTGACAATATCAGAGCTTGTAACTGTTGGTGCCTTTCTTTTCTGGATCTGTCCAAAACTTTCTTTGACATTGTCCAAGTGGGTGGCCAGCACCACATCTGACAGAAAGAAGTGGCAACACTGAGATAGCTGAGAGCATGGTTGAAGGCTTCTCATAAAGTTCTTGAGCCTCCCTGGCTCATTTTGTAATAAAGAGGCAAAGCCGATTATGTTACCCCACTTCTGAAAAGTACACAGAGGTGACAGGAAGAAGGTAGAATGTCTCCTACTTAACGTCCATCAAACCCCATTCCTGTAGTAGTCACAAGGCACATGCTCATGACTGCCTCCAAATGTCTTGAGAGATGAATTACCACTGGCATGTTATGTCTGACAGTGAAGACAGTTTTCAGGGCTGCTTTCCCCCCCCCCCCCTTAAATTAGCTTATAACCCACCATTGCCTGCATGGGAGGGTAGATATTTTAGCCCATGCAGATGCTGGCATCTAAATAGGATCAATGCAAACAAAATCAAGGGGAGACAATCCTATTCTGAAGACAATTCATCCCGTCCCATTACTTTAGTAGCTTCAGGGCAATGGGATGTACAAACATTCCATCCTGGGTATGAACCACAGTTGCCCTGATGTCTGAATGCAGACGCAGATCAGTTTTAATAGGATTGAATCTGGGTTTAAAAACTTCCCACCACACCACTGTGGAAGGGCAGAGTCTCCCCATGTTTCCTTCTTCCTGTTACGAAGGAGACTGTGTCCTATGGCATGTCCCCAAATTCCCATATGTATCTGCAGACCCAGAAAGGTCAATGTGCAATCTGCCATAGATCCCCAATCAACAACAAGGCATTAGGCAAGTGGCTGGCATTAGATCCTCGCAGTGCTAAAAATGAGGCTACGTTTTCCTATATGTCATGGCTGAGACAAATATGTAAGCAACAGCAGACGCCCCAGCCAAATTGTGCCGACTCTTGAGAAGATCACTGGGTGTGTAACCCCACTAGCTTGCCTTGCTGGCGGTTACAGAACACAGTCTATTAATAGCCCTGCAGTTTCTTTCTCCATAATGCAGTGCTAAATGTCTTTCCGTGAAACGCTGAAGTTTCTCTCTCATATCCTCTTTTCTTCTTCATTAGGCTAGAAGCTCATGCATCAAGGGATTAAGTGTCATTCCCTGATTTTTTTTTTTTCACGGAGCAGGATTTTGCACTCCTGAGAGCGCGCACTTGCTGAACGTCACTGAAGCTTTGCGGTTGCCTCCTCTGTCGGATATTTCCAATTTATAGGGATAACAAATGGTTCAGCTTTTTCGCAGTTTGAGGAGGTCTGTTTTGGACTGAGGCACCATCCAAAAATAGTGTCGGTAAATCAGATCTGCGGTGAAAGCGATATTAAAAAGTGCCATCCAAATACACAAAAGATTGCCCCCATGACACTGTTTTCACTGTCAAAGACACGTTAAAAAATCCTCCATATTTTTGCCATATTTCCCCACAGATCTTATGCCTCTTGCTCCTGTGGTCTCTGTTGTTCTGTGCAGGGATTGGTAGGTTGTCCATCAAGACCTACCTCTATCCAACGCACTCAGGCAAGAAGTCGAAAGAATTTCGGTGGAAAATTACTGGGTCAAAAATGAGGTCTCCCTCTCCCCAGGCCCCTCCCCATCTTGGAGAGCTTTAAGGGTCACGGAAGTGGAGTTGAGTAAAGATTAGAGGAGTGCATGTTTGTTTGTTTTAATGTTCTCTTAGCATCAAAGCATAGAGCCGCTTTAGATATGGTAGGATTCAAATCCATTGCGAATGCACTTTGAATGCTGTTCAAATCTGCTTCAAATCCCTGGCACCAGTTGCATCTCCAGATCCCCTCTGAATCTGTTCCGAATCCACTCCGAATCCATTGCAGATGTGACTGGGCAGCCTCTTTGCCTACCTTTGCAAATATAACGAAGCATCGAATGAATGCACAAAAGTGTTTGCTTCACGTTCGGATGTCGGTCTTGGGATGTAGCCAGTGTTTGATTCAAAGGCGAATGTTTGAATTCATGCGGATTCGTATTAATGGCGAACCCGACGAATATTCATGCCCATCTCTAGAAGAGGTGGTGGAGGTGAGGTACTGAAGAACAAGCCCAACCAGATTTCATCCAGAAGTCAAGTTGGATATCCCAGGATATCCAGATCAGTAGCGGAATAATAAGTGGCATCGATGCAGCGCCTGTAGTTTTCCTTCACACTCAGGGTGACACATGATCTGAATGGGCACGCTGATTTGTAGGGTTCTAAAGCAGAACAGCAGGATGTTAATGAAGACAGCAGCCCCACTTTTCTAGCCTCTGGATTAACGCAGAAGAAGTTGCCACTTTTACTGCAAACATGCTTGAAAAGTGTACAGAGAGTTAATTTCCACATATTTCTCTCCTCAAACCCCTGAGGTATTTTCTGTCTCTGTGGCTCAAGCAGTGGCAGGAGGGCGAGTACGTTTGCCTGTTTCAGTCTCCTTTCCTTGCAGTGTTGGTTTTTATAACGCGTTTGGTCAAAGCCCGACTTCCAAAATTCTGTTTTATGTTTCATTACTGTTTTCTTTGGATTTATTTTTTTTAAGAAGTTCTGCATTTTATCGATGCCTAACACGATGTAAAACCTTATTATTTAGTGTTCATATCTTCTACAGGGAAATATATATTTTAATACGAATAACACATTTTCTTCTGTGAAGCACTTATTTTATGTCACATAGCATTTATACCCTATAAGGCTGAATCACAGTATAAGTAATGCCTGTGACTCTGGCAAAAGTGCTTTAGTTTGATTTGCTTCCACTGCAGCCTAGAATGCAAAAGGGAGACAGTCATAATCAGCGAGGCAGGGACGGTTTCAGGGCTGCTGCTTCTTATAGGACAACCATCAGATCACTAGTTGGAAGGAATGTGCATCAGTATTCGTAACATTCATTATTCAGACAAATTCAGGCATTCATATACGAATCAAATGTTACGACATTTGTACATTGACATTCGGATGAATATGAATGTTTCGGAACGTGCGTACGAAGCTTCGGAACATTTGTGAAATGGGGAGGTGGGAAGGCGGCTGCGCCAGTCACATCTGCAGGGGATCCAGAGTGAATTCGGTGTAGATTTGATGCTTTCAGAGTGGATATGTTACGGGATATGTATAGAATGGAATCCTACTGATGATAGATAGATAGATAGATAGATAGATAGATAGATAGATAGATAGATAGATAGATAGATAGATAGATAGATAGATAGATAGATACGGACGGACGGACGGACGGACGGACGGACGGACGGAATAAATAAAATACATACATACATACTTACATACATACTTACACATATACTTACATATATACATGCATGCATGCATACATACATACAGGCATACATACTTACATATATACTTGCATACATGCATACATACATACTACATATACTTACATACATACACACATGCATGCATATGTACTTACATGCATACATGCTTACATGCATACACACATACATGCTTACATGCATGCATACATACATACATGCATACATGCATGCATGCATGCATACATACATACATACATGCATGCATGCATGCATGCATGCATACATACATACATACTTACATATATACTTACATACATACATACCGCATATATACTTACTTACATACATGCATGCATGCATAAGTACTTACATACATACATACATACATACATACATACATACATACATACATACATACATACATACATACATACATACATACATACATACATACATACATACATACAATGCAACTAATCGGAGTACCTTCTCATTGTGATCCTGAGGAGACAGAGATATGCAAGTGAATCATTTTTCCTCACATTTGCGAAAAGCTTTCCTGAGGAAAAGTCACCTGGCAGCTCCTTTTCTTTTCCTTTTTCGCCAGCCAAAGCTGCACCCCCTCCCTCCCCTTGAACTTTTCCCAAGACCTTTTCTGCCCTGGCCAAGTTTTGCCTTCCGAGAGAGCCATGTTCCTGCGTGCAGCCTTCACTCATGCCACCAATGTGCCGCTATTCCTGAAAACTAAGTTTTGTTGCACTTTTTACTCTCACTATTATTATTGCTTGTCAGCTGCCTAGAAATGTGTGCCGGCAGGGCCGAACATACATTTAAAAGAAGTCAATGTAATAAATACAGTCCCTTGTTTTGTAAGTCCTCTGATTTAACAGGTTTATAACGTATCCAGGGACCGTAGCCCAGAGCAGCAGAGAGGCAGCTTGGAAAAGAGCTGACTAAAGAGGTTTTGGAGAGGGATAAGTGGGGGCCACAGTTTCACTTCAGTACACAGGATGTTAAATTGAGCCATTACAGTTTCCATACTCAGGGTGTGCAGTGACCTTTACTACAGGAAGTACCATTATCTGAACAGAAATACAGCCAAGTGTGTTTACAGGAGCTGATGGCTGGGTTTGCTCTCTCAATCCCGCTGCACACAAAATACGGAAAATCTTGGATGTTAGGAGAAGAACCTCAACTAGGAGTTGCATCAGATGCTAGTTACCAGCAGCAGCATGCTTACCCTTGTTAACGTGGATGCCGTTGAAGAAGAAGTGTGTTGGGGCAAAATAAAAATAAAACGTAAATTATGCCTCTTGACACAAAGGATCTGCGCAGGCTTTAACCGAACTGGCACAAAACCAGAGCCTGTTAAAAATAAGAGGGATAAAAAAGAAGCAATGCTGAAAGTTAAACCTTCAATATTGAAATACCTATTCTTCCCCCCCCACCACCACCACCAATAAATGTATAGTAGAGTCACAGCTAGGAATGCATCCACGCACATGCCAAGGGATGCAGGCTGAACACACAGGTCAACTCCGCGCATATGCAGACCCCATCCCAGACCAAACTTTAATGTAAGGTGGGGGAAATTAGTCTGAGTGTGGACAGGCAACTGAACGATCCCAGCGTGGATCTGCTCCAGTCCTTCAGCCTCTGTGTGTGCAGAAATTCCATACTACGGGCATTCCTCCCACATTTCCGGAGGCTGGAGCGGTCCAGTTGTCTTGGAACAAGGGTGTCCGCACTTGGAATTAAGAGTGCTCCAGTTATTCCTACGCCACTTCTGCACTTGGTGATATCCTCACCTAGGAAGGAGTTCAGTCCTTCCTTCTACTCAATGGTTGGGATGGAGGAAGCCCTACCTCCTGTGCTGGATGAAGAGAGAGAGCAGGATAGGTATCCCGCTCTACCGGTGGACCTCAAGAAGGATGTTTACTGGCATACATGTGAATCCATGGGTGACCTTTTTTGGCAGCAGTCCAGGAAATGGGAGTGGAAGTGGCATGACGCTGAAAAGAGCTCTCCCAGAAACTCTGAAAGCCAAGAATGACATGTCCCTGGCCTTCAGATGTTTTGTGATGGCTCCAAAGGTTGAGCACTGCCTTCAAAGTTGGCAGGAGGAGCTGGGGTGGCACCAGCTTTCCAAAATGCGAGCAACCCTTCCCCATCCCAGTGGCAGTCTGTCCCAGCTTCACATGGGTATTGAATCCTAGGCCAGAGTATCTTGCCTTGGCCAGGGATATCAGGAGGAGGGAACACTGCCAACAGCTCTAGTGTCCCATAACATATGACCTAGCTGGACCGAGTTGGTCCAAGCTGGCCCTCTTTCTCTTATGCTCGTAACCTTCTACCACGGCTGGCAAAGGATGTTTTCCTGGCCGCAAGTGAGCAGCAAAGCCAGCCAAGTTGGGCTACACCCAAGCCTGACCAAGACAGATTGGCTCATGAGTCAGGAAAACTTGTAAGAGTCTCTCCCTTGGAGCAAGCACACGCTCATAAATTAAAAGGCTAAAAAGCTTTTACGGAAAGGCCTTATATCACCCTCAAAATCACTCTGCCTCATTTTTGGGCAAAATGACATCTGCAGAACTGATGCAAGATGTTGGAACAACCAGACACGGCCCCTTTTTTTTTTTTCTATGTGTTCAGCCTACAGACTGTTTTGAGACTTGTGGGTCAGGAAACAGGAATGAAACCCAAGAGTGGGAGGAAAAGCACCGTCGGGGAAAATATAGTCTGTAAAGCACACGGCTTCCTCTCGCTTCTTACATGCTTTCAGAAGTTACTTGCTTTCGGGCATCTTCCACGGGTACTGGCCAATCAAGGAAGGAAGGAAGGAAGGCTGTTGCTGTAGCTGGGAAAGAAGGATACCCAAGGCAAAGGGTCTCTTCGCACCTTGACTAGGCATGGAGGCCAGATAACCAGTAGGATACATCGGACATCCAGATTAGGGATGTTCAAGAATGTTTTTCTGACGTTCTATTTGAGTCGACTCGAATACTTGAAAATTCAATTTGATGTGAATTATTTAAATTCAAATTTAACAAAATTCAATTCGAATTAAGCGAATTTGAATCTATTCGTTTGAATTTTTGATTCGAATTTGCACTTACCATTGTCGACAACATGCATAGAAGTCCATACGCATCTTCCCGACATCCATACACATCCGTACGCGTCCGTATGCATCCCATAGTTATCCTGTACGCAACCCGTTTTCATCCCGTACAGATCTGTACAAATGTGTACGGATGCGGGAAAGGTGCAGTTCTTCAAGGATGCATCGTGTACTAACCTGTACACATACGAATGCCCAAATAATTCGGACAAATAGATTGGAAATTCAAAATTCAATTTGAATGTTTAAGTTTGAATTTCAGGGCATTCTATTCTATTGAATGTCGAAATTCGGCACCTTCAGTTGAATTTCAAACGCCTACAAATATTCGTGCACGTCCCTAATCCAGATGTTGTGTCCCAGGTCAGCCAGGTCTTCGAAAGCAAACACCATGCACGCACACCAGGGCTAGCGGTAGTAGTGACCAGCCACAGTTCCAAGTTCTTTCAGGGAGCAAGAGTTAAGCATAGTCAAAACGTTCCAGGTTCCAGGCTGCCAGAGGGTCTGTGGTGCCAGGTATCAGCCCAAGGCTCAAAGAGCAAGTGAGTCGAGGTTGCAGGATAAAGAGACATTTTGTCTGCAACAAGTTCTGCAGGCAAGAGGTGTGTTTAAGTAGGCGAGGGGAAATCGTGCCTCCGGTGCCACAGGTGTTTGGCCTGCAACCATACTGACCGACTCAGCTGTTGTCGCTCTTTCCTCAGAACGCCTGGGGAAGGGTGCCACCCAACATCCATCTTGGGCTATAGGGTCAGCATTCACATTGAAGCCCTGCACCACGCCTGCCTCACCCTGACTGTCACGGAAACTTGGATCACCTTGTTTGTCCCTGGTGGCAGACAGCTCTTTGTTGGAGGAGGAAAGGCCGAGGGGATGAGGCACAACACACACCTTGTGACGCCCAATATATTCAAAACTTACCAGGCACTTTCCCAAGCTCCAGGTATGTGTGATTGCTGCTGAACTAGTGATCACGTTGATTGCTTTGTTGTGGCAACGGACCTGCACAGCACCATTGCTGCAGTGACTGGATGATATTGGTGGCATGGGGGGGGGGGACACTGCAGCAGTGTTGCCCTGCCCCCTTTGTCCGGAAGAGGAGTGAAGGGGTGCATATGGGAACACACCAGCCATGGAGCACAATTTCATGGTCCACCCCTATCCCAGGTGGTGGATGGTTGGGGTGTGTGGAGACGCTTCCAGAATGGAAGCGTTTCCATGCAATGTGGATGCACAATGTCTTCGAGCATCCCTGGGCTTCCCCTGTTTGTCAAGGAGAAATAGACCCAAGCCCTGTTTTTTCAAGCCAAGCTTGGAGGCCCATCCAAAGCTCTAATAAGGGCTGGATGGACATGACTGCTTCAGCAGGAAGAGCCTAAGTCGCCAACTATTCTTCCACGCTGAAGAGAAGCCTGGCTGCTGCTTTCTGGATTATTACTGGTATTAATTTAAGAAATCCATGTTCTATTATAATGGAGAAATCATGACTAAGGGAAATGAGTAAATCCTGCAGAGGGGTAAAGTGCTGACTCACCCAAAGGCCAAAGAGATGCTCAGCTGTTGCACGCTCAAAGGGAGGCTATACAGATCAAGGTTAATCTCTCATTTCTAATGCTGAACCTGAAATTCTTCAAGCAGTGCAGGGTTTTCATTCCTTTGTTCATGTTCCAGTAATCTCTCCGTAGGCCTTTGGTAGCTTCTGCATTTGTGTTTCAGCTATGAAGTGTACTTAATTTCCTGTAAGCTGTAAATACATCTCCAGAAGGGCTGATAAACATTCACTTTGGGTTTGTCCTTTCATGTTTAAATGGACTTCATCTCATTTTGCTCTTCTGAAACCATCACTGGTGGTATAATTCTTTTGTTCCAGTAACAGTGAACCATGGATCAGGATTGGGGGATGTTAAGACAGGAAAAGGTGAGAAGTGAAAGCCTTCCTTCTGCCATGGTGCTACCTCCACATGATGGTCCATCTTAGAATCGGCTGGGAACTGAGATCATTGTAGGCCTGTTCACACCTACGTTGGAGTGGGGACGAGGTGAGGCAGCTGGGTGAGCAGTGCAGCCGTATTGCTCCTGGTAGTCAATGGCCAAGGGCACACCAGGCAAGTTGCCCCCTCTGGCTATGCGTCCCATATTCAGCTGGCTCTCCTCCATGTGCCACAGGATGCTCTTCCCAAAGCAAAGCGAAGTGAGGCCAAGTGGGCAGCACAGCCAGAACACACCAGTAGTTGCCTGCTGAGCTTGACCGACAGCCCTTTGCCTGGGTCCATTTCTTGCAACTGAAACAGACTCAGGGCTGGAATTATCAGAATGCAGGATAGTCCCAATCATGGAGAGAAAGTCCTCAGAAGAAACAGAAACACACTGTGGTGCCTGGTCCTTGAAGAAAAACAATGGCCCCAATTCTGATAAAAAAAGTAAGGTGTGACCATGGTCCATGTTTTCATCCACCAAGGATTGCAATAGGACGAACCTTGTGATCACTACCTTTGCCTGCTTTTGCAGCCATGCTTCACAATCCATGCTTCTTTGCTCTCAGTGGACTGAACTACAGTTGCCTGCATTGTTGTTGATTGAATTAAATCTGGCAAAGCCCTTGGTTTAGTTCGTGATGCCATCTCTTGAAATATGCGTGCTAACTACCACCAACTTTGCTGCTCAAACAGCTGCAGCTAAGGGCAATTTTTTTACAGAATGTTGGTCGTGAGTAAAGTGCTTATTGATGTTAGGGTTTTCACATGCAGCCAGTCAAAATCAATTTTGCATCTAAGCTGAGTCACTCTTATATTAGCTTATAAGAACGTAGGGACGCAAGAGGAGCCCTGCTGGTTTTCATCACACATTGAGTTCTTCCCAAGAACTTAGGATGCCCTGATGTATCAGTGTAAAATGTGTGCAGATCTGAGCCGTGTGGCTTTTTGCAGTTGACTGATGGTGATTTTGTCAACATTGATTTGCTTCAAGTGTCCCCCAAGGTCTTTTGGGATGGCACTCAGTGTGCTGATCACCATTGGTACCACAACTGCCAGCTTGTGCCAGAGTCTCTGCCCATTCAATCCTCAGGTCTTCTTCTTCTTCTTCTTCTTCTTCTTCTTCTTCTTCTTCTTCTTCTTCTTCTTCTTCTTCTTCTTCTTCTTCTTCTTCTTCTTCTTCTTCTTCTTCTTCTTCTTTTGTCAGTGTGGGATGCTTTTCTATCCTTTGATATGGTCAAAAATGCAAAAATGCATCCGTCTTGATTGGCGGTAATAGAATGTTTCCAGTGATTGGTCAGTGCAGTTGTTTGCCTCAAGGAGAGGTGCTGGAGACATTTTAAATGTTATTTATTGGACAAGTGTGTATCTAAGGGCCCAGCTGCATATAATAGTCCTGAAGCGCTTTGAGTCAAGAAAGTCGTTTGTTCCACTTGAGGAATATTCGCATTAATGGTTGTCAGTTGCCTGCCTCAGGCTCTGCATTCTCCCGTCCCTTTCCAGCACACCACACACTTTGTATATTCCAGCTCAGTTCATTCCAAACCTCTCTCTTCCCTCCTCAGCAATATAATGGTCATCCCTTTCTTTCCATTCACTGGCTTCGGTTTGTGTCTTTTGTTTTCCAGGTTCCCAAAATGTGCTATAGTTTAAAAAGCAAGAGCAATATTCTGTCTGGATTTTATCCACTTTTTGAGAAAATCCACATTTAGATTAAGTAATGCAGAAGGAAAACAGATTGTTGGTGTGTTGATGGGGACACCCGTCTCCAGGGCTGTGGTCACACCTTGCTGTAATAATGCATCTTAGTAAGAAGCCAGACTCAAAATGCAACAACTCCAACCACACCCAGTACCTGGTAATCCTTCCTCAGTTCATTCACAGTTTGGGTCCCTGTGCTCTCACTCTTCTGTTCCCATCCTGAGACCCCTTTATGAGGCTTTTTTAGATCTCCATCCCTCTCCACCGTCATTATGCCCCCTGCATGCTGATAGGGTAAAAGTTCTGTCAGTCAACAGTGTGCAATCACACACTAGGTGAAAGGGAAGGCAAATTCATGTAGTATCCGCCCACTGTAGTACGGTTCAGCCCCCTTTAGTCCCTTCACCGATCTCACCTAAACAATGAAAACGGATGAACAGTCTATAACGGCTTGAGACCTGTACAAATCAGAACTCAGGAAAGAACCATTGAAGGGAGGAAAGTCCACAAATAAAACGGATTGGACTAAAGAGGTATGAGCGGTGGGTGCCGAAGATGGACTGAAGAAGGATTAAAGTGAAAGTGCAACCACAACCCAAAAGTTGATCAAAGGTGGATGAACATTTAGAGGGAACCTAAATTCTTCCCAAAGTATGTTTCCATTGGTGTTTGCAGAATTGCTTCATTTTGAATTGAATGTGTCGCACATTAGTCAGGAGAGAACATATAGGCCAGCAATTTTTATGACTTCTGTTATTGGAGGAAGAAGCATCAATATAAAATGAAATCATATAGCTCCTTTGTTCGAGCAACTCCTTGATTTGGCATTGCAGAAGGGAATAATATCAAAGACCCTCCACCGTCATTGATTTACAACCTCTCTATATGTTTTTGAAAACATAAGTGAACGCACCCCCTTATTTCAGATGTGCTACTGCATTTGACATTGTAACGTTAGTTCCTAATGTATACAAACACTGCTAATGTACCAGAATTAAAACACTGAACGCTGTCGTACCCTTAGCTCAGCCATTAAAAATACATTAATGTTCCATTTCCTGCAAATTGCCCCCCTTTCCCTGTAATTTATTCAGCAATAATGGCTATTTTTATACATATATTTCCCTGGAAAGTTAATAGGCCGCCTCTGAAAGCTTTTTGAGTTGCACAACATCCACCAAGCAGAGGAGCAGCGCCTAATCTTGGATTTTAGTGTTGCGCTAGTTCTAGGGTTGGTTTTTCTTGCTTCCTTTGCCTCCTCCTGGTCTGTCTCCTCTTTAAGGTCACTGCAATTTAGCTTCCAAGGTGCCAGAGGAATCTCCAGGGCCTTGACCCTCTGTTTCGTCTAGTTATTGAACCCATTTTGTCAACACCAGAGAATTAAGTCAATTTATCCTCCTCGCCTGGGCATAGATTCTTAATTAAGTAACCAGTATGGATGCTCTGGTTTTCCCAGGGACTGGCGGCGATAATGCTGCAAAGTGTTTATTTTTTCATGAGCGCGACAAGAGCCGTGAATGCACACCAGAGGAGGGGAGCCATCAGCTGCTTTCCGGGAGAGGATGTGAATCGTTCAGAGGCAAGAAGGCTGTCTGAATCCCCACCCTGCTAAAGTAGGAAAGGCGTGACAGGGAGACACGCAGATGCAATTCCCGTACGGTTGCTTCCTCCCCCTGCTCCGTAGCCCTGCCTGCATCCTGAATTCTGTGGATTTTAAAACCTTGCAAAACTGGCTGAGGGCAGGCGAAAAAGGGAAGCTGTTGCAGCCACAAGCATGTCGCCACACATTTCAAGGGAGCTGCAGTCCAGGACATGCAAGGAGATGGAACTGCAAGGAACGATTGAGGGTTATGGGAAAACTTCGTTGCAGGGCCACTGGGTTTTTCTCTTTGGTTTTTTTTTTTTAATGCCTTCCAGACCTGCCAGGTGGGCAGGATGTTGGCATGAAATATTAGTTCTGCACTCTTTCCTGCTCAATTAAAGGGTGCTCTTTAAATTCTTTTCTCCCCCCCCCCACTCCCAAGCATCTCTTTCCTATAACCTGTCAAGATCTGTGATGCTCTTTCCTCCAACCGTATCATAGATGGTTTTAGCTGTTTCTCCTTCCTGCCAAAGAACACTGTCTCTGGAGCATCGGGAAACATCAAGACTAACACAAGAGAGCTGGCCAAGGAGGATTAATGCAACGGCTGGAAAGGAAATGGAGATTGCAAAAATTGCTGCCTTGCGTTTTGCATAAGCACAGAGCCCAGGTGACAGTTAAAGGGCTGGATCTGAAGCCTGCGACACCCACATTCCTAAGTAGAACCTGTGAAAGCAAGGGCTGGACAGTCTTCTGTTGGAGATGTTCGATTTGGACCTTTTGGGGAAGCGTCCCCCTCAGCTATGGCTGCATTTATATCAGCTGGCAAATGGGGCAGCCAGTGTGGGGCAGAGAGGTGCTGCTAGAACAGAGGCAGGAGGGTTCAGGTGAAACAACGTAGGTGGAATAACACCTACGGAAGTCTGATTCCATGGCCAGGGACCAGATTCAGCATCCCAGCAACACAACAAACCTGTATCATCCTGATTCCACTGCCCTGGAACAGGGATCGAAATGATTTATTGCCCTCTGAAGTTGTGTCACCTCTTACAGGGATGGGGACAGGAGGTAGCCGTGTCTACTGGGGGGCCCCCAGGCAACCACAGAGGTTTAGCCTATGATTCTGCTGGATAACCCTGACCAGGTCATTGGCCACTTCTACAATGACCCAGGTATGGGCCAACCAAACAAACATCTAGGCTCAGAATTTATTTATTTATTATTTGTATTTCTATCCTCTCCTATACCTGAAGGTCTCAGGGCGGGTAACAACGCTTAAAATTCAGCACATTAAAAAATACACAATATATATTAAAACAGTAATATTTAGAGCAACATTTAAAATCCAGGATGTTAAAACAAACCAAATATATACAGTATTAAAAACAGTAGTACTTAGAAAAGGGGGGGAAATGTAACCACATTTAGCCAAAGGCCCGGGCAAAGAGCTGCATCTTTACCATCTTCCTGAAGATATACAAAGAAAGAGCCTGATGCACAATTTGGATAAGTTGCCATGGGTCTGGGCTGCATTCTGCCTTCCTGGGGATGTTACTCTCAGCTTAAGCTACCTGTAAAAATAAGACCCTGATTGAAAGAGAAACATGTATGATGGGAGGGCAGTTAAAAATAAGGTGTAAACAAATCCATTAAGACTTGTGATGCTGTATTTAGAGGGCACAGACTGTAAAATAGCAGATTTTTTTTGCCAGCTTTTCGGAAGGAGATGTTTCTGCATGGAAATACCATTTGCTCTGTCCCTTAATTTAGATGTGTTTATGCAAATATTTATGCACAGTATTAGTTCCTTGGGATGGCTGCTGATACAGAGTTATGCTGTGAGTGGTAACATGTATTTTAATAATGGAGTACTGCAATTTTATGGGTCAATTACTGTCATAAAATGTATCTGTCTAGTCGGCAGGCTCAAGGATAAAATTCCAAACCCTTGCAAGTTAAGTTGCTAAAAAGTGCAACTAGTTTGCATGTGTGCCTAAACTTTCTGATTAATAAACATGAGAACAACAATAAGAGCATTAACTATTGCCACTTTTATTGTTTTCTGTCTGCACCACCTGCTGTTCCCTGCATTTGGGTTTGTGCAGACCTCCACCCTGACAATGCACTGACTCCATGCCTCTCAAGGCCATTTGCAGGGAGTCCAGAGCAGGTGAAGGTCTTGCCCTTGTCTTCTGCTTGGGGATACCCAGAAGCAATTGGTGGGCCACTATGTGAGACAGCATGCTGGATTAGAAGGGCTGCAGCTTGATCCAGCAGGGCTCCTCTTATTTTATGTATAGGCAAATCCATGGAGGACAGATGTATCAATGGTTACTAGGATGGATGCCCAGGTGTTGTCTCCAGGCAGGATCCCTCTAAAGACCATTTGCAGGGAACTGAGACCAACCTGTTCATCCAGCAAGTGGACCACTGTATGGGGCAGGATGCTGGACTAGATGGGTTCTGACCCATTCCAGCAGGGCACCTCTTATGTTCTTATGTGAAGGCACAGGACCAATCAAACCCTCCATCATCATAACCATTGGGTAGGCTCCCTGGAAACCATATCACAGAGCCTGTGTCTTGCATCTAACTATTCAGTTAGAGCTTCTGGGTGTCTTGCTGTGATCTAGACTTCATTTTCTGGCCTGCACCTTCAAGACCTCGATCTTCAGAAGACTTTGACTTCATCACCCTTCTTATGGTTGTTGTTGGAGGACATTTCTTCTCTTTGGTTAGTCTGTTTCTGGCTGATGGCTCCTTGCCTGATTAATGCCTGGTTGATATCTCTTTGTTTACTTTCACTGGTGATTTGTTGCTGCTCCGGTGTGCAGTTAAAGGTCTGGAGCTGGTATGGCCTCCTAGGGAACATTCAGGCTGCCTGGACAAAAGACAGATCCATAAGGGATGCAGAGGGAGTCAAGTGGACTGCCCTCCCTAGCATTCCCAGGCTGTGTCATGTTCCGGTTGCTGCCATGCAGACTGGTAGTGACAACTTGTGGTGCCCATGCCTATTTAACATTTTTATTTATGTTGACTGTAATGTATTTGAATGTATTCATTGCAAAAAAGAAATTGCCTATGTAATATGCTCAGTTAGCAAGGACAGGTAAGCAGCAGGGCTTAGTTATTCTTATTAGCATAAAGGATGGAGGAGGGAATACCCCAGGAGCAGCCAATCGGGGTGATGGCTTGTGCCAAGGGAGATTTAAACCACCTACCAAAGGGAAGGGATCATTGTTATTGTTCTTTGCTGGGAAGATTTGAGGGGTGGGAGGTTTCAGGTAACACAGATCTACACCTTAAGGGAAATTTACCTGCATTGACCCATACTTCTTGGGCTGTGATAAGCCAGGAAGGGAGGACTAGGATAGCCTAGGGCATTAGCAAACTAAGAGTGCATGTATGTGGTCTTTCTGTGAACTTGGATATACTTTGTGACTAATTTTTTTATTTTACCTTTGGAAACCATTGTAACAATAAAGCTTGAGACTTTTTTTTTACAAAGAAGAGTATTGCCTACAGTGCCCTATTTGATCTGTCCACGAATCGTGGAATTCGGACATATTCACCCAAATTCCAAATGTAACGAATAATTTGTGCACATCCCTAGTTTGTAGGACACTACTACATAGTAAGGACTAAAAGACCTTATCAGTGATGGCCCCCAAGCCGTGAAATTGTCTTGTTTCTGAGGCAGAGATGTGCAGATGGGGAGTCACATTTCACTGCCAAATTGAAAATCTTATCATTTGTTTCATGGTCAAATGGCTAAATCGAAAAACTGGAATTCAGGTTTTTTTGCAGAGAAAAAAGACCTTTTTCCCCCAGTGAAAAGTCATCTTCGTGACCAAAACCACAGTGGATTACAAATGTTTGATTGAATTATTCCCAGGCGTTCAGCTGAAGAAGCACTTACCTTCCACTTCTTTATCTGTTTTTAGTTTTGTTTGTAGCTATACCCCGAGACCTCAGACTATGCATTACATGCTTTCTGTGGCATTTTTAATAATTTGCAAATAAATATATAACAGAAGATGCTCAGAAGAGGCCTTTTCCTATCCCAAGGTTTTAGATACACAACACTGACTTGTTGATGGCCTAAAAATAGAAGAGAATGTTGAGTTTTAAGTGGCAATTATTGACAATAAGACTTTCAAATTGAAATAATAAACAGTTTCTTTATGTGATCACCCAGTTCTGACTCTTATGTACCCCGGCGATTATTTGTTGCCAGGTGACTATGAGAGGTTATGCATTTCCATACAGTAAAACTCTGAGCTGCTGGGGTCAGGCAGAGCAGTTATTTTGAAGAACCCTCCTCTAATGCTTGTATTTTTTTTTTCTGGTCTTTTTCCCTTGCAGAATATTTCCAGGCCTGTACCTTTAAGACCCGTCATTTGATTTTGTGTACATGTTTAAATTAAATGCACTGTGTAGCATTCCTATTTGCGGAGGTCTAAGGACGAAAGAGCTGAATCCATAAGGGATGCGCAAGAATATTCAAAATATTCAATTGAATTCGTCTGAATTCGGATGTCCTAATTCAAATTGAATGTCCAGACATTTGTTTTTTCATATTCTAACGAGTACAAATTTTTGAATCATTTGTACAAATCATCTGGGCATTCATATGCATACGGATATGTATGCATTACATACAAATCTCTACGCATTTTATTTATATCCATATGCATCTGTACAGATGCGTACAGGATGAAAACAGGATGCGTATGGGATAAAAATGGGATCCGTACGGATGCGTATGGATACATAAAAATGTTGTTGACATTTGTACCATCAAATACGAATAGAATATTTTAATACAATCATTTTTTTCTCTATTGGTATGAATTTGGACATTCCCAAGTTTGGTCATGAGCCAGTTTGGTCTAGTGGTTAGAGAGCCGGACTCTTATCTGGGAATACTGGGTTTGATTTCACCCTCCCCCATGAAGCCAGCTGGGTGACCTTGGGCTAGTCACAGCTCTCTTCTGAGCTCTCACAGCCCCACGTACCTCACAGGGTGTTCTGTTCTGGGGAGAAGAACAGAAGCTTTGTCAGCCACTTTGAGTCCCCTTAAATGGGTGAGAAAAGCGGGGAAGAAAAGCCAACTCTTCTTCTTCAAATATTCTGTTTGAATCAAATTGAATGTCGAAGATTGTATCCATGCACACCCCTATTTATTCATTTATATTTATATGTATATCCCGCCCCATACCCAAATCTAGAATCTATTCATGTTGTGGTAAATGCCCTCACCTAGTTTGACTAATACCACTAATAAGGGCACCCACTTAAATGGATAAACTATTTGGCGGATTATAGACATTTGAAGAAATCAGACAATTTTACAGCATTGGTGGTTTTGCTGTTCAGAGATAAGATCTGATATTTATCTATCTGTCTGTATGTGTGTCTGTGCACAAACGCAGACTCACAAACATACAGACACAAACACCTGCTGTTACAGAATGCTTTGGGCTCCGTTTTGCCTATTTTTGGATGCTTACTTAAAAAGTAGAACCTCTCACCATCCTGTTGGCAATTAAAATACGTTTTCTGTGATCTGATGTAGTAACCCAATGTTTCCTGTGACTGCAGACATTTTAGTCTGATGTACCAATTTCCTCTTTACATTTCTGTTACCTGCACTAATTCAAGGTTGGCCTAGTATGTGGTCTTCCGATACAGAAATGGACTAGGCTTGAGGGAATAGATCATCTCTTGAAAGTCCCTGAGCTGGTAGAATTGGATTGCCTCAAGGAACTGAAGTTTTTAGCTTATAAAGTAAACCAGACAGTCATCGTGGGGTTTCTTCCTAGCGAATTGGAGCTAATTTAATTCACAGTGTGTTTGCGTTCCGCTGGGGTGTATCTCAGCAACAAAAACACTGTTGCACATATGTATTTGTTTATGGACAAGTGTGCCTACACATTCAAATACGGACAGAGAAAAAGAGAGAATGTCTGGTCAAATGCTTCCATTTTAGTCATGGGCAGCTGGCATATACAGTAACTATCACAAAGCTCCAAAATATTTTCCTAAACTGTTGCAATGCAGGTGAGAGATTGCAATGTGGTGGGCCACATTGTACAGAGATGTTCATAAAGTTGCCAGGAACTGAACGTGATCCAAAGGTTTCTTTACCTAACATTTGCAATTGCAGGGACTTTATTTTCAGTACAAGTGAATCTGAATTAGTTGCAAATATGCACTAAAATTAAAATAATATAAACTCTTCAAGGCAGTGCACTGTATTGTATAGATAATTTAGTAACCTCTGCACATAACTCAAAAAAACGCGCATAGTGAAAAAGTATGAACATGAAACATATACGTAAGAAACGCATGCACAAGATGTGCCCATGTGTTCATGCATGCTGGGGTAAAAGTTCAGAATTAGTGAAAAATAAATCCTTCTGAATGATAGAACCAATAAAGTGGATTTTTTAAAAAAATCCCCATGATTTTTTAAAAATGATTTTTCTCCCTCTGTTTTGACTCGGTAGAGATTTGACTTCCATTCAAGGAATCACAGTTGGGCAATGAGTAATACCTTCTCAGTGGTGGCTCCCAGATTATGGAACAGTCTCCCACCTGAGCTGCATCAGGCACCTTCACTTTCCATGTTCAGGAGAGCTGTGAAAATGCATATATTTGCCCTGGCCTTGGGTTAAATAAGGAGGACACAGCGCTGTTATAGTATATTGGCTTTCAATGTTGTAACCCACCCTGAGATCTTCGGGTATAGAAAAAGACAAAAATCCAAAACCAATCAGTCAGTAAGACGGTTTTCACTTCTGTGTTTCTAGAAACTCCAGGAGAAGTCTGTGTTGAGATAATCATTCCCTAAGGCTCAAATTCTTAGTGAAAACAAAAGAGAAACATATATAGATATACACACACTAGGGATGTGTACAAATGGTTTTGCTTTTTGCATTTGACACATATCAAATCAAATGTTAGAAAATTCGTATTCGTGTAGGTGGTGACAGCTACCAGTCTAGATGGCTTTAAAGTAGGGTTAGACAAATTTATGGACAACAGATGTATCAACGGCTACTAGAATGAATGCTTAGGTGCATCTTTCAGGCTGGGGGGTGGGTGGGAAGTGGGGTGCTTCTAAGGCCATTTGCTGGGATTCTAGAGCAGGAATAGCTTTGTCCTTGTCTCTGCTTGAGATGCCCATGAGCATCTGGTGGGCCACTGTGTGCGACAGGATGCTGGACTAGATGGGCTGTGGCCTGATCCAGCAAGGCTTCTCTTATATCCTTATGATTCATGTAGGAATGTACAAATTTGTACGAACATCAAATATCATGAATATTCATGTACATCTTTAGTACACACACACACTGTGGCTTATATTGTCAAACAGTAATTTGAACTCACAAGAAATCTTCAGATGAACTTTTATTACTCCTTCCTTCCTTCCTTCCTTCCTTCCTTCCTTCCTTCCTTCCTTCCTTCCTTCCTTCCTTCCTTCCTTCCTTCCTTCCTTCCTTCCTCCCTTCCTTCCTTCCTTCCTCTCTTTGTTTAGGGGAGAGCACATCACCCACATGCTTTGCATGGAGAAAATCTCACATTTAATGTCCGGCATCTCTAATAGGAAAGATCTGATTGCAGGTGATGGGAAGGCCTGTCCTTCAGACCCTTGAGACCTGCTGCCAATCAAGTTGGATTACGCAAGGCATGACAGACGGCTTCTTGCACTCCTAAACTTTCCTACGCTTCCTAATGGAATGAAAGAATTGGGGCTTAAAAAGGTTCTAGCATTCTACTCTTTCACCTAGCAGTAACTGAGATAAGGAGGCCCATCCCAACACGTGGCCATCAAAAGTATCGCCTCTTGGGTCTTAAAAAGGTTCTAGACAACTGTTCCCTGCAGGGATTTGGATAGGGGGAAATAAACAAACAAACATGTTATCAAAAGAAGAGCCTCTTGGATCTTAAGATCCAAACTGTTCTTCTGGATCTACCAGTGATTGGGATAGGAGTCAACAGCCAAGCATGTAGTTATCAAAACAAGAGCCTGTTGGATCTTTTTAAAGTTCTAGTTTTTAATCCTTCTAAATCTTGCAGGGATTGGAATAAGGGTTTCTATCTAGCCCAACATGTGACTAGTGCCCATCTAGGATTGTTCCTGAGTCCAGTGAAACCTGGGCTGTACCTACATGAGTGAAACAAGGGGTGTTTTTCCACTGTCATTAAAAGTACCCATTAAGTACCCATTAATGGGTACGTAATGGCATTTTGTACCCATTAATGGGTACTTAATGGGTACTTCTAGTGACAGTGGAAAAACACCCAAGGACACATGCCTGTTGTTCCTGCAAGCTAAGAGCATTTGAAGGCTAACAAGCACTCTTGAAAGTGTTCAGAGCTGGCTGAAGAACACCTAGAGTGTCCACTTTCCTTGGGCCCTTTTGTGGCTGTCATGCATATATGGATAGTGGTCACATGATCAACGTACCTTTGCTGAATTCCATCAGGCACCGTTTTTTGATGGAACAAAACTGGCTTTCTTCAGGGGACATCTTCAGTCTATCCACAAATGTCCCCGTTGCCCTCTCTTTAGAACTGGGAAACTTTCACTCCCCATTTCCAAAGAGGATGAAGAGGTGAGGTGTGTGATAAAAATAAAACACTTTGCCTTTCCCCTGGGGCAGAGACAAACACTTCTGCCCTTGCAGTGCTTGCCAGATATCTGATGTGGAACCAGTCAAAATGATCACGTGGACAAATTGCCTCCTGCTATCTGCGCTCGGAGCATGTTGGTCCTCATCAGTGGTGGCTGGTAGAACAGTAGCCAGGTAAATGGATGTGGTACCGAGGTACAGAACTCATAGAGTTACTAAGGGTAAGTGAGGTACAATAACATTGCTATTCTATGTAAACTCATATCAAAAGGACATCACTTAACATAATGTACAATACTTATACTGTCCTTGATTTGAAACTGCTTCCTCGTGAGTGTAACATTTACGTCAACACATGGCTAGTTTGCTTTTTTTTTCTTTTTTCTTTTTTTTGCAAATTGTATGTGGAACACTCCCTAAAGGCTCAACACTATAGCATCACATAAACACAAGGATGACTCAGACGGCTGGAAAATAATACAAAAAGAAACACTTTCACTTTGCTGCTCTTTCTGATCCAGGAAAAAATAAAGCAATTTCAGGGACTAAGCTAACAGCAACATTTCTAAATATTCTGGGCTAGTGAAGTGCACAAACTGAATTCACGTGTTCAGTTCTCCACCGAACCAAACATCCTTTTAATTGAATATCTGGCTGTTCATGTCTGATTTTGAAATGGTTTGAAATAGAAAAAGCACTTTCCAAAGCAAAAACACAGCGAGTGTAGACAAATGGGAAGCCACTTCAGTCTGATCAACATTTGGATATTCAAACAGTTGGATGTTTGGTTCAGTGTGAAAATCCACCAATGTGAACTATATGATTGAAATTTTGTACATTTATTTTTTGTTTATTTTTATTTAAGAAATTTATATCCTACCTTCACGCAATGGTCCCAGGGCGGGTTACAATAAGACTAAAACATATCAAATATTAAAACATTATCAGATCATTTTTATTTACTTTTTGATTCTACAATATATTAAAACTCAGGGTTCGTCATCACCCCTTTTTCCCAATTAACATATAAATGTCCATTCTTTGCAACTGGTGACTTCCTCCGTTTTTCCAGGATCTTATCCTGTTGTTCTAGTGTCGTCCATTTCGGCCGTTCCTTGAAAAGAAGAAGAGTTAGTCGAAACCCGCTGCTATTAATCCTTCTTCTTGTAAAAATTCGATGTAGGGTCTCCAGCACCCTGAGGAAGCTATTTAAAAGGCAAAAGCTCGGGTGAAAAGACATGTTTTCACCAGGCACTGAAAACTATACAGTGTAGGTACCTGGTGAACCTCAAGAGGGAGGCTGTTCCAGATTCTAGGGGCCACCACAGAAAAGACCCTCTTCTATGTCCCTATGCCTCATGCCTCTGCAAGATAAGGAACTACAAGGTCAACTCTTTGAGATCTCAGTGCATGGGCAAGTCTATATGGGAGAAGGGAGAAGAACTGAACTTTGCACTTCTGTATTCTGGATAAATTTTCACTTTATCTATTGAGCATCAGAATCTATGGCTGTATTCCCACAATGGAGAATTGTGGCACCTTATGGGCTAGTGTGCTTGCTCCGGGCCCAGAGTAAGCAAGCAGTATCTTAATGCTAAATGCCTCCAGCTTCCAAGCTGGGGAACAAAAGTACCAATTTTTTTTATTTTTTGAGATGCTAGGAAGTACTCTGGAAGTTGGCCATTTCTGACATGATCTCTATGGGCTTAGTGATCTTACAGATATATATAGAGAGAGGGAAGAAGGTGATTTGTTAAGTACCCTGGGTCTCAAGATGTTTCTAACCTTGTTTCTAAATTCTTCATCTGCAGCTAAATGACAATTGGTGTAAGTACAGATGTAAGCAGAGTGGTCCCCACATTTTGTATCACTTGCTCCTCCTCTGTTGGGGAGAAGGGTGACCCCATTTAGAGGTATTGCAGTAATCCAAGTGTGAAGTCACTAATGGATGCATCACAGCAGCCAAGCTGATCCTTATTCAGGCAGGACCATAGAGGATGTACAAACCAAAGCTGATAACAGACCCTCCTGTTTGGTCTTGTGGTTAAAGTGTCAGACTGTTATCTGTTAATCTTCTGGTTCAATTCCACACCCCTCCATGAAGTCAGCTGGGTGGCCTTGGGCTAGTCACAGCTTTATTTCTGAGCTCTCAGCCCCACCTACCTCACATAATGTCTGTTGTGGGGAGAAGAGCAGAAGGTCTGTCAGCCGCTTTGAGTCCAGCAGGGCTCCTCTTATGTTCTTATGTTCTATTATGTTTGTGGCCGTAAAACATGCCACACATCCATAAAATGCCACACGGGATGTTCCTGTATTGCAGCAGCAATAGGCCAAGCATCTGCTCATGAGCTAAGCATCGCTATCTGTCCTATAATTATTGGGAAAGAGCTGTTCAAAAACACATAGCAACACAATTTGGTGCACACTAGAACGGGAACTGGAAATAAAAGCCATATTGTTTGTAGGATCCCTCTCACACGCAACCTGGAGTTACTCCACTTGAGAATAATAAGCTGGCCTTCAGGAACCTTAAATGGATGCCCTCGGGTTAGTAAAATACCTGTATAAAACATATACAGTATAAAAATTCTGCAACCTAGAAGAGCAAATGGCGGAGGAGAACAGGAATATAAAAACAGTAGCAGAGAAGAACCCTTCCATTACAGATAATGCATATCTTTCCATTTATGGAGGTGAGGAAACCATTGCCTTTTAAACATTGCTGGTCTCCTTGGGAGTAGGCAGGTTCAGATCTACGGCAAGCCCATACAGGGAAGAGCAAAGCGGTGGTGAGAAAAGCTACAGGAAGCAGACATTTTCCATGCAGTAAGCAGAGCTTTTCCTGCAGCATTTCTGTACCTGCCTTGCAGCACAGCAAGGTGGCCTCCCCAACCTGCCTGCCTTTGAGGAGAAAGGGAATGTTTAAAAAGAAATGGTTGAGGTTTTTTCCCCTTCCCATCTGCATAATCTGGGGAAAGCTGGAGACTCCAAGGAGACATGTATCGGAGTTATTATATAGTGACATCAGTATGCGTCATGCTCAGTAGGAAGCATGGAATTTTCATGCTTGAGGAGTTGGCACCCAGGAGAGGGCCTTCTCAGTGGTGGCCCCCAGGCTATGGAATAGTCCTCTCCTTGAGGTGCATCTGGCCCCTTCATTGTATATGTTTAGGAGGGCAATGAAGATGCACCTCTTTGCCCTGGCTTTTGGCTAAATGGGAATATACTGCTTCTTCCCACTTTACAGACACTGTTAATATATACTGTTGTTGTTTTAATATATGTCTGATTTTAAATGTTGTTTCCTGCCCTGAGACCTTTGGGTGTAGGGTGGGACAGAAATGCAGTTAATTAATTAATTAATTTGATAGCAGAAGAGTTGGTGGCAGCAACCAGGATGGATAGCTTTAAGAAAGGATTCAACAAAATTCATAAAAGACAGGTATATTGATGGCTTTGAGAACTGATACCTAGGTACTTCTTCCAGGCAGGAGAGATGGGGAGAAGAAGAAGAGTTGGCCTTTTCTACCCCACTTTTCTCACCCATTTAAGGGGACTCAAACCGGCTGACAAAGCTTTTCTATTCTTCTCCCCACAACAGAACACCCTGTGAGGTAAGTGAGGCTGTGAGAGCTCAGAGGAGAGCTGTGACTAGCCCAAGGTCACTCAGCTGGCTTCATGGGGGAGGGCGGAATCGAACCCAGTATTCCCAGATAAAGAGTCCAGCTCCCTAACCACTAGACCAAACTGGCTCACTAAAGGTCATTTGCAAGAAGAGAGCAGCTGAAGACTTTGCCTTTGTCTCCTGCCTGAGATGCCGAGAAACAATTGATGGGCCACTGTGTGAGCCAGGATGCTGGACTAGATGGGCTGTGGCCTGATCCAGCAGGGCTCCCCTTACATTCTTATGCTACTGAAGCATGCAGGGATCACCTGATACACCTATCCTGGCAGTAGATGACCGCTGCTTTATTTAAGCTGCTCTGATTACAGCCTCAAACTGATCCATAAACCCAGGCACTTCCCATGTGCTGGAGCGTGGCTTGGTTCCCCCCCCCCCCACACACACACCTTTGTATCCCTTTTTCCACTAGGAGCACTGCTTCTCTTATCCCGGCATTCAATTTATCAAGAATGTTG
The DNA here is from genome assembly GCA_023333525.1 of Aspidoscelis tigris stejnegeri. Lineage (NCBI taxonomy): Eukaryota > Metazoa > Chordata > Lepidosauria > Squamata > Teiidae > Aspidoscelis > Aspidoscelis tigris. The sequence continues at coordinate 10,085,128 of JALMGA010000005.1, forward strand.
ATATCTAGGGCATGAATGCCAATGCTGAAATGTGCATTCAATTAGGAGACAGCTCTTAACTGACCTACATAACAGTTCATTCATGAGATAATATGACTTGCAGCCACAGAGATAAAAAAGAAAGAGAGAGAGAGAGTCAGTTGATTGAGCTGGGCTTGGTCGTGCATGCTGCAAACTCTCTGGTGACCAGGGAATAGTCTAAAATTAGAGTATGCTACACATTACGGGGAGAGTCTTCTGACGCTGACGTTCCTTTTGCACTGATGTTTTTTTTATGAGATGGGCATAATAATTTGTCACTTTGGCTCTCCCTCTAATCCTTAAAGGCTTAACTTTCATTAGCACGATGCACTTAGGTAGCCAGTGAGATGAGCAATTACATCCTTTATTGTTAAGTTTTTGCTGTCAGCTGCAGCGGCTGTATAGTTGAGGAGAGACTGAACATGTCGGTGTCCTGACACAGTACAAGGCCATGCCCATTGGAAGGAGACCACATTTCTCTAATCTGACACTCTAGGTGTTTCCGCACATGCCCTTGAACACCCACTAAGGGCACACGTGGAAACCTGCATCTGGACAGCAACACCCATTAAGGACACTTCGGCTAATCAGCGTCCGCACAGCAACACCCATTAAGCACACATGTGGGAAACTGCATCCGGGCAGTGGCACCCATTAAGAACAGAATGGGTAGACCGCATCCACACAGCGGTACCCATTAGAGACAGATGGGGCAGCCGCTTCCGCACATATCTGTCTCTAATGTGTGCTTAATGGGGTCTACCGGAAGATGACCTAGGAGCTTTTTGCATACGGCACTGAAAACGGATCTAAATGATGTGTTTTCTGGCAAAATGTTTTTAAAGGGGAAACCGTTCCAAACAGGAACGGTTTCTCGGAGACCCCGCGCGTATGCACACGCGCGGGCAGCAGCGGCAGGGCCGGATTTGGAAACGGCTTGGGGTGGGTGCTGTGTGAGTGCACCAGCACCCATCCCAAACCGGCCCTGCCGGCGCCTGCCTAGCTGTCAGAGAGGCAGAGCGCATGCTCTGCCACTCTGACAGGTGGGCGATCGGGCAGCCAGCTTCCCTGCCTTCCCTCTGCCAGAGAACTGACAATCCTCAGTTCTCTGGCAAGGGTAAGGCACCCCCCACTCCTAGTTTCACCCCCACCCCTCCGAGAATCCCATCAACGTACCTGATTGCGTGCAGCTCAATTCTGAGGCTAGCAGAGCCGGCGCCAATAGCGCATGCGCGCGCCGCAGCCCTGCCGGTCCCAACAGCCCAGGGATGCTGGGAAATGTAGTCCTGGGCTGCTGGGACCGTCAGCGATTGGCACCGGCACTTGTAGCCTCAGAATTGAGCTGCACATGATCAGGTACGTTGGAGGGATTCTCGGAGGAGTGGGGGTGAAACTAGGAGTGGGGGGGGGTGCCTTACCCTTGCCAGAGAACCGAGGATTGTCAGTTCTCTGGCAGAGCAAAGGCAGGGAAGCTGGCTGCCAGACTCACCCACCTGTCAGAGTGGCAGAGCATGTGCTCTGCCTCTCTGACAGCTGGGCATGCGCCGGCAATCCGGCTTTTCCCCCTCCGGTGCGGAAACGTTTGTTTCCAAACCATTTTCAGGGGGAAAGCCAGATGTAAGACCTGATTTTTTCAGGTCTTACATCTGGGTAGGATTTCAGCAGCAAAAACGGTTTAAACAACCATTTTTGCCTGCTGATATGCGGACGCGGCTTCCTCAAAGGGGTCCTAATTCCGTCCCCTATGCGGAAGCCGGGTCTAAATCCGTTCCACATCTGGCTCTAAATCCGTTTTTAGAGCCAGTGCAGAAAGGCCCCTAGAAGGTAGTCTTAATGGGTGTTTCTGCTGTGAAAACGCATCCATTTAGGTAACGTATCCATTCAGAAAACATCAAATCCACCCTGAATCCACTTTGAATCTGCACTCAAACCAGGTCACATTTACTCCTGATCTGTTGCAGATGTGACTGGCGCAGCTGCTTTCCCACCTCCCTGTTTCACGAACGTTCTGAAGCTTCATACGAATGTTCCAAAACATTCGTATTCGTATGAATGTCAGTAAATGAATGTCGTAACATTCGATTTATATACAAATGTCCATATTTGTACAAATAATGGATATCATGAATATTTGTGCACATCCCTACATTCTGCCCTATACCCCAAGGCCTCACAGCAACTTACAGCAACACAAATGTGTGAAAGCAAAATTAAAAGTAAGCGGAAAGAGTGCTGGACATGAAAACTACCTCTGCAGCCAAAGAGACGGATAAGAAGGCATATCTTCACAAACTGAACTGGCAATCTGTCTTGGCAACAAGTTTGGCATGGCATGAGTAACTGCTAGTAGCATTAGTGTTGCAGCCTGTACCCATTGCAGTTCTGAACTGTCTTCAAGGGCAGCCCCGTGTAAGGCTCATGACAGTAGTCTATTCTGGAAGTTATCAGAGCATGGACTACAATGGCCCAAAGGTAGGCATTCCTGGCCATTGCTATCACCTGAGCTTCACTTGACAAGAGATGAAACCAGGTGTGGAATTGTCCTAATTCCACTTCCAATTCAGTTTGGTATCCTCCTGAGAAGAGGAGAATAGTTACATCGGATGTTTATTTTCGTATCTTTTCAGGGCTTGTTCCATATTGATTGAAATAAACTTGGGCTGTGTTCACACTTCAGGTTTAATCCACCTTCGGTCCACTTCCAGAGTGAGAGAACACGTCAGCAAAGTGGCAAACTGTTTCCTTTGGGATAGGTAATGTGGAAGGAAAATTGCTGGCTATGTTGCCGATGTGTTCTCCCGCTCTGAAGCTGGACTGGAGCTGGATTAAACGTTAGGTGTGACCGCAGTCTTGCAGCACTTTAAAAACCAACAAGTGACGGTCCTTAATTGAGGGCCTGGTCACCTGTGCAAATTTAGGAGCCGGTAGTCTTGCTCTCAGCCCTCTGGTTGTTTCTTAAAAGCATTTATAAACTTCAGCAACTCCAAAGCACTTTGCTCAGTGCAAACATGGGGGGAAAGTGTGCTGACAAACGGATGTATTAGCATATTACCAAACCACAAAGGAAACTGAGAAGCAGACTTTAAGCTTTCTGGTTAGGAAAAAAAAAAACCCAACCCCAACCTACTAGCACTAGTGAAGCAGGAACTAGTGCAGCGGTCGGCCATTGCCTCCAGATCTGTCGGGCCCATGAGGTAGGCTTTCTAACCCTTTTCATAAACTAGCGTGGCATTTTTGTTTTGTTTTTGTTTTTGTTTTGTTTTTTTCCCTCCTGCCTTGCCCTAAAAAGAAATCCAACCGCAGAGCCCAAAGGGTGCTGCCGCGATGCTCAAGTGACCTTTATCTGACGAGATCAAGGGCAGATGGTGCCCGCCTTGCAAAATGGTCTCCTTTTGAAAAAGTTAGCCAGTGAGAGCGAACAAGGCCAGCGAGGGAACAAGAGGAAGAGCGATGCGTTTCTCTTGCAAACGAAAACCTTTTGCCCTTTCTCAGTCAGCTGCCGGGGTCTGAAGTCACCAAAACGAAGAGGGTTTTCATCTCCAGCAAAATCCAGGTTAAGCGTTTGATAGGACCTCTAGTTGCTTTCCTTTTTCAAAAAGCACCGCTGTGGTCGCAGCAGCAGGCCGGAAGCCTGTACGCCGGCCTCTCTTGCTTCTCTTTCTTTCACTTTGCCTTCTCATCAAGTTTAAGAAACTTTTCCAGAGTGTTCAGAACCCTGTCTGTATTTGTAGATTTGAATGTCGCTTCGTTTCGGATGGAAGAGTTTGGCTTTCGGTGGGAAATTCTTCCTGCCTGTTGCACGCAAGTTGCTCGCCCTCCACTTTCTAGAACTCCAAAATCATGTAGGAAGTTCTTCTATAATAGGGCCACAGCTTGAGACCCCTGTTTTCGAGGTGTGTGTGTGGGAGGGGGGGGAAGTATTGGAATTCATGAATTGCAACTGTTTATTATTATTTTTCCTATTAGAAGTGGGTTACTGGTTGCCCCTGGCCTTCAAAAGATTCCTGTTTAAGTTCTTCATTTAAAGTGGGGGGAAACGCTTTATGCATGCTCAGAGGAAAATTATTTGTGGCGGTAAGCAGTCTGTGGCCAGAATGTGAACAAGAGGAGTGGGAAGAGATTCTTCAATGCTGCAAAAGACCCCAGTGGTGACCCTGGGAAGGCAGGAAAGGAAAACTTTGTTACCTCTTTGCCTGTTTGATAAAAAGGTATAAAAAGTTGCTCTCATGATGCCTATTCACAGGCGGGCCTCCGGGACGCGAGTAGAACACCTTGGGATGGAGCATTCGCTCTGCTGGACCAGCGGTTCCATTTGGAACCATCCCAGCCCGGCCCAGGGTGCCCACTCACGTTCTAAGTGTGGAGCACAAAATTGTGCACTACATCCAGCCCAGGGCGTTCCTGGCCATCCCGGGCCGTCCCACAGCTGTACGGGAGGGAGAGCGTTCAGGTCAGCTTGCATCCACAGGAACCCAGGGAAGGGACGGGACCGGCCTGCTAGCCCCTGAGTCGAATTTGACCCAATGGCGGCAGACCTGGGAGGATAGTCCCGCCCCCGCGATGGCCTTTTCGGGGTAGGCCACGTGGGGACGGGTTCTGCATTTGTACCTAGGAAGGTAGGAACGCGTCCCCACGTGGCCTAGCCTTCATTCACTACAGCCCTATAGTTGCCGGTGATAAAAAGAAATGTACTGCAGCTCTCATGCGTTTGTTGCATGTATCAAAAAGAGCAATGGCTTTTAAAAAAACAACAAGAAGAAGTTGCCAGGGCCATTTGGCTGAACATCAAATTGTACAGGCATTCTTTCCTTCTGGGTTTGTATGACAAGATTTGATACCTGACTGAGCTTTGTGGTTATTTATTTATTTGCACTTTTTCATGCCCTATATCCAAAGGTCTCATGGATGGTTGCAACAGGAACATACTAAAATAGTAACCATGCCTGAAAGTGGGGAAGAGAAGATGTTATTGCGAGGGGGGGGGGTTAGCCAAAGGCCAGGGCAAATATGTGCATCTTCGCTGCTTCCCTGAACACATAAACTGAAGGTGCTTGATGCACCTCAGGGAGAAGATTGTTCCATAATCTTGGGGCCATCACTGAAAAGTCCCTGTCCAGGGTGCCCACCCCTTCTGGTATTGAGGGTGGCAGAACCCTCATGTTCTTAACATATAACTTCCAAGAGGTGTTATACCTGCAGCAAGAGTTTATGTTTGTTTGAAAACTGCTTCGTTCGTTAGGAGAAAGTTTGCAGTATGGTAGCATTAACACCATGTTTTACAGGGGAGGGAGGGTTAGCTTTGAAGGCATCCTCTGTTTGGAGGGCAGGCCAGAAGACAGAACAGGAGGAGCCTTGAATTGCCGTGATGCCCAAAGAGCCTCGAGGTTGCACACAGATGATGTGTGGAAGGCAGGGCCAGGATGGGTTATTGGCGCTGATGGCAGTGTGACATCACAATGCTGTTCACAGGAGGCAGTGTGCCTCTGGAGATTAGCCGCTGGGAGAGCTGTGAACAGGACAAGATGTGTAGTCCCCTTCCCATTTGCTTGTGGGTTTCTGCATACAAGTGGTGGCCACTGTGAGAACTGGCTGGACTGGGCGTGCCACAGGTCCAATCCAACAGGATCGTTCTCTAGCCTGTTCTGCAGTGGGCCTTATTCTGAACCATACCCCAGACCTGCCATGTGCATGAGAATGCAGACTGCAGTAGGCCCCTCTTGGGATCTGTTGTGGTGTGCACCAGCATGCAGACGGCATGTCCCTGCCTGTTCTGGCAGCAAGGCCCAGTGCAGAAAGGGCCTATTTACATTCTTATCGACTTGGGTGGTTTGGCAAGCAGGCTGCTACCTTCCCCTCCCTTGCCATTTTAGACTCCCTCGCTTGCTCGCCTACTTTGTCCCTGCCCATGAATGTCCACCTCCCTTGCTTCTGAGCCTCGGAACCTCGATGCCTGTCTGTTCTGCTTCACCTCCTTGCTAAGCCCACAGCCAGCTGGCCCTCTTTGCCTTACGCCACCTCCCTCCCTCCATCTTCCTCATTCATGCACCCGTTCTCCCTGATTGCCCCCCCCCCAATGCCTGAACAAGCCCCCACGCCACCCTGGCTTGTCTATTGCCCATGCCGCCACCCTCTCTTCCTGGGCTGCCTTGTGAACATAAAAGGAAGCAAAGATGAAAAGCATTGCCCAACCATCTCAGGACAGACAATGTTCTTGAGAAGTTTGGTCCGGGCTTATCGAGCAGCTGGGTCATCCCTGGTAGCTTGGAACCCGTGGCTCTATAACAAAGGCCCACTGAGTATCTGTGCTTCAGCTCAAGAGGTCGGATTGTGTGTCAGCCTATGTCATCATCTAGGAAGCGGTTTGCCCACTCCATTTCTTCATTAGAAAACAGGAAACACACCACATCTAAGAAACATACCAAACTGTGCTGCCAAATGGCCTCCAAGGCAAGGAACTTTCATTCCTAGCCATTGCAGCAGTTTGTTTGTTTGTTTCCCGCCCTGTATTCCAAGATCTCTGGGCAGCTTACAATAAAAAACCCATATACAAATTTTTGGACGACAGGTGTATCAATGGCTACTAAAATGAATACCTAGGTACATATTTCAGGCTGGGGGTGAAAGCAGGACACTTCTAAGGCCATTTGCTGGGATTCAAGAGCAGGAAAAGGTTTGTCCTTGTCTCTGCTTGAGATGCCCATGAGCATTTCGTGGGCCACTGTGTGTGATGGGATGCTGGACTAGATGGGCTGTAGCCTGATTCAGCAGGGGCTTCTCTTATGTTCTTATACAATCGGACCCCCATATCCGCTGAGGATACATTCTGGCTCCTACCATGGTTACCTGAGACCATGAATAATTGCAAACAGGCCTTCTGGTTTTGGAGTCATGCAACCCCAGAACTGGAAGTGCTTTTCTGACCTCCAGAAGGCTTATTTTGGCCTCCAGAGAGTGTTGGAATAGGCATGTGACACCACCGGACGCCTCTCCCATGCCCCCTTATATTTTGGGATGGGATCTGGTGGCTTCGCACACATATTCCAGTGCTCTGCGGAGGCCAAAATAGGCCTTCTGGAGGCTGAAATAGGCCTTCCAATTCTGGGTGCTTTTCCCTTATGGCGCCCACAGTGGGTGGCTGATACAGTAACCGTGGTTAACTGAAAACATGGTTACTGAATCAGTGGATATGGGGCCCTGACTGTACAACCAAACATTGCATACATACACCATTAAAACAGTATTAACCAACATAAATAGTTAAAAAGTTAAAATAATGCTAGAGTGAATTAGTGCCCAAAGGCCTTAATAAAAAGCAAAGGTCTTTACTTGGCACCTAAAAGTTAGAAGGGTAGATGCCAACTGGGCCTCCAGAGGAAGGGTGTTCCGTAAGTGGGGTGCCACAGCTGTGAAGCCCCCCCCCCCCATGTCTCTAATTGGTGGGACATGGAGGAGCCCCCCCTCCAGCAGATCTTAAACCTCAGGCAGGTCTGTATGAGAGAAGGTGTTCTCTCAGGTATTGAGGTCCCAAGCCATTTAGGGCTTTAAAGATCATTACCAGCACCTTGAATTCAGATTGGAAGCATACAGGCACCCAGTGCAGCAGCCTATAAGTTGTACTGGCCAGTATCTTGCATGAGTTTCAGAGTGATGTGGCATGGCATGACGCCTCTCCCAGCATAGGCAGTCCTAGTGAAGACAGCTTTGTTCCGGGCCAGGTGGATCACCCCAGCCTGGACCATTCCATACACCTACCCCGCAAGTGTAGAAATGGCCATTGATTAAATAGAGTGGGCTTCCACACTTCTCCTAACCAAGCGGTTCTCAACCTTCCTAATGCCGCGACCCCTTAATGGAGTTCCTCATGTTGTGGAGACCCCCAACCACGGGGGAGAGCAGCTGGGAAGTGGGAGGGAAGGGGCGGCAGGAGACGTGTCGTGGCCCCTCTGAAAGGGTAGTTCGACCCCCAAAGGGGTCCTGACCCCCAGGTTGAGAACCACTGTCCTAACCACTAGATTTCCTCGGGGTGATTATTTATGAAATGCAGTTTTCGTTCATACAGCAAGTTCCTAAGCTTGATTAGGGATGGGCTGAGGAGGGATTTTATTATTCCTGGTTTTTCTTTTTAATTGCATGGGATCCACCAGTTCATTCTCAGTTCCGGGGGGTTCAGTCAGTTTCATACACAGACCTCTGTGCTCAGTGCACACAGATACACACTTTTCCCCCAGTGAGTAGGGAGTTCCTGCAGCTTCAGAAAGCTTCACGGGAGAAGACTTTGAAGCTGACCCTTTGAAGCTCATGAACAGAGTCTGGAGGATGATCCCTACTTCAAAACAGGAAAATTAAACTGTTATGTGCTGGAACATGAGGTTTCCGCCTAGGGATGTGCCCGAATGTATTTTTGACATTCGAATCTGAGTAGATTCCAGTGTCATAAAATCCGATTCGAATCTGTAACATTTGAATCCGTAAATTCGAATTTAGATTGTTAGATTCGTATTTAAAGATACGAACGTCGACAACATTCGTATCTGTTATACATATCTGTGTGCATGCCGGAAAAATCCCATATTATCCCGTACATATCCCATTTTAATCCCGTATTTTAAACGCAAGGTATGGATAATTTAAGGACAGATTCATATATGACCGATACAAATCTACACACTCAAATAATTTGAAAATCCGTATCAGATTTTCAAAAATCCATATTCAAGTTTGAATGCCAAATTCGGATTTTCGAAAATCCGATTCGGGTTCGAATGTTGGAATCTGTCAGATCTGAATCAAATATTTGAGTTTTCAAGTATTCCTGCATATCCCTAGATCCGCCACCCTCAGTACCAGAAGGGGTGGCCACCATAGATAGGGACTTCTCAGTAGTGGCCCCAGTCTATGGAATGGTTTACTCCCTGAGGTTCATCAGGCACCTTCACTTTACATGTTCGGAAAAGCAGTGAAGACACACATATGTGCTCTGGCCTTTGGCTAAAAACAAAACAACAGCAGCTTCTCTTCCCCACTTTCAGGCATGGTTACTACTTTAGTATGTTCCTGTTCCAACCATCCATGAGACCTTTGGGTATAGGTCAGGATAAAAATGCAAATAAATAAATAACTACAAGGCTTAGTCGTAACAGCAGTGATGAGAAATATGCTTAATGGATGCCCAGCAGGAGCCCCAAAGCTTTGCAGTTCTCTGATTGGTCAGTCGGGGAAAAACCCATGTATTGGCTTCTGACTCTGCCAAAAAACACCCATAAAGGGGGTGTAATTTCTTTCCTTATAGTCCCTCATGTCTCTTTGGAGAATTCCGCCTCATTCTGAAATGCCATAAGAAAAGTCTGATTATGATAAGTGCGACGTGTGTTCTTTAAAATTGCTTTCTTTGCAATGCGCCATAGAAAAGTAATAGAACAAAATAACATCAGCATTAGGGATAGTTTTCTTTTTCAGGGAAGGAAAAAGAAAACCCTCTACGTTCATAGGAATAATGGTTCCAGAAGACACATAAATGTTTCCAGTTAACCTTTGTGGAAATACTTTCCCACCTGTTTTAATACATTCTGAAAAGTGAAGGGAGGGGCAGGGGAGGAAAATGAGATAGTTGTGAGTATCTGTGCACCATTTAGAGCTGCATATGTAATTCCTTTTGCTTATGTTGTCCGTGGTGCCGGTTTGAAATGGCTTTGTCCCTCCAACACATCTGCCATGTGCAAGGAGTTGGCATTTGCATTTATTGGCTTTCTGACCACACTTATGCCCAACTATGGCTGGTTTGACAGCTAAGGCCCCTTCTGGACAGAGATGATTTGGCCGCAGTTATCCATGCTCTGGTAACTTCCAGACTGGACTACTGTAATGCACTCTACATGGGGCTGCCCTTGAAGACTGCTCGGAAGCTGCAACTGGAGCAGAATGCAGCTGCTAGACTGCTGACTAGAACAGCTGGCCGGACGCACATCAAGCTGGTTTTGAAAGAGCTGCACTGGCTGCCAGTTGGCTACTGAAACCACTTCAACGTGCTCACTTTAATCTATAAGGCCCTAAATGACTTGGGTCCCAAATATCAACCTGCCGGTACCCTAAAATCTGCAGGGGAGGCCCTCCTGGTTGTACCACCACTCCCAATAGCAATGGGGGGGGGACACCCGAGATAGAGCCTTTTCAGTGATGGCTCCCAGATTGTGGAGTAGCCTCCCTCCTGAGGTGCAATAGGCACCTTCACTCTATGTGTTCAGAAGAGCTGTGAAGATGCACCTTTTTACCTCACCTTTGGCTAAGTAAGGGAACAGGCACTGGTATGGTTTTAATATGTTTTAATATATTATGGTTTAAATGTGTTCATTTTACCTTTGGGTATAGGGTGGGATAAAAATTCAAATCAATCAATAAATAATAATAAATAACCAACCACATCTGATCTCAAAAAGATAAGTAGGTTGCAACCTGAGACGTTTTCGCACGGGGCTGAACGGAACGCGGAAAAGACAGCTGTGGACACGTCATCCGCATTGCCCGTGCGCGGCTTGCGTTCCGACGTGTCCACAGCTGTCTTTTCCGCGTTCGAAATGTAGAGCACTTTAAACTGCTCTACATGCGTTCCAACGCGGACGAGCCGCCCGCAGCCGTTCGGGAGGAGAAGCGTTCGCGCCTGCTTCTGTCTCCCGAACGGCTGCGGGCGCGCCTCCGACGCCGCGCGGCTTTGACAATCAGCTGTTTGTCAAACAGCTGATTGTCGATCTGCCTCCGCGGCTGTCTGCGCGCCCCTGGCCGGCGTTTGCCGGCTAAGGCAGCTTCGGGCGCTTTGAGCATTCGCACCCAGACGCTCCGGAACGCGTTTACACGCGTTCTGGCGCGTCTGTGTGTGAAAGGGGAAAGCGCCCGGAGCTGCCTTAAGCTTTCCACCTGAACGCGTTCCATTTCGAACGCGATGCAGTGCGGAAATGCCTCTGGTTACTACTTGGATGGGGGTCCACCAAGAGATCCAGTGGTAGCCAGTTCTGCAGGTAGTAAAGAAGGGGCTAAGGGGCAGCTTTCCATTGTTCATGATCTCCACAATGCATGCAGACTGCACTTACTTGTGGCATGGATCAAAGCTGGACTCACCACAGTTTGTGGACATCAAACAACCAGGCATGTCCACATGGCTGGCTGGAATTGAACTTGATTTCTGGGTGTGGCTTACCTTTACTTTAGATAATATGGACCACTAAGATGTTTTGATGCCTATAGGAAGTCTAAATGCATTTGCCTACTTTGTTGGATACCACTGAGTTGTGGCTGACTCCTCGCCGATTGCTTGGGTACCCCTATGCAGTTTTCTTGGCAGGAATGCAGAAGAGGTTTGCCATTGCCTCCTTCCAGGAGAGGCCGGGGATCAAAATGGCAACCCAAAGTTCATTGTTTTAGATTTGTTTGATTTTTAAAGGGCTTTTAATGTACATTCTGTTTTTAATCTGTTGTTTTAATCTGTTGTTTTAACCCAGAGACCTTTGGGTATGGGGCGGGATAGAAATGTAAATAATGAATGAATGAATGAATGAATGAATGAATGAATGAATGAATGAATGAATGAATGAATGAACCCTGACAGTTTGCTTTACAGTGAGATTGCAGTCCGGTTACTCCACAACTGAAAATCTGATTCCCTTTGAAGGTGTCTTGTAGAATCTTCTTTCTGAATCAGGCAGTTTTACTCCGTCTAGCAGCCCCAGCTCTGGCCTGGAGCATCATATTTGCAGCTGCTTTTGTCTCCCCAAATAATTAGCATGTACAATTTCAGAGGCAGCTGTTTCTCAGAGTTTGCTGCGGGAAAATTACTTTGGTTGAGTACCATATCTGAAGTGTGAGCAGTTTGTTGTCACATTGTGAGTGCTGTCTGCCTCTCAGGCTAAAAGGGGCTCTGGGTAGAATATCTGTAGCAAAAGGCTTGTGTGCTGGGTTACTGGAACATAGGTATTTGGTTACCTGGCCGGTTTACATCCTCAATGCTTGGGAGGCATGCAATATGGATTACATTTGGGATGGCAACGCTAGTGTCCGCATGGTACCAGTTTGGTCTAGTGGTACACGCAGGGGAAAGATCCACCATTTGCTTTGGCCAGTAAGGGCCGCATTGAGAAAGCATCCCCTTCTGGCCCATGTGCTAATGGTGAATCCGTCCCCCACGTGTATCAGCCCAAAAAGGCTGCCATGGGGGGCAGATGCCCCACCCCGAGCTGCTGGCATTGGGCCGTGTCAGCCTGCAGGCTGGCAGCCCCTTTCAGGGATGGGGCAAGACTAGGCCGGGGCTGTCCTGGGGTTCTGCAGGCTGCCACCACCCTGATCAGGGGCCTCCTGGGTGCACATCCCCACCCAGGGGTGTGTGCCACCCCCCACTCCCCTATGCCCCACTCTTCTTTCCGGACCCGTGGGTCAGTCTTGCTAAGTCTTCAGGCTTGCCAGGATCGATCTGCCACTGTTTGTGCGGGCATGTGCAGTGGCAGACCGCCCCCACACTGACCTGACCTCTGATGTTCAGCAAATAGCTTGTCCCCGGGCTGGCCTACTTCTATTCCAGGGCCCATGTGCAAATAGGCCCCTGGACTCTTATCTGGGAGTACCGGGTTTGATTCTGCACTCCTCCACAAAACCAGCTGGGTGGCCTTGGGTGAGTCACAGCTCTCTTCTAAGCTCTCACAGTCCCACCCACCTCACAGGGTATTCTGTTCTGGGGAAAAGAACAGAAAGCTTTGTCCACCGCTTTGAATCCCCTTAAATGGATGAGAAAAGCAGGGTAGAAAAGGCAACTCTTCTTCTTCTTCTTCTTCTTCTTCTTCTTCTTCCACCTCTAAGTTGCTTCTGAGCTGCTTTTTTTAGAAAAAAAAACATGTGCGGGTGAAGCCATAATCCCTGTAAAGTCATCCCTCGTTCCTGAGAGTCTTAAAACCCTAGGTTTTGTGTATTTGTGAAGAATGGAGGTAGGTCAGTAATAGTAAGGGAGTTTCCTTGTTATTTGTGTTTTTTGGAAACCACAGTGTTTGGGAACCACAAAATATGAGGAACAGCCTAAAGAAACTGAAAATGGGTTACAATATTTCAAGGTAAACTAAGAGAAAATTCAGCAAAGGAGAAGCATAGGAGACAAAAGACGCAACCGTCATCATTATCATGACGGGAAATCTCTGGCCCTTCCCACATGGGCAGCCACAAGGGAATTGCTTTTCTGTACATCCTAAGCTTCATCCAGACAAAGCCCCAACTGAGGGTTGCTGTAGGTGCCTACAATGAATTCCTGTGTAATAGAAGAAGGAAGGCCAAGGTCAAGTGGCTGGAACTTTGATCTGACCACCCCCACTTGCCCAGAGCTTTTCCATGATCAGATCCAAATTCTCTGAAGTTGGATCTCAGTTAGGGTAACATCATGTGTAGTCCAGAAGTTGGGAGATAGTGTTCAGCATGGGGGTGACATAGCAGAATCACTTTCCTCCCCCACACTGACTCGGCAATCCATGGGGCAGATTCAGAGCTGCTGCTTCCACTCCTTTTGGCCATTAGGGTGGGAGGCAGCTGCTATGGGTACAGCCACATCATACCCTGTGCCATCCTCTGTATTGGCCATTATTGGCCACGTGACCTAATCCAAGACCCAATAATTTGGACCAATACACCATGCAATCTCAGTGAACACTATAGACCAGAACCTGAAACTTTCTGCACCACAGCACAAGGCAAGAAGTCAGAATAAGACAGAGCTAAGGGTGTGGTTTCTAAAATTAGGGACAAAGCGACAGGCTTGCAGGGTGGTGTATTTCTACTCAGGCCGCTGGACAACTGGTGTGCAACTTATGTTCTGCTCTCCTTTTTGGAATTCTCCAGCTCACCACGTCTATTTTGAGTTGGGTGTCTCCTGTCACTTGCTGTCTTGAGTTCTGCCTATCGGGTTGCAACACACAACTTCAATTGCTTCCCATCTTAGCACCTGTGTGAGCTTCTGCATGGCCTTTCATGCTTGCCAAGTCATGGGTGCAGCCAGACGGTCATGTTCATAGGCTGCTATGTTTTGGTTTGCTGTTTTTGCCCTAATGCGGGCATGGAGTATATTGCTAATCCTTGTTGCAACTTAATTAGTTCAGTTGTTAATCCAGTTGGGCTCTCAAGTTGATAGTCTCTTGGCCAGGAGATGCAAAAGGATCTTGAGAAAGTGCCTAGTGCTCAAGAAGAGGAAACAGAGTGCTGGAATTGTTCAGAGGTGGGGGGGGGGTGCACAAGGAAACAGGGCCTCTTCTGTGGCAGCCCCCAGACTTTAGAATAATCTCCCTGTAGGGGTTCTCCAAATGCCAGCCCTACATGGTTTTGGATGCTTGGTTAAAACATACTTCACCCAGCCATTGGTGGTAGCTTCCCTAGTGCTGTTTTATGTTTTCACTCTTTTATTTTTGGTTGTTTTACTATTGTAATTTTTCCTTGGGACTCTCTGTTAAAGGGTGGGATATAGTTACAAAAATAAATAAAATAAATTCGTGGGGACCCCACTTTAGCTACTCCCTTAAGCTCTGTTTGATGTTAAAATTGTCAACAAATTGTCATTTTACACTCCCTATTCCCTGATCTTAGGCTGCTCAGAAGAAACAGAAAGAAAAATAGGAGACAGGAGTCTTTGCCAATTGGGAAAATACTTCCTTGTGTGTCATTTAAAAATAAGACTCCCTTTTTTGGTATCTTTTCCTGGAAATCCAACACAAAGCATTATTTATTGCTTAAACAATGTGCAAACCAACGTGCTTAAAATAGGACCATCACCTGAACTCAACATCATCTAAATTCAGACTGGGGAAGTGGAAGGAAAAGGCTAATCAATTTCCTCTAACCCCCCCACCCACCCCCCAAAAAATCAGAAATGGCCTTCTTATTTCTGAAGAAACTTACAATTCAGCCTGCTTTTGCTGGGGTGGGGGATCTTTCCCCATTCCTTTGCTTCACTGATATATTGTGGAGAACTTAGAACTCAGGGGAGAACTTAGAAGTCCCTGGGTTGAAATCCCAATTTGGCCATGAAAATCTGCCACCCCTGCCTTGGGCGCACCTGCTTCCCAGGAGAAGGAAGTTCAGGAGAAGGGGTTGTGCAGTAAGGGACACAGGACTGGATCAGGTTTGCATGCAACATCATCACTTAGGCTCGAGGGCCCCACGTCCTGACACTTTGGACAGGAGTCCCCATTTCTGCGGACCAAATGTCCAAAAATCTGGGGAATCCCTGTTTGGATTTTAGTAGGACTCACTGCGGAATCCTGTTAAAATCCAAATATTGATTAATGGGAACACCGCCACACTGATCTCCTCCACCACCACCCACCATTTATCTTCCCCCCACCCCATTCTATCATTGTCTCCTGCCATTTACCTACCCCACCACGCCTGTTCCATCACCTGTCACCATCTTCCACCATTAACCCCCCCCTGTTCCTCTGTTTTTCCTCATCTCCCAGTGTTTGCCTCCACCCCGCCCCTTTTCTCCATCTCCCACCATTCCCCCCACCCCATTCCTCCATCTTTCCTCATCTTCCAATGCTTGCCTTCTCCCTGCCCCTTTGCTCCGTCTGTTGGAGAATGTTGGAGAAGGCAAGCAGTGGGATGATGACGAAAGATTGAGGAACTTGGCATGTGGAGGGGAAATTGTGCCCCAATGCAGTCAGGACTGCTGCAAGGAGCCCTCGGCACTGGTAAAAAAAATCTGGGTTAAAACCTGGACTTTTTTATTATTATTATTAATTTCAATTTTAAAAATACACTCAACAACAATGGTACAAATATTGAGAAACTTCCCACTTAACATACATTTCCCTATACAAGTTAAAACCATACATTCTACCATAACCTCAACAATTCCAAAATAACAAACTCATAACTTTTAAATTTCGGTTGTGTATATGTCATTCTTTTTTCTACTCAGCTATATATATATCTATAAGATTACTGGTTATTGCTATCCTTGGTGATTCCACTTTTCCAGGTTCCTGCTTTCCATAAATTTCCCAGGTATCAGCCAAATACCACATCTGCAAGCTGCGGATGACCCAACCCATTCCCAGCTGCACAGCAAGCTGTAAAAAAGCAAGCATCACCCAACTAAGGGTATTTTTGCGTGGCAAGGGCCATCCCACACTCTGCAAGCAGGATGCTTTTAAGGCCATTTGCTGGGATTCGAGAACAGGAGAAGGTTTGCCCTTGTCTTTCCTTGAGAAGCCCATGGCCAATTGGTGGACCACATTGTGAGACAGGATGCTGGACAAGATGGGCTGTGACCTGGTTCAGCAGGGCTCCTCTTAGGTTCTTATGTTCAGGGGTCCGGAGAGAAAGTGGTTGACCTTCAAAATTGCCAGCCTGGGCTCTTTTAGCTTTAGCCATACTGAAGTGGCAAATGTCCGGCACCATTTCCATATGCCTGGCGAAATAATGGTGCAAGGTGTACTACACCAGCTAGAATGCTATGTAGACTGCTGCACACTGCTGCATGTGTCTGACACATTCCAGGTGGGCCCTTGGGTCAGTTTGCCAGTCCAGTTTGGACACAGACTAACAGTTGCAGTCCCTTTGGATGTTTTGCGAACAGTGACCTTCAGTTTACCACAAGCCTAGAAGAGCCTGCCTGTTGAAAAAATAAAAGGGTTCCCAGGAAACTGTGCCCCTAGCAAACCTTTAGTATGAATGAATGAATGAACTTCATTCATTAGTCATACGACCGTATCAAGTTTACAAAAGTTAAAATCATAAAAAACATACAAGGATAAAAACAAAATAAAAATAACATCATTATTTGTCCCCATCACTCTAACAAGACACCCCAATGAGCTCAGTGAATAATTTCCTAAATCGGACAGCCTTAACAAAAAACAAAGCTACCCTATATGTCACCGGGATGTTTTCTTCTTGCAGAAGGTAAATCAAGTTATCTTCTGCATTCCAAGTTGTTCTTATTGAGGAATACAAGGGAAAGGTAAACAAGATATCAAGAAATCATGCACGGTATAGAAAAGGTGGATAGGGAACATTCCTTTTCTCTGTCACACAACACTAGAACCAGGGGGCACTCTATGAAGCTGATGGGTAGGAGAGTCCAATTAGACAGTCCAATTAGGGGAAGGATTTCTTCACCCAGAGGGTCATTGGTCTATGAGATTTTCTGCCAGAAGAGGTGGTAACAGCAACCAACCTAGATGGCTTTAAGGAAGGGTTAGACAAATTTATGGGCGACAGATGTATCAGTGGCTACTAGAATGGATGCCTAAGTACATCTTTCAGGCTGGAGAGACAAGCAGGATGCTTCTAAGGCCATTTGCTGGGATTCGAGAGCAGGAGAAGGTTTGCCCTTGTCTCTGCTTGAGATGCCCATGGGCAACTGGTGGGCCACTGTGTGCAACAGGATGCTGGACTAGATAAACTGTGGCCCGATCCAGCAGGGCTCCTCTTATGTTCTTATATGTGAAAGATCTTCAGTTATTTCTGTGCCACAAACACACAGTCTTTCATCATAAGGTACCTGATGATATCTCCCATACTTCACCATGGAGTCAGTAAGTTCAAGATGGGCATGGGTAAATTGTTTGTCTTAACTGCTGGGGCATTTTGTAACCTAAATATTTTTTGAGTTGGAAAATAGATTTTATTCGTGCTAGCCATTTTAGTGATTTGAAAATCGAAAGGCTGGCAATATCATTTTGTGGTCTAATGTCCAACACATGCTGCTTAAAAATCTCTTTGGCTAACTGGCTGTTATGCCCCAATATTTCCAAGGAGAGACTGCAGCGAGAGACTTTGTCATATTTTTTATGGCAATTTTTTTAGTATGCCTTTACATACACAGGTCTACATACCCTTGCCTTGTGATGCAAAGATGTTAGTAATGATAATGCACTCACAGTTCCTATAGGTCAAATATGTAGCTGTAAAGTAATCTGCAAAGGATCTCCAATCTTTTAAAATCGTTGCTTGCTTGGTTGCTGGTTGGCTGGCTGGCTGTCCCCTTGCTTTTAGTTTGGGGTACAGTTGGGGGTCTAAGTCTGGATAAGAGAGACTTGGTTGGAACAATTTCAGAAAGAAAAAGCAAAGAAAAATCAGATGTGTTTTTGTTTTTGCTTTGTTTGCGTTTGTTTGAGCCAGTTTGGGCTAGTGGTTAGGGAGCTGGACTCTTATCTGGGAATACCGGATTTGACTCCACAATCCTTCATGAAGCCAGCTGGGTGACCTTGGGCGAGTCACAGCTCTCTTCTGAGCTCTCACAGCCCCACCTACGTCACAGGGTGTCTGTTGTGGGAAGAAGAATAGAAAAGCTTTGTAAGCTGCTTTGAGTCCCCTTAAATGGGCAAGAAAAGCCAGGTAGAAAAGGCAGATTAACTGGGGCTCTGGTAACCTTTTATGGCCGCATTCAAAGGCAGAAAGTACATTTGAATTCCATTTCTTCAGCTATTTCTCAACCCTAGTAGGCCAATTCAGGTAGAAGTGGCGTCAACTGAATGTCCATGTGGGCCACTGAATTGCTTTTCCGTCCCCAGTTATGCAACAAAATGGGATCTAGAAGACACGGAGATCTAATAGTCCGCTGTTCAAGCCGTTTCAGAGCTGTATTCCACGGATGCAAGTTGCGTGTGTGTAGGAGAGAGAGGAAGAGAACTGCTCATGCTGTTGTTTGTGGTACTTAGAGTGCAGCTGATTATATTTTCCATTACCTCTTGATCAAGCCTGTGAGTACAGGAAAATTCTTGAAATGTACCACATAACATCCTTCTCTCCCACTCCAAGGCCATTTGTGACCTATATTTTCTTCCCAATGAGTTTATTTGTTTTTCATGCTAACACCTTGCTGTATTTTCACCACTCTAGATAGCTTATGCAGACTAATAAGAGGCCTTGCACTTCACGGTTTAGGCATGTGGTGCAAATCTTTTTGTGTCAGGAAATAAATCAGTTTGGGAGGCGGGTGTGTTTTCGCACATGTAAGACATCTGAACTATGGCATAGCTCTTCTGCTTCAAAAGTGGACGCCTTGAGTCTGGCTTGCGTTCTGACATTTCGGAGGTGCAATTGCATTAGTCTCCAGATAGCCTTCTTTGGCAGCAGGAGGAATCCAGTGGGGCTACTTGTCTCATGTCGACTCTTAGGCCGCTCCAGCATCATGTGGCACTTGTATCTTGTGTGAAATGCAGCATTTGGCATGGCTTGATGCCTTGGCTTCTCAGTTGGTCCTCTATGACACACTCTTTAAATGTCCTGAGTAAGGAATGGTAAACACATAAATGCATCCTAGGAACCTAATGTGATTTCCTAAAAACAGAAACAAAAAAGAAAAAAAAGAAAAAACAAAAACAAAATCCAGCCCTTGAGATTCCTTCAGTTTTGATAATGGCAGCCAGAATATTTTTGGAAGGAAGGAAGGAAGGAAGGAAGGAAGGAAGGAAGGAAGGAAGGAAGGAAGGAAGGAAGGAAGGAAGGAAGGAAGGAAGAGGTAGATATAGTGTAATTATGTAGGGATTTCTGTGAAGCTCAGAAACCAGATAAAGGCTGTGTCCTGATTTATGAATACTGCACATTCCAATGCGTAGCTGGGGCATGGGCATCACACCTGACGCCTAATATTTTGCTGCTGCTGCTGCGAAGTTACCTACTGCGGAATGATGAACAATAGCTCTGCAGTATCAGGTAAATTCAAAGTTTCCTGCCAACTGGGTTTGTGGAGGAGGGAGAAGAGTTGGCTTTTCTACTCCGCTTTTCTCAAAGCAGCTGACAAAGCTTTCTATTCTTCTCCCCATAACAGAACACCCTGTGAGGTAGGTAGGGCTGGGAGAGTTCAGAAGAGGGCTGTGACCAGCCCAACGTCACCCAGCCGGCTTCATGGAGGAGGGCGCAACCAAACCCAATATTGCCAGATAGGAGTCCGGCTCCTTAACCATTAGGCCAAACTGGCTAGTTGCAGCAGAGAGCTGACCTTTTAGAGCTTCTTTCTTATTCTCAGTCCCCACAGAGGTGTGCAGAAATGGCCAAATGAAGACCCATCTCTTTTGAAGTGGCAAGTCTGTTAAAAGAAAACCCACACGATAATGAAAACCGAGCACAAGGCCGTATAAGGCTTAAGGAGAATCATGGCTAATAAATGCCCTTATCTGTCCTGCAGTGGAGTTAAAAAAAAGTTTAAGAATGACACCCGTATCTGCATGGGATTTTTCCCCCCCTGAAGTTTTATGAGCTAGGACTTTATTCTAAGCTGCCTGGCATAGGAAGGGTCAGAGGCCACAGTGACCCCTCTGTTCCTCGCATTTAATCTGTTGACAGCTGACACCACAGTGGGAGAAGAAAAATGTGCCTTGCTAAAAGTGCCATTATCAGCTTTGACAGCTGCTCAATGTGGCCCTAGTCATGGAACGCTCCAAAATGCCGTTTAAAAAAATCCTTGAATTTGCTATGATACTTCTTTGAAAGCACTGTATGATCTTCCTCTGACATTAACAGATAGACTGTGCCTTGCTCTGCATTTGGAATACAGTCCAAATGCCAACAAAACACGACTACCAGCCACGCACCCCTCTTCAGGCAGGATTATACGTGAGAAGTGTTTTACTAGGATCTGTTTGCTAATAGATGCACTTGCCCTGTCTCCCCGAAAATAAGACCTACCCTGAAAATAAGCCCTAGCATGATTTTTGAGGATGCTCAAAATATAAGCCCTATATAAGTGTTATATAAAACATCCCCGGAAAATAAGCCCTAGCACATCTTTAGGAGCAAAAATTAATATAAGACCCTGTCTTATTTTCAGGGAAACACAGTATGTGCTTCTTGTATTAGTTGCTGGATATAGTTATTGAAGTTTTGGCCTGCAGTTAATTCTGACCAAAGATTTAGCATTGCCATTGAGATCTCAAGGAGAGGGTATCCTTGTAGTTCCTTCTCTCTCGGTGCTACGACGGCCAGGGACAATGCAAGAAGGCCTTTTCTGTGGCGGCCCCTATGTGATATGGTTTTCGGCACCTGCTTAAAACATACTTCTTCACTCAGGCCTTTGATATTTACCTTCCGCTGGGCATTCTTCCGCCTGAGATCACAGCATGCAGTCATCTGGCACATCACTGTCTGCACAACAGCACTAGTCCACGCTGGCACTCACACCGGCCCCAAAGCTTGTCAGCTTCATACCCTTAGAGCTCCCGGGGGATCCGTTTCAGTGGCATGCTTTGGTGCCCAGCCAAAATGGGTCATCTAAGTAATAACAGAAAATTGAGGTGTGCCTTCTGCATGCCTCAGTGTTCCAGATGTGGGTTCACTGATAGACCTGTTTAATCAAGTCTACCAGTGATCCAGATCAAGTGCCAGCAACCAGCCTAGATGGCTTTAAGGAAGAGTTGGACAAATTTATGGATGATAGATGTATCAATGGCTAATGGAATGGATGCCTAAGTACATCTTTCAGGCTGGGGGGACAGGCAGGATGCCTCTTAGGCCATTTGCTGGGATTCGAGAGCAGGAGACTTCACTCACTTTGCCCTTGTCTCTGCTTGAGATGCCCAGGAGCATTTGGTGGGCCACTGTGTGCAACGGGATGCTGGACTAGATGAGCCTGACCCAGCAGGGCTCCTCTTATGTTTCTACGTGCCCTTTGATCTGGATTATACTATGTCCTGTGTGGTTGGAGCATGCCAGTAGTAGATGGGGCCTCCCTTGGACGAGTCCACGATGCAAAAGGTCTACAATGTAGATTGATCCACAAGTGGGTGCTATTGACTAGGAGACTGAGGATACGCCTGGCACTCTGGGACAACACACTAGCTGCCCCTTTCATTTGGGCGAATAGAAATTCCAGCTGTGGCAAGAGGGGCTTGGTACAGATTTGGATAGCAGTTTGGGGCTTTCTGCATTGGGCCCTGGTCTGGATTATATCCCAGAATATGAACTTATCATCCATGTGCTTGTGCAGACTGCAGCAGGCGCAGAATAATTCCAGTGTGAGACTGCGATAATGGACGCAACTCAATCTAGGTACCTCTAGCAATTTCCCTGAATCCTGCTGTTTTTCAAGTGAGCTCAAGGTAGCAAATGCATTGTTATCCTTCTATTAGATCCTCAAAGCACCTGTTAAATTAATGAACCTGGTATGGATAGTGTCTGGTCTAAAATTTCAGTAGCTCGTGATTTGTTCTGCAAAGAAAAGGGACAAAGGGGAACATCCCAGGCAGTTATGTGCACAATTTTTTCATGTTTGCTTCACGCAATAGAGCCGCCTTAATAGAGTAGGATTCACATCCACTGCAAAGGTTCTTTGAATGCTATTCGAATCTGCTTTGAATCCCTGCTGCCGGTCACACCTCCAAATCCCCTCCAAATCTGTTCTGAATCCACTTTGAATCCCCCCTGAGCACTTTGAATCCGCTCTGAATCCTCTTTGAATCTGCACTGAAACTGCGGCAGATGTGACCGGGCAGCTGCTGTGCTGCTTTCTGACCTTCACAAATACAGTGAAGCATTGAATGAATCCACAAAAGCATATGCTACGCATTTGAATGTCAGTCTTTGAATAGAGCCTATATAAGATTTGAATCTTCAAATTCTTATTATTTCGCATGAATGCGAACCCGAGGAATAACTTGTGCCCTTCCCTAATCTCTGGGAAGCCTTTAGCAGTAGTTGGATCCACATTTTTTCTGAACTACGTCTTTCTGTAAATATATATTTTTTCATCATAAGAGTACAAGAAGAGCCCTGCTGGATTGGGCCACAGACCACCCAGTCCAACATCCTTTCTCACCTGGTGGCCCACCAACTGTTTCTGGGCATCTCACCTGCTCCCAACTCCCTGCAAATGGCCCTTTGAACCATCCTGCCTGTCTCTCCCATCTGGAGGCAGTATCTATACATTAGTTTGCCGCATTCCCATTATAAGCTTAATTCAGTTTCCCTAAACCGAAATAACAGAACCAGATGCAAACGCGAATTTGCCTGATCCCATTACTTTCAGCCAGAATCGCGTTCGATCCGGATTCTGATGGCATATATGACTCAAGGGGGGATTCAAGTGCCTCCTTTCTAAAAGCTGCTTTTTTGGGCTGCCCTGCCCTCTTCCTCCTGCCGTGAACGTGCCACCCATAAGGGATCCCTTCACGGAGCCTAGCTGGATGGCTGGGTGGCTGCCGCTTGCCTGGATGGAGGGCAAATGGCAGCGGGCAGCCAGCGATTCTTTCCCCTCCTCTTCCCATTGCCCAGGGCACACAGCAGCAGTGGCAACTCAAGCCCCCTTGCCTTAAACATTCACACATCTCCCAGAACCTGCAGCTGCTTTTCTTTCTTTTTTTAAAGGTCAGAACTTTCAAAATGGCAACATCGTTATCAGGTGTGAAGTGGTTGGATTGCTACAGTGTAGCGGCTGCTGCTTTAAGGGGTGGATTTTTACAGCAAAATCACCATCTTTGGAAGCAAGCTATTGGGGGAGGGAAACTCTCATCCCTTAACACGGAACGGTTCCTACAGTAAAAAATGTAAAACATTTCAAGCGCACGAACCGGAGTGAGACCTTGTTGAAATGAGAATTAACATTTACAACACTTTGGGGCGATTTAACATGCGGAAAGTGTGTTAAGCGAAACTGACATGGGGTCTGCGAGGACTGAAAACGGCTTGAAATCGAAACAAGGATGTAATGGGGATGCAGCCATTGACACACGTGGCCTCCATGATAAGAAAATGGGGTTCAGAGAATTCAGAGAAGTGAAGTGTCCTTAGGATGCTTAGGTGTCCATTTGCAGACCGGTTCAGGAAATCCAAATTTGTCTGTACCCATTTAAAAGTGAACAAAAACAGTTTTTTCCCCCTAATTGCTGATTTGGAGGGTTAGACAGATGGAACTCTGTGCAGAGGTTTGAGTGCTCTAAATTTTTTCCCAGAAATGAAATCTCTTTGGATTGCTATGTGACAGGCGCTAATGAATGATGGACTGAACAGGTTTTGAAGACAGAGCCAGCAAAATGTGACCCCACCCCTTCTTTTAAAGTCATCATGTGGATATGCTTTTGACACTTCCATTTGGGAAGTTGCTAAAGTTCACTCGTATAATGGATTAGACGTAACTAGATTTCCCTGGTAATATATCCCAGTTCTTAGGGGAAAATAAACAAACCTTAGAGGCAAGGTCACATCTTTTTAATAACGTTATGTCTCTTAAATGATTGCGTCAAACAGCAAGTAATGACTTCTCATTTAAAGACCTTATAAGGTGGATGTTTTGCCCTACTGATGGACCACATATTTCAATGTCTTGAACTGTGTTAGGAGAATTCACTTTATGCATGTATTTTATTTTGGACTTTCATTTATGGGCCAAGAAATCTTCCTTTAGGAGCATTCTAGTGGTATGAAAAATGTCATCTTGAATGCTTCCCAAAATATGCCAAATACCCAGCTTTTCCGTGCCTAGCAAACTTTGCAATAAACCACATTTGCCAAGTGGAATGTCTGGCAGTAGTTTGCCAGTTTTTGCCCAATTAATTTCATAGTTTATTTTTTAGATACTGATTTTAGGCCCTTTCTGCACTAAACTCTCTTTAATCCTAGATCAGCAGGTCCAGAATAGCCCAACCCACTGTTCCGGATCATGGGAAGGCAGGGGTAGGATCAGCACCACCTGCATTGATGGTGTAGATCCTGAGTAACTTACACTAAGGCTGCACCAATTAAATGGTGCTACCAGAAATCCAGATTAAGGCCTCCCTTAATCCACATCAGGCTCTGTCTAATGCATACAGAGTTGGACCAGCAAGGATAGCTCCTCCTTGATCCGCATTACCTTTTGGGTGTGTAAACCCAGGACAAGTTCTACATGAACCCTTAATCTGGATTTAAGGGTTTGTTAGAAAGGGTCCTAGTGGTTTCCTCAAGGTGGAGGTGATAATGCCTATCACTCTTCTTATTTCAAGATGTGTTAAACTGGCCCTTCTACATTTGGGGGTTCTATTAGGTCCTTGTGATGCTGTCTTGGTACCTCCACCAAGAGAGTTTATTAGATGTATTGGACATGCTGAGCTCTTCGGAATCACTTTGTACACTACTACTAGAGTAGGGAATATGCTTACACAGTATGTGAGCTTCATGCCTTTGGAGGTATCCTGTTTCACTGAGTAGAGCATATCTTTAAGGGGCTTGTTCACAAATGTCTTTCTGTTACTTGATCTCTAACACCACAGCTCAACCGATGAACTCTGTTCAACTGCTCTGAAAACTATTAAGTTTCCACAACTTAGTAGAAGACGTTAGTTCTTGGTCCACGGAAATGTCTCCAGCTCAGTGGTAGAACTATGAAGTAAATGCATAAGTGTCATAAATTCCTGGCACTTATAATCCTGTGCATAGCTACAAAATTCATGTCAGGAAGTTGTATAGATGTATCTTGTGATGAATACATATGTGTCACATGCCATCTTATGAAGTTTATTTATTTATTTATATTTATATCCCACCCTATACCTGAAGGTCTCAGGGCAGGTAACAACATTTAATATCCAATACACTATAAAACAGTAAATAATCTATATTAAAATGATAAAATCCAATACTGTACATTAAAACAGTGTAAATAATCTATATTAAAACAATAATCTCTACAAATAACTACCAGTAGCTACATGTGGGAATGGAAAGGTGTCCCCATTTAGCTGAAGGCCAGGGCAAAGAGGTCCGTCTTCGCTGCCTTCCTGAACATGTACAGCAAGGGAGCCTGACACACTTCAAGGGGAAGATTATTCCATAGCCCAGGGGCCACCACTGAGAAGGCCCTCAACCGGGTCCCCACCTATCTTACTGCTGAAAGTGTTGGGACAACCCTCCAGATCTTAAGACATGGACAGATTGATATGGGAGAAGGCATTCCTTCAGACATTTGGGGCCCAAGTCATTGAGGGCATTATAAATTAAAGCTAACACTTTGGATTGGGCTCAGTAGCAAATCAGCAACCAGTGCAATCCTGGTTACAGATACAGAAGTT
Source organism: Aspidoscelis tigris stejnegeri (assembly GCA_023333525.1). Lineage (NCBI taxonomy): Eukaryota > Metazoa > Chordata > Lepidosauria > Squamata > Teiidae > Aspidoscelis > Aspidoscelis tigris. The sequence continues at coordinate 10,111,149 of JALMGA010000005.1, forward strand.
GGTATCTGTAACTGAACAAGCAAGGCAATAATATTGATATGAGTTGATCACATGATACAAGTTAACCACAGATGACCGTAGTGGAAGAATCACAGGTCGGTTATGAAAAACAATCTTTGCACTAAAGAAAGCCCAGGGTTACTATCTAACACTTGCAGCTGATTTTTAAAAAAATCTCTGTTGTGGCTGAGGATGTGGAAGGCAGCACAGCTAAAAAGAAGGGGTGTCAGTATAGCTAACAGTAGGCAAGATCACTGTTAAGGCTGCAGTTCTGTTCAAATGCATGGAAATTGACATCCTTGAACAGAGAATTAGGTTCATGTTAGCAAGGGCTGAATTGAAAGATGCCTGGAGGAAGAGACTGGGGGCGTGGTGCAGTGGGAAGTTGCTGGCTTTGATTTTGTGGACTTAGGCTGTGTTCCAACACAAGATATAATCCGGCTTGAATTCGGCTCTAGCCCTCCCCATTCCAACACTTTACAAGGGATCCCCCATTTCTGCAGACTAAAGGTCCCAAAACGTGGAGAATCCCTCTTTGGATTATAACAGGACTTGGTGCTGGATGTACAAATAATCTTCTTTATTTAGCAATGGGAACGCAACCAGTTTTTTTTGGGGGGGAGGAACTATGTTTTGGGGGCCTTCTCTTCAGTTTCCCCTGAGCCAATAATAAGCATGATTTCTCCTCTCTGCCCTTGGCTTTTCACCATGAGAGCGGAGGCAGGGGAAAGTTGTAACATTTGTAATGAGTTCAGTGTAACACTTGTCCCTCTCTCCTTCCATTCACACCCTTTGGCTGCAGCTCCTGGATCTGCTGATGCAATGCACCCAGGACAAGACAAAAGACCCCATGTGCTGGGCGGTGCTTTGTTTTGTTTTCCTTTGCTTCTCTCACCCCCCACCTTACTCGTCTCTCCACCACCACCACCCACTCCTGTTTGCAAATTAAAAGGTTAATAAAAATTAATCAATGGTGTCAGGGAAGTGGGAGACCGAGTGAAGGGGTAAAGGAGGAGAGCTCCACTCTGCAAGGGAACACCCACTCCAATGACATCAGGGTATGATGGGGAGGAGGGAGGGGTGAGGGTTTCTCCCCTGCCAGTCTGCATTATAAGCTGGGGTGGGAACACCAAAAAACTGACTTGGCTGCTGATTAAATAAATCTGGATTAAAACCCAGATTGAAATGCCCAGTCAGAACTTGGTCTTAGACCCTCTTCCAGTGCTTATCTGATATATGCCGTGTTCCTAGACTTAAACCTAGGTACATCTTTCAGGCTGGGGGCGGAACCCTAGGTACATATGCCTAGGTACATCTTTCAGGCTGGGGGGGGGGCGGAAGCCTAGGTACTTATGCCTAGGTACTTATGCCTAAGTAAATCTTTCAGGCTGGGGGGCGGGGGCGGAAGCAGGATGCTTCTAATGCCATTTTCTGGGATTCAAGAGCAGGAAAAGGTTTGTCCTTGTCTCTGTTTGAGATGCCCATGAGCATTTGGCAAGCCACTGTGTGCAGCAGGATGCTGGACTAGATGGGCTGTGGCCTGATCCAGCAGGGCCTCTCTTATGTTATGTTCTTATGTTACGCTAACATGATGCCTTTATATGTATCTCCCATGGCAAACACCGGAGTGTTCATGCAGCTTAAGCCAAATTCCTCAATAGGAGAGGCTGCAAATTTAAAAAGTTATCCTTTCTTTGTTTGCAAAGTCAATTGCATGATCCTGCATCCTCATACAGAGATCCCCTATTCTTGCAGTAGCTGAGCTCCGCATTTGCAATTAATCCACGTCTCTATTTGCATTTGTTACAGTCCTCCTGACGGCACCAGTGCAACAAAAACAACATTAAAAAAAAAAAAAAGAGGAACAACCTGTGTAATAAATCTCTGGAGACATTCAGCAACTGCCACCAGACTCATTAATCTTGATTATTCCCCATAATAGATAACTTCACAAATCATCCATTATCCTCAATCATGCATATAAAGATAATGTGTGCATGTGTATAAATATATAGAAGTCTAGATGGGAGTATGTTATATATAGTATATCACCTCTCTATATGGCAGGCACAAAACGGAGGAAAGTAGAGGAAGAGGAGAAGAAAGAGGAGGAGAAAGAGAAAGAGAAAGAAGGCCATATTTTGACAGCTGGGAGATGAAAGTTAGGGAAGAACTGTGCAGAGTCCAATTGCGGGGCTATAATGCGTAGGAAAAAGATTTCCCCTGTCACCCCTCCTGTCTAATTAGCTTTGTTTCTGCATTCATGATAGCTTTATTTCAGTCAAGGAATTTGTTCATTTGTGTCCTGACGAAGATGAGGGACAGTTGTGTATTCATTTGGGGGTTCAGGGGAGGGGCCTGTTCTTGGCATGTCTCCAGTTATTGCTAAGGTAGTAGGAAAATGAAACAGACAACAGGGGCAGCAATTGTGTAAGCTAAGCAGAATATTGTATTTGGTTGAACCTGACAGCTACAAAGCTCATTTTGTATCGCAAGATCTCATCTCGGTGCTTGAAGTATCAAAGTGTGGCACGCAGCATCATACATTTCAAAGTACAGCAATATGCTTAAAAACTACAAGAGATAAGTTCCTTATTGGATCAGGCAAAAGGACTGCCAATGCTTGCCTCCTTGTTCTCACACAGGAGTCAACAAGAGGCCCTTGGAAGGGTCACAAGTGAAATACTTGCCTCTTGTTTTTGCTTTCCACCCCAGCAGCTTCTGTTCCAAAGGTACTTTTTTCTGAGCTTGGAAGTCAAACTTAAGGTGTGATCGGATAGGGCTTTTTAAAATCGTCCCTTTTAGAAAACACACTCCTTCTGTAGCTGCCGACACAAGAAAGCCAGCAAAACAGTAAACAGAGTAATCCTACCTTATATTACCAGGATGCCTCTTAATGTCATTTGAGGGCAGCTGATGGTTGTTTTCTGCTTGAGATGCTCAGAAGTAATTGGTGGGCCACTGGGAGGGACAGGGTGCTGGACTAGATGGGCTGTGGCCTGATCCAGAAGGGTTCCTCTTATGTTCTTATGGGGTCAGATAAATTCGTGGAGGATAGGTCTACCAGTGGCTACTAGAATGGATGCCTAGGCACTTCCTGAAGGTTGGAGAGAAAGGCAGGATGCCTTTCAGAGCCGTTTCAGGGACTCCAGAGCAGGATAAGGTTTTGCCTTTGTCTTCTGCTTAAGATGCCCAGAAGTCATTGGTGGGCCACTATGTGAAACAGGATGCCGGGATAGATGGGCAGTGACCTGATCCAACAGGACTCCTCTTATGTTCTTATTGTGATAGAGCTATAGTGACTCTCTTAAAAAGTGTTCATCTTTGTACAGTGAAGCAGCTCCTTGGGGGAGAGAGGGAGCTTTCATAAGCCGGTCTTGTCTTGGCAAATCAAGGCTAACTTCACTTCTTCCCATCACAAAAACAAAACAAAATATAAATGCATTTGGCAGCAAGCAAGCAAGCAAGTTATCTGTGCTATAAATAGTCTTACCGGTTCATTTCCCAAAGTTTAGAATATTATTTGCACATAAGAAATGATGCCTCATCCTTATGATTCTGCAGAAGATCATCTAATTTTGTGTCTTGGGATGCCCCAGAAAGGAAGATTTGTTTTTCTCGCCGTGTAAAACTCAATTTGTAGCTTTGTTTATAGAACATGACTTTCTGGCAGATTAGTTTGCTGTGGAGTTTGTTCGTGCCTTGACAGCCTGCTGAAAAAAATTAGCACTGAACACGGCATTAATGACAAGAGGAGAAGGTTAGCTCAAAAAATAAGAATAAGAATGGGATGCTGGGCAGATAGTGGGAATGGCTCGATTTCAAGGGGGCCTTGAAATGGTTAAGGCAGCAGTAGTGTTGTCTAGTGGTTAGGGAACTGGAGTATCAGGTTTGATTCAGCACTCCTCCACAAAACCAGCAGGGTGACCTTGGGCTTGTCACAGCTGTCTTCTGAGCTCTCACAGCCCCACTTTTTATTTATTTATTTATTTATTTATTTATTTATTTATTTATTTATTTATTTATTTATTTATTTATTTATTTATTTATTTATTTACATTTCTATCCTGCCCCATACCCGAAGGTCTCTGGGCAGGTAACAACCTTAAAAAAGATTAAAACAAAGTATACATTAAAAGACTTTTAGCAAGAATTCAACAAATATAAAACGATGCACAACATGTTTAAAATAATAGTGTCTTTACTGGGGGAAAACATAAGCAGCTCAGCAAAAGGCCCAGGGTAAGAGGTGCATCTTCACCGCCTTCCTAAATATATATAAGGAAGGGGCAAGACGCACCTCAAGGGGAAGGCTATTCCACAGTCTGGGGACCATCACAGAGAAGGCTCTCTCCTGGGTGCCCACCAACCTCACTATTAAAGGTGGTGGGACAAACAGGAGGGCCTCACCACAGGAGGTTGGATTTTTACACTGAAATCACTGTCTTTGGAAGCAAGCTATTGGGGGAGGGAAACCCTAAACATGGATTCTCATCCATGGTAGGGTCCCCACAGTAAAAAAATGTAACACGTATCAAGCGCACGATCCGGAGTGAAACCTGTTGAAATGAGGGTTAAGATTTACAAAGCTTTGGGGCAATTTAACACGCGGAAAGCATGCTAAGCCAAACTGACGTGGGGTCTGTGAGGATTGAACCCGTGTCCCCATGTTGCATGTTTGATTTGCAGGAGAGTGTAGCGTCTGCACAGTGTAGACATTGCATTTTCCCCTTGCCAGGCAGACACAGATGCTGCCATATAGTGGGTTGAGGAGTTCTCCCCTTGCTGCAGTGGGCCTGTCACTGGGGCACCATCACTCACTAGTTCCCCTCGGTGGCATCCCTTCCATCAGAATCGAAGTCAGTATCGCATCCAGAGCAGGCGGTAAGAGCAATGCACTTGCACACGCGTGTGCCCAGCTAGCGACAGCCAGACGCCAAGTCAGTTTCCAGAGTTCTTGGGAATATAGAGTACGCGGAGTCAAACATGCCAAGAGTTTTGGTACCAGAGAGTCGTTGTAAGTTCAGGAAGTTTGCAGCAGTGGGTGCAGAGTTGGGTGTCTCTTAAGTAGGACTCGGAGAGTTATGCCCCCACTGGCAAAGCTGTTTGCCTGGAGGCGAGCCAAACAGCACAGCTATTATTGTTCTCTCCAGAGAGAACTTGGCTCTGGGTGCTGTGTATCATCTGAGTCCAAACTGTCCCCATATGGTGGGGGGCAGAAGCGGTCTCCACATTTGGCCCCTGAGGTGTACTTCCCTCGCTTTGGCTGGCCAGAGAGGATACGAGGCGTGACAGTCAGGTATTGCTTTGTTTCATTGTTGACAGTGGGAAGGGCTGCCTCTGCCTGGCCTGTTATGATCGGAGCCAGGAATGCCCTGGTTGTCAGCAGAGTGGCAGGTAGCAAATACCCCTGGCTTTGATTTTAAGATTAGATGAGCCCCGCTGGATCAGGACACAGCCCATCTAGTCCAGCATCCTGTCTCACACAGTGGCCCACCAATTGCGCATGGGCAGGAAAGGAGTGATCTGGCAGAGAGCACACCACCACATCAAGATTCATGCTACTTACCTTATCCTAGTCATAATGCAGAAGGAGGAAGTGAAACACTTAAAGCACGCCACTCCTCCATGGGATTATCTGGCCAAAATATGTTTCTGATGTGGCATATATTGTGTCGATGAATTCTGCAACAGAGTGAATAATGATGTGTGACAAGTGAATAATTGTGTTCTTTGTCAGAGCAATAACAAAATATGATGCGTCTCTTAATTTCACTTAAAGTGCATGTTATATCCAGCATTCTCCATTTTGTTAGAAATAATTTTCTCTCAGAAAAACTGTCTACCTCCTATCCTGAGCAGTGATAGCTCAGCTGCAGTCATTCCTTTTCAAGACCTTGGTCAGGTTGACCAGAAATGATGACAAATTGAATTCAGAGCCATCTGGAGGTCAGAAAGTTCCCCGACTCTGATTTTAGAGTACAGAAGTGCTGCATCTTCTTACCACAAGTTCTTGGGTTTACTCTAAAAATTATTTCCATCAAGTTTTCTTTCTTTCTACCTAGTTTAAGGCTAAACATTCAAATCACAAGAAGCACACAGGGGCACACATACTTTAATCTCCAGCAGAACATCCATTTTCTCAGCCTTCTGTAATAGGCCCCTGGTGCAGCTATGAATTCTTCTTGGGCAGTGGTCGGCAAACTCATTAGTCAAAAGAGCCAAATATCAACAGTACAATGATTGAAATTTCTTTTGAGAGCCAAATTTTTTAAACTTAAACTATATAAGTAGGTACATTGTTATTAACTTAATTAGGGTACTCCTAAGCTGGAAGAGCCACACTCAAGGAGCCAAAGAGCCACATGTGGCCCTCGAGCTGTGGTTTGCCTACCCCTGTTCTTGGGTGATGTGTTACTTAAGTTGGGAGCTTACAGAAAAAGCATGTAATTGTATTTGAAAGAATGGAACCCCAGTTTTGGAGACTTCAGAAGCTTCCACACTTACCTTCATCGAACCATTCCAACTGGTCCACTCTTACTGGAGTAACCTACCAGCTGGAGCAGCCCAACCATCCCAGAATAAGACCATCCAAATAAAAATGGCATCAACAGCGGTTCTGAGGGGTTTGACTACCAGGAATGAAGATTCTTAGCCTCCGAACCCCCTGGAGACCCATTTTGGTGCTGTGCTTGTTCCACCACCAAAATGGGTCCCCTGTTAAAGTAGAACACAGAGGGTGTGCATCTTCCACACTGCTCCATGGTCTGGTTTAATAGCCACTAGGTGCTACCTAGTCTAGATGGACCGAGTGTACTTGCATGGGCATGGCCTCCCTTATAGCTCATTAGTGCAAAAATGAGGCCTCGACCCCTTGTTAGACAGAGACAATGGTAAATGCAAAAAGGCCAATCCTGTTGTAAAAGCTGACCAAAGCAATGGGGAGCGATTAGATTCCTCTTTTTCACTTGCCCATTGTCTTCTTTCCCTTTCTCCCTTTCTTCTCCTTCTGATGCATTCTTCATTCCATAAAATGCACCCGTTGTTTGGTACTAACTGGATTGCTGGTTACTGTGTGTGTGAAATTATCACCGAGGTCAGCAGTGACCAAACTATGGCTGAGCCACAGCTACCATCATTCTCTGTGATCCGCCTCATATCTGCTGCACATGAGAGATACAGTTTTTCCAATATCTAGAGGACTGTAGCTTGACTAATCCAGATGTGAGCCAGTTTCGCCTTGCGGTTAGAGTGTTGGCGTCTTATCTGGTAGTCTCCTGATTAGATTCCACACTCCAAAGCCAGGTGGGCAAACTTGGGTTGAATGAATGAAATAATGGGATATTCCATGGCACCTCCACGCAGGGTGAGAAGACAGCTCTTTGAGCAATTGTGTGGGAAAATGGCACATGCGATTGCTTTGAAGGTACCTACAACCACTGAAAATGGGGACATGGTGGCAACGGGTAAGTGGAGATGCGGCCTCAGCTTATATCTCCCATGCAATTTGACTTAGGGTGTTTTTCCACTGTCACTAGAAGCACCCATTAAGTACCCATTAATGGGTACAAAAATGCCATTTCGTGCCCATTAATGGGTACTTAATGGGTACTTTTAGTGACAGTGGAAAAACACCCTTAAAAAAACAAAAGTGAACAATATTGACAACTAACTGACCTGGAGGAATCTAGCTAACATTCTCCTCCATTGCTTTCAGATATCAGGTTTAAATGGAAATTCCCACCGAATTCTTTGAGGCCCTGCGGATCACTGGTCTAGGTGGGAATTCAAATGACTCCCTAACTTTGTAAAAGGAGAGAAGCGAAAAGCTATGCTGAGCTCCACTGGAATATACTGAATTTCAGCAGTTGGGCTTCAGTGATTAAATTCCAGCAAACAGATGAGCAAACAGTCTCCGGGGGGTAATGAGGCTCAGTCAATGAACCACAAGTGTTCACAAGTACTAACAATAAGAGCAAAATACAAATGAAACCACCACCTGTATGCTAACAGGAAGCAAAAGAACCGATGAGAGGCAATTGTGTTTACCTTTTGTATGTTATCTAAATTTAGAATCCAATCTCTTCATCACATTAGAGTATTAAACTCTCTTGACAGCAGGGAAGAACATAAACCCAAAATGTGATTTTAAAAAAAATAAATACATTATGTATAACCCCTCGAAGTAGCATCATCCGTCCTCTTTTCCGCTGCTTTTTCTTCGGCAAATAAACCTTAATGTTTTATTATCCATTAATTTGTGCAAGGAGAGAGGGGGGAAAAAAACGGGTGGCCCAGTCTGTCCGTGATTTTCGGTGGCTGTTCCACTTGTGTGAACAAACTTGCTTAGCCTGTTCTTGTTTTTTTATGGGAGAAAGATCACCCATTGAACGCATGCAGGGCTCCGTGTGGAATTTGTGAATCCCGTTGTGGGATGGGTGACATAAATGAACTGTATTTTGAGAGGTCAGACTCCCTTTACTTACGAGTTCAACAAAGCCTGAGGCCCACCTCATATTTTAGCCACATTTATCACCAAAGCCACTGGGGTTTCTTCTGTCAATGAAACCTGGAAGTGCACAGTGGAGAGTAAGGTTGATGTGTTTCCCATAAACTCCATCCTTTGGGGGGGGGGGGGGTGTATGCTCACTTGAAACCTTTTTAAATTTTGCAGTGTTATAGATTTTGTGTGTTTTCTTTCTTTGCTGTTTACATTAACATGCAGTCCTTCATTATATGTGTGTAGAAAGTTATGTGAGGTGAAAGAGAGCCTTTCCACATTTGCCATAAGTAGACCGGATTGAATGTATGGACCCTGCTAGGAAGGATAGTCCCTAGTGTGGAATAAGGTCGTCCACACTGGAACAACTTGTTCCATTCCAGCCCCTCACACCAGCTCCAAAGCTCATGGAAATGATATGGAAGACCCATTGAGGCATCCAGATACTTCCATGGTCTGGTATCCCACCCTCTAATACACCGATATACGTATTTAAACAGATCTACCATGCACAGTGTGGAAAAGGTAGATAGAGAAATAATATTTTTCTCTATCACACAACACTAGATCCATGGGGCACTCTATGAAGCCGATGGCCAAGAGAATTAAGACTGCCAAGGGGAAGCAGTTTTTCATCCAAAGGGTCATTGGTCTGTGGAATTTACCAGCCAAAGAGGTGGTGACAGTAACAAGCCTGGATAGTTTAAAGGAAAGATTAGATAAATTCATGGAGGACAGGGGTACCAATGGCTACTAGATGGATGGCTACGTACTGTCTCCATGTTAAAGAGGTAGGCAGGATGCCTCTAAAGGTGTCTGAGAGCAGGTGAAACTTTTTGCCTTGCCCTTTTTTTCCATGCACAGTCAAAGATCCGGATCTTCAAGTTCCAGATTTTCGAGATGGGGTCCTCCTGGAGATCTGGATCTTTTGTTTCCCCCGATAACTTTATTGAACTTCTAAATTGGTACAATATAAAAATAAACATCATTAAATGCTGCACAGCCAACACAACAACTACAACAACAACAATAAAATAATTAATTAGAATAATTAGAATAAATCAATAAACATATTGGTGTGATGTGTATAACTCACTCAGTATGGGAACAAATGTGGAAATATTCTTTGTAATTTTTGATTCATGAGAGAGGATGGAAACGTTTAGCACTTCTCAGTTAAACTACCTCTAAACATTGTAGCGGTTTTGGTTAGCTTTTTAGCTGGCAAACTTCAGAAGCTGCTTGCCGGCGATCGGGGAGCGGGAGTGGAATAAGGGTTGTGGGAAGAGGTTCGTGGGACAGCAAGGGTCAGATGACACCCCCCCCATTGCTGCATCTTTACCTGTCAAACTGGGGCGATCAGTTCTTTTATGTTTGCCTGGCGATCAGATCACAGAGAGAAGAGGCTCATTTCTGTTTGATCACTGTCTAAAAATGTCCAGCAGTTGTGATTGGGGAAGGGGCGTTGGGTGGCATTTCCCTACCCTTGCTACAGCAGGTGGCACAGGGGTTGGTAATGTCAACCCAGCTCCTATCAGGAGAGAGGGGGCGGAGAGAAAATGATGCTGTTTCCCCAAGCAGGGGATTAGCATGGTTTGCATGGGACAGGCATATCCGACTTGAGCCCACACTTTCGTCAGTCGTATAGGGACGGGTCAATTCGGTCTTGGCCTTGTATTCAGACCTAATTTCATCCAATTCGGACTAAATAGTATGCATGGGGATGCTGCCCTTCTGTTTCCTTTTGCTTCTGTTTGGCTAGAAGGTTGTTGGCCAACAACATTGTGTTTCAGCTAGTCATATGCCTTTGCCCTCTGCATGTAGAACTTATGAAGCAAGACTCTTGGCCAATTTAGCTTTGTCTGCTATGAGTAGGCTCTTAGGAGATGTTTTGTGTTACCTGTTCCTTAAGCATTTTAGCAAAGCATCTAAGGATGTTTCTGCATGGCACAGGCGATCTCATGCCAAGTGTTTCCTAGGCTTTGTACTCTAGTCTCGGCTGGCCAGACGAGCAGAGACCAAAGATCATCTGCCCAGACTTTGAAGGCTGAGAACAAAGGTTCCCGGTCTTCAAAGTTTCTGGCCAGGGCCTTTTTGGTGGGGTATCTGACTGGAATGCAAATGAGTTGTGTCTTTACAATGTAGTCCACTCAAAAAATTGCCAGAAGAAGTGGAATAAGAAAAGTCATCCACTTCTTCTGGCTAATTATTTCTAGCATGGACTCCACGCTGATATCACCTGTGACTAGGAAGGGGTTGAACAGTAGTTTTTCCCGCTCCATTTGGGCTTGGCAGAGACCAGAGAAATGGCAAGGAGGGTAGAATTGGTGTGGGCTCCCCAGGAGTAGTTGGAGAGGGGCTGGTGATACTCTAAGGCCACCTTTCACTCACTTTCCCTTTTCCCCTTACCCCAATCTTTCATGGATATGAGGGGAGGGATTCCAAGCTCCTTCCTGCACCTGCAAGTTAATCTGGATCAAGGAGTTGCTAAGAATGCACCGTCTGCATATTAGTCTGAATCAAGGAGCTGTTCAGTACACATCATCTGGACGGGAGTAGAGTAGATCTGGAATGGATGTGTGCTAAGCTCTCCTTGATCCGGATCAATGGTAGGTTTGAGAAATGTGGATTATAATCTGTGCTAGCACTCCCTGATCCAGATCAAGGAAGCAGCATCTGAACATGGTGTCTGGTGCGGGGAGAAGAACAGAAGGTTTGTCAGCCGCTTCGAGTCCCCTTAAATGGGTGAGAAAAGTGGGGTAGAAAAGCCAACTGATCTTCTTCTTAGTAAACAATTGTTGTTTTAAAGCCCCATGCAATGCCGATGCTGCGGGTTCCTGTACGACCAGATCTAGTTGATCCAGATTTCATTAATCCAGATCTAGCTAATCTGGATCAACCACAGTAAGTGAAGAAAATGGCCCAATTTTGAGTGGTTTGGGCTGATGGAAATATCCCTCCCCATGACAAGAGAGGATATGTATCATGTCTTCAGAGGGCTTGTCACTTTAAGGGTTGATGGTTCTGCCTTATGTTACATCTTCCACCTTTCCCTGCCTGTCACCTCTTACCATCCATTGTCCCCACCAATCCTAGAACAGCAAGCCCTGCAGAGCATGGAGTCATGCTGTAGAACAGCAGTTTCCTATGCTGCCTCCGTGCATCTAAATGCTTTGCATCGAGAGCAATAACACTGATTTTGGAAATGCCTCTTGCGCTAGATTCCCATTTTCTGCTTTGTGCCATAGCCAAGGTCTCTCTGGTGCCTACAGTATTCCAACAAAGCCTCTCCCTTCTTCCTCCTTCCTGGAATCGGTTTGCTCTTGGTACAGTCCTTCTGGGGCCCATCGCCGGTTCGTTATTACCATTTTATGCAGCTTTGTGATGATCACTGCCTTTGTTGATAATTTAGGATAATGATGGAAAAACACAATAATTGCTGATATACATCTTGTTTTAAAGCAATTTCCTGTGGGTGAGATCAGCTCCTCATATTAAAATTTATCGCTTTAAAGTAATACATTCCTTAAAGGTGTAATATCTCTCTACTCCCTCCCCCCTTCCTCCCCCCCTCCCCTCCCCACGGCACCCCCTTCCAGGAGCTGCCCAGCAATGGAGTAGTTCATGATGTGCTCTAATTAGTGCAATGCCTGGTACAGTTGCTATAGTTACCTTTTTAAGAATAGCCAATATTAAACCTTAATTTTGTGAGGCTTTTAATTCAGCACTCACTAAAGCCAATGGCTGTGAGGGACAGGTTCTTAGGCAGAAGAGAGCCGAAGGAGGCATCCGTCTTTGTGTAGCAAAAGCAGCTCACCTGGACGCCCAGACCATTAGCATGCTGAAACCAGAGATGATTACCTGATCACATGTGCTTTCCCACTTTCTGATGGTTATGGCCCCAGTTCCAGAGTGTTCACAGGAAAGTGTCTTCCTCCTCCTCCATCTCCTTCTGGTTTGTCAGGATGTAGAACGTGGACAAGGTGTGAGAACGTCCCAATGGGTTATCATTGTGGTAGATGCTGGTGTTGGGGACCACCAGGTTGTGGCCAACTCCTGGTTGACTGCAAAGAGATTTCCATGGACTGCTCTATGCAGCTTCCATGGTAGAGATACAGAAGTAGTTTGCCATGGCCCACTTCTGGGGGAGAGGCTGGAAATCAAACTGGTGACCGTCCACTTTCCAGGCAATTCCCTCTACCACTGAGCTTCAGATACTCCCAGGCTCCATGGTCACCTTTATGCAGTTTTCATGGCAGAGATGCAGAAGTGGTTTGCCATGGCCCACTGCGAAACCTGTGGCCCTCTGCTTTCCAGGCAGTTTACTTTACCACTGAACTTCAGCCACTCCCAGACTCCATGAGCCCCTCTATGCAGTTTTCATGGCAGACATACAAAAGTAGTTTGCCACTGACTACCTCTGGGGAGAAGCACAGGACTGAACCAATGCCCCTCTCAGGCCATTTGCTCTAGCCCTGAACTATGGGCACTCCTGAATGATAGATGTTAGATGGAACTAAAGCATCCTTTCACACTGCCTCTCAGCTAGTGCTGCCTAAGTTCATGAGCCTTACCTGATAGCAATTTGGTTTTTTTCCAGGTCAGGCTCATCAGGAATATTCCTTTCCACTATCACACAAGACTAGAACCAGGGGGCATTCTATGAAGTAGATGGGTAGGAGAGTCAGATCAGACAAGGGGAAAGGATTTCTTCACTCAGAGGGTCATCAGTCTATGGAATTTGCTGCCAGAATAGGCGGAAACAGCAGCCAGGCTAGATACCTTTAAGGAAGGATTAGACAAATTTATGGGTGACAGATGTATCAGTGGCTACTAGAATGGATGCCTAAGTACATCTTTCAGGCTGGATGGACAAACAAGATGCTTCTAAGGCCATTTGGCTGGGATCTGAGAGCAAGAGAGGGTTTGCCCTTGTCTCTGCTTGAGATGCCCGTGGGCAATTGGTGGGCCACTGTGTGTGACAGGATGCTGGACTAGATGGGCTGTGGCCTGATCCAGCAGAGCTCCTCTTATGTTCGTATGTTCAATAAAAAGCACCTTCTGTCAATTGCTTATCTCTCAACATAGACTGTGGATGTTGGAATCCAAATACTCTGCCCTGATCCTGAGTCTGAACTGAGGAGATCCCAGTCTGTCTTCTAGCACCCTTGGCCCTAGAGGTTCTACAGATCTTTTGTTGCTGATGATGATGATGTTATTGCTGGTGTTTTGCCTACCTGGGATAGCAAAGACGGCAAGATGGAGACACTTGCATAGTTGATGAGCCACGTACAGCTCTGTACGCCACTCCTCTTTCAAGTTTATCTAGCACAGTACTCAAAGACACAGCGTTCCAGTGGGAGGGGTGCTCTCTCTGCACACTCGGGGGTGGCCCAGTAGGCCTGCGTCTCAATTCAAGGTCCCTAAATTCCAGCAGCGCCGTCAGAAGACGAGAGATCCCAGTTCCGGAGCCTGGGCTGATGGCTGTTTCAAATTAAGTGTGACATTTTCAGGTCACATTCATGGAGATGGGTACTCACAGCTCACTAAGTGGGATGTGTGTGTGTGTGTGTGTGTAAGTTTTTTTTTTTAATGCGGGCTGGTGCAGGGAGCATTTCTTAAAGCTGCAGCGACGTGCATGGGAAGTCGGTCGGTTAGCGTCCGTGTTCTTTCATCCTTTTCACAATGGCCACTTTGAATAATGAAAAGTGCTGGGAAAATGTCAAGGGTTCGCGTCTGGTCAGCTTGAAGCCCCTTCCTTAAACAGTTGGCGCTCACTGGGTCAGAGAGAACATGAAGCTGTATTTCTTACCTTGGGAAAATGAAAAAAATAAAATAAGAGATGCTTGGGCGCCGGGGTGGGTGGGGGAGGGGGGGACCCAAACAGAAATTGTGTCCTGCTGCTAATTGTAGAAGAGTTCTCAGAGGTTTTATTCAGGGCTTACGTCTTTCCTAATCAGACAGTATGGATGGAGTAGCAGCTGGAGGAATTTCAGATGACGGATGCCTCTTTGACATGGCTGTGTGAAGCAGATGTTTGGGTTAAAGGACAGCACTGTTTAACCAAAGCAGATCTTTTATGGGAGTGGAAGAAGGGAGAAATATCCCTCTGTTTAAAGGTTAACACAATAAAAATGTGGTTCATAAAACTGGAGGGAGAGGGAGGGAGGGAAGGAGGGGACAGAAAGTAGACCAGTGCCAGAAATCCAATTGTGGAGAAGAAAAGGCAGGTTGATGTATGAAGAATTTGAGCAATGACACTAAGATCAATGGTTGTATTTTCATGCAGTGAAGCATGAGAATCTTAAGGGCAGTTAGTCTATGAAATACTGACTGGCATTGCTCTTTTACTGTTGGCATTTGGTCTCCAATATTGATCTTCAGTGTCACTTGCCAACAATCAGAATAGGGTTTTGTGCTGCGTGTGTGTGAGTTCTTAGATAAGGCCATGTTTGATGGCTCTGTGTGTGCGTCTGGGTGCATGCATACATGCATACATGCATACATGCGCGCCTGCAAACATGCACACACAGAAGGACTCGCGCCTTTGCACATGGGAATGTTTGTAAAGACCCACTGATGGCAAACCTTGAAGGAGTTAACGCCAGCAGTTTTTCTTTCCCGTTTTTGGTTTGATTGCATCTTGTATATTGCTGCAAGCAATTATAATCTTCTATCATTCAGCTAGAAAGCAGCTAACTGAACTGCAGCATGAAGAGGCTCTTTTTAGAGAGAGAATCCCACAGATTTCAACCATCAGTGAGCTGTGCTTTGCCGAGTTCCTCTGCAGCACTCATGCTCTTCATTTTTGTCAAGCCAATCTTCTTCCGTAATCGAGGGCAGAGCAAGGCAAAATTGCAGAACACTGATAAAAGGACACTCTGGGTGGAAGTGGAACAAGTCTCAAACCAATGTGCAAGTCAGGTTTGAAAGCCTTGTTTGTAGCAGTTTGGGGGCTATTATGTTGTGTTCCAGGTTTCTTCTTCTGAGAACCTAAGCTTTCAGATATAGCTGTGATATCCATCTTCGAAGGTCTTTGCTCTTGGCCGAGTCAAGGGTGACTAGTGTCTTACTAGACGTTGTTTATCTTCTTATGGATGTCTGCTGGTTGTTTTTCAGCTCTTCCTTTGTTTGAGTTGCTAATGAGCCATTGGCCTTTCCCTGGCTGCACCCTGTTGGCATAGTTCCCTTGAGTGGAGGTGTTAATGGTGGGTCATTGAGGCTAACTTGTTTACTGTGATTTGGTGTAATCCCTGGGGGTGAGTGGCTAGTGGCAAAGAGCTCTGAAGATGGATATCACAGCTATATCCAAAAGCTTAGGGTCTCAGAAGAAGAAACCTGGAACATGGCATAACTGCCTCAAAACTGCTACAAACAAGATTGAATCCGGCAGTGAAAGCCTACATACATCTAGATTTGAAAGCCTTTAATAAGGATCATGGGGCTTCGGTTCACCCATTGTGACTGGTGGCACAGAAAATCTTGGATTCTTAAAGCACTCAAGGCTTACAAGTTGGGGACCTTGGTATTTTCTGCCAGTGCAAACATTGGCAACCTTATGGTTGTGCTGCAGGGTATCTTAAGAAAAGAGAAGGGTTTGTGAACACCCTTTACAAGTGGGTAAAAACTCTTGAGCCAATGCAACTAGCACAATGAAAAATCAGAAGAACAGAACAGGCAGCATCCTACAAAGGAACAAAGCAAGAGAAGTACAGAGATACAAGCAGTTAACAGTGAATGAAGAAATAATGAAAATGGACCCAAAGCATAAGAAAAAGGAGATAATGAAAGGTTCAGATATCTTAGATTCAGCTATAAAAGCAAGAGACGTGTGGGTAAAGGGGTAGATTTTCCTCATGAGCTCTGGATCACTCATTCTCTGCCAAAAGCTATGGTTTTCAAAGCTAGGATTAATGGTAGTAGCTGGAGGCATGGGGGACCAAAAGGGCATTGTTGAACAGAAGATAAGAAAATGGATCCAAGCTGCAAGGGTTTTGAGGGTGACTAATGTGAACACGAGGCTAGCTGTCAAGTGGAGGTGTGCTTGCTGTTGAGTGTTGTGTTTTTGGTGGTGCAACCTGGACGCGTTTCACAGGGATTTCCCCTGTCATCGCTGCATCGGGCAGGACAGGGCACGGTGAGGTCAGCTGGTCTTTCAATCAGGACAGAGGGAGTGGGAGGGAAAGGATGCTGTTTCCCCGATGCAGGGGTTTACCGTGTTTGCTTGGGGACAGGTTGATTCGCCTTCAACCCGTGCTCTCCTCAATGGCATGGGGATATCTTAATTTGAACTATAATGCGGATTAAGGATGCTCTAGTTCTGCAGCGCACTAACTGGAGACCATGGGGACGCAGCCATACTTTACAAAATCTCAAGCTAGTTTGGTCTTGAGGCTAGTGAGACCTAACCTCTGGTAGCCTCTTGGTTCAATTCCGCACTCCTCTATGGGGATCTTCTGAGCTCTCATAGCCCCACCTACCTCACAGGGTGTCTGTTGTGGGGAGAAGAACAGAAAGTTTGTCAGCCACTTTGAGTCCTCTTAAGGAGGAGAAAAGTAGGATATAAAAGCCAACTATCATCTTCTTCCCCTTCATCTCTTGAATGTGTCTGTCCCAAAATGCCAGATGAAGAACACAGGTAATGACACCTGCACTGTGTAGATCCATGACAGCTGACTTACCTGAATTAGGTAGCATGCTGAAGTTGTGTTGCATCAGAAATGGCTGATTTCCAGGACCATTTCATTCACCTCCATGCCCCACAACTTTGAAGGAGTTGTGGAGGGAGGCACCCAGCATGTAGGTGTTGCACAGCAGCCCTCTGGGGTAAGAGCAGGTGCTCCTGGCCCCATAGTGCTTGCTGGAACCATCATGTGAGTGCCCCTGAGGTGGAAGGTGTCTCAGAGGTCCTCAAGACCAACTTCCAGCTCTATGCAGAATTTACTAGACTGTCTCTGGTTTGATGATTCAGTCTCTCTGCTTGAAGACCTCCAAGGAAAGGGATCATACCACTCAACCAGGCCACCGGTCCTATCAGTCACAGTGGACACCAGCCACAAGTAATGCTCTCTCCAAGAAACTCAAGTCTACCATTTTTTCTTCTGTTCACCATTCTGCTCTAAAAACCACTCTGTGAGATGCATTAGGCTGAGAGGAGATGATTGCCTCAGATTGGCTTTCCCTATATTCTAACTTCACATGTTCAGGCTTCAGCCTTGAATTTTGAGGCCCATCGATGACTCCTCTATGTTGTAAGCTTCAGCATTTTCTAGGCTGTCCAAGCTGTCCAAGGGAATCTCCTGGACAAAAGCAGTGCAAGCAAATCCAAATCAGCTTTGGTTTTTCTGCTGTCCCTTCACAAAGAGCATGAGAAGGTCCACCATTCGCCAGCTAGTTGACTTCAGCAACATAGCTGGGCTTTGTTTCTTAACACCTGTGTCCTGGCTTACTACAGAGCCCTGCTCCTAAATTAGCCCTCCCAGTAAGGAGTTCTGCTGTGTCTGAACATCTCATGGCTGATTCCTGTTAGATTTTATCAGCCTGTCTCCAAATGCCACAAGCTCTGTGTGCGTTTCCCCTGTCTCACCCGGTTTGAACAAAACCCATGGGCCACCGTGAAAAGCTTCCCTTGTTAAGCTTCCTCAGCCAGCATCTCCCGAATCAATTATTACTGAGAGTGCATCGTTAATAGAGTTAGGCAAGACCTCGGCTGGATCCAGTGGAGCACAGTTGATTCATTGAATATGACAGGCTGGCTTGCTGGAGATCAAATCGTACGTGTAGATGAGCACGTGGGCAGGAATGTGAGTATGAAGTGTACCTGGTGCTGGCACTGGCAGGAAAGCCCTCGTGAAGGGGCCCAAAGTTCACAAATAGTGAAATGGTGGCATTCTGACAGAGAGCCAAGGCCTGGCTCCTGGCCACCAAGGCTTTTTTCTTCATGTTTCCTTGCTCCCCCCTCCCCAAATTGCTCTTCTCTAACTCTTCAGACAATCGTTATTTATGACGATAAATATTAAGATATATGTTGTGGGTGGGGAAAAATGTGTCCAGTTTACAGTTACATGAATCTACAGTATATAATTCATATGTTTTCAGACAATGTACATATCAAACCACAACTAGTCTTTACTAGGGATGTGCACAGATATTGGTACCATTCAAAATTCAGCTGGACATTTGAATTTGAATCTAATGTTGGCACATTTGAAGAGTGACATTCTAAGCGAGTGTTTTAATACATTTGTATGAAGCTTCGTATGGGATTTCTATGGGGTTCTTATATGGAATCCATATGCTGTGATGTACATTTGTATGGGATTCATATGGGATTGAACATTCGTATTGAATACAAATCCTACCACAACAACAACAACAACAACAACAACAACAATAATAATAATAATAATAATAATAATAATAGTTTATTTCTAAAGTGTTGTACATGTATTCAGCACTGTACAATATTATATCAATCTTAGACAGGTCCCTGCCATCAGACTTACAATCTAAAGAGACAAGAAACAAAAGGAAAATGGTGTGGGAGGGAACAGGGAACAGCAAAAAGCAAGCACTTGAGTTCTTCAGTTCCAGTTCTTCTGTCCGTTTCTTCTTGCTGGAATTTTCCTATTCTCTTTACTTTGAATTTTCTCTTCATTGTTGACAAACCGGATGATGGTAGAGATGGTCAGCCAGCATCCACTCAGCCCCACCCTGCTCAGCCTCAGGACCAGATGTTTTCTCAACTGGTGGATCGGCTGCCATAGTCTCTTTGCCATCTTGTGAAGGGAGCAGTTGGAGGAGGGAGGGGCACTGCTGGGAACAAGATGGCAGAGCATCCCAGCCTACTGCCTCTTCGCCACTCCTCCCAGGCAAGATTTTTCCTAGCCTTGTGATCGCAGTTGGAGGAGTGAGGGGCACTGCTGGGAGCAAGATGGCAGAGCATCCCAGCCTGCTGCCTCTTCTCCACTCCTTTCAGTTATAATAACAATAACTAGGCATGTGCACAAGTGTTCTAAACATTCGAAGTTCAATTGAATCCGATCAAATGTGGACATTCGAATTTGAATAGAATGTCTTCACATTCAACTTTAAACATTTGAACGAATTTCGAATGTTCCAAAACATTCATTCGAATGTACAGATACGTATGTATTACATATGTATCTGTATGAATATCATACGTATCTGTGTGCATTTGCACTTATAAAACGGAATGAATACGGGATGCGTACAGGATGAAACGGGATTCATACGAAATGTGTACAGATACATATAACACGTATGCATGTTGTCGACATTCGTATCTTCAGATTCGTATCTAAAGTTGGAACGAATAGATTCAAATGTATCGGATTCAAATCAGTTTTTGTTGCATTTGGATTTTAAACACTCAAACTGAATATAATCTTTTGACATTCGGTTCAACTCGAATTCGAATGTCAAAAAACCATTCGTGAACGTCCCTAACAACAGAATGA
Source organism: Aspidoscelis tigris stejnegeri (assembly GCA_023333525.1). Lineage (NCBI taxonomy): Eukaryota > Metazoa > Chordata > Lepidosauria > Squamata > Teiidae > Aspidoscelis > Aspidoscelis tigris. Next base: position 10,131,129 of record JALMGA010000005.1, read on the forward strand.
AACTGAGTGGATATAAATTCAGTGCTAATCTCAAGGGGACTGGGGGAATTATTTGCACAAACGTGAGCTGTGCTGTGCTGGGGGAAGCCCATATTTAAAAAGGTCTTGGGAGATTTGTTGACCATGGATGATACAGAGACAGCAGAGTAATATAGCCAAAAGGGAAAGCAAATGCAATTTTGGGTACAACAGCCGATGCGTGACCTCAAAAACATAGGTAGAAACAGTCTGGTACAAGTTAGACTCCACTTTGGCTGCTGACACATGTCTCCATTTAATGGATCAAAATTCCCTTTGGTGGAATGAATGCAAGCTTCCTGGCTCCGGCCGAGGCGTGACCTTTCCCTGACATCCTTACAGCCCTTGTCTGCAGGCTGCAACTCTCAATGTGGCTCTTAACTTCTGGGTGAATCTGAAAAGAAATTCATGCAGAGAAGGCTCAAGGAAGGGCACCAAGAGGCTTTGATGTGGATTCCTGCAAAGAGCAGGGACTGGACGTGATCGCCTCACAGAAGAAAGCCATGGCCTCACCTAAATGGTTTTTGGAGGTTGGGCAGGGCGGAAGTTAAGCTAAAACAAGGGAGGTTCTGATTGATTATAAGAAAGAGAGAAAAAATCTTCATATCATTCATTCATTCATTCATTCATTCATTTGCATTTTTATTTCACCCTATACCCAAGGGTACATTGAGGGCAATTTGCTGCTGGAAGAGCAAACCAGCCTAGACGGCTTCAAGGAAGGGTTAGACAAATTTGTGGGTGACAGATGGCTACTAGAATGGATGCCTAAGTACATTTTTCAGGCTGGAGGGACAAGCAGGATGCTTTTAAGGCCATTTGCTGGGATTTGAGTGTAAGAGAAGGTTTATCCTTGTCTCTGCTTGAGATACCCATGGGCAGTTGGTGGGCCACTCTGTGCAACAGGATGCTGGACTAGATGGGCTGTGGCCTGATCCAGCAGGGTTTCTCTTAGGTTCTTATGACAGGGGGTCCAGATATCTGAAGGGGTGCCACTTCCTTTATAGACTTGTCTACCAGCTAAGATCTTGTGGGGAAGGTCTCCTGGCAAGTCCAAGAGGAGAAGCTGAGAAGGAAAAGCTGTGAGGAAGGACATTCTCCATGGCTGTGGGAAAGGCTCCCAAGCCTGAATATGAAGCAGATTTTGGCACTTGGTGAGAGTCCTTTTGGGCACTGATACTGCTTTTGTGTAATATTTTATTGTGTGAAGCAATAAAAGATTAAGCAATAAATGTGGTTCATAAACTATAGAGAGGTAGACGGGGAAGAAAGGGAAGAGGGCAGAAAGAGACAAATTCCTTCCTTCCTTCCTTCCTTCCTTCCTTCCTTCCTTCCTTCCTTCCTTCCTTCCTTCCTTCCTTCCTTCCAAAATTATTTCATTCATTTTGTTAGCCAGCCAGATTCTGCTGTGTAGGACAGGACTAGGGATGTGCATGAATTTAAACATTCAAACAAATTTTGAATGTTCCCAAACTTTGGTTCGTATGATTAGAATCATTCACACAGATACGTATGTATTACATACATATCTGTATGAATATCATACCCATCTGTACGCATTTGCGCTTATAATACAGAACAAAAACAGGATGCATATAGGATAAAATGGGATGTGTACGAAATGCGTACAGATATGTATAACACATACAAATGTTGTCGACATTCGTATCTTTAAATACAAATGTTGTCGACGTTCATATCTTCAGATTCGAATCTAACATTCAAACGAATAGATTTGAATGTACTGGATTCGAATTGGTTTTTGTTGCATTCGGATTCTAATCATTTGAATAGAATTGAATGTTTTGACATTTGACTCTTAATTTGAATGCAAAAAAAAAGTTCGTGCACATCCCTAGATAGGATATGAAGGTCTTTTCTGCACTTACCTGCATTATATCTGGAGCAACGAATCTGGAGTAACTGTACCTACAGATCTGGATCTTGCTAAGGTGTGGGCCAGAATAGCACCATCTGCGCTGACAGCACTGATCCTGTCCAAGCTTCCCTGTGGCTGTGAACCTTGAATGCCTCCTGCGATCCAGAACAAGGTCCACAAGAGATCCAGATTAAGGGCCTCTCAATCCAGATCTAGCTCTTTCTTGTGGAAAGAGAGTAGGACTAAGGAGGACAGGTCTCCTTGATCCATGTTAAGATGCCGATGAAGAGGCCCAGGATCCAGTGTAAGGGCCAAATAATCTAAATAAATTCAGTGGTGCAGCCAATTACCTGAAGAGGTACTGGCTTCTCCTGAAAGCTGGGTAGAAATGTGTGGAAGATGCATTCATCTAGATCAGTGGTTCTCAACCTGGGGGTCAGGACCCCTTTGGGGGTCAAACCACCCTTTCAGAGGGGTCGCGACAAGCCTCCTGCTGCCCTTCCTTCCCACCTCCCAGCTGGTCCGCCCCCATGGTTGGGGATCCCCACAACATGAGGAACTCCATTAAGGGGTCGCAGCATTAGGAAGGTTGAGAACTGCTGGTCTAGATTATTGCACTGAGCAACTGGTTGAATGTCTTTGTCTCTCATGGTGTCTTCCTGTTCTGTGTGGAAATATTTGCAGAGATTTTAGATAAGTCTCTGTTACTTCTATTATTATCCTGTGGGTCTCCCTAGAGAGGCACTAGATGACTGTTATTTGTTGTTTTAATCAGCTCATTTTTAATTGTCTTTTATGTTGGTTTTATAGTGATCTGTCAGACCTCTGGATACAGACTGACAAAAATATAAAATAAGTATATAAATAAACAGAAGATATCAAATGAAACGATGCTGAGCCATCTCAGGTTTCTTAAAGGAGGAGACGGGGTCTTCTAAATAAGCACCATTTTGAACTCAAAAATGAATGTTCAAAACTGATTGGATTTGGAGAAGAAGAGTTTGGCTTTTCTACCCCACTTTTCTCACCCATTTAATGACTCAAAACGGCTGAAAAAGCTTCTGTTCTTCTCCCCACAACAAAACACCCCGTGAGGTAGGTAGGGCTTTGAGAGCTCAGAAGAGAGCTGTGACTAGCCCAAGGTTACCCAGCTGGCTTCATGAGGGAGTGCAGAATCGAACCCGGTATTCTCAGATAAGAGTCCAGCTCCCTAACCACTAGACCAAACTGGCTCACAATAGATTCCTGCTCTGAATAGATTCTATTTCAGTCTTTGGAAGTATTAAGGTGTGCAAGGAAATGTCTGGCAAGTGTTTCAGCCCCCAGGCCCATGGCACACCTTCACTGGCTGAAGCTGCTCTTGGAAGCTACCTTGCAACCTTTGAGCATTTCTGCTGTTGCCATGCAGCTTGATGGCAGCTGTACAAGTGATTTCCATAGGTCACACCACCCACCTAGGGCCTTTAAGTGCTGCACAGAAGGTGGCCAACCTCTGGGGACATTTCAAGTGTGTTTTTTAGTGGTCCCAGTTGGAGATTTCAGTTTTGAGGCTTGGAGGGTGAGAGGCAGGTGCATGGAAATGGCACCATTAATGCACTCTGCGTGAGTGTGGCCACACTGCATTTATGCATAACATCTTCACGTATGCATGCATGCAGCATCATTAAAAAGGCATAGGCACACATTGAGGTTCTCTGCACCTGCACAATGATACCATGCACATGTGTGATGGTGCATGGTCATATCACAGGCAAGCATAATGCAACCCTGCCCAAGGGGAGTGTGATAATGTTGGCAGCTGTGCTTCCGGCAAAGGTGGGTTTCCCAACCCCTTCCAGTGGGCTGCGTATGCTGAGATTAGTCAGTAAGGCACCTAATACTGTTCCAGACCTGCGTAAGCAATCATGCAAAACAAACTCTTTACAAACTGCAGGTTCCATACATCCATATCGTCTAGGAATTACTATCACAGCCAGGGAGTGTAACTTCACCAGCTTCAATGTTAGTACAACTAAGGATGCTACCATAGCTTTCCTTTTAACACACAGGGAAGACAAGGGCAAAACCGTCACCTGCTCTTAATTACCTGCAAATGGCCTTTAGAGGCAGCATGCCTGTCTCTCCAACCTGGAGTTGGTACCTAGGCATTCATTATAGATGAGCATGTAAATGGAGCCTTGTGGGACCAAAAACTTCATTCAAATGTAGTTTGCACATCTAAACACACTCTCTGTGTACACAGTTTGCTGAGAAGGCGGACAGTTTCCATTGCATAAAAATGGCTACATTTGTTCAAAAACAGTATCTGAATATAGGAGTTTGAATAGATCCAAAACCAGTACTTCTAGAAGTGGGTGGGTGGGTGGGTGGGTGGATACATACATACATACATACATACATACATACATACATACATACATACATACATACATACATACATACATACATACATACATACATACATACATACATACATACATACATACATACATCTGTCCTGCTTTATAGTTTCTTCTTTTATGGCTCTGCTTCTCTTCTGGGAAGCCCTACCCTGCCTTGTTATGCAAATTATACTAGGGGAACTGGAAACAATGCTTGGTTCCCCTGATTGCTTGTTTTCCACTGCAGGCAGGCAATGATTTTTATAATCTGGTTTCCCATAGTACTGTTTTATGGTATAGAAGGGCAGGGATGTTGCCGCATCCATGCAGAAGTAGAACCAAGCCGTAGGAAAGAGCACTACAGAGGGACAACTGAGATACTGTCTTTGGTTGCATATAAGATGCTTGGTGCTGCAGGTTGTCTACCGATTGCAAAAGCTGTCTCAGAAACAGCAGCTAAGCTTGCCTGCACTTTACTATCTTTTCCTTCCCGGCCCTAGGTAATTGCTTAGAATTTACTCCTGGGATAACTACAGTCTTGATTTCTTTGTTCTTGTTACATCCACCGGCTCTAATGACTCCTGACATAATTATTCCACATTGCACAGCCCTCTCTGCTCCTGCTAGAGAGCTGCAAAAACCTTTTTTTCAGAACATAAAGTGGAGAAGACCCTTCACAAAATCCACAGACCCTCAGCTCTTGTTATGTGATGATATGGCACAAATTTCTATCGCCCTCTTCAAAAGCAAGTGCTCGCAGGTCAGTTTGCAACCGTAGTCCCAATTAATCTCTCCTTCTTTCAACGTCCTTTTGCATGAATGGCTAGAAACTGCCAATCTTTGGAGCACACATTTTTCTCCAAATGGATACGAAAACACTGCTGGCCACCTCATCTTGCAGCAACGGGGATCATTCATTTTGAGCCAAACAGAACAGACATAAAAGCATGGTGGGATATATCTGACTAAAAAGCTGAGAGACGATCGTTTGTTCCTGTGCCGGTTTCTTTTACTTTACCCAGGACAGATCTGAGTAAATGACTATAGTAGGCAATGGAGTTGGATGAGGTGTTGTTCCAGTCTGTGTTATGTTAATTATCTCTCAAGTAGAATTGAGGGGGGGGGGGTCATCTGTTGCTCCCATAATTCTTAGCTTCTTTGGCCAAGGGTCGTTGAGTCTGTAACTCAGTTTTCCAAATAAATCTTCTGTAAAGATACACGTTTCTGAATGTCTTTCCATTCATTGTGCATATTTAAAAATATATTTATGTACATGTTTTCAACCCAGGCTCTGTCTGCATTGAGCCTTATTCCAGATTACAGTCAGGCCCTGTATCCGCCGGGGATGCATTCCACCTCCTACTGTGGTTACCTGAAACTGTGGATGATCGCAAACAGGCCTTCCGGTTCTGAGGTTGTGCAACCCCCTAACCGGAAGTGCTTTTCTGGTCTCCAGAAGATCTATTTTGGTCTTTGGATTGGGTTGGAATAGGTATGTGACACCACCCGCCAACTTACATTTTGGGATGGGGTCCCTTGACATCACAAGCCTATTCCAACACTCTACAGAGGCCGAAATAGGGTGTCTGGAGGCTGAAATAGGGCTTCCAGTTCTGGGTGGTTTCGTCTTATGGCACCCACAAGGGGTGGGGTTGGCTGATACAGTAACTGTGGTTAACTGAAACCGTGGTTACCAAATCAGTGGATATGGGGGTCCGACTGTATATCCCAGAATAGGGACCTGTCGTCTGCATGCTGGTGCAGAATATGGCAGGCCGCACCAGAATAAAGCCCACTGCAGAAAGGGCCTATGAAAGATATTATAACGTTTAGGAAGCATGAAAACCAATGGCTGATTAAACAAGGGTTATATGAACATGGTTTCACTTACCTGTTGGGAATTGTCTCTGCAGACAATGTCTGGCCAGTAAGAAACAAGAACACTTAGATTGCTTGCTGGGTGCTGAAAGAAGACCAGTCCCTGTCTAGCTGCTTTAACAATGCAAATGGCAGGCCTTCCCCTATTCTGATCCTGGTGGAACGTCCTGATGTTGGACTTTCTGCCCACCTCTCTTTGCAGTTGGGTGAGGGCATATTCTGCCCAGCATGCAAGGAAGGTCTGAATCTGCAAGCCAGGAAGGTCCAAACAAATCTGATGAAGGCTGCAAGGTCAGGATAAAGACTCTATCCTAACATTTTATTGAAATTAATGCCTGTACAAGATAAACTTTCAGACGGCGCAGAGGGAATGAGTACCTTTGCAGCTTAGACAGAATGCAGTTTCTTCCTAGAGTCTTCCTGCTTTCTTTTAATCTCTTGAACTCGTCTTGTCAGATAGAAAGAGGATCTAGAGATGCGTTTGTCCCTTTAGATATTTGACATTGCTGATTGGTCTGTGTGGCATATAGTTATATCTTCAGAGAAGAGATCATTTCTCCTCCTGAAACGTAATAACAGCAGCTCAAAATTTAGGCTGTCTGACCGGTGAATCAAGTTTTTGCAGAACAGGCTATCTGGGCGGCAGGAAAATGGAACTGACCGTGAGAAGAAGAAGAAGAGTTGGCTTTTCAACCCTGCTTTTCTCACCCATTTAAGGGGACTCAAAGCGGCTGATAAAGCTTTTCTATTCTTCTCCCCACAACAGAACATCCTGTGAGGTGGGTGGGGCTATAAGAGCTCAGAAGAGAGCTGTGACTAGCCCAAGGTCACCCAGCTGGCTTTGTGGGGGAGGGCAGAATCAAACCCGGTATTCCGAGATAAGAGTCTGACTCCCTAACCCCTAGACCAAACTCGCTCAGGAAGACGGGAGGCATTTCAACATTCATTTACATGCACCTATGTGTTTGAACCTGATACCTGCTTGACTCCTAGATCACCTGTTTTGTTTTCATTTGTAGGTTGTTCATGTTGGTTGCCTGGTTTAATTCTGACATTTGTACTTTTTTCTTGTGCATCACTTTGAGGCTGAGGTGTGAACAACTTGGAGTTGAATTATTAATGTAATAAACGGCTGTGTGTTATACCTGGCAAAGGCTGATTCCCTCTTACTGCCTGAAAGTGATGGTGGTCAGCGTGTTGCACTCATATGCAATGCAGAAACTATTGCAGGAGTTCTCTGGTACATTACTGTGTTTTCCAAATCCTCAAACAGGAATTCCCCTCTAATTTTTAACCTCTAAAGAAAGGCTACCTTGGTGTTGTGTGCTCTGACTGAGGCTGTAGGTTGTGCAGACAGGTAACATTTGTAGCAATCTCTTATCCTGCCTTTGATATCATTGTTGCAATATAGTAGAGATGTGCATGAATGGGGGTTTTGGCATTCGATTTGTAACAAAGCAAATGTTAGAAAATGAATTCATTTGAATGGATCCCCTTCGGACATGGTAGGATTCTATTCGATACAAATGTATTTGTATAAATTCGTACAAATATCTGATACGAACGTACATGTATCCGACACGAACTATACGTATCCAACACGAACACATACATATCCAGTACGTAGCTGATAGGTATCCCATAACATATCCGCTCTGAAAGTGTAAAATCTGACCTGAATCCACTGTTAACCTGCTCTCGATCCATATCGAATGCACTCTGGTTCAGTTGGAGATGTGACTGGCACAGCTACTTTCCCACCTCCCCAGTTTCACGAATTTCCATAATGTCCAGAAGTATTCGTATTCATATGAATGTTAGTATATGAATGTCATAACATTCAATTCATGTATGAATGTCCAAATTTGGCCAGATTCATAAGAATAACAAATGTTACGATATAGAAAAAGTCATTGGTGTGTTTGGATACATGGATATCACAAGATAAACACGTGTGCCTTGAAATCTCTAAAGTTCCAGATAATCCTACGACATGGGATTGAGACAAATTTCAGTGGCTATTGTTTTTTCCTGGGATGTAGCTACCTTTGAGGAATGGGGACAAGAAAATGTAAAAAAAAAATGTTCTCTGCTGACCACAAAGGGTGGTTGCTCTAACCAACAGACCAAATGCTTCTTGACTTTAGCACTCCTAATATAGCAATAAAACCTATAGCAGTGGAAGTGTTGCAAAAAAGCAATAAAGGTTGTGTATTTCCTCTGCTCCACCTGCCATGTGCAGTTAGATATTTGGCTTCAGGAATAATACCAGGGTGGCTTGTCTGATCAGTGATATCATACTGCGGCATCATTGTATTCTCTGTGGCCCTTTCCACATTACATGGGATGTTTAAGGGGATTAAACTCAGCCTTAAATTGAAAATTCACGGCCTTCACAGTTTCCAGGAGAACGTATTTCAGCACCACTTCCTGAAGCACCACTGAAATGGTCCCCCATAGCACACCCATTGTAGTCTGGAATATGCACTCTGGTCCAGTTGTGGACCACGATTGAGCTCCATAGCTACTAGGATGGATACCTAACTACTTCCTCCAGGCTGAAGAAACAGGCGGAACACCTCTAAAGGCCAAATAACAGAAATTCAAGAGCAAGGAAAGGTTTTGCCTTTGTCTTTTGCTTGACATGCCCAGAAGCAGTTGGTGGGCCACTGTGTGAGATGGGGCAGTGGACTAGATGGGCTGTGGCCCCTTCCAGCAGAGCTCCTCTTAGGGTCGTATGGACCATTTCACTACTATATCTGGTCCATAGCTTAATCCAATGTGGACATATTCCATTCTTCACTAGCAATTTGGAAGAGAGCCCCTTTCTTGTTCCAGACCACAGGTAAATGCAGAAAGGACCTGTGACTTTACTTAGTCATTGTGCTGGATGTAATGATCTCAAGCATACCCAATCTTCTTTCTGCTTGAATCTCTGGAAGATCCTTTCCTCAACTGAACCAATTATATTGGAGCAGTGCCATTCTTTATACCATGGTGGGGAGATGCAAACTTCCCTTCCTCTCCCATGAATACTATGGATGAAAATATATTCCCACTGTAATTATGGACGTGATACAAATGTTAATATTTTAATATTATCTTCAGTGTTCCTGTGTGTTTTATTCAGAGGCAGCCAGTGCACAAATAAAGAAGCAGGGGCTATATGGCTATTTACAGGCAACCTGTGAAGACAGGAAAACCACACATAAATGGGCCTTTGATGCATTATGCATCAGGGCTCTGTTTACCACTGTTTCCTGACTTCAAAGGCTACCTGCAAATGACTGGTTTATCCCTCCTCATGCGTGCTCATCAGTCTGGCTTGGTCATATGCATTTAAGTAATAGACCTGTGTGTAATATTTGTATAGTTCCTTACCTTTGATTGAAATAAACTTTGAAACATTGTGCAATCCCCGATTGGTTGTGATTCTGCCATTAAGAAGAAAATTACTGCACTTCTTAGGATATTTTTTATTATACCTTTCTGTTTTATTTCTAAAATATTCAAAGTAGCATACATTATACAAAGCCATAAAACAGGAAGAGACAGCACAAAAATGAGTACATGCATAAAAGGAGCTGCAGAGAGGTTCAATAAAAGTCTGAAAAAGGCATATAAATAGTCCCCACCCTAGAGGGTATTTCCCTCATTTTGAAAAGGACTGGTTCTAGATCTCAAAAGCCCATGCACCATGGGTCCACACGCATCCTATCTTTAGTCAGCTGTCCCCAGGAGATTTGCATGGCTAAAGTAGCTATGTTCTCCAGAACTCCTTAAGTTGTTGCCTGTCAACAGAATGCCAAAGGCTGAAGTTGGTGTCCCAGACAGCTTCTGTTTATCAGGAGGAGAGGGGGAAGCCATCAAAGGAATGGCAATCATTGCATCATCCTCAAAGGATGCTTCCGCACTTACCTTGCTGAGCAATCCAGCAGGACTAGGGCAGCTTGGGTGATTCCAGTGGCAGGAGCAAACCCACTGTTCCAGAATAACCTGGCCGCACTTGGATAGCTCTTCCTTGCCAGCTCCAAAGCATGTGCAGTAGCAATGGGCGCGAGTGTTTTGGGGGGCATCCCATTCGCAATGAATCGAATGTTAGAAAATTTGTATTCCTTTGAATAGATCCCTTTTAAATGTGGTAGGATTCTCTTCGATATGAATGTATTTGCACGAATTCGTAGAAATATACGAATGCATACGGATCCTGGATATGGACCCTATATGGACACATACGCATCAGGAAACGTATCCTATACAAATGCATACATATCGATATGTATCCCCAGTTTAATGAATGTATGAACTATTCATACGAATGTTCCGAAACATTCATATTTATACAAATATTAATGTACAAATGTTGTAACATTTGATTTGTCTACGAATAACAAATGTTACGAATATTTGTGGAGTCTTCAGAGCCATCTGTTGCATGGGCCAGGAACTAAAATACCTGGCCTCTGTTTCCATCGGGGACCATGTCAGCCGTGCAATTCTGCACACCACTGAAATGCGTCCCCCTGCTAAACTGGAGTAGAGCAGCACAGACCCTTCCACATGCCTCCCTGTTCTATTCTATGAGCCCCTGGACCATCAGTAGAACTCTTAAAACAAGTCTACTGGTATTCCAATCTGTACATTTTTGCTGCCTAGGCTGTGCTATGCTGCATACAATGTAAATACAACCTTTTAGCATGGGATGTGGACTCTTTTGTTTCACTCAGGAGTGAACTAGGTCTCACTCTATACTATTCTAAAACTAAGTGTGGAAAAGGCCAAATCTCAAAAGTTTGGGAGCTGCCAAGTTAGGCTTTGTTCATATATAAGAACAAAAGCATCTCAAAAGGGCCTCGGAGACAGCATCATGTGGCATTTCGTGTTCTCATTCTATGTCTCAACCACCTTTTCCAGCCAAGAATGGGGGAAGAGGGAGCAGGTTGACGTGTGAACAATCCTCCTTTGAGCTGTCACTGAGCCCCCTCAGAGATGCTTTTTGACCTTGCTGACGAATGAAAATCATGACTGCACCCATTTTCCTTACATTGCTTGGCATGCCAGTCAGATCTAAAAAAAAATAAAATAAGTGAAAGCAGAGGCCTTAATGGCTTCCCAAGGATTGCTCAGTGCACAAAATTAGCTTTTTTAACAATTTAGTAGGCCACAGTTTGGTCCCTCACCTCTCACCGTAGCGCATGACCTACAGCTATAGGCACAGACAAAATTCTTGTTTCTAAAAATCTACATTTTCCTGAAACTACTCAAACAGATAAATCCAGCTCAGGTCTAATTTACCTTTATTATACTGAGACATAGTGATGTGACTTGGGTCACCCATTGTGATTCATGGTTCAGTGAAGATTTGAACTTTGCCCCTGAGTCTTACGGCTCAGATATGAGGAGAGGGAAGGTCTCTTTTGGCTTCTGATAGTTCCCACAATCGTTTTCCAAACCCTTGTAACTGTGTTTTCCTGAAGTTGGAACAAGCCAATTAATACACCATATTACTTGCAAAAATGGGAGTGACTTTAGCATGTAGAAGGTTCCAGAAGGTCTCCTGGCATTCTGCAGAAGGAGACAATGGCAAGTCACTTCTGCACGCTTGCCAAGAAAATTTTGTCTCACAGTATCACCAGAAGTTAAGCTTAAGTCCAATTCAAGAGCAAGTGAAGGTTTTGCCTTTGTCTTATGCTTGATACAGGATTCCTCTAAAGGCCATTTGCAAATTTTCGTGAGCAGATGAAGGTTTTGCTTCTGTCTTCCGCTTGAGAATGTCTGGAAGCAAGCGGTGGACCACTGTGTGAAGAAGAAGAAGAGTTGGCTTTTCTACCCCACTTTTCTCACCCATTTAAGGGGACCCAAAGCCGCTGACAAAGCTTCCCATTCTTTTCCCCACAACAGAACACCCCGTGAGGTGGGTAGGGCTCTGAGAGCTCAGCTGTGACTAGCCCAAGGTCACCCAGCTGGCTTTGTGGAGAAGGGTGGAATCAAACCCGGTATCCCCAGATAAGAGTCTAGCTCGCTAACCACTAGACCAGGATGCTGGACTAGACGGGCTGTGGTCTGTATATTCATATATGACTCTGCATAGTCATTTTATGTTCTACATTACATTTTTAGGCAACCTCAAGGGCTTGAAAGTCCATACCAGACCTCCCTTGAGGCAATGCTTCTTCCAGTCATCAACCCAGGTTCCATCCAGATGACAAAGAAATGTGCACCTAGTAGGAATCCCTGTGATATGGTGACCACCTATGTTCACCCTCTTCAAGACTGCAGCCAGCCTCCAAGGCAGGAAATCCACCCTCAGACATCACCTGCCAGTAAACCACTGGGGGCAAATTTCACCCTCTTATACCTCCATCATCCCACGATTTAGTGCAAGCAGAAAATGGCCAACATGAACCTCCAGGGGTGCTTCCAGTCCACCACTAAACTGGCCCAGCTTTAGAACTTTGAAATTGTGGAGCTTTTGTTGCATACCTACGAGGACTCTGAGGCTGGCTGTGTACATGCCCTACCTGCCCTTCTCCTTGTAGAAGGTTTGCTCATCAATGTGGAATTCCAGTATTGCTTGACCCATTTGTTTTAGGTCAAATACCCTAGGAAGCTGGAGAGTAATAGTTTGCTCTACTTCTGGTAGTGCCCTACTAGTGCTGAAAAAGGAAAAGGATTTGGGGATTTAGGTTAATTTTATTAATAGAAGCTAAAGCCTCTTGTAGTGAAATTAATTGTGATTAATGACTCTTGCCCCTGGAACGGTCTGGCCATAGTTATTTTAGATCTGCAGTTTTCATTAGGAGGTACAAGAATGTGTTTTATGATCTGGTGCTTTTCAGGAGTTCTCCATTAGAGTGTGCAGATTCCGGCTGAATCCACATGGTGGTCTTTCCAATTCTATGATTCAGTGACAATTCAAGACAGTTGAAGTTTCATCAGCAGTGAGAGTGATGTCAGGTCTGTGGAGGACATGCTCTGGTCACTCACACTTCCCAGAGACCCACATGTCCCAGGCTCCCATGTGCCAGGTTATCCTTTCTGCTCTGTCCTTTTCACTTAGCAGGCCTTAAATTCTACTCCCAACTTAGCAGGCTCATTTGTTGCCTTTCCCCCATGCCCCCATCTCCAGCAACAACTTTACTCTTCCTATTAGAGCTGTCAGTGGTATCCTTAAGAGCTGCAGATAAGATCCTTATCTGTATGGTGGGTAAGTACTCGGAGACGCAACTGACCGAAGTTTACTTGTGGGAACTGGAAGATTCAAGCCCTGTGTGCACTCACATTCCATAGACACAGAACCAAAGGTACACAGGTACTTTACTTAGCCTTGGCATGACATGCATTGAGGGCTAGGCTATAAACCTAGCAGTGTTGTGGGGCATCTGGAAGGACCCAGCATGCACGTTGGCTCCCAATTCATTTTAGAATTCATTTTAAATTATTGGTATTGGCCTTCAAGGCCATTAGATGGCAAACTCCAAGTTATCTAGCATCTAGAGTGTCTTGGTGTACCCCAAGTAGAAATTTACGATCTGCAGACAAAGCAGTTTCCCAAACACACGTTGCATCTTCTAAACTGCGAGCCTTCCAAGATTTGGTCCCCACCTTTGGAATAATCTTCCAACCTACCTATTTTACTGGACATTATTCAATTTCAACTAACAAAATGATGATTCGGGAAATCTATTATTGTGATTTGTTATTAGGCTGATTTTAATATTTTTATAACTATTATTAGATTGATTTATATTGTTATGTTGTTATTATTTTTGTAATTTTCAATTTTGTACCATGCCTTGGTGAAAGGGGTAAATAAACCTCCACCTCCTCCTCCTCCTCCTCCTCCTCCATCATCATCATCATCATCATCATCATCATCATCATCATCATCATCATCATCATCATCATCATTAATTTTGCTAGAATGCTTTGGAGCCCTGAGTACAGCAGGAACTCAAAAATGCATCCATGGTTTCTAGCCTTCACTGTAACTATGCAAGTAAGCAGTGATAATGAGTGAATATCCACCCACCCACCCACCCATCCACCCACCCACCCACCCATCCATCCATCCATCCATCCATCCAACCATTTAAAAATTCAAAGCTGTTTACAAAGCAAGAAAAGCAAGGGTAGAAACAGTAAAAACACCAGTTAAAACACAAAAACTGCTTGGGCTAAGGCATCTACAATTTGTAAGTGTAGGCACCTCATGAATAGCAGAGGGGGATGCATTCAAAAGGAAAGGGGCCACCACAAAGAAAGTTGACCATGAATTATCACCAGATGTAATTTTGCATTATGTGGAACACACAGTATTCAATAGGCATCTTTGGCCCTTTCTGAATTTAGCTGTAATCCTGATTAGGAATCTTTGTAGTTGGTCTCTTGGTCTCATTGATCCACATGTTAGTGGGAATCTATAACACACACACACACACACACACACACACACACACACACACACACACACACACACTGTTATGCTCTGCTTGCATTAGATGGTGGACCTGCAAGCTATGGTTCAGAACACAGGGGCTTGCAGAAGGTATGTGTACCACATTTGAGACATACCAGGGGATGCATTTCAGTGATGCGCCCAATTGTGCTGTCAAACTGCATCCCCCAGAGGCACCAAGGCTAAGAACTTTTGTTCCTAGCCCTCGGAGTGCCCACAGACCAGCCTTGAAGCTTGTGTGAGCTTTGAGTACAGGCCAGGGAGCTAATTTGGGGGTCTATTCGCACTTCTACCAGTAATCAACAATTAGTGAACTTCTGGTGAAGGGCATCTCCACTTTGAGTACAGCCTCCAAACATGCCCTGCCTCCCCAGAAGTTCACTAGTTGTTGATTAGGTGTGGAACACTAAATTGTGCTCCACACCTTTACCAACGTTGACCAAAAGCTTACCTGAAGCGTCCAGCAGCACAACCATACACTCTATGTCTGGTTCCCTGTGGTCATCCATGCAGGCACGGTCGTGGTGGTTGCCGCAGTCAGTGGTTGACCTCTGACATGACCAGACCTCCAATCACCAGGAGTGGCATCCGGTCATAGAGTCACAAGATAGGTGTTCAATCACAGGCACTGACGTGGTCAGCTGCAATATGTCCCTGTACTCGAACACACCCCTCTGCAACAGTGTCCAAGCATGTCATGGATTGGCCAGTCACGGCAGCAAGGAAGTGGAACTTCAGGCTTTGGATGCCTTCACACTTCTGGCCTGTAATGGACGCTTTGGGGAAGCTTTCCTCATGACAAGTGCAAATGGTCCACCTTTACCAGAAGTTTACCAGCCCTAGTTCATGGCAGCCTAATCAGGTAGTGTGAAAAGGCCCTGGACCAGCACCATTGTTGCAGATGGAACCAGCAAGCCTGGCTGGTCCAGACCACCGATAGGGAAATGCAGAAAGGGCCTTATACACATGACATTATATTATTATTTCACTACCATCTTGCACTTTAGGAATATTTCCTGAACAGCACAGAGGGTTGCAAAAATTTATTTATTTATTGCTATTGTCTTGCACTTTAGGAATATTTACTGAACAGCATGGACAATTGGAAAACCACAAAGAAGTTGTTTTGCAAACATCTGTAGTCATCAAGTTGTTATTATTTCTTCAGGGAAAGTCCATTTAGTTTAATGCTTGTTTGAATGGCATCTGTTTTAAGACCTCAGCACCCTAATGATCTTTCAGAGATGTTTGGTGGTGTCACGGCAGTTAGCAGTCTACAATTTCCTTTGACAGTAAGTGCCTGAGACCTTACCAAAATTGGTCCCTTTCAGACTCATTGTTGAATAGCTTCTATTTTGATGTAGTGCTCTTTGAGTAGTTATTGAGACACCAGAATAGTATCATCTGCTTTCTTCTCCATATTTTCCCCCTCTTTTCACTCTCTTTCTCTCCTTTTTGCCATTAGAAAGAATAAAATTAATTCAAAATAGTTTGCCCTATTTTGAATTTAGTGGCGTTGAAGAGTAAAGGAGACAGTTGAGGTTATTGTCTTCTCTGATCACGTTGTCACGTGGGCCTTCTTATGTCATACTGTTCACTTTGCTGTGATTTTAGGCAGCCCGAATAATTGTAGGTTTGCAGGTTTTTTCCCCCTCTGGGCTCCTGCCTGCATTTGAATTTTTATCTGACATCCCAAGACGCACAGTGGGTAGTTGTCTATTGGGATGGGATAATACGAGCAGACTTGGCTCAGTGGCACAGCACAGGAGATGCATATAAAGAGATCACGATTTCATCCCTAACACCTCAATTTAAAATGAGCTTGGTTGGTCGAGCTGAGAAAGATTTCTCCGCAGATACAGGCCAGATGGGATCACTAATGCTGTCCTAGATGAACCAATAATCCAATGGTAAAAGGTAGCTTTACTGCCTTTGGTTTGCGGATATAGTCACAAACAACCATGCCAGTTTAATGGCAGAATTGGAGACTATGGGACACAGTGACTGAGGCCACGGTCACACCTTGCTGAAATAGTCCATCTTATTAAGAAGCCAGACTCAAAATACAATGCCTCAGACCACACTCAGTGCCTGACAATCCTTCCTCGTTTGTCCTCAGTTTGGTTCGCTCTGCTCACACCTTCCTTTGCCCATTGTGAGACTCCTTTATGAGATTTCTTTAGATCTCCACCCCTCTCCGCTGTCACAACACCTCTGCATTCTGATAGGATAAAAGTTCTGTCACTCAACAGCATGTCAACACCCATTGGGTTAAAGGGAAGGTAAATTAATGCAGGATCCACCCATTATAGTACAGTTCAGCCCCCTTTAGTCCTCTTCTCGGATCACACCAAAAAATGAAAACGGATTAACACTCTATAATGGCTTGAGTCCTGTAAAAATCAGGACTTGAGAAAGTAAGACTAAAGGGAGGAAAGTCCACAGATATAATGAATCGGACAAAAAAGATGTGAACAGAGGGGTCCAAAGACAGACTGAAGAAGGATTAAAGTGAAGGTGTAACCATAGCCATAGGAATGAAAAGGTGTGAGCAGTCAGACGTGAAGGTCCCTTCCAGACTAGTGGATGAAAGTCCGCAGTTAGTAGAAAAATCACAGCTTACCCGCCTCCAAAGTCACAACCCCTTGTCCCCACTTAAAATGGAGGTCCATAGCTTCCTCCTTGGCAGCTGCGAGACTTCCATGGCGTACACGGTGAGGTGTTTGTCACATGGGATGGGACAGCCAGTGGGAGCTGAGCTGAAATTCCAAAATTATCTGATATTGCGGAGCGAGTGCTCATCATTCTGCAGCAGGTACATTTGAAGTAGAGGTGGCAAAATGCACCACCGCTACAAAGTACTGGGTATGATGCCCACACACTGACTGCACATTGGATTGTGCAGTATCCCCCAGTCTGGACACACCTAAAGACAGACCTACGATGGAGTAAAGCGAAGGTGTGACCACAGCCTCAGAGATTCATTGAATTCTTTGAAGGCAGAAGCTTTGAAAAACAGTACTGTTTCAATAATTACAATCTGGCTCAGTTAGTGGCTTGCACATGTTTTATTTATCTTGAAACGAATAAAGGGAGCGATGGATGGATGGATGGATGGATGGATGGATGGATGGAAGGAAGGAAGGAAGGAAGGAAGGAAGGAAGGAAGGAAGGAAGGAAGGAAGGAAGGAAGGAAGGAAGGAAGGAAGGAAGGAAGGAAGGAAGGAAGGACAAATTGCTGAAGAACATACCTACCCACTGACCCTGGGCTGAGCAGTGCAGTAGTTCTCACAATCTTGAGGCTCACAATAAATATTATTCATCTTTGTGCCTGATTCCAATCTTGTAAAAGTGAACTCACCCATGCCCAACATGATAGGCCACTTCACGCCTCAGAGCCTTTCCTGGCTCTATCATATTATGCATTTTTTATCAGTAGCAGAATACAAGTCTCTTCAGAAGGTTTCCCCATTGGTAATGCCTCTGCGAATAAACAGAGGAGAAAGGGACAGATATTTACCAGTTCTGAAAAGGGAAAGAAGTTAATTCTCATGGTTTCTGATGATGATGATGTTAACATTTATATGCCACCTAGAAGCCAAGTTATCCCAGCAGCTTACTGCAAAAGGTCAAAAGGCATCCATTCCCCCAGCACACATGAAAACTATGAGGTTCTACTAATAACCATCGGTGCATTGGTGGCAGTATCTTTTTTCATGTTGTCTTCTTTTGCAAAGCCATGTAATCTGGGTGTGGGAGAGTCTGTGTTTGGACTACAGCTCCTGTAAACTGCTGTGATTAAGATCCCAAACTCTAGGCCTTTCTGCATTTGCCAGGCTTGACCCAGATCAGCTGGTCAAGCTGATCCAGATCAGCCAATCTAGATCAAGAAAAAACCCTGTGATCAGGATCATGGACTGGAACAGCACTGCCACAATGAGCTCACCAGTAAACCAGAACATGAAGGCATGCATCTTCTGCACACCTCATTGATCCAGAGTACAAACTGCTAGTATGCTGGTGGAACTCTTAAATCAGGTACAGCCATAATACAGATCAGTGTGTGGACCAAAGAGGACCGCAGCACTGACAGATCCAAAATACAGGCAAGTACAGGAGGGTCCTGTGTGTCTACCAAGAAGTGTCTGCTTTCTGAGATCTTTTCCCCTGGAGTTAGATCTCAGTTCAATCTGTACGTCTGAGAGCTTCTTCCATTTTCAGTTATACAGAAACACATAGTTTTCTATTCATTCTTTATTAACTGGCTTTCCACACCTTCAATGTTTTTTAATGTGTGAATGGTGCGTCAGGAAGAACTTGCATTAGCCCCCAGGCAAGAGGTAGACATGCTTACTTAGGTTTAAGGGCATGCATTGTCAACCTGGCCGAAGGAGTGTTTCCCACCACCTTTTCTCAATAATGTTCCATTATGATTCTACGCAGAGTAAAAGAAAGTACAGCTCAGTGGAACCAGTGTATGCATTTTGTGGGTCATGGAGAAAATCCCGTATGGTAGAAGTTATGGTTAAGCAATATCTAATCCTGCTCTGTTTGCACGTTTACTGTTTCATATTGAAGTGCTTTGATGGGTGTTGTGTTTGTATTCTTGATGGCCGAGCACTATGGGGGATTCCGGGTGGCAGGAATAAGATTCAGTAATAAGAGCCCAATATTAATATTCTATTAAAGCTTAACAGTATTCTTTAACAACAAAGCTTATTACTATAATGGCGATGTCAGATTATCATCTTTATTCCTGGGAGCAGGAGAGTCCAAGATCTGGAGCCTATCTTAGCTTGTACACTGAGAAACAACACCCAGGGTTTCCCACGTGCTTGATGACGGAAAATGGCTCAGTCAATGGTGGGAATCCAGTGGGAAGTATGCCACATACATATCACTGTAGGCTTCAAAGGTGCAACATGAAGGTTCCAGAGCTTCAAAGTTTCTGATCAGTGTGGTTTAACACTAGGCAAGACATTGCTGTTGAAGTCAGCTGTCTTCTGCCTGGTGCTAAATCACACTGGGCAGAAATGCCCTCCAATAATTATTAGATTTTCTATTATGGAGGACAGGTGTACTGATGACCACTAGAATGGATGCCTAGGTACCACTTCTAGTTTGGAGAGACAGGCAGGGTGCCTCTCAAGGCCATTTGCGGGAAGTGGAGATCAGATGAAGGCTTTGCCTTTGTCTTCTGTTTGAGAATACCCGGAAATAGTGCCACCCCCAGGAGAGATGGAAAGGTTCTCCTCCTAAGGTCACCCTCCTGAGACCTTCGGATATAAGGCCGGACAAAAATTCAAATACATAAACAAAGAACAATGAGAATGCTCAGAATATAAGACAAGCACCTGGATGCAGAAATACACAGCCTTGAGAAGACCAAGGAGTAGAATGAAATGATTTGGTCTCTGGCTGGTAAACCCAAGAAATGCTTGGAAAGGAAGCCAGATCTTAAAGAGATCATTAGTTAAGCAGTGAGAGGACCCTGTGAAATGCTCTTTCTGCTGTAAATGTCAATCTGAAGAAACTTGCAGCTTATTCAAGATCTAACATCCCTAAAGCATACCGACAGCAGTAGATTCATTCCACCATCAAAAATAAAAAGGGCCTTCAGTGGAAGAATCCTATTAAACGGTGTGAGTATGTGAGAAGGAACACAGTGAAGGCTAGCAGGGTGTGCGGTGGGACAGTGGAAAGGAATCAAAAGCTTCCAGGCTGCTGAGGAACCCTGGGCTCCGGCCATTCGGAGAAAGATTTTTGCTGCACTCCCTTTCCTGGGAAGACTGTCCAATTAAGTGCTGCACCGCTAGGCAAGATAATACGGCTGTGACAGCTATAATGGTACCACCTACAAGGGATGGAATAAAAAACTTCTTTAGTGCCAGCCTGCATCAGACCAGCAAAGTGGCATGTGGGTTTCTCTTCATATTTCTAAGGAGCATCATTCAGTAGATTTAAAGTGGTATCCCATTGGACCAAGTCAGCAAAGAGAAATGGTCTGATTTTAACAAAATGCAACCAAACAATGAAACAGTCTTCCCTAGAGGTTGAAAAGGCAGGTACTGAGTTCATCCTCCAAAGGGATTTGTATTTGCTAGGTATGTGCAATGAATTTTTTTAAATTCGATTTGTATCGAATCAAATGCAGAAAATTTTGTATATATTCAAATAGATCCCCTTTGAATGTAGTGCAATTTGTATTTGATAAAAATGTTCAGTCCCATACAAATCTAGAGATACACACAAATATTCAAAACATTTGAAATTCGATAGAATTGTTGAATCTTTTGAATTATTTGTACGACTTTTTGCACATTCATATGTGTACAGATACGTA
The DNA here is from genome assembly GCA_023333525.1 of Aspidoscelis tigris stejnegeri. Lineage (NCBI taxonomy): Eukaryota > Metazoa > Chordata > Lepidosauria > Squamata > Teiidae > Aspidoscelis > Aspidoscelis tigris. The sequence goes on from JALMGA010000005.1 coordinate 10,152,086, forward strand.
CACATTGCACACATATGCATACACATTTTATTTATATCCATAGGCATTTGTGAAAATACGTATGGGATGAAAATGGGATGCATACAGGGTAGAAACAGAATGTGTACAGACACATTCAAATGTTGTCGACATCCGTATCGTCAAATACAAATTGAAAATTTGTACAAATAGATTAAAATGTATTTGAATCACATCGAATGTGAATACATTCTGATTTTAAGCTTTTGAATCGATCTGAATTTTTAGATATTCTATTTGAATCTAATCAAATCGTGAAAATTGCATTTGTGCATGCCCCTATACGAATCCCATACGACTGCATATGGAACTTCATACGAAGCTTCGTACGAATGTATCAGAACATTCAATTCTAATTAGAATGTCAATCTTCGAATATGCCAACATTTGATTCGAAGTCAAATATCCGAATTCGGCTGAATTTGTACGAGTTTTGAATGTTATGAATATTCATGCGCATCCCTAGTATTTGTGTTTCAGCACCGCCAAGCCAATTTGCAATGAAACAAAACTACAATAAGCACACACACAAAAATCAGTCAGCCCAATTCAATCCATGAAAAAGTCTCAAATATCATTTTTAAAACTACATATAATAAATAAATAGGAAAAAATAAACAGCTTCAGCCCTCAATATTTGCATTAATCTCTTCTTGAATATAGACCTTGCCCTTCAATTAAAATTCTTCCATGTCACTCCTTCATGTTCAATTGTGGAAGCAGTAGCACTTAAGGGAGTGTCTTCTCTGTGGTGGCTCCCAGTTTGTGGAACATGTTCCCCTTAGGGGCTCACCAGGCAACAGCACTGTGTTGGTTTTAATGCTTGGGAAAGATGTCACCAAGGCATTTAGTTCTTCGTATTACTGTAATAATAAATATACAGTAGCATACAAATTATATAGCATACAATATAAGATACAACAGAGCAAAACAATAGCACACTTAGCCCAACATAAGAGAAGAAAATTAAACAAAAAGTCACAGGAAGAGAAGCTGTAAAGGTGTAGATCACTCGTGCTCAACTGGTTTGGGTTCAAATCCATTGAGGCTGGTGGTTCCATATCTGCACCTACTGTTTACTAGTACCAGAGACAGTGTGGCTCCAGCTAGACCATCCACTCATCTTCCAGGTTGGAAAACATACAGAAGAGTCACATGCCAGGCTTTGGCACCAGCACTGGTATTCAAAGACGGCAGCCATCCAGGTAGCCAACTTACCTGGGGAGGTTTGGGAAGGGTTAGTATGCACTGAGCATCTACAAATGTGGATATGTGGGCCATTTCATCCTTTCCTTCCGAATGACACAGGAAGCAACGATTCCTAAATGAATTCATCAGTCCTGAAATAGAAGGACAATTCCTGTCCTGGATTGGTGACTGGCTAAAGGACCAGAAACAGAGCCTAATAATTAATGGACAGTTCTTGGAGTGGAGGAATGTAAAAAAAACGGGGTGCCCCAAGAGCTCCGTATTGGGACCAGTGCTTTTCAGTTTATTCATAAACGATCTAGAAGTAGGGATAAGCCCTTTGAATTTTTAAAATATCTATGCTTTCTCAACTAAAGTGCCTCAATTGCTTTATTAATCTTCTTCTTAAAACACCATTTTTGCAACTAAAGGTCAATCCGTGTGTGCAATTTTATTTTAATGAGTGTAAGTAGGAGGCAGTAAAAAGTAATATAGAGTTTATATAGAGAGGGTTTTTTACAGTATTTTAAAAAGAATGAAAAGGAATGAGGGAATGGTTTCTTCACCTCTATCATGGGTTCTCAGGTGGCAAGAGTGAAACCCCTACAGTAAGAAGTTTCAGATGTAGTGTGAGTTCAACTGTTTAGTCTTGGGCTGTGTTCACAAATAGCACTTAAAAAGCTGGGGTAGAGAAAGTATTTCAAAAATAGTAGCATGCGGCTCTTGTGTTCTCATCCTGTCTCTAATCCACCTTTTTTTGCCTTGAATGATTAGAGTGTCAGATTTTTTTCTGCTAGTCTCTCAGTTTGGTTCCACTGTCCTCCACAGAGCCAACAGGGTAATCTTGGGTTAGTCACAGTTCTCACAGCTTCACCCACCTCACAGGGTGTTCTGTTGTGGGGAGAAGAACATAACGTTTGTCAGCCTCTCTGAGTCCCCTTATAGGGTGAGAAAAACAATAAAGGCCAACTCCTACTCCTACTCCTTCTTCTCCTCCTTCTTCTCCTCCTTCTCCTTCTCCTCCTCCTCCTCCTCCTCCTTCTCCTTCTGTGTGTGACTGCACGTGGACATCCACACAACATGCCCATCCACCACGCCATGCCTAGCTTCATCTCCTCAGGAGCAATCCTGACACTTCTGGGCAGAATGTGGAGTAGTCCAGAGAGGGTTTTTCCCACTGTGAGGTGTCTGTGGCAGCAGAGAAATGCATTCAGGCCTGAGCATTGAGCGGACAGAAGTGCTGCATCAGGCAGGTATGAGAAGGCCCTTAGAGGCCCAAGTCTTGTGTACATGTTTACACGCATGTCTCTTTTTACCTCATAACTGCAAAAAGGGAAGAGGAAACTCTCGCTTCTTTTTTCAGTCACTCTTAATTAGCCCTTCTATATTTAACCAGGCTCTGATGTAATTGTTTGTGGTTTCTAAAGACAAAAAAATAAAAGGCATAAAGCATCTTGGTTGTGAGAGCCATAATATGAAATGAACTCCTTCAGGTGCTCTTATCAAGAAACACGAATAATACTAAACGTCATCTTTATGGGCATTATGATTTGTTTGGTAATTATTTGCTTTTTCTTGTTTTTAATTAGTTTTTTTTTCTGTTACTTTCCTCCTAATTTAATTGAGGATTTTAAAAAGTTAAATTTAAAAAAAATGCAATCTTCTTTCGTTTAATTTCTTTCCATCCTATTAGATGCCCTTAAAACTTTTTAGTTTCCTACCTTGGTGTCCAGCATGGAACCGTCAGAGTTGCAGGGTAGGAATTTCTTGAAAACTTCATTTGAGGACCCCTGTTCAGAAGACTTTCTCTACTACCAGTTGGATAAAATCGCAGTGGTTCTCAACCTGTGGGTTGCAACCCCTTTCAGGGTCAATCTACTCTTTCACAGGGGTCGTTATGAAGTAGCAACAAAAATAATTTTATGGTTGGGGGTTAGGGTTAGGGTTAGGTTGGGGGTCACCACAACATGAGGAACTGTATTAAAGGGTCGCGGCATTAGGAAGGTTGAGAACCACTGAGTTAGAGAAAGCACACACCCCTGTTACCTGAAAGACTGTTTGTTCAAGAATAGACAATCCTAGTTATTGAAGTTCCAAAGTGAGAAGGTCTAGTGAGAGTTTGTGCTGGTCAGGTCTGTGGTCATGGCCCATTCATTGGACTCAAACCGGAAAATGTTCCTGTTCATTAAGGCATATAGGACCTATTGTGTAGTGTTTTGGTCTATGGAATTTGCTGCCAGAAGAGGTGATAACAACAACAAGCCTAGAAAGCTTTAAGAAAGGGTTAGATAAGTTCATGAATGACAGGCTACTAGTTTGGATGCCTAGGTACATCCTCCAGGCTGTGGAGGCAGGGAGGATGCCTCCAAAGACCATTTGCCTCCATCTTCTGCTTGAGATGCCCATAAGCAATTGGTGGGTACCTGTGTGGGACAGGATGCTTGACTAGATGGGCTGTGGTCCAATCCAGCAGGGTTCCTCTTAAGTTCTTTTGCCACATCCAACTGATGACATTTGGACCATCTTTATATTCTGTGTATAAATTCCATGGGTTTCTGGTTCTTTTTAAGGGAATGCTCCAAGAAGCTCACTTATTTGTGAAGGAATGATGGTGTGCAAATTTTTAAACACTCAGAACAATAGTTTGAAACTAACCTGCGTGGAATTAGAATGTGATTTTGTGCCCTTCTGGTTTCAGTTATGGTCATTATTGTCCCCACATAGACACAGCTCAGACCATACACTGGAGCCATGCATTAAATACAGTTTCCCTTTTTGTTTCCACCATTTTTGAGGCATCAGCATTTACTGGCAACTTACTGGAAATGGATTGACTTCATGGACCAGCCTTTTGCACACTAAACCCTTTGTTATGCCTTCATGGTATACAGATTGTTAAGTGATGTGATGTTGTCACTCAGGCCCTTTCCAAACTGGGCATTGTTCCAGATTATTTCTTGGAATTGGGACCTGTGATCCACATGGTAGCACAGACTATGGCAGGCCCCAGCTGGTCCTTATGCTAGGATATAGTCCACAATAAGGCCCACAGCAGAAAGGGTCTCAGTCATTTAGTCACGTCCAACTCTTTATGACTCTGTGGACCACAGCACCCAGGACCATCTGTTTTCCACTGTCTCCCAGAGTTTGGACAAGCTCACGTTCATTGCCTCCCTAACCATACCTATCCATCTCATCCTTTACCATCTCCTTCATCTTCTTCCTTCAGTATTTTCCAGCCTCAGGATGTTTTTTCACACTTAACTTCTATGCATTGCAAGCATCAAAAACTTAATCTCCACTTACCTGGAGGTCCTCAAAGTGTGACAGTCCCATTGCCATAGCAGTGATCGTGTGCATCTAGTCATTGCTGTGATGATCACAAACATGGCATGCAGCAGTGGAGCCACATCTATGCACTCCCACCCGCAGGCGGTGTTTGCATATGGAAGAAATGTGAACATTGCCTCCTAGATGCTCCCAGTAAAGGTGTGGAGCAGCTAACAATGATCAGGACACCTCTGGGCCATTCTGGGCCAATCTTCTCATTCTGCAGCCAAAGTATCTGAGTTTCACCTTCATGATTATGGCTGTGGTGCCACCTTCGTTTTGAACTTCTTCAGTCCATCTTCAGATCTGACTGCTCACTCTTTTTCATTTCTGACTGTTTTATCTGTGGACTTTCTATTCAGGAAAGTCTAAATGGGGGGTGGAAAGTCCACAAATAAAATTAATAGAAATGAAAATGTTTGAGCAAGCAGAGCCGAAGATGGACTGAAGAAGGTTTAAAGTGAAGATGTGACCGTGGCCTTCCAATGAACAGTCAGGTCTGATTTCCTTTATTACTGACTGATTTTATCTCCTCAGAGTCCAAGGAACGCTCAAAAGCCTTTTCCAGTGTGACAATTTGAAAGTGTTGATTCATTGACGGCATGGTCTTCCTTATGGTCCAGTGATGTTGTTTTATTCTCCCATATTAGCCAAATAGAGGATCGTTTGAGAACATATTGGCAGCTTTCTCAGTAGTGTTTATAATGAAGTTAAGCCCACTTAATTACACTTGGAAATGTGTTAATGATTTCTTCCCATTACAAGTTTCGCTCCAATATAATATCCTTGTTTATTTGTGTACACTTTTTTAAAAAACGCAGGACTGAGCTAGAAGGCTAATGGAGTACTTTATTTTTATTATAGTAACACACGCTTTGTCAGAACTTGCATAATAGGGATGGGCATGAATATTTGAAAATCCGAAAATCCGGTTCGAATCCGTCAAATGTTGACATTTGATTTCGAATCGGATTTAATAACATTCGAATTTAGACATTTGAACGGATTTTGGATTTTCTGAAACTTTCGTTCAAATGATTCAAATGTAAAGATATATATGTATTACATATACGTTTATCATACGGGATGAAAACAGGATGCATACAGGATAAAACGGAATGCGTACGAAATGTGCAAAAATACGTATAAGAGATACGAACGTTACAGATTCGAATCGGATTTTTTGACATTCAGATTTTAAACATTCAAATCAAATTGAATGTTTTGACATTAGATTTGACTCAAATTTGAATACAAAAAAACCCATTGGTGTACACCTCCATTGCATAATGAAAGCACTTATGGAATGTTACAGATTTAAGGCTCTTTCTGGACTAGGCACAAGTTATATCTTGCTTTCTTTTAACTGAATGGTGCAAGTGAAGACGCGCAAATTTGCCCTGGCCTTTGTCAAAAAGCACCCAGCTTCTTCTCCCCACTTTCAGACACTGTTATTATTTTAATATATTCATTTTACATTTGTTTTTTAATGTTGTAACCCACCCTGAGACCCTTCAGGTATAGAATGGCGATAAAAATACAGATGGTCTAAAAGCTTAGGTTCTCAGAAGAAACCTGGAAAATGACACAACAGCCCCAAACCTGCTACAGATAAGATAAAAATGCAAATAAATAAATCTAGGTGGAATGCACTAATGTCTGCATGCTACCACTTCTAAGCTCCTTTGGAGCTGCTTTTTTTTAATGCACACAGTTGCATCCCTTGAAAGGGCTCCTCTGGTGTAATGGCCCTCTGCCTGCCTTTTTTTGTGTCCTAAGCAAGCTCCCAGAAGTCCTCTGTGCCACAGGACACAATCGACAGCCAATAAGACAAAACATACCCAGTGTCATGGATTGAGCCGTTCTCTAACTCCTCAAAGGAGTACACTGCTCCTGCAAGCCTAGATGAGGGACCCACTCCACAGGGGCCTGCCCTGGAACCTGCTCCTGTCCACGCAGATACAGATGGCTCAGATTCAGGCTCTGAATCGCACCCAGAGGTGAATTTTCTTCCGAGAGAGAATCCACTCACCCCCATGCCAAACAGCTGCACCAGAGGAGAAGGGACAGTCACAGCCCTTCGTAAGGATGCCCCACTCAGCAGCCTCCGTTGCAAGCAAGTCTTTCCTGGCAACCCCCAGCCCCCATGTAGACTCTCAACCCTTGACTGACTGACAACCAATTTCTGGTAACCTGACCCTATAGCTTGCTCTGACTACGTTTTGACTCTTTAGCTCCCGACTAACTCTTTGGACTGACTTGGCTCTGGACAGGACAGTCAGCACCAATGGATTAAGCAGCCAATGGATTGCAACCATGACAGCATAGCAATCCAGCCATGATGCCACCAAGCTATTCACATTTCTGCTGGGTCTGGTGTCCCTCCTTGTTTTTAAATTTATATATACCGTTTGGGATTTTTCAAACTGAAGGCCACTTGCACAATTTGATAGCAGGTGAAGGTTTTGTCTTTGAGATGCCCGGAAGCAATTGGCGGGCCACTGTGTGAGGCAGGATGCTAGACTAGATGGGCTGTGGCTGATCCAGCAGGGCTCCTCTTATGTTCCAGTATTCACCATATAATTGTTTTAAGTAAATAAGCAAATACACAACAAAGTGCAACATGACTGCAGAAACTTGGAGCACTAGGCATTGCTGTTTTGGTCTTTATCCTTGGAGCCGGTGTCCTATTTGGCCATATACTTGTAGTCCAGAGGGTATTAGATTCAATGTGGATCTCTGCAATATTTCTTGATTGACATCAGCAGCAGCCTGGAAGCTACCATAGGAAATTTCCCGCTAATGAAGGTTGACATAAGTAAACAGCATAATGTGATAAATTTTTCCATCCTTGACATTATTTTCTGTGGGTGAGTCTCCTTCAGTTCAGATCTATCAAGGGAAATCATATCACGCTCACCATTGTCCTCAGATAATTAGCTATGATTTAAGATAGCAGTGAGTGTGAAGTTAAGAAGCTGCTGTAATTTGGCAAAGAAATAAGAGGCTTGCTATCCGTTTCACTTATCCCTCTTTTTAACAAAAAAAAATTCAATTTTTTAGATCTGGGATCTTTCCCCCCTTTTTTTCTTTAACTGAATACAGTGATCTGTGATTGAGCTGGAGGCGATTTTTTTCACTCTAGAATATTGATGTTGTAGCTGCTGTTACCCTAGATTCCAGTGTTTGAAGGCAATATAAGTAATTAATTAACCAGCAGCGCACAGAGGTTGGTTGTCTTTTTAAATTACTACTAGATAGCAAAGGAGTATTGGATATCCATACGGGAAAAGGAATAAAGCAGGGCTGAAAGCAATAACAAAAGATATTTTAAAAAGGTTATCCATATTTGATGGCTGCCACTCGATCTCCTTTCTTTTCACTAATGAGTCGCGATATTCATTGGGAGGAAGGTTTGTGTTTCTTTTGGTTGTAATGAATTAACATCAGGTGGAGTAAGGCCATGTGAGAGTGCAGACACTTGCAGTTAACAAAAGAAGGAACTGACTGGAGCAGACCTGGGCCGCATCCCCATTACAAGCATATTTTTGTTTCAAACCGTTTTCAATCCTCGCAGACCCGACGTCAGTTTGGCTTAACATGCTTTCCGCATGTTAAATCGCCCCAAAGCATTGTAAATGTTCATCCTCATTTCAACAGGCCTCACTCCGGTTCGTGCACCTGAAACGTTTTACATTTTTTACTGTGGGAACCGTTCCGTGTTAAGGGATGAGAGTTTCCCTCCCCCAATAGCTTGCTTCCAAAGGTAGTGATTTTGCTGTAAAAATCCACTCCTTAAAGCCGCCGCTACACTGTAGCAATCCAACCACTTCACACCTAATAGCAATGTTGCAATTCTGAAAGTTCTGACCTTTAAAAAAGGGAAAAGAAAGGAAAGCAGCTGCAGGTTCTGGGAGATGTGTGAATGTTTTAAAGGCTGTGACGGTGATGGGTGAAGGGAGATAGAGTTGCTGCTGCTGCTGCGTGCCCTGGGCAATGGGGAGAGGAGGGGAAAGAATCCCTGGCTGCCCACTGCCATTTCTCCTCCATCCAGGCAAGCAGCAGCCACCCAGCCACCCAGCTAGGCTCCATGAAGTGGTCCCTTAGGGGTGGCGCATTCACGCCAGGAGGAAGAGGACAGGGCAGCCCCAAAAAGCAGTTTTTAAAAAGTAGCCACTGGAGTCCCCCCTTGAGTGATTCTGGCTGAAAGTAATGGGATAAGGCAAATTCGTGTTTGCATCTGGTTCTGTTATTTCAGTTTAGTTCTGTTTCCAGTGGCAAACCACTGGCTATTTCTGGGACCCTTTCTGCACTGAGCTCGGGATAGGGACAGATATTCGTAACATACCAGATACGTATCACTACGTATGCATTCCTATAGGATACGTATCCAATATGCATCCAATCCGTATGGATTGGTATAGGGTACGTATCTGATATGTATGTGTTTGTATAGGGTCTATATGCAGGATCTGTATCCAGGATACATCTGCGTTCGTAGTAGATATTTCAACTAATTCGTACAAATACATTCGTATCAGATAGAATCCTAACATATTCGAAGGGGATCTATTCAAACAAATACACGTTTTTTAACATCCGATTCATTACAAATCACATGCCAAAAAAATCATTTGTGTACATCCCTACATTGGACCTGATTCCACATTATATCCTGGAATAGGGGCCTTCCCTATGCATGCTGGTGCAGACTACAACAGTCTCAGTGCCCCATCTTAATACTGTTTAAATTGATTGTTTTAAATTCTTTTAAACTCCTATGATGATGGTGATGGTGATGAAGAAGCACTTTGAAATATGAAAAAATGTTCATTTAGAAATGTTCTAAATAAAATAAACTATTAGGATTCATGAGTACAGATGGTAGTACACACCAACCCACCCACCATCACACATCCGGGCACTTACCTGAGTGCAGACACGTGGTCCGGGTGCCACCATCTTGGGTCCCAAGGGCCCTGGTGCCATCACTGGGATGACATTGATGCACTGCACATGTGCACTGACATTTTGAGTCATCTGACAAGCTGGCACCTGTGCATGGCACCTCAGATGACCCTCCCAGCAAATGGGCTTCACCAGAAGCAGGAAAGCACAAATTCATGTTCCACACATAGTCAACCTGCAGTCCACTCCTTCTCAGAAGGAGTTTCTGGCTTGGAAACAGTTCCTTGCAGGGCAGATGCTCCATCTTGGAGTGTGCTGCACATTGACTATAGGTTCAAGCGGAGAATGGCTCCCATTTAGAGAAGGATTCTCAAAAATGCTTCTAGCTCTAAATAGGCTGTTTTGTTCAAAGGTAGCTAGAAGGGTGTAGGATGTGCAAGAATATTCAAAACATTTGAAATTTGATCAAATTCATTTGGATTCTGACATTCAAATTTGAATTGAATACCTATACATTCATTTTTTAAAACATTCAAATGAATTTCAAATCATTCGTACAAATTATCTGGACGTTCGTGTGTGTACAGATACATATGCATTACATACATATTATTCGCATCCGTACACATTCGTACAGATAAATACGGGACAAAAATGGGATGCATACAAATGTGTACGGATGCATACAGACACATAAAAATGTTGTTGACATTTGTATCTTTAATTACGAATCGAATATTCATACGAATAGATATTAATGTATTCAGATCAGGTTCGAATTTGAATACATTCATTTTTTCTCTGTTTGTTCGCATTCGAACATTTTGAATATTCTACTCAAATCAAATCCAAAAATTGCGTCCGTGAACCCCCTGAGAAGGATGATTAATTGGGGTGGAAGAAATTACGAAGAAGGGGGGCCCAAAGAATGGGCAGGATGGTGCGTCCCAAAATCGTATCACAGTTTGTTAATGCTGGCTTCCAAAGATGTTGCCTTTATCAATGCTGTAGTGGACTGGATAAAATTCAGAAGAACTTGAAAAATCCCTGTTAGATTCTTCTGGCCTGCTAGCTGTGCCGTTTAAATGCCTCTGTTTAAGTTTACAGATGAAATTATGTCATGGCTTTCTTGTTAAGGGCATGTTGCATCCTCTATGACTTCAGCGAAACATTGATTGGAGCAGCTTTCTAATCAGATAATGCCATTTACTGTGTGTGCACTGCCAGAAGTGATCTTTAAATGGCGTATGTTAAAGCAAGCATCTCTGAAGATCCTGGAGAGAGAGAAGGGGAAGGAGAAGGAGAAGGAGAAGGAGGGAGGGAGGGAAGAAGTTCTGTTTGAGAGAGCAAATGAACAAGCACAGAGCACTGCTTTGAATGTACAAGTAATATCAGCAGTCACTTGGGGCAACGGTAGATTTAGTGATGCTAATGAAGTTGCAGTGAATATTATGGCAGGCCCTCACAATGTCACAAGAAATACGCAGGGGCAATTCTGAGATCTTGCTTTTGTTCCTTGGGCTCTAGAGCCAGTTGAAAGAAGATGCCTCTCCACAGCACAGCCAGAGATATGCACAGCCAGAGATAGCTTTTTCTATTGATGGCTGTTTCAGTGCAGCTGGGACCCTTGCTGTTGCTCTGCGGGCTTTGGTAGGATGTCTTGTGGTCAGGGCAGAAGACTCAGCTGTGAGGACAGCAATCCCCACTCTAGCTCTGTAGTTCATCTTGCAGCATGTGATGGAGTCCCACCATCATGTACTCATAGAGACCAACTCATGAGGAGGCCAGGCATCTCAGATACACTTAAACTGCTACACTTGGTGAAGTGCAGTCCAGTTTTATTTATTTATTTATTTATTTATTTATTTATTTATTTATTTATTTATTTATTTATTTATTTATTTATTTATTTATTTATTTATTTATTTATTTATTTATTTATTTACATTTCTATCCCGCCCCATGCCCAAAGGTCTCTGGGTGGGTAACAACATATTTAAAAACATATTAAAATCAAAATACAGATTAAAACATATTAAAAACACGATACAAATTAAGACAAGGTACATAGTTAAAAACTCTGATATAAGGCATGCGCTCAATAGTATATTCCTAAGAACTATAACTGAGGGGAGAATGCATCACCTCAGCCAAAGGCCAAGGCAAAAAGGTATGTTTTTACAGCCTTCCTAAATGATAACAAGGAAGGGGCATGGCGCACCTTGAGGGGGAGACCATTCCACAGTCTGGGGGCTACCACCGCCTCCTCTGTTTCCTTAATGATTTTGGAGTAGAAAGCAAAGAGGTCCCATCCATCAGTTATCATCTTTCAGCCTTTCTGCAATTATCTCCTCTAGACAGGAATAACAGGACAGGGAGATGTGTCCCAAGGGCTCTGGGCTGGAATAGTGCTGTCTGCACAGTGACCATGTGCTCCAGCCAAGCCCCCTGCAGGTCCAGAAGCTCACACAAGCTTCAGAACCAGCCTGAGTGAGCTCTGACAGCCAGGAATGAATGTTTCTGGCCTCAGGGACCCTGTGAGACCCATTTTAGTGATTCCATAAGGTGCAGCACCAAAATGGGTCCCCCTGTAACCAGAACATGGAGGTGTGCCAGTTTATGAACCAGTTTGGCATTGTGTTTAGTGTGCTGGACTCTCAGCTGGGGGTCTCCCAAATGATTCCATACTCCTCCATGAAGCCAGCTGGGTGGCTTTGGGCTAGTCACAGCTCTGTTTCTGAGCTCTCACAGCCCCTCCTACCTCACAGGGTATTTGTTGTGGAGAGAAGGGCAGAAGGTTTGTCAGCCACTTTGAGTCCCCTTAAATGGGTGAGAAATGCAAGGTATAAAGGCCAGCTTTTCTTCTTCCTCTTCTGCATGCCTCTGTACTCCAGACAATATTGGCAATCTGGATCAAAGACCTCTAGATCTGGATCATGTTCCATCCACCCTAGGGCTGTGGTCACGCCTAAGGTTTAATCCACCTTCACTTTCCAAGTGAGAGAACACATCAGCAAAGTGACCAGTAACTTTCTTTCCACCTTATCTCTCCCAAAGGTGAATTTTCTGAGTTATTTAACACTGAAAGAAAACAGCTTCTTGCATTGCTAATGTATTCTCACCTTCTGAAAGTGGACTGAAGCTGGATTAAACCTTAGGTGTGACCACAGCCTAGCAGTGGGTGGAGTCTCCCATTTCCCACACTAACACACAGAAGGAATTCCCTTGGTGCGCTGGCTGAAGAGGAACACCAACAAAGACGGAAAGACCCTTACTAGCCAGACAAGTCGCTGAGCTTATGCTACAGAAATTTCTTCCTCCTCCACAGCCTCAAACCTGTTCCACATGGTTGAGCAACAGGACAGGGGGAAATACAGTGTGGCCTAGAACTGGCAGGAACTGGAGTCCCAGCAGCAAATCCCAGTATCAGAACAAGAATATCTTTGGGTAGCCCCGCACTCCTTGCTCTTTTGCTGCAGCATGTTGTTTATCTTTCCAACTTTGAAAGCCCCATATATATATTAGGGATGTGCCTGAATATTCATAACATTCAAAATTTGGCTGAATTTGGACATTCGAACTCAAATCGAAAGTTATGATATCCGAATGCGAACATTTGAATGAATACAAATGTTTCCAGACATTCATCCTGATAGTTCGGACATTTGTTAAGCTGGGGAAACGTATCAGATATATATATATTCATATCAGATGTGTGTTCGTCTCAGATATGTATCTATTTATATCAGATACGTATTGAATGTTCATACCAATACGTGCAAATAGATTTGTATCAAATACAATTTTACCACATTCAATTTATTTGTACAAATACGGGTTTTTGAACATTTGATTTGTTTAAAATTGAATGCCAAAAGAAATCCGTGTGTATATTGCATGCACATGAGATTCACCATGTATCTCCTTGCTCCGTATTTTTCGCCCTTGCCACTATTATTTTTCCGAAACAAGCAGCTCATTGAAAAGACTTTGATGCTTTTTTTTTTTTAGCCATCTTGCCCCAGTCAGCCATCCATCCTACCTTTTGAAATACACTGAAGCGTGCAGGGCAAACACTAGGAAATCCACTGGAGGACGTTGAGGCTGGATAAGGGAATGCCTTGTGATTAAGTCCATTTGCTTGAAATGCGAAAGTGCCATTGTGCCAAGAATTCAGAACGAGAAGTAATTAAGAACCAAGGTTTCTTGCTTTATATAGATCCCTCAACGCACTCTCCCTCCATCCCCTTCCCTCTCATTCTCTCTTTTAATTCAAAGTGCCCAGGAGCGATAGCACTCGTTAGAAAAATCCCATCCTTGCGGTAAGCTTCTCCACGTGAGCGTTTGTCTTCTCGAGTTGCCTGAATGTCAAAAAGGATCCTGTTCAGAGCAATTGCCATAACACTTGTAATCTTTTAGGGAAGTGGAAGTTAAGGAGGGGAGGGGGATAAAAAGTATCTCCAAAGTGCTGTCTTCAGAGTGCAGGCTTAGTGGTCTAGTTTGTTCTAGTCATTAAGGAGCTAGACTCTTATCTGAGAATTCCAGGTTAGATTCTGCCCTCCTATGTGAACCCAGCTGGGTGACCTTGGGCTACTCACAGCTCTCTTCTGAGCTCTTACAGCCCCACTCACCTCACAAGGTGTCTGTTGTGGGGAGAAAAGCCAATTTCTTCTTCTTCTTCTTCTTCTTCTTCTTCTTCTTCTTCTTCTTCTTCTTCTTCTTCTTCCCTGTGAGTTTTTCCATTCAGGAAAGTCCAAATGGAAGGTGGAAAGTCCACAAATAAAAGGGTTAGAAATGAAACGTTGTGGGCAGTCAGACCTGCAAGTGGACTGAAGAAGGTTTAAAGTGAAGGTGTGACCAGAGCCCAGGAGTGATCCAGCCTTTAGCAGTCAACAGCTGGACCACTCCAGGGAAGGGCTATCCCACCATGGGGCAGCTGCAGTGGCAGACCACTGTGGATATCCCTGACCAATGAGCTAATGGAAGCACTTCAGCTTGGTGGTGTGAAAATGCCCTTGAATGGATACAGCTAAGATGGAGCCAGGCATGGAGGATGTAATGGGAGGCCAACTTAAAGCAAACTACTGTAATAACTTGAGTTTTCACTTCTTGAGAGTAGGGACGCGCACAAACATTTGTAACTTTCAAAATTTCTACAAATTCAGGACAATTCAGACATTTAAATTTGAATCTCATGTTGGCACTTTTGAAGAATGACATTCAAATTTGCATCAAATATATTGATGCATTCATATGAAGCTTCACATGGGATTTGTATGGGATATGTATCGATTTACAGGGGATTCATATGGGATTCATACTGAATACGAATCCTACCACATTCGAAGGGCATCTATTTGATTGAATACGAATTTTCTTCCATCCAATTCAACACGAATCGAGTACAGAACAAAACCCATTCATCTCTAGCTGAAGAGAGAGTGATAGCCAAGATGCATTCTATTTATTTTTTCTTTGCAAGCTAAGCACTCAGACTGCAGCCGCAGCCGCATTATAAGCTTAATTCGGTTTCCCTAAATCGAAATAATAGAACCAGATGCAAACGCAAATTTGCCTGTTCCCATTACTTTAAATGTAATCGCGTTTGATCCAGATTCTGAGGATTGTACGTGGCGTACATGACTCAAGTGGCTACTTTTTAAAAGCTGCTTTTGGGGGCTGCCCTGCCCTCTTCCTCCTGGCGTGAATGCACCACCCATAACGGACCCCTTCACCAACCTGACTGGGTGGCTGCCGCTTACCTGGATGGAGGAAAACCGGCAGCGGGCAGCCAGCGATTCTCCCCATTGCCCAGGGCACACAGCAGCGGCGGCAACTCAAGCAAGGGTGCTTTAAACTTTCACACATCTCCCAAAACCTGCCCTGCTTTCCTTTCCCCTTTAAAGGTCAGAACTCCAAAGAGCTAGAATTGCACAAAATTGTAACATTGTTATCAGGTGTGAAGTGCATGGATTGCTACAGTGTAGCGGCTACTGTGAAGGTTGGATTTTTACACTGACATCACTGTCTTTGGAAGCAAGCTATTGGGAGAGGGAAACCCTAAACATAGATTCTCATCCCTTAAAATGGTAAAGTCCCCA
Organism: Aspidoscelis tigris stejnegeri; assembly: GCA_023333525.1. Classification (NCBI taxonomy): domain Eukaryota; kingdom Metazoa; phylum Chordata; class Lepidosauria; order Squamata; family Teiidae; genus Aspidoscelis; species Aspidoscelis tigris. The sequence continues at coordinate 10,167,631 of JALMGA010000005.1, forward strand.
CAGTAAAAATGTAACACGTATCAAGCGCACGATCTGGAGTGAGACCTGTTGAAATGAGGGTTAACATTTACAACGCTTTGGGACGATTTAACACGCGGAAAGCGTGTTAAGCCAAACTGACGTGGGGTCTGCGAGGATTGAAAACGGTTTGAAACCAAAATAAGCTTGTAATGGGGATGCAGCCTGGGAAATGGTGACTTGCTGATGCCTGTTTAGTGACCCAGTGGCTGAATTGGGATTTGAGTCCCAGATCCTCAAGGGTCACTGTGGCATATGATGCCACCAGGTTATATTAACACAGAGAGATGGGGTGTGGACATGCATGTGTTTATCTACTTTGTAAAGGTTATTTTATTTTAACTGCACTCAAACAACATATTCATTAGACATGACAGTTTGGCTGCAGGGCATTACTGAATTGTCCTTTGCTAGTAATATAAGGTCATTAGTTAACAACAGTGTGTATCAGACTTTGGGGTAGAAGAATGGGATGGAATGAATATGTTTAATTTGCTTTTTCTTAAAAAAAAAAAGTTCAGCCTTTAGATAATTCCCTATCTATTCAGGGAACTCTGACTGAGAAAAGGAAATGAGAACAATAATTTTCAAAAGACAATAATTATAAATAATTTTAAAGAAGTGTTAATCAAGACGAGTATGAAAATGCCGGCGGGATGCTTGCGAATAATAACAAAGCGCAAATAAACACAACACGAAGAACTGCAAAATTATTAGTAAGTTTCCTTTGTAGTTGATCTTTGAGATGCAACTAAACCATGCCTCCCAGCAATAAATTCCGTATTGTGATCCGGTGTTTACATGTAGGAAAGTAAAGTGAAGATTGCAGCCTTGTTCTTCGTTTGTTTCAAGTGTTGCTATCCCATCTCCATCTCACTTTTCAACATCCCCATGAAATGCATTAAAGAGAATTTTAGTCTGCAAATCTTCGGTCTTCATGTCAACAAAACAGCCTCCATTTTTGCGCAAGTGGTGGGTGGAATCTGTGTAAAGGATGAGCTGAGCTGAAACACATGACCATTTTGGATTATGTCATCTGCAATGGAGGTTGTACCCACAGATAGCTCTTTGAGGAGTTAGTTGGGGCAATGGCCCTGCAAGGTGGCACAGGAGTGGTGGTGGTGGGGTCAGACCAGCCAGGGAAAGGAAAGCAGCTTCTGCAGAGCCCATAGGACTGTGCCTAGAAGGGGTCTTGGAACATTGGATCTTCATGCCAGCAGGTTCGCTGGAAGATATGGCCTCCCAGGGAATGAACTGGCCAGTTTAGTCTTAAGGCTAGATGTTGGATTCTTATCTGGTAACCTCCCAGTTCGACTCCACACTCCAGCAGGAAGCCAGCTGGGTGGCCTTGGGCTAGTCATAGCTCCCTTTCTGAGCTCCCACCTACCTCACGGGTGTCTCTTGTGGGGAGAAGAACAGAAGGCTTGTCAGCCACTTTGAGTCCCCTTAAGGGTGAGAAATGTGGGATATAAAAATGAACTCTTTCTTCTCCCTCTACCTGGAGCATTCCCAATCATTAGAACCATCTCCAGATGTGTTCTGGGGGGGGGTGACTGCTTTAAAGTGGTCTCCCAGGTAATCCTGGCTGGTTCATTGTTCTAGCTCCTGCCATACAAATGGACACTGTTTTTCAGGAGCAAACAATCCAGGGCCCAGCAACATTTTATTGGCATCTGGAGATGGTTACCTATTGGGGCAAACCACAGAATTCTCCTTTAACTTGCAATGCGGAAGCCGGGGAGCACTTGTTTTCCTGCCTTGACAGTAGGTCAGGATGTGACCATGGTAATCCGACAGCCACCGGCACTCTCTGCCACACCCTGCCACATGACTGGTTCAATTCTTTCAGTTTAGTGGGTGGTCTCTTTTCCATGGAACCACGGTGTGGGTGACAACCAAGAAATATGAAGCATAAATGGCAGACTAAAATGTGAGGAATAAATAAGGGAAAAGTGACTGATGAGCACCATGTTTCTGTACCATGGGTCCCTCTGTCCCTCTATAACTTAAAACTTATAACTTTAAAAAGTAAAGAAAAACCCCCCCACAAAAACACAATTCTTCCCTTCTCCACATTTCATCTCATACACCTATGATGAAGAAGCTTAGAAGTAGGACTTGCACTTCTCTGATGCTTGATCATCAAGATGGCACCTTCTTCCTTTGAGAGGTTGTCATTCCATTGCTCAAATCCACTGTGACACATTTCCCACAATCCTAATGAACACAATACTGGTGGCAACCTGTAACAGGAGGACCAAGAAAGAACGGTCTTGCTATAGTGAATACCTGTAGCACAAGATCAGAATGTTGCACTGCAGGAGTTCTCTGGAATGGATCACATGGCAGCAGCCATTTCTGCATGAGGCTAGGTAGCATCTCCAATGGCATTGATGAAATGAGGTCTACAGGTGTAGTAGAGCAATGGGGAACCCATTTGGGTTACATGCACCCAAGGCCTACTATAGTCTCCACCAGCATGTGGATGGAAGGTCCTTATTCCAGATATAATCCAGAATAAGGCCAGTGCAGAAAGAGCTTTAGAGACAATTTGGAGTGTGTCCCTCTCTGATGAACATGCCAAACTAAAAGAGGTTTGGATGCTGTCTTAGAGATGGGATGAGAACACAAGGGCCACACTCTACTGTCTCTAAAGCACTTTTGAGACACTTCTTTTGCTATGTGGGAAGGTTGCTCAGGCTTCTTCACTTTTGTCTTCTAGGTACTTGCATTGGCTGTACTGAAATGTTTTCTTGGCATGCCAGTTTTCCCCTCTGATGAACCTACTGGACAAAGAAAGGTGTAGAGTGCATCCAGACTTCAGTAACTTCTTCCACGTTATTTAGATATTTCAGAATAAAGCATGGATATCCTAGAATATCCAAGCATTATTCTGGAATATCCAAATATAGTGGGATAAGTCACCAACATCTGGGTGCAGTCCTGGAGATAGGATGAGAACATGAAGGCCACACTCTACTGTCTCCAAAGTGGTTTTGAGACACTACATAAGAAACATATGAACATAAGAGAAGCCTTGCTGGATCAGGCCACAGCCCATCTAGTCCAGCATCCTGTCGCACACAGTGGCCCACCAAATGTTCATGGGCATCTCAAGCAGAGACAAGGACAAACCTTCTCCTGCTCTTGAGTCCCAGCAGATGGCCTTAGAAGCACCCCAGTTCCTCCCCCCCCCCTCAGCCTGAAGGATGCACCTAGTCATTCATTCTAGTAGCCATTGATACACCTGTCATCCATAAATTTGTTTAACCCTACCTTAAAGCCATCTAGACTGGTAGCTGTCGCCACCTTTTCCGACAGCACATTCAATAAGCCGATGAACCTCTGGGTGAAGAAATACTTCCCCCTGTCAGACCTTACTCTCCTACCCATCAGCTTCATAGAGTGCCCCCTGGTTCTAGTGTTGTGCGATAGAGAAAAGAAATTTTCTCTATCCACCTTTTCTACACCGTGCATAATTTTATATACTTCAATCAGGTCTCCTCTTAAACGCTGTCTCTCCAGACTGAAGAGGCCTAGACGTTGCAGCCTGGTTTCGTAAGGGGGGTGTTCCAGCCCCTTAATCATTCTGGTTGCCCTTCTCTGCACCTTCTCTAGTTCCACAGTATCCTTTTTGAGGTGTGGTGATCAGAGGCATTTTCGCACTACACTCATTCCATTTGGAACGGGTGTAGGACGGGAAGCCTAAGACACTTCAGGACGCTTTCAGCATTCACACATAGGAGCGCAGGAACGCATGTAAACGCATTCCGGCGCGCCTGTGTGCGAATGCTCAAAGCATTCTGAAGTGCCTTAGCCGGCAAAGGCCGGCAAGGGGCGGGGAGACGGCTGCCGAGGCTCCCACAGCCAGCAAAGCAGGCAATCAGCTGATTGTCAGCCAGCGCCGGCGGGGGAGGGGAGCCCGCGGCTGTCAGGGAGAGAGAAACATGAGCGAATGTTTCTCTCCCCGAACGGCTGCGGGTGCTTCGTCCACGCCGGAACGGATGTAGAGCACTTTAAAGTGCTCTACATCTCGAACGCGTGCAAGACAGCTCCGGACACGTCGGACCGCAAGCCCTGCTGCGGCAATGCGTATGCCGCGTTCGAGGCTGTCTTGCACGCGTTCGAAAACCCCGTGTGTGAAAAAGCCTCCAAATTGTACACAATATTCCAAATGTGGCCTCACTATAGATTTATAAAGGGGCAAAATGACACTTGCTGACTTATTTTCTATTCCCTTCCTAATTATTCCCAGCATTGAATTTGCTTTTTTCGCTGCTGCCGTGCACTGGGTTGACATCTTCATTGAACTCTCCACCAAAACCCCAAGATCCCTTTCCTGGTGTGTTGCAGAAAGCTCAGACCCCATCAGTTTATAGACGTAATTTGGATTCTTGGCTCCGATGTGCATTACACTACTTTTGCTATCTGTGAATGCAGCTCAGGAGTCACTTTGGTCTTCCAGGAACTTGCACTGGCTGTAGTGAAATGTTTTCTTGTGGGGTGAGAGCGGGCTTCAAAGTCCCAAGTGAAACAGATCACACCAACATCCCACTGTAAAAGCAAGAAACCCCATACTGGTTAAAAGTATCCCTCTGTTCGTGTACATCCACCCGCCGAGCGACCTTTGGGAACGATAGCAAAGCGAGACAGCTTCAAAATGAATTGTATGATTATATCTTGTGTAGATGTTTTTTTCCCCCTCCTCATTAGCAATTCTTTGTGAGATTTCCTTTGAAGACAGAGCCTATATAAGCTTGCAGCACTGAGTCGTCAGATCTGCAGCAGTGTAGAGAGAAGAGTTTGTGTAATTAGAGTTATCTGAAGATTTCTTTATTTTTATTTTCAAAAGTGAAAATAAAAAATCTGATTTCCCTGGAAAAGAGAGAACGTGAGCAAATTCATGTATATTTATGTTCATCTCATTTAAATGGTTGCTATCAGATGTTAGCAGGTGCCTGGTAATACAAATGGGTGGATAAGCAAAACTACATCTGTGTTTCTCTTGTTCATAGGCAATGATATCTCCTCAGGTCAGAGTCAGGCATGTTGAAGGCTAAGACTTAGGGTCTTTTCATGCTTTTCTATCCTAGTTTTGGCCTGGCTGTTGTGGTTCTAGCAACTGGACTGCTCCTACCAACCTCCACATTTGGGAGGTTGTTCCATGGCAGTCATGTTGGCCAAAAGATTGTGTGAACTTCCGAGGCAACCTGTGTGCTCTCCAATGGCTAGGAACTTTAGTGCAGTTTTCTGTGCTACAAAAGTGGGTCCCCCTGCTAAACCAAGTCATGGAAGCATGCATTCCTTCCTCATGCTTTGCTGTGCTGGTTTACTCATGAGTAGGCTATAGCAGACCTTTTTTAAAAAGACAACCGCTCTACCAAATTGGATGGTCATTTTGGACTACCTCCACTGGGCTACACTCTATCCAGTGCAGACAGGGCAGTCTAGCAAGGGGCGTGGCCTTTCTGTTCTGCTCCAGAATGTGGAAGAGAGAGACCAAGAAGGGTTCTAGGTCTTCCACTGTACTGGGATACCAGTAAGTGCAGAAAGACCCTTAGGCCTTTCTGGATTTGGTTCGTAGTCTAGACCAAGCAGCTGCCTGGTACAATTTGTCCGCATTGAACTAGCAACACCCTAGTCCAGAGAATGTCTCCCGTATCAACCTGCTCGTGTTTTAAGATCTGGAGGGGAGGCCCTTCTGGTTATCCCCCCGCCTTCAGCAGCTAGGCGGGTGGGCACCCGGGAGAGGGCCTTCTCAGTAGTGGCCCCCAGATTGTGGAATGGTCTCCCCTTGGAGGTACGTCAGGCCCCTTCTCTGTTTATGTTCAGGAAGGCGGTGAAGACGTACCTCTTCACCTAGGCCTTTGGCTAAATGCCTCCTCCGCTTCCCCCCATTGCACACTCTACTGTTTTTTAAACTGTTCTTGTATCTATCTATCTATCTCTTTTTTTTTCAGTATTATTATTATGCTGGATTTTTAAATCTTGTACTGGTTTTAGCATTGTCTTACACAGTCTTGATTTGTGTGTGTTTTAAATGTTGTGAGCTGCCCAGAGACCCTTGGGTATGGGGCGGGATATAAATATTAATATAAATGCAAATAAATAAATATAAATAATGTAAACATTAAATCAAATTTCAAAATTTGGATCTATTCCTTCAAATTATCTGGACATTCGTATGTGTACAGGTTCATACACAATGCGTACTTGAAGATCCGCATCTTTTTCGGATCCATACAGGACAAAAACGGGTTGCATACGAGATAACTACAGGATGCATATGGATGTGTATGGATGTGGGGAAGCAAATTAGGCTGCGTCCGTACACAATTTTTTAAAACAGTAGCTCAAAACCACCCTCACATTAAAAGACTGGCTGCATTCTGAATGGATGGGCCAATAAGATTTTCTTCAGAATCTCAGGCAAGCTTAGAAGATTCGGGGCGGGGGGAGGGGGGGATTGTAGAATCAGTGTTTACATGCTAATGTGATGAAGACGGTGAAATATTGCATCTTCTGTAGATAGAATTGAACTCTGGGCCTTTTCACACTTAACGTGATCACGACAGCCTTGTATGCTCTGGGAGACTCCATATGCACTCAATGGTGCCGCCTCTGTCCCAGAGTGAACCGGAGCATGCAAGGCCATCCCGGTCCTCCATAGGTATGGACCAGTAAAAACTGTTCCACTGCTTGACCAAGGACGTATATCCTCTCCAAATCAGCTCCTCCACACAGCATTCGCACCATTTCCAGATGCAAATGCTCAGCCGCACAGTCGTGCATCACATCATGATCGCCATAACAACCACATCCAGGTGTGCAGCAGATGTTGCTGCTGCCCTTGCTGTGGCAGATTGGATGGTCCGGGGTGGACTGTTCATACTGCAACAGCTCCGTAAGGAAGCTGGGAATGGTGCTGGAGCTCACAGTTCAAACTCCAGCAACAGTCCCTGAAAAAAAAGCACTGTCATGTTTGGTCCCAAACTCCCCCCATCATGTTTCAGATAGACTGGTCTGAAATCAATGGGGATTTTTCCCCCCCTGGGCATGAATCAAGTTCTTTGAAAATCTGATTATCCAAAGGCTGTTCAAACTTTTTATTTTTAACCAAAATAAAAAGGAATGGGAAGGTAACTAGGATGATGTACCCAACTACTATCCTTCATAGTAGTTGAGCCTATGCTGTCAAGCAAGAATGCATTTTTCCAGGGAGGTAAGTCCCACTGGGCGTATTCTCCAGTAAATGCCCCTAAGCGTAGCCAAGTGTAGTAGAAGTGAAATGCTGCTTCAGAACAAAACAGATCATTTTACATTGTTTTAAAGAAAGAAAATCATCTCCTAGGTTTTACAGCTCATTCAGCGATTCTCTTTCTCTCTTCTTGTATGCAAAGTGCTTCAGGAAACCTGCTGTCTTTATTTCCACATTTTTAAGTGGTTCACAAGATAAAGTTGCTTACAGGTATCAGTCTGTAATCACAGAATCAGAAATGTGTTGATCATGGAGATTTGAGACAGTCTGTGTGCACCAGCGGAGCCTCCAGCTGAGAGCGGAGTTCATTGATTGGGTTGCCTACCCACAAGGATGAACCAAGGGGTGCTTCTCACTTAGCGGGGTACCCATTTAACATAATTTGTTAAAAGCATAAGAGGAACCCTGCTGGATCAGGCCACAGTCCATCAAGTTCAGCCTCCTGTCTTGTCCAGTGGCCCTCCAACTGCTTCTGGGCTTCTCAAGTAGAAGACAAAGAGAAAACCTTCACCTACTCTCAGATCCTTGCAAATGGCCTTTAGAGGCGTCCTGCCTGTCTCCCCAATCTGGAGGAAGTACCTAGGCATCCATTCTAGTAGCCATTGATACACCTGTTCTCCAGGCTGGTTGCTGTACCCACTTCTTCTGCTGTGACCTACCATTTCCTCTCAGTGGCACAAAGCACCTGCAAAGGAATGTCCTTGTGCAAAGATGTCAAACGATGCTCTCATGGCAAGCTGCTTGGCTGCTGCTCCATCAGACACCCTTGTCCTGCCATGGTGGATACCTGGAAGCACTTAGTGATACAGCAGGGAGGGCATTTCTATGGAGACACCTGCCCACAGACCATCCCATCGCAGGACTGAGGCCTGCCAGTACCATCTGCAAGCCCCAGTGTCAACCTTACGAAAGGAAGCACTTTGGTTCCATCTCTCTTTTTCTAATACAGCTTCTCATAGGCTGCGGGGAGGGGGTAAATCAGACAGATTATAACCAGTGGCAGTACCCTAAGTTCAAATTACTCTTACAGTGTATCTCATTTTAAGTACCGTAATTTTAATTCTGTGACAATGTCTTCGTTCAGTGAGTTAGGCGCGCTCTTAATAGAAATGTGCTTTTTGTGCAAAGGCAGTTGCTGTTTGCTGAGGGAGCCTCATTAACCCTGTTATCACAGCCTGACATTTATCTCATAATTTTCTGGAGTTGACTCTTACCGTCTCTGCAGAAACCCAGATTGCACTTGAAACAATTTAGACGATGAAAGGTGTCCATAAAGAGTGACTGAGCGTCTTGCACTTCATGTGTTGCACTTCGTCCTGAAAATCTGTGATGGTGTTTTGGGGTTGGTGCGGAACCTTATCCCAGAGCCACAGCTCACATCACTTTGGGGACCAGGGCTGAAGGTGCAACACTAAGAAGGATGTGGACTTGTGATTCACAAATCTCAAGCTGCCTTATTTATTTTATTTATCCTGCCTTTCTCTTTGAGATGTAGCTCTGAGATTAAGGGCTTCCATCCAGCTGTTGCTGTCCAGATGTTTTGAAATGCAACTCTCACCATCCCTAGTCATACTCCATAGTTTGGCAAAAGCTGTGGTAGATGAGAAAACAACTTCTGAAACCACCGTTTTTGTTTGCTTTGGTTTCTAACTTCTGGCTTGGGAAAAGGGAACAGGAGGCAGATACCTGGAAAGGGAGGCGAGGCCACAGATGTGGTCAATGTGCGAATGTTAAGAGTTTCTTTCTACATGACCATGCTTATATCTACAGACTCACACTTTTTTTAAGTTCATGACTGTAAATCAATTTGGATAGTGCCTCAAAGCGTAGAGTCAAGAAACTGGCATTGGTCCAGAGTGAATTAATCTGAAATTAATTTGATTTTGAAAGGCTCCATCTGGCCGTGTTTGGGAAAGGCAGTTAGAGAGAGGACGGGGGGGGGGGGGAGAGAGAGAGAGAGATAAACAAATGATCATCTGTATTTTTTCTGCCAGATGTTTTATACATTCCTTCCCGTAAAAAATACCCACCCCCTCCAAAGAAAGCGGTAAATTGGGTTTAGATTCTACACTTTCTACAATTATACTCACTGCATTTAGGTTTGAATTGATTTTGGATATGTATATTTATTGGAGATATTTATGTACTTTTCTGCATCACCATGATCTCATGTGGGTAAAGTGGGATAAAAATGTGCTGCAGTAAGATTCACCAACAAAATAGCTAATAAATATAGAATACTTACAGACAGACCAGAGCAACTGGATATAGGTACTCTGCCTCCAGGATGGCATTTAGTTGTGCAGTAGTACCTCACAGGTTCCTTCCTTGACCTTTTAACAATTTTTTGCAATCTGTAGCTTCGCCGCGAGTCCCATCAAAGATCTTCAAGGATTTAGAAAGCCTCTTTGCTCTTCCGTTTGGCATTCGCGCTTCAAAGCATTCACAGCCAAGAGCTCCGGCCCTGTTTTTTCAAAGGAAGCTAGTAAAATGAAGCATCTGTGTTGGAACAGATATATGTGTTTCGATTTGGGCCACGTGTTCTTCGATCCTGCTAAAATAACCTTCTGCGTCTCTTAAATCTGGCTGGTACGCTTGCTTGCCACATGTGTCCGTGCCAGTCGTGAAATGTGTTGCATTGCAACAGCATTTCCTGGACCGAAATGATATGGTTTTGTTTTCAGGAGCTGGCACTTGACTCTTGACCCCGAGCCCAGCAGTGCAAATTTCTCCCTCCTTTCTTCCTTTGGGCCAAGAGTACAGCAAGGAAAGTGAACCTGGTAGGACTTACCTTATGGAAATGGCAATGAAACACAAGAAGCAAATCCTGTACACACACACACACACACACACACACACACATGCATGCATGCATGCATGCATGAAATAAAATCTAAAACCAGGATTATCAAATTTATTTATGCATAACCTTTCCCCGCCTGGTAAAGCAAAAAGCAAGAGCATAGGATATCTACCAGGATATCCCCACCTGCACCCATAAGCCAATGCACTGGCTCTTTCTGGCTGTCTGCATCAATGTCAAACCTTTAATCCTTTTAAAGCTCTCAGAGTCTCAGTACCTCTAGCAACACGCCCTTTCCAAATCCATTAGCGAAACAGGATCTTTGCAATTCACTTCAATGGTATACGAGTCCTCTGATGCATGCATCCCCCTTTCTCCTTAACACTTTGCCCTCTGGCCTTCCTTGTGAACAGTTTTATTTCCTCAGTGGAACCTTTTATTACTGGTCCTATTCAACCTTTGCCTGTCCTCTAGTGCTGATACAGTTTGCTTTGTCTATTCACACACACCCCATTTCATGCCATTACTTCCCCACCTATGGGCCAGCTGGGAGATACTGAGATCTGCCACCAAGGATATAGTCCAGTCTAAAGCAGAGACTGAGGTCGCTAAACCTGCATTGCATGGCTTAAACCAAATTAAAAAACACTTGGGTCTCTAGAGGGGATAGCCCCATGGATGCTTTTCCATGGAGGTTAGGACCTGAGTATCTTCCATAATATCCTGCTAGTACACCAGCATAAGGTGTCCATCAAATAATAATAATAATAAACGTGGGAAGCAAGGAGAGTATCCATCTTCAGGATAAGTGGTGCTCACTTGAAACGCTCTGGCTTCCAAAGGTATCTGAAGCTTTTTTCACTTGGTGCTGACTTTGGCCTCCTCCATGGGCCAGGCAAGGGCATCTCCAGACTGGCATATCCAGGCTGTCTCCTTATGATAGCCCAGCCAAAGACACCATTTCTTTAGCGAAGTCAGAAATGGTGTCCTTGGCTGGGCTATGATAAGAAGACAGCGTGCACACGCATTACTCCTGTGCTTAATCAATTGCATAAGCTGCCAATTAGCTACCGGACCAGATTAATGTTCTTTGCTTGGCTCATAACGCCCTTGGGATGAAGGTACCTGACAGATAATCTCCCTCTTTTCAAAGCAAGAAGATATATGAGATCATTCGTGGTCTTGCTGCACCAGCCAAGGCTTGCTGGGTGTCATCTTGCCACTGCCCACAGCAGGACCTCTTTTTATGTGTTGGCACCGACTCACTGGAATGCTTTTCTCTCTGACGTTTGAGAGACACCTCCTCCTTCACCCAGACCTTCCTTGCATGAATGGTTGTATGCCCTTACTTGCCCACAGTTTTAGATAGTGATTTTTGTGTACTAGTATATTGGTGTGTGTCTTTTTAATTTAATTGATTGGGCCACTTTGTATTTTATTAATGCAAAGCCAAATATGAGTGAGTGAGGGAGTGAGTGAGTGAGTGAGGGAGGGAGGGAGGGAGGGAGGGAGGAACATGTACTGTGATGGGAAGACTTGCAAAGACACCTTTGTAGTCCCTTCAGAACAACAGCCGCAACAGCAGCAGTGGTCTCTTTGTGTTGCCTGCAAAGACCCGTTGTACCCACAGTAATGGTGTCTTCACATAGGCTGCAAAGAGTAAAGAAAAGGCCATAGATACCTGCCAAAAGTTAGCATGAGTGTGCAAATATGCCTCAGCCAGGAAAAAAGTTTTGTTGCTCAGGCAGCCTCCCTCCCAAGCAGGATATATGTCTTTCCGTTCAATAGAAGAAAATGCTCAATGACTGATAACACAATGCAAGTCGAGAATGAAATAGCTGATTAGACCAATTGGCAGGCGAAGCGAGGTGGCCTCTGCAGAAAGTGGTGGGTCTCAGGAAAAGACAACACTTACTCACCTTCGTATTTCATTTTTACTGCCATAAGCATGGAGAGGAGACGGTGAAGTTTAGACTACCATGGGGCCACAGTGACTTGGTTTCTGTGCACTAGGGATGTGCACAAATTGAATGTGCCAGGATTCTATTCAGTACAAATGTATCTGTACATGCAATATCCAATATGTACACAAGACAAACCAATATGTATCCGACACGAACGCATACGTATCCAATACGTATCCAGTACATATCCACTCTGAAAGCATCAAATCTGACCTGAATCCACTTTTAATCCCCTCTTGATCCATATCGAATGCAATCTGGATCTGTTGTAGATGTGACTGGCGGAGCTGCTTTCCTCATTTTGTGGTGACTCCCAACCTAACCCTAACCCCCAACCATAAAATTATTTTCGTTGCTACTTCATAACGACCTCTGTGGAAGAGTAGATCGACCCCCAGTAGTTGAGAACCACTGCCCTAGCCATTTGATTGCATTTCTTTTTGAGGATTTATTTATTTTTTTGAGCAAGGTCTCTTTCCCAAACTGTAAAATGATTTTAACAGAAATGTTCTATTTGCTATGAAACATTCTACCATTGCTGTCTGACATTCGGTCCTCTTGAAGTGGCTTAACAAATTGTTACACTGTCCATTAAAACAAAGTTGCCATAATCTCCAAACAGCGATTGCTCCCAATCATGAGTGCACAGACGTACCACCCTGGAAACTTCAGGAGTGGATTCTTTGTCCTGATATGGATAGAAGTGACTGCACCTCCCAGATGAATTACGTAAATCAAAGGATAGTTGGCTGTTTGAATATCACGTCTTTTAACTTTGTTCGGTGGTTCTTAGCTCAGAAGTACGTGTTCAAAGTGTGCAGTTTGATGAAACATGCATTTATCTAGAAATAAATAATAACTTCAATACAGTGGGATTGAGGAGCAAACACATTGGCTCATTGATATGCCAAGCTTCAGCAGCAAGGCAGAGCATGCTAGCAGCTGTCCACATTACCACAGCCCTGCCCTTCTCTGGAGGCCCAACAATCATAGAATCATAGAGTTGGAAGGGACTTCTAGGGTCATCGAGTCCAACCCCCTGCTCAATGCAGGATTTTCTAAACCGTCCCAGACAGATGTAGGTCCAGCCTCTGCTTGGACCTCCAGTGAAGGAGAACTCACTACCTCCTGTGGCAACCTATTTCACTGACTGATCGCCTTCACTGTCAGGAAGTTTTTCCTAATATCTCTTCTGTATTGACTCCCTTGAAGTTCTATCCCATTGTTTCTCGTCCTCCCATCTTGTGCAAGTGAGAATAGGGAAGATCCCTCTGCGCTGTGATAGCCCTTCAGATACTTGAAGACTGTGATCATGTCTCCTCTCAGGCTAAACATTCCTAGATCCTTCAGCCGTTCCTTGTAGGACATGCTTTCCAGACCACTAACGATTTTGGTAGCCCTCCTAGAAAGTTCCCCGGATTACGATGTTGTTCGCTGGGGAGGGGGGAGCTTTGCCACTTGTGATAGATCTCCCACCTCCAGAACGTTGCAAAATAAAACCCGACTCCACACACAGCCTGGCCTACTCCAAACATCTGTGTTGGAAGGCTGGAATAATGGTCCATGATCCAGCAGCTCTCTGAGGAGGACTTCTCTTGACAGACTCCCAGGCCTGATTTTCATGCCAAGGAGACCTTCTGGGAAGGAAACCCAAGGACCGCTCTGGCAAATGAAGGGCCTGGTTCACAGAGGAAGCGAGGAAAGTTTGCAGTGACTATGTGGAAGGTGGCCCTGAGGCTGTGTGGTCACGCTTCAGGTTTAATCCAGCTTCAGTCATTTTACCAGAATGATTAAGGGTCTGGAACACCTCCCTTACGAAACCAGGCTTCAACGTCTAGGCCTCTTCAGTCTGGAGAGACGGCATTTAAGAGGGGACCTGATTGAAGTATATAAAATTATGCACAGTATATAAAAGATGGATAGAGAAAATTTATTTTCTCTATCGCACAATACTAGAACCAGGGGGCACTCTATGAAGCCGATGGGTAGGAGAGTAAGGTCTGACAGGGGGAAATATTTCTTCACCCAGAGGGTCACCGGCTTATGAAATGTGCTGCCGGAAGAGGTGGTGACAGCTACCAGTCTGGATGGCTTTAAGGTAGGGTTAGACAAATTTATGGATGACAGATGTATCAATGGCTACTAGAACAAATGCCTAGGTGCATCTTTCAGGCTGGGGGGGGGAGGAACTGGGGCGCTTCTAAGGCCATCTGCTGGGACTCGAGAGCAGGAGAAGGTTTGTCCTTGTCTCTGCTTGAGATGCCCATGAGCATTTGGTGGGCCACTGTGTGTGACAGGATGCTGGACTAGATGGGCTGTGGCCTGATCCAGCAAGGCTTCTCTTATGTTCTTATGTTCAATCCACTTTCAGAGTGAGAGAATATGGCCCGGTTCCCATTACAAGCTTAAAACGGTTTTCCTAAACCGAAATAATAGAATTGGATGCTAACACGAATTTGCTTGATCCCATTACTTTCAACTTAATCGCGTTCGATCCGGATTCTGAGGATCGTACGTGGCGTATGTGATTCAAGGGGGGACTCAAGTGGCTACTTTCTAAAAGCCGCTTTTCAGGGCTGCCCTGCCTTCTTCCTCCTGGCATGAATCGCCACCAATAACAGACCCCTTCACAGAGCCTATCTGGGTGGCTGAGTGGCTGCCACTTCCTTGGATGGATGAAAAATGGCAGCGGGCAGCCAGCGATTCTTTCCCCTCCTCTCCCCATTGCCCAGGGCACACAGCAGCAGTGGCAAATCAAGCCCCCTTTGCCCGCTCACCTGCACAGCCACAGCCTTACACATTCACACATCTCCCAGAACCTGTAGCTGCTTTCCTTTCTTTTCCCTTCCTAAAGGTCAGAACTTCCAGAATTGTGCAAAATTGCATCATTGTTATAAGGTATGAAGTTCTCCCAACAACCCTATGAAGGCTAATAAGAACATGGGCCTCTTAAGCCTCTGTTCCAGAGCTGTCCTAATTGCATACCAGAGGCCAAAGTGCGAATAGGCGCAATATCTACCTCAAGATGAAACACTGAAGAATGGAAAGAGTAGCCAAAAGATTTCTCTTAAATGCATGCAGAGACAGGAATGGGGGGATTTCCCCTAAAGCCTTGCTGGGATTTGATAACAGGTTTTACAGCATCCCTGAGATGATATATAGAATGTTTTCTTCTCCCTCCTATCCTCTCACCCCCCCCCCCATCCAGTCACAGTCCCTGAGGCCCGTGAGCATGAGATGTGGTGGTAATGGTTAATTGAAATGTATCCCAATGGCAGAATGAGCTGAGGCCGGGCACTCCGCAAAATTGGTGATCAAACTTTTCAGCATCGGTTTTGAAATGTGTCTTTCTTGTCATTTCCCCTTGCTTCAGGACCTAGGAGAACTGCAGAAATTTAATTGAGATATATTAATGTGTTCAGGTGTTCTTATGCTTCAGAAGAGACAAAGTGGAGCCGTCTAAATAATTTCTCTTTGCGCAGGTTTGTAGCCTTGAGGCAAAACACACACATAGGCGTGTGTGAGTGCATGTACGCACATCCTCTCTCTCTCTTACACACACTCACACCTTTCTAGTATTTAAATCACATATCTCCTTCTGAAGCATGATTTATTTTGTCTGTACTTTTTAATGTCTTAAATATATGTATCCAAATTCCAGATCTGGTTCCTCATCATGTTCCCGATGACATCAGCAGCTCTCCCTCACATTTAGGGTTTTTATGTGAGAGGCCAGATTGGTCTAGAGGTTAAGGAGCCAGATTCTTATCTGGGAATACCGGGTTTGATTCTGCCCTCCTCCATGAAGCTAGCTGGGTGACCTTGGGCTACTCACAGCTCTCTTCTGAGCTCTCACAGCCCCACCCACCTCACAGGGTGTGCTGTTGTGGGGAGAAGAATAGAAGCTTTGTCAGCTGCTTTGAGTCCCTTTAAATGGGTGAGAACAGTGGGGTAGAAAAGCCAAGTGTTTTTCTTGTTCTGGTAACTAGTCACTGTGTGTTTTTCCTGACAAGTCTTCAAAAGAATCAGATTTTTTCTCCTGCACTTAACTCCGGCTGGGTTTTAACAGGACAGAGGGAAGCAGAAGTTGACGCCTGGACACAGCAATGAGATTCCTTCAAGTATCGCCTCTTAAGTAGGCAAAGATGCCATTTGGATTCCAACAAAGGCAGAAATGCCTTTGGGATTGGCAGGGCAAAAGCTGTGTGGTTGTAGCACTATCTGGTCATTTGCCACATGCAGAGTTGGGTTCACAAGATCATCCTGGGCTCGTCAAATGACTTGCCAAGTGATTACATTCCTTTTGCGAGGCTTTTTAGATTTCAAATCAAAACGCACTGGCTTCCCAGGCTGGGCTGGGCTGGGCTGGGCTGGGCTTAAGATACCATATCACCAACCTCTAGGGCATTCATGGGAGGGGGGAGAGGGCGCACCGTGCATTGCTTTGTACTGCAGAAAGCAAGGTAATTGTGAAGTTGCTCCCGTGTGCCTTCAAATGGCCTTTTCATTTTGAGCTCAACAAGTGCAGCTTTGTGGCCAGAGCCTGCCACCCACTTTGTAGATGATGCATTCAAATGGCAGCTTGCTGAGAGTGCCAGTCAGAGAATAACATAATGGCGTGTTTTCATTGTTGGCTGTTCAGGCCCTTTAACAGGTTATTTTGTCGCCGGGTGCACTTAATCAATTTCTAAAGAGTTAGTTGTGCACTGTTTACGCCTCTTATTTCCTGTTGTTGTTGTTCTGCTGCCTCCTGAGTCTTGGAAGTAGCATCTTTCAAACATGTTGCCTTACGATAACAGTGTCTTTCCTTTTTTCTTCCCCACCCCAATTTCTCGCTTACCAGTAACGGCACAGCTAACAAGATGAACGGAGCTTTGGACCACTCAGATCAACCAGACCCAGATGCTATTAAAATGTTTGTTGGCCAGATCCCCCGTTCATGGTCAGAAAAGGAACTAAAAGAACTTTTTGAGCCTTATGGAGCTGTCTACCAGATAAATGTTCTCCGAGATCGAAATCAGAACCCTCCCCAAAGCAAAGGTATGAGCCTCTTTAGCACGGGGGGGGGGGGAGGTGAAGGGAGGCAAACCAGGGTGGGTCTCCCCTCTGCAATTCCGGCTTCTTTGCATGCTCTCTTTGTTTCAAAGCATGCTTTGGTGTCTCCGGGGGCAGGGGGAGAATAGTGGAAAATATGTGCTTTTCCATCACGTCGAAAGGCCTGACAGCACTGAGCTATTCACTTTTTAAAAGGGGGTGCTTTCTGAAGAATCAGGGATTTTGGTAGAAATTTGAAGGCTGTCTTGTTTATAGCAGGGTTTAAACCAGCGGTTCTCAACCAGTGGGTCGCAATCCCTTTGGGAGTCAAACTACCCTTTCAGAGGGGTAGCGATGAGTCTCCCCCCTCCACCCCATGCAGAGCCCCTCAAGGAGGCCAGTAGCAGGGTTGCCTCTCTGCCACACCATGACATTAAATCTCTGATCCTCTGGTTATGGGGATGTAAAAAAAAAAAAAGTCTCTTCATGCCCATCAAGTTAATGTGCTAATATTTCAATTTTGCAACATTTTTAAAAATCTTTTTCCAAACCCAGCTTTTAAAAATGAACTTGGTAAACCACGCATGGAGGGGGCCTTGAAGAAGTTAATTTCCCTCTTCTCTATGCCTTTGTATGGGTGAGTCGTGTGTGTAGCCTAGCACACTTTTATGAGACTTGCAAATTAGATGTCAGTGTTTCCTTCTCACGTCTTCTGTACCACTGCCTGTAAATCTCATGAGCTACAAACAAATTGAGAAGTCCTGTCGCACTTTCAGGAACTTTGTGAATTCTCCTGAATGTAGTGTTTTCACTGTGGATTCCTCAGTGGTCCTGCCCCCATGACTCGAGCTACCCCACCCCCGTGACCTCAGCTGCCTCACCCCATGACCTGAGCTCCCCTGCCCCTGAGACCTGAGCTGCCCTGCCTCTGTGACCTGAGCTGCCCCACCCCATGACCTGAGCTGCCCCGCCCCTGTGACCTGAGCTGCCCCACCCCATGACCTGAGCTGCCCCGCCCCTGTGAACTGAGCTGCCCTGCCCCTGTGACCTGAGCTGCCCTTCCCCTGTGACTTGAGCTGCCCCACCTCCGTGACCTGAGCTGCCCCACCCCCGTGACCTGAGCTGCCCCACCTCCGTGACCTGAGCTGCCCCACCCCTGGGACCTGAGCTGCCCCACCCCCGTGACCTGAGCTGTCCCACCGCTGTGACCTGTGTTGTTCCATGCCTGTGACCTGAGCTGCCCCACCCCCATGACCTGAGCTGTCCCACCCCCATGACCTGAGCTGTCCCACCCCCATGACCTGAGCTGTCCTACCCCATGACCTGAGCTGTCCCACCCCCATGACCTGAGCTGTCCCACCCCTGTGACCTGAGCTGTCCCACCCCTGTGACCTGAGCTGTCCCACCCCATGACCTGAGCTGTCCCACCCCCATGACCTGAGCTGTCCCATCCCTGTGACCTGTGTTGTTCCACGCCTGTGACCTGAGCTGCCCCACCCCCGTGACCTGAGCTGCCCCACCTCCGTGACCTGAGCTGCCCCACCCCTGGGACCTGAGCTGCCCCACCCCCGTGACCTGAGCTGTCCCACCGCTGTGACCTGTGTTGTTCCACGCCTGTGACCTGAGCTGCCCCACCCCCATGACCTGAGCTGTCCCACCCCCATGACCTGAGCTGTCCCACCCCCATGACCTGAGCTGTCCCACCCCTGTGACCTATGTTGTTCCACGCCTGTGACCTGAGTTGCCCCACCCCATGACCTGAGCTGTCCCACCCCCATGACCTGAGCTGTCCCACCCCCATGACCTGAGCTGTCCCATCCCTGTGACCTGTGTTGTTCCACGCCTGTGACCTGAGTTGCCCCACCCCCATGACCTGAGCTGTCCTGCCCCTGTGACCTGTGTTGTTCCACCCCTGTGACCTGAGCTGCCACACCCCCGTGACCTGAGCTGTCCCGCCCCTGTGACTTGAGCTGCCCCGCCCCATGACCTGAGCTGTCCCGCCCCTGTGACCTGTGTTGTTCCACGCCTGTGACCTGAGTTGCCCCACCCCCATGACCTGAGCTGTCCTGCCCCTGTGACCTGTGTTGTTCCACCCCTGTGACCTGAGCTGCCACACCCCCGTGACCTGAGCTGCCACACCTCAGTGGCCTGAGCTGTCCCGCCCCTGTGACTTGAGCTGCCCCGCCCCATGACCTGAGCTGTCCCGCCCCTGTGACCTGTGTTGTTCCACGCCTGTGACCTGAGTTGCCCCACCCCCATGACCTGAGCTGTCCTGCCCCTGTGACCTGTGTTGTTCCACCCCTGTGACCTGAGCTGCCACACCTCAGTGGCCTGAGCTGTCCCGCCCCTGTGACTTGAGCTGCCCCGCCCCATGACCTGAGTTGTCCCGCCCCTGTGACCTGTGTTGTTCCACGCCTGTGACCTGAGCTGCCCCACCCCCATGACCTGAGCTGTCCTGCCCCTGTGACCTGAGCTGCCTCCACCCCCCAACCCCCGTGGTTGGGAGTCTCCACAACATGAGGAACTGCATTAAGGGGTCGCGGCATTAGGAAGGTTGAGAACCGCTGGTTTAAGCAGAAGGAAGGAAATGTGGATGCGCTGAGTGCTGCTATTTGTGATTCTGTATATTCTGTTCCTCCTCCCTGTGGGGTAGGATATCCATTCCTTGACCCAAGCCAGGATTTCTCAAAAATCTCTTGAGCTTGTAGTTATGCAGGGGGAAGAGAGGATTCTGGTATGATGGAGCTTATGGAGTTCGGAAGGGGATCACATGGCTGCAGCATGATAGAAAGGATCATGTGACTGAGAGCAGTTCTCCAGAGGTGTGCCTCAGGCATAAACCAGCCAAAGATCATGCCGCTAACAGGTGAAGCATTGCAGTCACAGCTCACTGTTTACATAAAGTTTTGATGAAAGGCAGGTGCTTTCTGCGCTTACTTTAATCTGGATCAAGGGGCTGTTAAGATTTCTCATCATCTGTGCAGGAGTAAACTAGATCTGGATCGGAACTGTGCTAAGAGCTCACTGATCCAGATTAGTGGTGGAGCAGATAAAGGTGGTCTATCTCCATGCATTCTTTGGCATACATTTGCCGTTATAAAGCCCACTCATTGCAGATCAGAGCTGGAGAAGTGCAGATGGAAGTGGTTTTTCAAAGCAGTGTGCCATAGCGCACCACCAAAAATCTTCCCCACCACACTCTGCAGCTAACATCTATCATTCCTAGCTGTTGGGAGAGTGTCTGCGGAGCTTGCACCATGCTGCATCAGCTTCACTGCCATGGGGGTGTTAATCCGGATTAGCACTGTCTGTGCAGATGGTGCTCATTTGGCCCTCGCATCCCCACAATCTGGATCGGCAGATCTGGGAATCAGGATCTACTGATCCAGATTTACAGCCGATGCAGTGCAGAAAGAGCCCTGGATGGGCTAGCCCAGATTTCCTGGCTCCTGGGCAATGGGTTACACGCTGAATCCGTGTCCCCATGGTAAGGATTCTGTGAGGTAAACGTGAGTTCACCTCGGGAGAGTCCCCATGCAAAGCCCTAATTTGGGCTACATGAGAGACAAAAAGCAAAAAATTGAAGTAAAAAAAATAACTGTTCTCACCTCAAATTAGGGGGCAGAGCAGGTTATCCTGGGGGCGTGAGGATACTCCCTGACTTCTGAAGTGGTCAGAGAGAGAGCAGCAATGAGTATGCCATAGTCTGGGAGCATCCATGTGAACTGTGACACACCAGTCATCACTTCCCCCTCACCTGCAAGAGGCAGCAGGACAGGTGAGTGCCCAGCTACTCTGCTAGGACTCAATAAATGTGTTTCCTAGAGAAGCTGTGGGGCTGTCATGAACATTATCAAACTGGGCAATTTTGTACTTCCCTTCCCATCCACTGGATGTGAAAGGAGCATGATGAACCAACATTAACTAGTGCTTGCACTTGGAGCGCTAGTCAATGTTACTTGTCCCCTCCCCCCGCGATAGAATACTTACCTAGATTTGATTGTGGGGCCGGTCCTCCTCTGGGTGCCAGCATTTTGGTTGCAGCACCCTGGGTGACTGCGGGTGCGTCAGCACTGTCATCATCAGAGGTGGCAGCATGCTCTTGTAGCACCTCACATGACCCCGGAGCATCAGGAGAGGTGTGAATGGCCACTGCCTGGATGCACCAGGTAAGCTTTCGGGCCTGTGTAAGGTTGGTAAAGGTGTGGAGTGCAATTTTGTGCTCCACACCTAGTGCATGATTAGGGAACTTCTGTGAAGGCAGGGGATGACTGGAGGCTGTAACAGCCTCCCCAAAGTGTGGATGCTCTTCCCCAGAAGTTCCCTAATCATGCACTAAGGGCTGTAGTGTGAACACACCTCTGGTTTTACACATCCTTTAAAAAAAATGTTTGGTCTTGGTTTTTTGGAGATGCATTACTGGGAAGGAGAGATCCCCTCCACATGGGCTCTAGAGAGGCAAAGATGCTTTTCTCGACAACAGCAAGAAGAGCATCTCAGTGGCTGTTGTCCAGACATCTTACAGCACCTGTCAAAAACAACCGACAGCTCCTGGTTTATCCTCTGCTGTCATCCACCGCTTTCTCTACCCTCTAACTACAAATGTCCTACTTCACTTGTTTCCCTGCCTCTGCTCTTGACGCTGCCAGTTCTCCATGGCAGGAGTCACAGACAGAAGCATAGAACAGCTTTTTCCTGGGCACTTCGCCTTCAGCTATCTGGAAATTAGGCTGAAAAGCCATCCATTTCCCAGCCTTCGTTTCTGGGCAGATGTCCAGAGTAAACTCCCTAACCTGGGTCTGCTGCAATACAAGTTTATTATGGTGCTGTTTGTCTATGTGCTGTGGGGTCCATATGGTTGGAGTGGGGTGAATATGGAGATGTTTTGCAGAATTTGGTCAATTTGGGGGGCCTGTGTTGGTGCAGTCTTTATAATGAGATGACTCTTTACCTTGTAGCTGAATTGTAAGGCAGCGCCCAATTGATCTTTGGTGGCGGCTTCCAGAAGTGTGGTGATGGACACCTACTGGGTCATCACTAAAAAAGGATTCAGGAGGTCAATACAGGATGGCTCCATAACTTCTGCTCACAGCTGCTGTGCATTTTGTTCAATCCTAAAGGCAGCATCATGTCTCTCCATACTAGTTGGTGGAACTTACAGGGAGAAGACGTATGGCTTTCTAGGGTGTTTCTCTGAGGAGCAAGGTGGCTTCTGTGAGGAGAAAGTACAAGGTGGTCAGATCCAGGAAGTCGCTTCTTATGGTCTTTTGTTCTGGATGCATGAATGCAGTAGAAGCTGGCACCCATGCATTCACTCTGAAGTTCTCAGAAGTCCACGTGGGGTTTCATCAGGGTTCTCTGGTCACGTGGGAAATCTCTCATTGCCTGGAGAGACAGGCAGGATGCATCCAAAGGCCAGTTGTGGGGATTTGAAAGCAGGTGAAGGTTTTGCATTGGTCTTCCGCTGAAGATGCTTAAAAGCAACTGGGGGGCCATTGTATGGGATAAGATGCTGGACTAGATGGGCTGTGGCCCAGTCTGGCTAGTTTGGTCTTGTGGCTAGGGTGCCACACTCTTAACTGGGAATACTGGGTTTCATTCACCCATCCCCCATGAAGCCAGCTGGATGACCTTGGGCTAGTCACAGCTCTCTTTCTGAGTTCTCACAGCCCCACCTACCTCACAGGGTGTTAAGTTGTGGGGAGAAGAATAAAAAGCTTTGCCAGCCACTTTGAGTCCCCTTAAATGGGTGAGAAAAGTGAGGTAGCCCAAGCTGGCTTCGTGGAGAAGGGTGGAATCAAACCCAGTATTGCCAGATAAGAGACCAGCTCCCTAACCACTAGACCAAACTGGCTCACCAAACTGGTGGAGCCTCCCTTAGATAATACACCAGCATGTGGTAGGGAGGCTCTTAGTTCACTATCTGGTCTGGTATACCAGCCAATGCAGAATCACTCTACATTTAGGCTGACAGTGGGTGGGGAGAAAGAACAAGAAAGAGTTATGGCTTGATGGTGGGGCATAGAGAGTATCTCCCCATCTGGTCACAGGTACCTGCTCTTTTCTCTATCGCACAACACTAGAACCAGGGGGCACTCTATGAAGCTGATAGGTAGGAGAGTAAGGTCGGACAGGGGGAAGTATTTCTTCACCCGGAGGGTCATCGGCTTATGGAATATGCTGCCGGAAGAGGTGGTGACAGCTACCAGTCTAGATGGCTTTAAGGAAGGGTTAGACAAATGTATGGATGACAGATGTATCAATGGCTACTAGAACGAATGCCTAGATGCATCTTTTGGGCTGGGGGGGGAGGAACTGGGGCGCTTCTAAGGCCATCTGCTGGGACTCGAGAGCAGGAGGTTTGTCCTTGTCTCTGCTTGAGATGCCCATGAGCATTTGGTGGGCCACTGTGTGCGACAGGATGCTGAACTAGATGGGCTGTGGCCTGATCCAGCAAGGCTTCTCTTATGTTCTTATGTAATAGACTGAGCTACAAGGGAAGGGTGGTCATCTATTTTGGAAAGAAGATTATTGTTACAGGCCAGACTATGGTGAGCTACAGCTGTCTTAATATAAAAAGTTATCTGTTCTAACAAGGGGTAGCAGCAGTTACTTTCCTCATGTCTTTCTGCAGGCCACTCTGGCTGTGTTCACATCTACCTTTTAATCCAGCTTCAGTCCACTTTCAGAGTGTGACAACACTTTGGCAAAGTGAGATGCCATTTGGTTTTATCTCAGAAAATCCACCTTTGAGTTACATAACACAGAAGGAAAACGACATCACTTTGCAGCTGTTCTTCTACTCTGAAAGTGGACCGAAACTGGAATAAAATGTAGGTGTGAATGCAGCCCCAATATTACGCCTTTCAGGACCTTTTAGAAATCCACCTTTTTACTCAAGCCTTTCCTGTTTGAATAACAAGAATTGTTCTGTTCTCCTTATTAAAGCCATTCCATTTTAATGCTTTTTCATATTATTTTCCCATTTTTGCATTAATCTGTAAATCATCTCAGTGTGGGTTCTGGGAAGCAGTATCGAATAAACTTTTAAATGGCCAGACACATACATATTTGTGTATCCTTTTGCTACCCTCACAGTGCAAGTGAAAAACAGAAAGCACAGCTGGATTAGACTAAGAGAGCTACTCCGGTGCAAACAGCAAAGGTTCCAAAACATCAGAACTGGACCATCTCTGAAAGCAGATTCATTACATTCCTTCATTATCCCTGTTTAAAAACTTGTTTTATTGTGTTTCTCATTCCTTCTATTTTCATTTCATTTTATGATGGCTGCTCCATAAGGAAGTATGAAAATGTGATGTTGTCCTTAAAGGCAAACCGGAACTACATTCAGACATAACAAAAGAGGGGGCCTTAGAGATACTTTTTCTTTCCTTTTTTGTGGTATCTGATCACATCCTAGAACTGTGCGGTATCACAAATGACTCTTCCCCTCCGGTATCCTGCTTTTTTGCTTATTTTTTTATTTTATTTTTTTACAACTGCCAGGACACAGGATCAATTGTAGGCTTATTAAAACCAAACAGCCATATTTGTTCAAAAGAGGGTGTGCAAAAACAAACTGAGACCTACTGAAGCTTTTTCCTCCTTATTGTACTTCTCCTTCACTCATGCCTGATTAAACCCTATTCACTGTTCCTTTCTATGTGCAAGAAAGGACGATCGACAAAAATTATTTTTCTTTTTTATTTCCCTTTTTTAGCGGGGCTGACGTTTATTGACATTCAATCATCTTAAACATCTTCTTACTAAAATATTTCAGCTTGATATCTCTTATTCCTTGGACTTTTCAGCTTCAGTCTCTCTCCCTCTTGCTCATTTTTCTTTTCTCTTTAAGTAAGAGAGGTTGCTGACCGGGACAACTGGACGGATGCACATTATGTTGGTCTTAAAAGAGTTGCACTGGCTGCCGATTCACCACAGAGCCCAATTCAAGGTGTTAAATTTAACCTATAAGGCCCTAAGTGACTTGGACCCCAAATATCTGAAGGAATGTGTACCTCCATATCAACCTGCCCATGGCTTATGATCGGGAAGGGAAGCCCTCCTGGTTGTTCCACCACCTTCAGCAGCAAAAGAAGTGGGCACCTGTGAGAGGACGTTCTCAGTGATGGTCCCTAGGCTATGGAATAGTCTCCCCCTTGAGGTGCGTCTATCACCTTCACTGTACATGTTTAGGAAGGCAATGAAGACTTCTTTGGCATACCTCTTTGCCCTGGCCTTCGGTTAAATGGGAATATACTTTTCTCTTCCCCACTGGCAGATGTTGTTATTGTTTTAATGTTTTAATAATGTTAAATGAGGTTTGATTTTAGATGTTAACACACACACACCAAGAGACCTCCGGGTATAAGGCGGGATGGATGGATGGATGGATGGATGGATGGATGGATGGATGGATGGATGGATGGATTAGGATCAGAAGGGTTAATTTTCACATTCTCTGATGGCGTAACCTGAAAACTGAATCCCTTTCACCAACTTTTCCTTTCTAGTGACTCAAAGGATATTCATAAACATTATTATTTTCGAGGGAAAAGTTAGGCTATTTATCAAGATGTGCAATATCTAGAAGAGAGACAGATAAAATAGCTATGAGGTGGGAGGGAAGCAAATGTTCCTTATATTTCTAGTGACGGATAGGTAGAGTCAGTTAGGCTGGCTGCACCAAGTCCTGATAAAGTTTGTTACATCTTCCACCCACTTACCAGATCCCAGCCTAGGGGTGTGCATACATCCTGATTTTTCACTGCACCAGCACTTCAATACCTTATAGCAAAAGACCAAGGGAGTAAGGGTGCCTCCAGACACACCCCTTGCTGCACCATGATGCTTGAGCAGCTTCCTATCTGCCAGACTGGAGGATTTGAAGCTGCAAAGGGCCATGATAGAGGCTCCTGGTCCATCAGATGGGGGTATTGGAAGCTTCAGCATCCTTCACAGTGGCTTCCCACCTGCCAAAGAGGAAGCTCCATCTCCATCTCCCGCTCCATCTCCAGCATCTTTTACTCCACTAAATGCTTCACCACTGCTACAGGCTTTCAAAAGTCATGCATGGGTGGTGAAGCAAACAAGCATGTCTGGAGGCCTGCTTAGTAAGCTTGAAACTGGGAGGAATTAATTTCTGCACTCACCATTGATTCTGTTCAGGAGATCCCTAGTCAGCTCCATTAGTGTAGATCTATGAGGCCCTGCACCCACTGGTCAGTTCTGTCTCTAAAGAACAGGGACCCTGATTTAAAAGGGTCTACCAGTTGACCAGCAAGCCCTAATCCAGAACATGGAGGCATATGGTTGCCCCACCATCCTCAGTAGTAAAAGAGGTTTACACCCATGATTGAGTCTTCTTCTCAGTGGTGACTCCCAGATTACGTAATAGTCTCCCCCCCGCCCCCGTGATGTGTGTCAGGCACCTTCACTTTACATGGTCAAAGAGCAATGAAGACACACCTCTTCGTCCTGCCCTTTGGCTAAATAAGGAAACAGCT
The DNA here is from genome assembly GCA_023333525.1 of Aspidoscelis tigris stejnegeri. Lineage (NCBI taxonomy): Eukaryota > Metazoa > Chordata > Lepidosauria > Squamata > Teiidae > Aspidoscelis > Aspidoscelis tigris. The sequence continues at coordinate 10,194,217 of JALMGA010000005.1, forward strand.
TTCCTCCCCACTTTCAGGCACTGTGGTGGTTTTATTATGTTCATTATATATTTGGCTTTTGATGTTGTTCCAAGGCCTTCAGGTATATTTATATTTCTTTATTATTTACATCTCTATCCCGCCCCATACCCGAAGGTCTCTGGGCGAGTAACAACCGTTAAGATTAAAAACAACATACATTGAAAGCACTTTTTAAAAAATTCAGCAAATCTGAAACAATGCAGGGCATGATAAAATATTCAGATAAATAAATAGACGCCTTACCATGCTCTGAACCAGTGGGCCTGCCTGGTCTAGACTCACTGGTGCATACCATGGTCATTTCAGTGCAGAAAGGCCATTGGGATGAAAATTAGGTGCACATCTAGCTGATGACTGTAGACCAGTGGTTCTCAACCTTCCTAATGCTGGGACCCTTTAATACACTTCCTCATGAGCCAGTTTGGTCCAGTGGTTAGGGAGCTGGACTCTTATCTGGGAATACTGGGTTTGATTCTGCCCTCCCCCATGCAGCCAGCCTGGTGACCTTGGGCTAGTCACAGCTCTCTTCTGAGCAATCACAGCCCTACCTACCTCACAGTGGTGAGAACAGAAAAGCTTTGTCAGCCACTTTGAGTCCCCTTAAATGGGTGAGAAAAGTGGGGTAGAAAAGCCAACTCTTCTTCTTCTTCTTCTTCTTCTTCTTCTTCTTCTTCTTCTTCTTCTTCTTCTTCTTCTTCTTCTTCTTCTTCTATGTTGTGGTGACCCCCAACCTATCCCCCTAACCCTAACCCCCAACCATAAAACTATTTTCATTGCTACTTCATAACTGTAATTTTGCTACTGTTGTGAATCATAATGTAAATATCTGATACGCAGGATGTATTTTCATTGTTACAAATTGAACATAATTAAAGCATAGTATTTTATGGTCTTAGACAACCCCTGTGAAAGAGTAGATTGACCCCCAAAGGGGTCACGACCCACAGGTTGAGAACTACTGCTGTAGACATATGGGTTCAGTATGCAAGACGGATAATATTTCACTCTCCATTAATGGCTTTTGTAGGAAAAGTGCCACCAGTATGTAATGCAAGTTCACAGCTTAAAGAAAAATAAAAGTTGGGCTGTGAAGGGTGGGGGTTTCTACAAGACATGGAGAAGACGGGTCCCCTTAGCTCCGGATAAGACCGACCTTTAGAAGGAGGGATTAGAATAACTTTGCAATTTTTGAGAATCAAACAGTGTGTTGAGGATGTTCTCTAAATTAGGTTAACACAGATGTCAAGAAAAGAATGACCCTGGAAGATGATAGAAGCGTGTACAGTGTCAGATGAAAAATGTTCAGAATGAAGGATTTGGAGCTTGCACAAAAAGAAGAAGAAGAAGAGCCGGCTCGGCCGGATTGCATTCATCTTCTGTTCCCAGCATTTGGATTCATTCAGTAGGATACCTTAGTGGGAGGAATCCTATAAAAGGTCAACAGGGGAGCAGCCATGTATAGCAAGGTTAACCTGTGGCAAAAGCTTCAAGCTGGCTTGCTATAGAAAGGTCTCAGCACTCTGGCTAACAAGAAGACACAGAATGGGAGAAAATACAGCTTTATACGGCCATTGAGATGTGGGCAAGTTGATTGAAGGCCTGATACATCCACAAGGGCAAAAGGAGGACAGAAACATTATGTTGGCGTGCTCTTTCAATTATTTTTAAGCTCCAGCTTCCCCCGCCTCTCCCAGAATTCTCTGTCAAGAAGCAGAGAAAGTTACTCAGCCGTCTTAACTTCCCTTAGTCCATTCTCACTGAGATGATAAACCTCTGCCAGGTCCTATACCCAAAGGTCTCAGGGTGGAAACAACATTTAAAATTAGATGCATATTAAAACAACAGTATGTATTAAAACAGTAATAGTCTCTGTAAAGTGGGAAGAGACGGTATATTCCCATTTAACCAAAGGCCACAGCAAAGAGGTGTGTTTTCACTTGCCTTCATAAACATATACAGTGAAGATGCCTGATGCACCTCAAGTTGGAGACTATTATATAGCCTAGGGGCCATCACTGAGAAGGCTCTCTCCCAGTTGCCCACCCTTTTTGCTGCTGAGGGTGGTGGGATAAGCAGAAGAGCCTCCTCTCCAGATCTTTGGGCACAGGCAGATTGATATGGGAAAAGGCGTTCCTTTAGATGTTTGGGGCCCAAGTCATTTAGAGCCTTATAGGTTAAAGTTAACACCTTGAATTGGGCTCAGTAGCAAATTGGCAGCCAATGCAACTCTTTTAAGACCACCGTGATGTGCATCTGGCCAGCTGTTCCAGTCAACAATTTAGCAGCTGCAGTCTGTACCAGCTGCAACTACTGAACTGTCTTCAAGGGCAGCCCCATGTAGAGCACATTACAGTAGTCCAATCTGGAGGTTACCAGAGTATAGATAACTGTGGCCAGGTCATCTCTGTCCAAAAAATGCTTCAGCTGGTGCACCAGCCATAGTTGTTTTTTTTGGAATTTTGCTTTTCTTTTATTTTTTCCCAGCCTCCAACATTTTTGACCAGCTATTTTGGACCTTGTACGATTAGGTGTCACTGTCATACGTGGCCTTTTGATGGCTCACTTCTGCTTCTGGGCCATTTGGGAATGTGTGGAAAATTACCAGTTCCTGCACAGTTCCTCTGTGTTTTTACCCTTAAGGCCAACAAGTAGGTGTCTTCTTTGTTTTATATTTGCAGCTGCCCTTTTTTCTGTATTTAATAGTAAAGAGCTTATGGCTGCACAGCTTACGGAGAGCAAACACACACACTTGCACAGGAGAGTAGCAGCCACAATCAGCCACAGTAACCAGTAACAGCAAAAGTCCAAAGTACCTTGGGAGCTTTAGGGTTAAACATGTAGTCAAGAGAGTTCCAGGGTCGAAGATCAGAGTGTTCAGTAGTTAATCAAGAAGCAAGGTCACATGATGCTGGAGTTGCAGCTATACGAGTGTTTGTCTGCAACAAAGCTTAGCAGAATGTTATGCTTCAATAGGCAGGTCAGAGTCATGCCTCCTTCGCCGCAGGTAACGGGTGTGGATTCTAGCTGATTTGCGCAGCTGATCACGCTCCTATCTCAGACAGGTTGGTGAAGGGTGTCCCACGGTGTGCTCTGAGCCTGAGTATAGGCTCAGCATCCTCACTAGCTGCTTGTGTCAAGCATTCCTCATCTTGCCTGGCCAGGTAGCCTGCCTGAGCTTGGCTGGACATCGCAACTACCCCTTCATCCTTGGAGGAATGGGTGCTGATGACAGGAGGCATGACACACATCCCTAGGAGGGAGCGCGCCCCTCACACTCAGGAATACAGCCCCTTGTGTTGTGGTCTGTTGCTGTTTTGTAGGGGCATTTTGGCCCAGGAAGGACCAGAGCCCTCTTTTGAGCCCCAGGTGTTTGTCAAGCTGCCTTCTTGGAGCTGTCCAGGGTCCTGACCTGCCTGACTCATCTAATCTGCAACTCCTATCACATACAGCCAATTTGGCTCTGTAGTTGCAGCTAAATGAGTCTTCCCTTCCAAATACCTGTCAGGCACCAGGTAATGGAAGGCTGGATTGAGGCATTTGTGGTTGAACTTTATATCCCATAGACTCCAAGCTGTGATCAGGATACATTGATAATATAGCCATTTATACATAACCCCCCATTCATGTCCTGAAAGAAATGGATTTTTTTTTTAGGAGGGAAAAAAATCTCAGAGGGAACAGATGCATAAACTAACTGCAGAATAATTCCATTTGGTTGTTCTAGTTTTCCGCTGCCCCTCATTATTGCCTTATCTACACCCATGAGTATTAGTTTAAAGAGGATTTGTTAGCCTTTGACAACCTTGGCTTGGTATTTGAATTATTTGAAATGGGGGGGGGGGACAGAAGAGGAAATTCTGTGGTCACGTACATCACAGATCTGATATTGAATATTGGATGCTTCCAGAGTGTTGGAGTGTGTTAAAGAACAGTAAAATTCACTATAAAGAGAATGTTATTTATTTGTGCAATACGTTATGCCTTAGCAGAATTTGCAGTGAATGAAAGAATAAATGAACTGTAAATTGTGCTGGAAAGTTCAGGATGGTGTGTTTCAGTTGCATTTGTTTTAATGAGCCCACCCAATTAGTGATCTCTAGGACAGATACCATAGATCCCTGATTACATTTTTAATTACTTTTAAGCCATAAAGTAGAGATGCAAACAATTGTATGTGGTAATTCAAAACAAACATTAGTTGGAGTCTGTGAAGGAAGGGGGGAAACCCGCAGAGTCTAACCATTGCCATCTTCAGATGAAGGCTTGAAATGAAATTAAACTGAAGGCCTATGCAAATGTTATGTGGAAATTGCTAGGGAACTGGGAACTTGAACTGAAAAAAAGCTCACTGAATTGGAGACAAATGCGAACAGGCTTGTAAACGGCTCTGCGCTATGAAAAGATTTGAAATTTTATTTTAAAGGTTTCCCCAAACGTTCATACATTTTAGTTCAACGTACTCCTTGTGGTCATAGACCCAAATAATATATTCAGTACAAAGTTCATACCATTAATTAAAAACTAGTTTAAACAGTTTGCCGTCAAATTAAGCAATAAAATAGATTAAGATGCACACAGAAAGTGATGCTCTGCAACAAAATACTTGGTAATCTTATTTGCTGCTATTAAAAAAAAAAAAAACAGCCATGAATTCTGTTTATTCTTTATTCTGTCCTACAAGGATGCTTGAAAAAAGAAGAAAAATAAATTGTTCAAAGAGAATATTCTCAATAAGGTTAGCCAGATAGATGGTATGGGCTATATCCTGTTTTCAGGGCTTACCTGTAGATCTTCTCTATTAACTCTGTATTGAAGGAGGAAAAGGGGGAGAGTTGGTGTTTCTACCCACTTTTCTTACCCTTTAAGGGGGCTCAAAGCAGCTGACAAACCTTCCTGTCTTCCTCCAGAACACACACCCTATGAGGTGTCAGAAAGAGAGCTGTGAGTATCCCAAGGTCACACAGCTGGCTTCTTGGAGGAATGCAGAATCAAACCAGGAGACTACCAGTAAGAATTTGGCGCTAACTACAAGACCAAATAGGCTCGCAAGTCCTGTTGCATTCTGCAAGCATTTTTGTGATACACCAGTCATTAGCAGAACCAGGATGTGGAAATTCTGGCCCTTTCTGGGTGGATTTCCAGCCATGGGCAGCTCCTATGTGTGCCTATAAACACAGCATTACACTTGAAAGCTGTAAGATAAGATTAATAGGTGTTTTTTTTTAATGTACTCCTGGGTGGGAACTCCATTTTATTTTACCTTCTCCCTTTCACTTCTTTCTTTGTTTGATGTCAGAATATTTACAGAAGAGCTTTTCTTTCTCCTATCTGTGGATCATATAAAATTATTGTTGCCTCAAGTTGGACAGTGTTAACCTAATTCCAGCAGGACCATCTGTTTCTATTACAAACTGTTGCGTGCTATCAAAAGCCCAATTAGATTGTTTCCCCCCCTAGGTGTCAGCTTTAATTCACACTGCTCATACATATAGGCAAGTCTTTGCATGGAATTTCTCTCCCTCCTGAGATCGGACAAATATCTAAAGGAATGCCTTTTCCCATACTGACTTGCCTGTGCCCTAAGATCTGCAGGAGAGGCCCTCCTGGTTGTCCCGCCACCTTCAGCAGTGAGGCTGGTGGGCACCTGGGAGAGGGCCTTCTCAGTAATGGCCCCCAGGCTGTGGAATAGTCTCCCCCGTGAGATGCATCAGGCTCCTTCTCTGTTCATGTTCAGGAAGAAACTGAAGACACACCTCTTTTCTCAGGCCTTTGGCTAAATGTCAGCTATGTTTCCCCCATTGTAAACACCTTTGTTTTAATTGATTGATATATATATATATATATTTAACATGTTAGATTTTAGACGTTGTGATGGTTTTTACTGTTCTATTATATAATGTTATTTGATATGGTAGATTTTAGGTAGGTAGGTAGATATAGACAGAGAGACAGAGAGACAGATAGATAGATAGATAGATAGAGATAGATAGATAGATAGATAGATAGATAGATAGATAGATAGATAGATAGATAGATAGATAGATAGATAGATAGATAGATAGATAGATGGATGGATGGATGGATGGATGGATGGATGGATGGATGGATGGATGGATGGATGGATGGATGGATGGATGGATGGATGGATAGGCTAGTGACTGGGCTCTCCTCATTGGCATTGAGGTGTTTAAACTGTTTAGTGCCACCTTTATTCTCTCAGTAGCACTTAAAATGAGGTTTTTCTCTATTCCTTGATGGTTGATGGTTGAGGACCCTTCTTCCAAGGAGGTGGTGGGGATAGACCATGTGGTCCTCAGTTTTCCAGGCTGTAACACTGAGCGATCTGCCGTTCTTTTAAATCTGGGAAGATCAGACATGTCTTTCAATTGTTTTGGCTTGTTGGTGCAAGAATGTTTCCTCAGCTGATGCAGAGTTCAAATATGAGCCCGCAACATGGTCGAGTGCCTACAAGGGGACTGGAATCGTGAGAGATCATCATGTTTCAAGGCAATAAGAAAGAAAGGGGGAAAAAATCAAGGCTCCAGCTCGGAGGAAAGATGTTTGGGTGTGTGGTTTTATCTTTCCTCTGCTCCTAGATGGAAATGACATTTTCTGTTATTTTACTCCTTCCAATTTTCTTCTTTGTTTAATTTCAGAATATTTTCACAAGAGCTTTTCTTTCTCCTGTTTGCAGATCATATGAAATTATTGTTGCTTTAATTTGAACAGCATTAGCCTGACGGATTCCACGAGGGCCAGCTGTTTCTATAACAAACTATTATATGCTCTTTCTAGTTCAAGGGAAGCCCCGGATGAATAGAACTCAGATTTGGACATGAAATGTGTAAGCTCCAAGCTAATATATCTGAGCTACTTTTTTGAGCCGTGGTCTTTGGAGATTCAGATAGAAGCTGCTGCAAGTTAGGCTAAACACGGAGTACAATCCACCAAGAGTATTGTATATGTCTTTCTTTTTTTTTCTGTGAGAGCTACGGGTGATTGGGTTGGATATAAATCAAATTAACAACAACAGGCAGCAGCAACATCTGTAGCAGAGCCAATAAGTTTTTTAAAAAAAATGGAAAAATGCTTTCTGGACCAGATCAAGGGTCATTCTAGCCCAGGAGCTTGTTTTTGTTTGTTTGCTTGCATTTTAATCCTGCCCATCAAAGGTCTCACAATAGATTACAGCAATAAAAGCAAAATATAAAATGAACACAGTAAAAACATTAATGATGCTCAAAAGAGGGGAGGAAAACTGTTTCCTCAGCCAAAGGCCAGGGTAAATAGCTGTGTCAGTATGGGTCTCATGAACGCATAAAGTGAAGGTGCCTGTCCCATGTCAGGGGGGATATTATTCCATAATCTGGGGACTACCACTGAGAAGGCCCTGTCCCAGCTTTCTACCCCTTTAACTCCTGAAGGTGGTAGTAAAACCAGGATGGCCTCCCCTGCAGAGAAGGCATTCCTTTAGCTATTGTTGCAGGAGTTGTCAGGACTTGGAGCCTACCTGTATGCAGGAAGCTTGCTGGCAGTACATGAAAGCAATACTGATGCCATGCTTATATCTCACAGCATCTAGTCTTCTACTTCAGATAGCAGTTTCCCAGGCATTCTTCTGGGCTCCCCATGACCAGAGTTCTCACAGAAATCTTACCCTTCTGATTTGCACTCATGGAGCCTTTATTCTGGGCCATCACGGGGCACACAGAAGCCCACAAGCAGGATATAAATAAAATACACCCCCTGCCATACTCTCAGACCTCCAAGCAGCTGCCCTATACGGGCACACTGCCACCCCTCCAGGCCTCCTTGAAGTCCCTCAGCCGCTGCAGCCTGTAACCCATGATGAACCTGTCTTCCATGAATTTGCACAAGTCTGTTTTGAAACAGGCCAGGCTGGTAGCCAACACTGACCCATGAGCTAATGAATTGCAAAATGTAACTGAGAACTGGCGGGAGGGAGGAAATGGGGAGGAAAGCTCTTTGTCTGCCCTCTTCCATGATTCGGTTTCATTGGGTGACACAGATGCACCCACAGGTTTAATTGACGGGGATGAGCAGAAAAAAACTTTCTGTTGACTCACTCTGTGTGCTGACCAAAACCCTAGGTGATTAAAAAGATCATTATAGTGATGGTGCCAGGCGAACCACCCTAGAAAGGATCTTTTGAAACCTGGGGGCTACCACCAAAAAGGCTGTTCCCTTTGTGTCGAACCCCCGTATCCACTGGGGATACATTCTGGCTCCTACTGTGGTTACCTGAAACTGTGGATAATCACAAACAGGCCTTCTGTTTCTGGGGTCATGCAGCCAGTTTGGTGTAGTGGTTAGGGAGCTGGACCCTTATCTGGGAATACCGGGTTCCATTCCACCTTCCCCCATGAAGCCAGCTGGGTGACCTTGGGCTAGTCACAACTCTCTTCTGAGCTCTCACAGCCCCACCTACCTCACACGGTGTTCTGTTGTGGGGAGAAGAAGGTTTGTCAGCTGCTTTGAGTCCCCTTCAATGGGTGAGAAAAGCGGGGTAGAAAAGCTAACTCTCCTCTTCTTCTTCTTCTTCTTCTTCTTCTTCTTCTTCTTCTTCTTCTTCTTCTTCTTCCCTGTGCTAATTCTGGGATTGAGCTTTTCCATTCAGGAAAGTCCAAATGGAAGGTGGAAAGTCCACAAATAAAAGGGTTAGAAATGAAACGTTGTGAGCAGTCAGACCTGCAGATGGACTGAAGAAGGCTTAAAGTGAAGGTGTGACCACAACCCAGGAATGATCCAGCCTTTGGCAGTCAACAGCTAGACCACTCCAGTGAACAGTTATCCCAGCGTGGGGCAGCTGCAGTGGCAGACAACTGTGGATATCCCTGACCAGTGAGCCTCTTACCCACCTCCCACGTGCCCCCTTATATTTTGGGACAGACTCCAGTAGTGTCACGCGCCTATTCCAGTGCTCTACAGAGGCCAAAATAGGTCTTCCGATTCTGGTTGCTTTTCCCTTGTGGTGCTCATGGGGGTGTGGGGTGCTGATCCGATAACCGTGGTTCACTGAAACCGTGGTTACTGAATCAGTGGATATGCGGGGGGGGGGGAGGTCCGACTGTACTTGTCTCACTTCATTTGGGATAATTTTGTCTCACTTTCATCTGTCTCCCATGATTTCATTGCTTTCAAATATATGTGCTAGCCCAGATCTTTGTTCTACTCGATCAAGATTCTTTCTTTCCTCTTCCATCCCAGATATCTGCATCCAAACTAGCATAGAGATAAAGATGTTCTCATCCTTTCACTCACTTCAGCCTGTTGGACTAGCTTTCTTATATGCTGCTTGCTGAAGGAGAAACAAAACAAACTCCATTCAAGGGCACATTGATTGTGTTGTGTTCTGCTCTTCTAAATTGTCATTGCAGTATTGTTTGGAATCTTAGAAAGACTCTGAAAAGCTTTCACAATTTCTGTGGGGGTAATATTCTGAATCGCTCTGACATCTTTTAACTGCGTAATATCCACCATTGTTTATCTACCCATCTGTGCAACTGCTGTTATAATGGGATTATGAGCACATAAAAGTCCAATCCCAAATAATTTTTTTGTTGTTGTTCATCGAGTAAATTGTGTCCCTGGAAAACCACATTAATATCAACCATTAAATGTGCACTTAGAGATTACATGATATTGGCGGGTACATTAACATTGTGCCCCTTGCCCTGTTGTTAATAGTCTCTTTATCTTTCTGGTGTTTAAAAAAACTACTTTTAACCTTGTTTCTACGTTTTCTTTTAAACCACTTCAAGATTTTTCTGCTTTTCACACTTGCTTTAAGTATCCTGGGCCAGACTGGGATGCCCTGGGACAGGTTACCTCTAGAATGGGATAGGGCTGTCTCTATTGGGATAAGCCATCCCTGTACACCTTTAGAGGTGGCATTGCGGCTTTCATAGGCCAGGAATGAAAGAGTTAATAGAAGGACTTTTCAGCAATACTCTCTGTTGTGCTGCTTAAATCCCCCACCCTTGTGTATCCTAGAACAGGGAGCATGAGCCTTCCACACATGGCCCAATGATCCAGGCTGGCCTCATAGCGTGCCAGTAGACCTCACAATCACAGTCTTCTAGTGGAGCAGGGTAGGGCATCATTTTGGGCACCCTCCTCCCATTCTGTGGTCTATCCTGTGTTGATGGAAGAGGAGGAGGAGTTGGCATTTATACCCCACTTTTATCTCCCTTAAGGGGACTCAAAGTGACTGACAAACCACCTGTTCTTCTTCCCACAACAGACACCCTGTGATGTAGGTGGGGCTGTGAGAGTTCAGAAAGAGAGCTGTGACTAGCCCAAGGTCACCCACCTGGCTCTGTGCAGGAGTGAGGCATCGAATCAGGAGGCTATGAGATAAGAGTCCAACACTCTAACCCCAAGACAAACTGGCTTACATGGAGCTGGCTAGGAGGGGCAAGGGTCCTCACAGAAGGAAGAATCCCGGGCCTTTTCCTAGCATGGGATAATCTCATGTCCAGAAAAGCCCTCTGATATGGGATAATGGAATAGAAATATTTTAAAAAATAATAATACAGTATCTGTAATTCTTCACTTGTAGCTCTAGATCAGTGGTTCTCAACCTTCCTAATGCCATGACCTCTTAATGCAGTTCCTTATGTTGCAGGGACCCCCAACCATGGGGGCGGGGCTGCTGGGGTCACGTGGGTGGAGTCGCTGGGGTCACAGGGGCGGGGTCACAGGGGAGGCCATGGAGGCAGGGCCACTGAGAAATCCACAGTGAAAACACTACTTACAGGAGGATTCACAAAGTTCCTGCAAATGTGACAGGATTTCTCAGTTTGTTTTCAGCTCATGAGATTTACAGGCAGTGGTACAGAAGAAGTGAGAAGGTAGCACTGATATCTAATTTACAAGTCTTATAAAAGTGTGTTAGGGTACACACATGACTTGCCACCCATACACAGGCAGAGAGAAGAACGGAATTAACTTCTTCAAAAAAAACCCATAATCATGTGTAGTTTACCAAGTTCAATTTCAGAAGATGGGTTTGGAAAAAGTTTCTTTTTTTAATTTTGCGAAACGGAAATATTAGCACTTTTATTTGATGGGCATGAAAATACTTTTTTTACATTCCCATAACAACCAGAGGAACAAAGATTTTACATTTTAATGTCAAGGCTAACTTTATAACTTTACTAGCCCAACCTGACTGGATAATAATCAAACACAAAATCAAACCAACTCCAGAATTACTCCTGCTAGTCACCAACAAAAATGAAAATCAAAAATATGCTTAAGAAGCCAACGTCCAGTTTTGCACCTTTAAGGCACCATCTTGCACCAGATAAACAGTCACTGGACTGACCAGTAAGGTAACAAGACATAAATTATAATTCCACGTGTGGGGCATCTTCTGTGCCACCCTTTGCAGCAGCACCACTACCATGAGAACATAAGGAGCAGCCAGCAATACTCAGCCAAAGCGTAAGGAAACTTAAAGCCTGATCTAGGTTGTCTGCAGCCACAGATGCTTGGAAATAAGCTTGTCATCTCCCATCCAAGAGCCAAAAGACCCTTTTCTTCCTGCTCTACACCTGTATTATGGCAGGCAACCCTTTCAGTTTCCTGTTACCTGGCAGAAAAAGCCAAGCCAAAGAGCATCTGACCACATCCTTGGGCACTTTTGCCATTGGCCTTCCCCTTCCTGGTCACCAGGGCCACCATGAAGATACAAATAAAGAAGAGAATCCACAGTGCTAGATTCAGATAGGCAACAAGGAACAAAAATAACTCAGAAACAGCTTATTATAAATACAGCAGCACCCTGCAAATGCCCAGACCTCCACCAGATTCCAGAAAGTCACACAAATCCAAAGCGCAATACTACATTCCTTATTCAGAACAGGAACAGCTTTTTAAAAACTTCTATTACACAAAATGAATCAAGAGAAACAACAATATATTATTAGAACAAGAAGAATTTAAAACTAAAATGAACCTCCCTTGAGTATCCCTCCTCTCCCCTCTTCGACTCCCTCCACCAGCAGACCTCTCAAACGAGTAACTATTTAACCCACAAAAACCAAGTAAATAAGCAGCAAGCCAGTGCTCTCCTCATTTCATACAGCCCAGCCATCGGTCTCTTCTCCAGTTTGTAGGTTAGGGAGCTGGACTCTTATCAGGAATACCGGGTTCAATCCTGCCCTCCCCCATAAAGCCAGCTGGCTGGGTGACCTTGGGCCTCCCCTGCCCTCCCACAGCCCCACCTGCCTCACGGGGTGTCTGTTGAGGGGAGAAAACAGAAGCTTTGCCAGCCGTGTTGAGTTCCCTTAAATGGGTGAGAAAAGTGGGGCAGAAAAGCCAACTCTTCTTCCTCCTCCTCCTCCTCCAGGCACTGTCACCACACCCCAAGGGGGGGGGGGCTTTGCAGAGGCCCACAAAGACTTTTTTCCCTTCATGGTGACAGTGAGAGAGAAATGCCTCCCCCTCCCATCACCCTTTCAGACCCCTCTCATCACCCGAGTTTTCCCTTTGTGAGAATGGGGGGGGGAGGCGTTTCTCTTTCACTGTTACCATGAGGGGGAATAAGGCCTTTACACGCTTGTTGGGAAGGTGTGTGTGTGGGGGGGTGAAATGACAGCCAGCAGGCCTGGGGGCAACTGGGGGGGGCTAAGTCGGTGGGGGGGGGAGTTTCCTGCATGGAAACTTACCTTCCATCGTGGAGGAGCAGCCAGCATTAATGGCTGCTGCTGTAGCTTAGCAGTTAAGTTTGAGGGAGGGAGGATTCGTTCCAAGGGGCAGGGAGCTCACTGCCATTTGCAGTTTGGGAGGGAGAATTATGGAGTCCCAGGGGGTGGGGCGTTGGGCTCCAAACACCTTTCATGCGGAGCTGAGGAAGACGAGGCGAAGTGAGGGATGAAGAGGGCCTACTCCATGGGTGCCGGGGGGGAGGGAGGGAGCAGTGGGAGACTCCACGACACCCCAGAAGAGGCAATTCAACCCCCAAAGGGGTCGTGACCCACATGTTGAGAACCACTGCTCTAGATTATCTTTGGGCCTTTCTGTGTGTGCTGGTATTCCTTACCACCAACTACACTGAGGGCCTCCCTTTTGAACATTAGTGTGGAATATGGGAGGTCCTGCTCACCACCAGGACATTGTGTCCTCACAAGATGAAGCAAGATCCAGATCAAGAGGCCCTTGGTCTGGATCACTGGTAGAACTCAAAACCGAGAACTCCAAGCGTGCTAGTGTTGCCAAATTTTTAAATCCCAGGGAGACCACAAAACTGTGGACTTACAGAAATTTATCATCATCATCATCATCATCATCTGAACTAAACAATTTCGTTGCCTTCTAAATGCCATATTCACAGAGAGTGATGCGTCAGTAAATAAGTCATAATGCTCCCTGTTTTCTCCTATCTACTCAAAGTAATTAAATGCTGTGTTTACTAAAGAGAAAGAGAGGAATCCATAAAGGCATTTAAAACAAAAAACAAAAACAAAGCAAACGCTTTGTTTTCAAATGGAAACAGTCCTTCCCTTGAAGTTCTAAACCTAAGAACAGCTTCTGCTTGGCTCTTTGCGAGATGGCATTTTAAAAGCTGCTTTCATCCCAGACTTCTAATACTTTAGTGATCTCACGTGTAACCTTCCCCCGCCCTGGCTTATCCAGTTGTTATGTGTGCATGAGGCATTATGGTAAGAATCAAGAAGGCTGTCCATTCTGGGTTGCAACATTATACTGAACGCCAAGATCTCTGTCAGCTCAGCTCCGTGAGTTCACTGAATTACATTCCTTAAAGAAAAGTGTTATTGTCTTTATTAAAAGTAAATTTGCACATCAAGTTTCAAATTTATAAGAACATAAGAGAAGCCCTGCTAGATCAGGCCACAGCCCATCTAATCTAGCATCCTGTTGCACATGGTGACCCACCAAATGCTCATGAGCATCTCAAGCAGAGACAAGGACAAACCTTCTCCTGCTCTCGAATCCCAGCAAATGGCCTTAGAAGCATCCTGCTTCCTCCCCCCAGCCTGAAAGATGGACCTAGGCATTCATTCTAGTAGCCATTGATACATCTGCCATACATAAATTTGTCTAACCTACCTTAAAGCCATCAAGAGTGGTAGCTGTTACCACCTCTTCTGGCAGCAAATTCCATAGACCAATGACTCTCTGGGTGAAGAAATACTTACCCTTGTCAGATCCGACTCTCCTACTCTTCAGCTTCATAGATACCCACTGGTTCATAGAGTGCCCCCTGGTAAGAATATCATTCTTACAGTACAATATTAATCAGGCTGTGGCAGAAACATCCTTTTCCAGTACTATCCTCCTTAGTACTGGTCAGTTAATTTTGTAGCCCAAACATGTAGGGGTTTCTGTCTGTGTCTGTTCAGGTTGCTTGTCCTAAAGCTGTAAAACACTAATACACATATGTTTTTATACACAGTTCAAAACATTTGATTGTGTAGTGGTGTTTTACAGCTTGAGGACATACATCCCAAACAAAGATGTAGAAAACCACATTCACAAATGGCAAATTCGACAGAATTTTTCGAATTCACAAACATTCGCATTGAATCGAAAATCCGGTTGTTCGAACATCTAAACATTCAGCTGAAGCAAAGAAAATGCCTGCTTGTGAAAATGAACACTTTGATTGAATATTCATATTTCAGTGTGGTTTTGGTGATAAAAATGGAGAAAATGTGAAAAATTCGCAAAAAATGTTTGATTGCAGTGCGAAAATCTTTTTTAACTTAACAATTCGACATCGAAAGAAACGAATGTGATTTTGTGTGTGTTCACACATCTCTAACCTCAAATCCAGTTTGGCTGCTGGGAGTGAAAACAAGGGGGTATGAAAGAATTCTGCTTACCATAAATGACACTTCTTTTTTTTACTTGACGTGGTGGCAGACAAAGCTGGTGTCCTGTATAAAACCTATTCTGCATTGCTGCTGACCCACATGACCCTTTGCTCCATGGCTTTGTTGATCGTACACACTAAACCCTTCCAAGATGGGAAGCCGATTCTAACTCCAGTCATTCCATGCCTAGATAAGGGAAAGTTTTGTCTTGTTTTGTTTCAAACATCCATCTCTCCTGCTCCTTCGTCTTAAATCCCAGGATACTGGAGAGTTTTCAGGTCCCACCATGACAGCAAATAAAATTACTGTTAATAAAGAGGGGCTGTTAACAGAAGAGAGTCGGCTGAGGCCATTGAAAACCCTGATATGCCCTAAAATGCTTGTTGCTATGTGAAGACGATTGACTCAATCCTCTTGGACTCTGATTGCTGGGAAAGGCAAGGAAAGAGCAGCTGGATCGAGGTGGGGCACTTCTCTAGCTCCTAGAGGAGTTTGCAAAGTGTTATACCTAGCAAATTCTGCCACCAGCACCACCACATTTATAAGAGTGAGGTTGTTTTGAATGTCTTGTAGAACATTCAAAACTGTGTTTTGCACACCCCTGCTTCTGGCAAAGAATTCTGTTCAGTTCTGCTTCCGTTGCCATATCTTTGGCCCCATAGAATTCAGAAGTGTTGTAGGGGGCTTGGAGAATATTTGCCCATCCTTCCAAGTTGGCTGGATGAAGGGCTGCTGTTCATCACCCTCAGGTGGGTCTTCATTTTGGAAACAGCTCCATTGCAGTCACTGAGGTCACTTTGTTCGAGTCACCTGCATACAGAAAATCTGTTTGTTTGTTTTATGTTTATATTTACATTTCTATCTTACCCTACACCCAAAAGTCTCAGGATGGGTAACAGCATTTAATATCAAACATTTATTGATGCCACAGGTGGGGCTGTGGCATCCATAAATTGAGTCCCAAAATTAATTTGTTATTACTCAGGTGCAAAGTATTCCACTCTATTGGCAAGCAGAAAAGCAGTTTTCTGCTCTTACTCTGGGAGACGCGGCAGTCATCATGTAGTCAGTGAGACAGTAAACAGTCATTTCCAATCCGCTAATATTTTATGTGAACTGGCACTGTATGTTGTATATCATTTATCTTCCTAATCCTTGTTCCACATTGCCTCCCACTTGAGGCCAAGAACGCTACAGCTGGGCTAGCAAGTGGGTGGAAAAATAGCCTTATTATTAACTGAAGTTGAAAACATAATGGCTTTTTTAATGTCTTCATTCACAGATGCAGCCAGACTAAATACTTTAAGGACTTTAAGTATGACAAAAACACTCGTTTCTTTCTTTAAAGAAGAAAAATCCCATTGTCCGAGCACAGTGCATGAGGAAGACCCCTCCTGGAAGAAATTAACACTCAGTGAGAAATGGTTCTGTGTTTTTCTTGAACTCTTGGCCCTGATGCCATGTTCCCCTTGCCTCTTCATTTTGTAACTTTGGTCTTTGGGGATTCCCTCTACTTCCCGATGCAGTGAAAAATTGGAAAGTGTGGTGCGAAATGCTTGCAGTGGCTATGCTCTCATAGAATCTTAGAATTATACTGTTGGAAGGGACCTATAAGGTCATTGAGTCCAACCACCTGCTCAGTGCAGAATTTCCTAAACCAGTGATGGCCAACCTATGGCACGCGTGTCACAGGTGACACGCCAAGCCCTTTTGGGTGACACACCTGGTCACCCTGGCACCTGGGCACGTAGTGCTTGCTTGTTCTTGAAGTGTATGAAATACCAACTTTTAATTGAAGATTTAGGAAATGTAAATAATTATTTGTTTTTGCTTTTAATAAAATAGATTTATCAAAAATATAACTTTTTTACTAGAGCTACAAATATCACAAAATTATGGATATTTCTAGATGTGACACAGCACCCGAGTTAAGCTAGGGTTTTGGGTTTTTTTTGCAAATTTTGACACACCAAGCTCAAATGTTCACCATCACTGTCCTAAACCATCCCGGACTAGGGATGTGCACGAAAATTCGTAGGCATTCAAAATCCGATCAAATGTGCCAAATTTCGACATTCGAACTCAGATATAATGTCCCAAAATTAGAATGTAAACATTTGAATTGAATTTCGAATTTCAGATTTATTGGTTCAAATTATCCAGACATTCCTATGTGCACAGGTTCATACACAATGCGTACTTGAAGATCCGCATCTTTCCCGCATCCGTACCAATCCATATGGCATGAAAACGGGTTGCATACAAGATAACTACAGGATGCATACGTACATGTAGGGATGTGTAGGGATGTGAGGAAGATGCGTACACGCACATACAAATATCAACATTCGTATGTGCAGATTTGAATAAAAAATTCAAATGAATAGATCTGAATTTGGTAAATATGAATTGAATCTTGTTAAATTTGAATTTAGAAGATTTGAATCCAATCAGATTTTTGGGTATTCAATTCGATTCGAATAGAATGTCAAAAAAAATTCATGCACACTACTATCCCAGACATATTTTTCATCAGGCTGGACATGAATCAGCCAGGACATGATCTAAACGCTTTCTTACCTGCAAGCTAGATAACAGTGATAAAATCTTCCCTGTAGTGGGATAGTGGGGAAAAGACCATATTCTCACCTTCAGGCTTCAGCGTGACTTCAGCTTTAAAGCACTTTTTGTCTGCTTTGTGACCTGACTTTTTTTTATGAATGGTTCCAAACGAGGTTAGGTTTGATTTTCATCCCTTTCTGCACTTAACATCTTAATCCGGATCAAGGAGCAGCTAAGAACACGTCTGCATGGCAGTCCAGATCAAGGAGCTATTTAGTACACATCAGTCTGCATGGTACTAGCTTAGATCTGGATCTGAAGTGTGCTAAGGGCTCACTAATCCAGATTAATGCTAGACCAGATAAATGTAGTCTACATCTGAGCCAGCATTCTCTGATCCAGATCAAGAAAGGGGTATCTGCACTTTGAATGGATCTAGGAAGAAGGTGGGTGTGGTGCTGAGTGACATGCACAGTTCCAATGCAAAGACACTTTCACAGCTCTATCTAGTATAGATCTCTCCAAAACAGATTTAGCTAACGTGGATTAAGCGAGGCAAGTTCAGAAAAGGCCTTTGTCTTGGCAACCGTTTGTCTCCTCAAACAGTGAAAAAAGGCTCAGAGCAAAAAGATTCAAGATTTATTGCTTCCTTGCTTAACAGCTTGTCTGTTGTCTATCTCCTCACCTCTTGCTTCTTCACCTCTGCTTATGACCATTCTTGTAAGTGGCCTCAAGTCTTTCTCCCTGCTCCTAGGCCTTTCTGCATGGGGTAGGATATCCTGTACAACACTGCTCAATCTTGCAACTGGGGCCTGTTCACACTTAACTTCCTGGAATGATATAAGTATATCATTCAAATGTAGTAAAGTTCAAAGACAGTGCCCCAAGTTTGCTCTGCAAGTGCCGGTGACGTCTCCAGCTTAACTACCAGCACTTGCAGTGCAGATGGTCCATCCTAGATCATTTGACTCACTGTGGCAGTGGTGACAGCAACTTCTGCTGTGCACCTGGCAATAGCAACATAGCATGCCTTTGGGCAGCCGCAGCTGCCCTACCCTGCCCACTGGAAGATGGTGTGAACACTATGTCTGGGAGCTCACCACGAGGTCCCAAGCCATTTCAGAGGAAGAGGATGTTTCCAGATGCTCCTGGATGCTCCCAGATGGAGTTGGTGCTCCGGTGTCTGGATGGAGCAGCTCGGAGCATCTTTGTGAGATAAGTGTAAACAGGTCCCTAGTTTCCATGGCTGCTGGCCAGGATTGTTTTGGCCTAGAAATGGCACCCTTCCAGAAACATTTCCAAGTGCCTGGCAGAATGTCACAGGTAGAAATGTGCATGAATATTCATCACATTCAAAATTTGTATGAGTTTTTCTGAATTCAGACGTTCGTATTCAAATTAAATGTTGGTACATTCAAAGATTGACATTTGAATTCAAATAGAATGTTTTGATACATTTGTATGAAGCTTTGTTACATTCATGAACCTGGGGAGGTGGGAAAGCCGCTGCCCCAGTCACATCTGCAACAGATCCAGAGTGGATTCAAAGCGGATTCAGAGTGGGTTGAAAGTAGATTGAGAGTGAATTTGACACGTTCAGGGCTGATATGCGGGGGATTTGTAGATGATTCGTAGCGGGATTCAAATCGGATTCGTACCAAACATTTGTATCAAATTTGAATCCTATCACATTCAAAGCGGATCTGTTCAAACAAACATGATTATTTTTGCATTCAATTTGATATGAATTGAACACACACACAAATTTGTGCACATCCTAGTCAGGGGATGTCAGTTCCAGAAGGCTCAGGGGTCAGTTGGGGGCAGAACAGTTTGTCTGTGTGGATGGAGCCTAAGTATCTCCATGAAACGACTGTCCAAAAGAAGATACCTAGGCATCTCCAAATCGTTATAGATCCCTGAATCTGCTCCATTCTGCATTCAAATCCCAACTGTCGTGTCCCAGGCAGGGGTGGGCAGTGAGGCAAGACACATGCGCGCGTACTTATGGCAGTCCTTGAAGGTTCAGAAGTACTCAGTGTCAGTTCAGTCCTAAAGTCAGAGTTCCAGAGATACGGCAAAGTCACAGCAGGAGTCGGGCAATCCGAGGTCACGGTTTCCAGAGGTTCAAGAGTCAAGATACACACACACACGGCAGGAGTTGCATCAACATTGTCTGCAACGGCGGCGCAGTGTGTGCTTCTCAATTAAGTAGGGGAAGCAGCACCACACCCTTGCCGACTCAGGTGGGGCAACCATTGTGATCTGTGTTTTTGCTGATGGGGAAGAAGCAGGGAGGGGCACGCTATGGGTTCCGAGCTCTCATCTCCAGAGGAGTCCGGGAGCTCCCCCAACGCTGGCTGCTGCCCCACGACCTCCGTGCTGCCAGGCTGTGGTTGCTGCACCGGCTGTGGTGCCGTTGCAAGCCCACCCTCCTGCTCTGAGAAAGGTGGACTGGCAGGACAGAGCATGACACCAGCAGAACCCAACAAGTAGTGATGGAACTATTTACAGAAAATCTAAGGATGAATGATGATGGTGCCACCAGGTTTGCTTATTTGCTTCCCCTTTGAGTTGTTCTCCAACTGCCTTAAACTCAAAACGCTTTTTGCTGAATGGGCAAAGCCAGCATCCGAATCTCTCCTTGGTAATCTGGGCTGAAAATTGCTGATAGAATCCTGGTCTCTTCCAAAGTTTCCCCTTTGTTGAAGTAAAAGAGAAGCTAATTTATATAGTGTTTTATTTTCTTATCATCCTCATTTGCTCCTTCTTAGATAAGCACAGTTGTGTTTAAGTATGTAATGACTGTACCCATGGCTTCACCCATTGATGGGATGCCTAGACACCAGGATTTAACAGCTGCTCGGGAGAGGGAAGATCACTAGGTAATATCGGCATGAGGAGCTGCATCTCCTGAAATGTCCTATTCTTCACAACTATTAAAGGTGCAAGAACCTTGTCTTCCTTTCCCTTTGGCCATCCGACCCATGTAAAAGGTAGCCTGCAAAAATAGCCATCCCGGCCCATTAACCACAGTGTGTAATCAGTCATAAGTGCAGACCTAAGGGTATGATGCAGCTGCTGGACCTGGCTGGACTCGAAGAAAATTAAATTAAAAGGTAACTTACAGCACATCTCCTCTCACAGTTGTGGGAGAGCTTGGAAACAATTTGGTTGCATGCCTGCTAATTGCTTTAAGCTCTAAGAACAAGTTAATCCTCGATTTGCTCTTTTCATGTTCACCTCTGCTATTGCTATATACGAAATCACTCAGGAGGAGGGAAAAGCCCTGCATGGGAAATTACCAAGGCAGGAACTAGAAAGAGTTTTTAGCTAGATGTCTCACCTTGACCATGGTTGAATCTCCCATGACCTTAGGTCAGTGGTTCTCAACCTGGGGGTCGGGACCCCTTTGGGGGTCGAACTACCATAGAATCATAGAATGGTAGAGTTGGAGGGGACCTCCTGGGTCATCGAGTCCAACCCCCTGCTCAAGGCAGGATCTCCTAAACCATCTCAGACAGATGGCCGTCCAGTCTCTGCTTGAAGACCTCCATCGAAGGGGAACCAACCACCTCCCGTGGCAGCCTGTTCCACTGGTTGATCACTCTTACTGTTAGAAATTTTTTCCTAACATCTAAACTAAATCTTTTCCCCTGCAGTTTCACCCCATTGTTTCTAGTCCTTCCTTGAGAGAACAGGGCTGATCCCTCTGCCTTGTGACAACCCTTGAGGTATTTGTAGACAGCTATCATGTCTCCTCTCAGTCTTCTTGGTAGCTCTCCTTTGAACCTGCTCCAGCTTGTCAGTGTCTTTTTTAAACTGGGGTGACCAGAACTGGACACAGTACTCCAGATGAGGTCTGACCAAGGTAGAGTAGAGGGGGATAATAACTTCACGTGATCTGGACTCTATGCTTCTCCTAATACACCCCAGGATTGCGTTTGCCTTTTTTGCAGCTGCCTCACACTGTTGACTCATGTTCAGTTGATGATCTACCAGGACACCCAAGTCTTTTTCACATGTGCTGCTGCTCAGCCGAATTCCTCCCATTGTATATGTGCTTTTTTCATTTTTCTTGCCCAGGTGCAGAACCTTGCATTTTTCTTTGTTAAATACCATTTTATTAGTTGCAGCCCATTGTTCGAGTTTCTCTAAATCTTTTTGAATCCTCTCTCTCTCTTCTCTGGTGTTTGCAATCCCCCCTAGCTTTGTGTCATTAGCAAATTTGATCAGTTTCCCTTCAACTCCCTCGTCCAGATCGTTTATAAAAACATTAAACATAACTGGGCCCAGGACAGAACCTTGTGGTACTCCACTTGACACTTCCTTCCATTTGGATGTGCAGCCCTTCCAGCGGGGTTGCGACTAGTCTCCCACCGCCCTTTCCTCCCACCTCCCAGCTGCTCCACCCCCATGGTTGGGGGTCTCCACAACATGAGGAACTCTATTAAGGGGTTGCGGCATTAGGAAGGTTGAGAACCGCTGCCTTAGGTCATGGGATGGGGGAAAATTAGGCCTTTGCCCATCCATAGCCATAATTAAGAACATAACAAATTGAATGTTAGAAAATTTCTATTTGTGCGAATAGACCCTTTCGAATTTGGTAAAATTCTATTCAATACAGTATGAATTTATTCAAATGAATTGGTATGAATATCCAATATGAATGAATATATTGGATATGAACAAACACATATCGGATACAAACAAATACCTATCCGATACGTATCCGAGATATGTATCCAATACATATCCTCTCACAAATCCTCTCTGAAATGGTCAAATCCGGCCTGAATCCACTTTTAATGCATTCTTGATCCCTTGCAGATGTGACTGGCACAGTTGCTTTCCTGCCTCGCCAGTTTAACGAATGTCCGAACTATTTGTACGAATGTCTGATGTCAATGTACGAATATTGTAACGCAATTCATATACGAATGTCCGAATTCGTACAAATAACGAATGTTTATGAATATTTGTGCACATCACTAACAGGAAGTCTAGGTCTGGTTTGCTGCTTTTCCGGTTACTGCTTCACCTCATGTGTTGCTACATGACTTCCACTCGCCTCCCTGATCTTGAGGAAGCAGGTAACCTAAGCATTCGCATGTTTTGGTGGCTCAGGATTCATTCAAAGTGTTGTAAGCATTCATGGGCTTCTCTCCCCAACGCCAGTGGTTATCCTCCATTATTCCTGATTTCCCAGACCCAATTCATTTTGTTAGGGTTTGCAGAAAAGCTCTGCCTAGTTTCCCCTGAAAGCAACTGTGGAATTGGGCCCCATATTAGCATGTGGCTCTGGGAATGAGCCAGGAGTACGTCTGGGAAGCATTTTGCCCAGCAGCAGGGTTATATAAATGTACGTGTGACTTCCGTTGTTGCATCAGAATGTTGTTGACATTCATAAGTGGTTTGCGACTTTATCATGAGCTTGCTCAATATTTAGTTCTGTGGCAGGGAGCTCAGCAGAACTAATCTCAGGCCTGCTGTTGCACATGAAAAGCTTATTTTCTTTTAATACTGATGAAATTAGAAAAATGATGATGTGCATTCATTTGCATCGACTTGGTGGATCGGAGCTTAGGATATCCAATATCACGAAATCCTCTCATTATGACATTTGGGAGGAAAAGAAATGCAGACACCGACCCGGCGATATCCCTCCACTGTCTTCACTGCACTGGAAGAATGGGGAACAGGATCATCAGAAAGAAGGGATCAGACAGTCTTCTGCAGTTACTAGAACACAGATGGTATCTGAGGGCTTAAAAGTTTCGATAAAGGAGGAAATGGAATGTGCATTAAAGCAATATTCAGAAACTTCTAGAATATCAATTGCTGTTAAAAGAAGAAGAGTTGGCTTTTCTACCCCAACTCTTCCCACCCATTTAAGGGGACTCAAAGCGGCTGACAAAGCTTTCCATTCTTCTCCCCACAACAGAACATCCTGTGAGGTAGGTGGGGCTGTGAGAGCTCAGGAGAGAGCTGTGACTACCCCAAGGTCACCCAGGTGGCTTCATGTAGGAGTGCAGAATCAAACCCAGCATTCCCAGATAAGATTCCAGCTCCTTAACCACTAGACAAACCTGGTTAGTCATGGTAACAATATTAACCCCAGTTTCTGAGGTGCTATGGCTCAAGATATACCTCTGGAAATTTCCATTGAGTTCATGATTTTCTGACCTTCCACTGACATCTGTCACGCCATTACACAGATTTCAGGTCTAGCAGGGCTTTTTCTTAAGCTGATATCTGCTCAGTAAAAATCTTATCAATGCTGTCTGGTCAGCAATGAAAGTAGTCATGGAACCATTATAGCACAACTCTTCAAACACCCACCCCATGAAAACACTTCAATAGGAAACTATAGTCAATGGTGTCAAATCTAAAAGATAGATCACCAAGAAATCTTTGTCCCTGTCCTGACAAGATGACCATGTTGACTAGTGTCCTCCAAGCATGCTTTGATTTGAATCAATCATCTTATTATATATCCTGTCCATGACACATGCATAATGGCCGTACCTTGAAGAGGACTGGCCCTGGGATTGGTCACAGGTGAGTGACCGATCATGCAGGGTTTAGGCTGTCGTTACCTAACACTAGTTAACATTGCTTCATCGTGCTCCTTTCCCATCCAACGGATGTGAAATGCCTCCAGGAAGTGGCGTCGTGGTGAGTCTAAGGCAATGTTTTCCAACCCAGCAACTTTCTGATGGTCTGGACTATTACCCTCATCATTCACAGCACAAGCTCCTTGACAAAGATTACCTAGATCAAAGCTGCAGATGCTTCCATGTTGTCCAAGGATGGAGGCCCTAGGCAGGCCTTGGAACAGCTCTCTTTAGAGTGTGCCAGTTGCATTTGCTAATTGTTTAGGGACACCTGGTGAAAACACACCTGTTCACCCAGGCATGCAGTGATTAATTTAGCTTTCTTCTGTAGGATTCCTTTACCTCCCCCATCCCTCTTTCTCTTTTAAATTTGCAGATTTTTCTGCAGAATTGATGTTTGTTTGTTTGTTTTGATTTCCAGTTACTGTTTTAAGCTTTTGTAAGCTGACCTAGCTAAAGGATGATCTAAAGAAAAAGAAATCACAAAAACAAATATTTGGATTGAAACATCCAGAATATATTTATCAAGTATAATCCAGCACACCTACCTATACTACCTGCTGGATTGATTAATTAGCTTTCATCTAGATCGTCTGGAAAATCTTAAGGAACAATAACTTCTAGTTATTTTCCACTCACTTGTTCCAGCTAAGGTATTCAAAATAACTGGGATGGGATGGTGGAATAGTGAGAAAGTAATTGTAATTTGGAGAGATATAGATATAGAACTTGTGTATGTGTGTGTTTTGCTATCAGCAACTTTTCATCCATTTTCTAAGCAATCTAGTGAGAAGCTTTAGCTGCTGCAATAAAGCAGGATAAATGTTACGGTGACAATATGTATGTGTGCTGAAACGTTCATCCTGAAAGTGTCAAGGCAGCTAACACTGTTAAAAAAAAAAAGCTAAGATGTGTCAGAACAGGAGTTTGTCACCCACAATGAGAAATATGTTAGACTACATCTTGAAAGGTATTGATATTGTTTACTTATTTATATGAAAACTGCAGAGCTTTTTGAGCCTGTCACCTTCTTTCTCATTTATATGAAATTTGGAACACCAGTACAGATGTGAACTGAATTAATGCGATGAATGTACAAAATGTTTCCTCTCTTTTAAAAAGTCACTGGAATTAACACTTGTTGAGAGAGTTTTCAGTGGAAGACAGTATTTGATTCCAGTAGAATATTCAAATAGCCTAACTCATGCAAACAAAGAAAAACTAATGTCTGGACATTCGAACCAAAACAAATAGATTTGTATCTATTCGTCTGAATATTCAATACATATCCAATTATACGAATCTCGTACTCATGCATATGCATTCTGTTTTTATCCCATATGCATCCCATTTTCAAGGTGTGTATGGATATGTATGCAATGTGTGCATGTCTGTACACGTACGACTGTCTGAATTATTCATACGAATAACTCAAAATATTTGTATTCATTTGAATACTAAAAAGGAAGGCCTGGACATTTGATTCATCTGCAAATGTCTGAATTCGTACAAATGCGTACAAATAACAATATGAATATTCATGCACATCCCTAGATGACAGAGCTTAAAGAACTTTGATTATTTTACTTGCCCACAGACTGTGGTCCCAATGGAAACCTTCCTATAAAGCCTCCTTCTATGTGTCCCATTTATTACCCAAGGTCCAGTTCCTCAGACTGGTGGCTCAATGGTATTAGCAGGCAGGCATGTGGTATCTTCTATATAGCGGCACCCATCCAATGGCACGGATCAGGCTCCTTCACAAATTATTTTTTGCAGTCAACATCTAGGTAGCTTACTGAAAAGACCTTTAAAAGACCATGTTTTCTCTGGAATTCCTGTCTCTAAAAGTGAAATAATTTGGTTTTTTTTTTAATTTTGTGCTCCACACCTAGTCAGCAATTAGGCGAGTTCTGAGGGATTTCCGCACTGCAACGCGTTCCAAACGGAACGCGTTCAGGCGGGAAGCTTAAGACAGCTCCGGGCGCTTTCACCGCTCACACACAGACGCGCCGGAACGCGTTCCGGCGCGTCTGTGTGCGAAAGGTGAAAGCGCCCGGAGCTGTCTTGGCCGGCAAAGGCCGGCCAGGGGCGTGGAGACAGCTGCGGAGGCAGATCGGCAATCAGCTGATTGTCAAACAGCTGATTGCCAAACCTGCGCCGGCGGGGGAGGCAGGCCCGCGGCTGTTCGGGAGCGAGAAGCAAGCGCGAATCCTTCTCCTCCCGAACGCCTGCGGGCAGTTCGTGCGCACCCGAACGCATGTAGAGCACTTCAAAGTGCTCTACATCTCGAACGCGCCAAAGACAGCTCCGGATACGTCAGAGCGCAAGCCCCGCTGGGCCAATGCGTATGCCGTGTCCGGAGCTGTCTTCCACACGTACTAAATTGGCGTGTGCGAAAACACCTCTGGACAGGTGGTGGTGGTGGTGGTGGGGTTTTCTAGCATATAAATGCCTTTTGGAAGTGCGCATGCATCTGCCCAGATGTTGCCTTATTACTGACTATGGACCAAAGTGCAAATTGGCCCCAGGTCTGCCATGTGCTTTTTAGAGGTGCAGAAATTTAACACATTTCTGGAAGAGCAGTCACACCATTGTAAGAGATTTTTAAAGGACAATTAGGTGTTCTAGAATTGTTATTTTCATTTTTTTTTACCATTAATACCTTAAGTATGTGGCTTGGTTTTTAGATTTGACAATATTGCTTTCATGTCCAGTATGTTAATCACCTTGACTTTCTTTGAAAATAAAAGCAATACAAAATCTTAACAGAATGAATTATTGATCGCATATTTGCTAGAACATTAGTAATTTTTTGCTGTATCTATTAATCTATTCATGGCAAATTCATAATAATATGAAAATAGAGCTGATCCTATGGTTCTCAAAGTTGGGCTTCCAGATGTTGATAAACTACAAGTCCCATCATTCTTTGCCTTGGTTATAGGGATTGTGGCTATTATGAGCTGTAGTTTAAGAATACTTTGAGGCCAAAGTTTGAGAAACTGCTGTAGCCCAGGATTGCAAATTGCAGTCCTTCAGATATTCCTGAACTACAACTCCCTGCAATTTCTGCCTCCTAGGCCCTGTTTCGACACATGATTTACTCAGGCTTGAAGTCAGCTCGAGATCTCCCCATCCCAACAGTTTCCAAGGGATCAGCTGTTTCTGCGGATTAAAGGTCCCAAAATGCAAACTATCCCTATTCAGATTAAAAGAGGTCTCCCTGCTGGATATAGAAATAATCCTCACTAGTTAGCAATGGGAAGGCATGCAGTTTTGGAGCGGGGGAGGGAACCATGCTTTAGGAACATTCTCTTCAGTTTCCTCTGACCCAATGAAAAGCCGTGATTTCTGGTGTCCTAGCCCCCTCCCTTACCTCGGCTGTCTGCCATTACGGACTTCCTGAAAGGCAGGGGAGAGCTGTAACATTGTAACAAGAATTCAGTGTAACAAATTGGTAGCTTCCATCCTGGGGTTGTGGTCCACTCTTGTGTCCTTTCCTCCTTCCATTCACACCTTTTGCCTGCATCGCATCCCCAGCATATCACACTTCTCTGATGTTTCAATCTAGCACAATTGTTTACTGCTTGTGTGAAAGCCTGCTTCCCTCCATCCTTCCTCCCCCCACCGCCATTTCATGCTGCTCTGATCTACATATCTAGTACAAAACACCAAGGAAAGTGATCTTTAACATGGGAAGCTGTGCTGTGGTTGAATCAGGGACAGGCCTATATAGGGGGTGGGGTTTGAATTGCCTGCCTAGATGGTGCTAAGGTATGATGGGGGAGAGAGGGGAGGAGGTTTGCCCCTTGCAAGTCTGCATTATAAGCTAAGAGTGGAAACACCAAAAACCAGACCTCACTGCTGATTTTTTTTTAAAAAAAACTGCTTTAAACCCAGAATAAAACATCCAGTGTTAGTTTCTTTCTAACAAACATGCTGGAGAACAATAATTCTCTCCTTCAAAAACAATACTTAGTACTAAAAGCATGGCTTTTTAAAAGCTTTATTGCCACAAGTCCTTGGTCTAGTGGTTAATAGAAAAGCTTTGTCAGCCGCCTTGAGTCCCCTTAAATAGGTGAGAAAAGTGGGGTAGAAAAGCCAGCTCTTCTTCTCCTTCTTTTTCTTCTTCTTCTTCTCCTTCTTCTATTCCACAAGCAAGAAAGTTCCTGCCTTAGACCAGTGTTTCAAAAGACAGCATGTGTTTTCAGAGGTTTCAAATTGTTGCCTTTGGATTCAAAGAGAACGAAAGATGGACTTTTAAAGTTCAAAGGCCTGCAGGGTTATGTCTTCATCTATATAAAAGTGTATCAACTGGGAAGAAAAATTCTAGGATTAGCAGCTAGTTTCCCCTTTTTTATTTAAAAAAGAAAAAAAGAATTGCTTTAATGCTCCCTCTTTTTTGAAACAGAGGAGATAAAACCTTTTTCAAGGAGAGACATGCCACCATTAACAAGCGAAGAGGAAAATGAAGTCGCTTAGATCAAACACTGCTTGAAGATGTATGTAACGTGAACTAGATATGACATACACGGCAGCCTTCCTGGAACAAAAATGCTGAATGTCTCAGAATCAGCAGGTTGTCACATAAAAGTTTCTAATACCATGATAGAAGGAATGGAAATTTAAATTTCCTTCTAGGTCTGCTGCCAGGCAGCAGGCTTCCTGTGCTAGTTCTGCATAGGTGGTCTGGTCCTCTGGGTGCATTTTTAATTATATCCCCCGCCCCAGTTTGGTTTATTGCTATAATCCTGTGAGAGGGTGGTCTGAAAGACAGTTTTGCAGGCAGGGCTGGATTAGCCATTAAATTTATGAAGTTTTAGACCCAGATACGTATTTTTAGGACATCCATTTCCCAGTTCAGTTACGAATCTCACGCTGGAAGACCTTGAACCAGTTTTTTCACTCTTGGACTTATTTTTGATATAAGGCTGTTGAGAAATGGGAAGGAAAATTGCATTCATGCCAGCCACCAGCAGACTAGACCAGTGGTTCTCAACCTGGGGGTCGGGACCCCTTTGGGGGTCGAACTACCCTTTCAGAGAGGTCGTGACAAGTCTCCTGCCGCCCTTCCCTACCACTTCCCAACTGCTCTACTCCCATGGTTGGGGGTCCCCACAACATGAGGAACTCCATTAAGGGGTCGCAGCATTAGTAAGGTTGAGAACCGCTGGACTAGACGTTATGACCCATGGGGGCAGTGGAATTTGGCAAGATCAAAGGAAAGCTTCCAAGGTGAACCTCAGGCCACATCTCTACATGCCTGTGGAGGTACCCAGAAATGTGACTTCTATCATACATCTTTCCTTGCAACAACAAACATGTTGATTGCATTGCCCCATTTCTGAGCACATTCACCAACAGAGGTGCCATTTTTACAGGGTGTGATTTTCAGCTGCCCCACCCTCATGGTTGAAGGTCTCCACATCATGAGGAACTGCATTAAGGGGTCGTGGCATTAGGAAGGTTGAGAACCGCTGGACTAACTACTATTAGAATATTGCTGACTCTAAGTAGGGGGGCATATTCATTAGGGATGAGCATAATTTATTTATTTTTTCATTCAATTTGTATTGACTGCAAGATTTATATTTGTTTGAATAGATCCCCGTTGAATGTGGTAGGATTCAATTTGATACAAACATTCAGTACAAATTTGATATGAATGTTTGATACAAATCACACACATATCCGATGTGTATCCTCCTACTTATCTGCTCTGAAACTGTCAAATCCACTTTGAATCCAATCTCAATCCACTTTGAATCTGCTGTAGATCCGTTGCAGATGTGACTGCCACAGCTCCTTTACCTCCTCCCCATGTTCACCAATGTACCGAAGCTTCATCTGAATGTTAGAATGTTAATCAATGTCTTAACATTTCATTAGAATACTAATTTCCAAATTCAGACAAATGTGTACAAATTTTGAATGTTACGAATATTTGTGCACATAAACCTTATAGTCATGGGTGCAGTGCAGATTTGGGAGTCTTTTTAGATTGCCAGGTCTTTCCAGCTGGAATTATAAACTGTAGACCATGTCCAGGAGGGGTATGAAAAGCATAGTCATGAAAGCTAAAAATCAAGAGTCAAAACAAGATTTCAAGTTGTTAGAATTCTGCTAGGAAATGGAGTTGTTTCCACAAAGACAGAGCTGTACAGGCTTACTAAAGACCCAAACGCTAGCAGCCAATACCCAGGTCTCAGATAGATCCAGATCATCTCTGTCCCTGTGTCTCCTTGTGACATGCTAGGCAGGTGCCTGAGTTTGACCTTTAGCAGCCTTGTTTGACAAAGGCACATAGACTGCACATTGTCACACAAAATGTTGTCAGACACTTCTGGCTGCTGGGCTTGTGAGGGCTGTGACTCATCCGTCAGTAGATTATCTAAAGCATCTAGAGATGTTTGCAGTTTCTCATCAGGAGCATCAATAGCAGAGCTATGGGAATTAAAGTCCTCTGAGATAGACTAACAGGCTAAGGTGTGACTGCGGCCAAAGTTGCTTTATTAGAATGCCTGAATGTGAAGGGCAGCCAAGAAGAAAAGGAAGAATCAAAGTAACTTAATACATTTTGCTGGGCTCTGGAATTGGCCCGCTTCTGGGGCTGTTATCAGACATGCTGCTCAGACATCTATGGAAGTATGCAAATAATGTCTTTTTAAAAAACTGATATGATAAACTATCTGAAATTTCAATTGAATATATATGGAACAGGCAACATAGAATGCAAGGAAAGCCAATGTCCAATAAATGTATTGGCACTGGAGTCCATTGCTACAGGCAATAGATAAAAGCAGAACATCTCAGGTTGCCATTGGACCTACATCAGTTTTCTTTCTAAGGATAATGCTTTTTTTTTCTTCATTTGTAAAGTCGACTTGATGTTCTGCTCCTCTCTATTTACTGTAATTTGTAATCTATTATTAATTTCGTATATCTAGAATACTTTAATAACTGTATTATGCACAATTTATGTGTTCTGTTATTTTTTAAAAAAGAAAAAGTCCTGGAATCTCTACAGGATGCTTCACCAGGCTCCAGTTCCATACCCCTTCTCCCCGGCCCCTGTTAGTCCCCCAAACTCCTGGCTGAGCCCACCTTTTTTCTTCCCATTGGCTAATCCAGAGACATATGGGGGCATGAGCCAATCACATTCTTCCACCAGAACTCCCAACTGTCAGTCCCCAACTGCCAATTCCCATCTGCCTGGAGGTCTCATGAAATGGAGGCTGGGCGAAAAGGGCGCTAACCCCTTCTTTCCCATGATCCTCTGGGATCGTGACACTGGCACTAAAGGAAGGCATCTTATGTGAGCCCCTGGCGACTCAGTTGTGATGTGGGCTCAGTAGGGATGGGCGTGAATGTTTTTTTAAATTATTATTTGTGTCAAATCAAATGCAAGAAAATCGAATCCTCTTTGAATGTGGCAGGATTTGAATTAATACGAATGTTCAATACAAATTTGATTTGAATCCCTGCTATGAATCACATACGAATCCGCTATGTATCCGCTCTGAATGTGCCAAATCCACTTTGAATCTGCTCTCAATCCACTTCGGATTCACTCTAGATCCATTACAGCCCCTTTCCCACCTCCCCAGGTTTATTAGAATCTTTGTAGGAAGAAGTGTTGGCTTTTCTACCCCACTTTTCTCACCCATTTAAGGGGACTCAAAGTGGCTGACAAAGCTTTTCTATTCTTCTCCCCACAACAGAACACCCTGTGAGGTGGGTGGGGCTGTGGGAGCTCAGGAGAGAGCTGTGACTAGCCCAAGGTCACCCAACTGGCTTCATGGGAGAGGGCAGAATCGAACCCGGTCCTTCCAGATAAGAGTCCGGCTCCCAACCACTAGACCAAACTGGCTCAGGAATGTACTGAAACATTAAATTCAAATTCGAATGTGCTAATCTATTTGAATTCGAATGTCCGAATTCATACAAACTCATACAAATTTTGAATGTCATGAATATTTGTGCCTACCCCTAAGGTTCAGTGTGGCACAGCTCACTGCTAGCAGCCAACTTTTCTCCTTTCCCGGAGATGCCCGCTTGTGCATGGGAAAGGAGTGAGGAAAAAGCAAGGCCATGCTCCTGGCCAGCCAGTGCAAAGGCTTCTGTGCTCTTCCAGTTCCTCTGGGAGTTTTGCCAGCCTATGATAAATGCCAGTGTGCCAGACATGGATGTGGTAGAACGTGCCCTTTCATTCCAATCCTGTAGCCATCAACTTCCCATTCATTATGCATTCAGCCCCAACAGTTCAGGAACCCACTGAAAGCAGCAATTGTCCTATATGAGAAAAGAAATGTACATTAAAATTCCTCAGATACCTTATTCTCCCCCCACCCTTAACAGCTATTAGGCATTTAAAATTGTTTAATAAAAAGTGGCTTATTTCACAGAGAGCAGGGGGAAGGGAAGCCGTTTCGAGCAATTTTGCCCTTGATATTTTTCCCTCTTCTATCTATGTGTAGCACTTTAGACAGAATTTACATAATAATGGATGAGGAAGTGTTGCTGCACATGAAACCAACCCACAGTAGTCCTTAGCTGCTTTACCAAAAGGCTTGAAAATGCAGCAGATTTAATCTAGGTCAAAGGGGGGGGGGAGGTAGAAAAGAGACCTCAATTTATAAGACAGAGGGTGTTTATTGAAAGCGCCTGTATTCACATGGGTGCAAGGATGACAGACGCAGGTTTCTTTGAAGGCGCTCCCCAGTGCAACTAAAGGCTGACAGGAAACAGCCATTTCTGGCCAATTAGTAGAAATACAGACATAACCTGAATACAGAGCAAAGTGGAGTACTACAGTTTTACTCCTCATTTGCCATTTTGTTCTTATCAAATGCAAACACCTCACTTTTTTCTTTCTTTCTTTTTGCGCTGGTGGTGCCATTGCAGCAGGAGCAATATCACTTATGCTGGAAATGTGGGGAAAATAGTCAGGGGCACAATTTAGCTCAGAGGTGGAGAACCTGGAGTATGGCTTCCAAGGTTGTTAGCAAGGGGTCACACCAAGGCTGTGTTCAGGCATAACCTCTGAGGTGCCTCAAAGAGACGGTGTGGGGCTCTGGTGTTCTCAACCCTTCTCTTATCCACCTTTTCTTGAACAGAAGGCTCAGGAGATGGGGAAAGGTAGACTGGTGTTAGGACAGTCCCACCTCAAATCCTTCACTGGTGCTTCAGAGAGACTGTGTGTGGCCCTAGTGTCCCCAAACCTTCTTTAATTTACCTTTCCTAACACATAATGTTCAGGAGAGGGGCAGCTTCATGTGTGAACAATCCCGTCTCTGAGACGCCTCAGAGATGCTTTTTTTGCTGAACTCCAAATACAGTCATCTCTCATAAAGCCCCGTGGTTCAGTCCCCATATTACACAAGAGCATGTTATGATAGTCATTGCCATTTGTAGAAACCTGGGAGAAAGGCAGTGAGGAGAGCCAGTCCACTAGAGTAAATCAGTGGCACTGCAGAAGAGAAACCCAGGCTGCATCTTCACCTGGTTGATGTCCAAGCCCCGCAGCAGATAGACTCAAAGAGAAATAAGCTAAGGCAGCCTTCTGCAAAGCAGGCCCAGAAGCAGGAACTTGAAATTCGTGGGAGCCAGATAAGAACACTGAAAAGAACAATGGATACTGATTCTAGTAGATACAACTGCATTTTGCACATACTTTTTTATTGGCTTCTATTATGATTTTATTGTGACCCATGCTGGGTGGGGGGATGGATGGATGGATGGATGGATGGATGGATGGATGGATGGATGGATGGATGGATGGATGGATGGATGGATGGATGGATGGATGGATAGGTACATAGGAGGATCAGTGATTTAATGTCATAATTTATTTCTTGATCTTTCTTCTGTAACGGGAATAAATGCTGTTCCCCCAAAATGGGGATGAGTGGTCACTTTGGGATGTGAAATCTCCATGCACCTTTGCTAGTGAATAAACCTTTGAAACTTTCTTCCCAGGTTGTGTTTTCAGTTAGGCTTGCATGCTGGGAATGATCTCACATTATGGGATGTAACAGATATACGATCCACTCAAGTGTACATGTGCACACACACACATTGCCCTGGGGCCCAGTAGCAAGACTGCTGTGAGTAGAACACTATCAGCCAAAAAATGCATCTGGAATTGCTGCTGTAGTGCAGGAGGAATTTTGCCACATTTTCAATCTGCTACAAATGATTTTGCCAACATATTTTTTGCTTGTTCAACTGACTCTTAGGCCACATCCAGACATCGTGTGTGGGTGGGGGGTGTTTTTTGCATAATTATTGTGGAATTGTGACTGAATTGCTGGACCTGTTTACCTATCATGTAGTTGTTCTGAAATTTCAAAGCAATATAATGTATTTTAGAGCTGTTGTGAGAAAAGGAACTATCTAGCAAAAGGTTCCATTATTCTCATACCACTCACCAGTCTGGATTACTTCTGTGAGACCTTCTGTGAACATGAGCAAAGACTGAATGTGTTCTTTGAAGTTACAGAAGTCGGTGGCTTCATGTTATTGGTTCAACGTGTAGCCAATAGAGGGAGGTGGATCCTGTGGACAGAAGATTCTTGACATGATAGTGCAATCGCCATACTTTGCAGGCTTAAAATATGCTATTTTACACCTGAGTGGAGACAATATAGGATTATTACAAAAGTGAGTTATTATGAAAATAAGAGAATATAGCAAAATCATTATGTGTATTTTGGAGACAGCTTTAGCCTGTGTGTGCATCCAGATGGCGACTAGAAGTTGACTCGTCCAACAAGGCAACACTGAAGTACATTGTGCGTCAAGAAACCAGACAGTGTTTGAGCTTAGCCAAAGTATGGCTTTCTGCCACTAAGTATTGGCTTAAAAATTATATGCTTAGCTCCAGGAATTTTGCTTGAGTTAACTAAAGATCCTTATATAGTTTAGGTTCCTTATATAGATTATTGGTGCACAGACTATCTCACCTTGATAATTTGTTCTATTTATTTATTTAGCCTATCAACGCATTGAGCAAAGACTAGGATATGTCTAGGCAAGAATCACTAGCGAATGTCAATGTCATGTGCTTCCCCTTTTCTTTTGGAATCAACCTTTGTTATTTACATAAGATGATACTTTATTTAATCCTTTTAACAATCAAGGATTCTAGATTAGCATTTGCTAGCGCTAGATTAAAGCTGCTGCCTTCTAGGTTGTTGAGGGAAGATGCAGCAGGAACCCAGATGAAAAAAGAATTTGTTCATGGGACACCCAAGAATGAGTTGTCTCTGATGTACTCTTTCAGTATAAATATTAAAATAATATTTATTTGTTTGCATTTCATTTCTATCCCACCCTTCATGCAGATCATAACACAGAATAAGTCATACTTAAAATATAATCCTCCCACTCCAGAACGATATTCATTCATTCATTCATTCATTCATTCATTCATTCATTCATTCATTCATTCATTCAGCATCTTTATCATGTTCTATATCCAAAGGTCTCAGGACAGGTTACAACAGCTTAAAAAAGTATAAACTAAATACATTAAAACAATCACAGTGTCTGAGCATGGGGAAAAGGGGGAGTAGTAGCATGCATCTTATTTGTATCCATACACATTTGTACGGATACATATGGGATGAAAGTGGGATAAAAACAGGATATGAACGAGATGCGTACAGATGCATATGGACACATACAAATGTTGTTGACATTCGTATATGCAAAATACAGTTCAAACATTCTCATGAATAGATTCGAATGTATTCAAATCAAATTCGAATTTTAAACATTTGAATCAATTTGAATATTTGAGTATTTGAATCAAATTGAATCGAATCCTGAAAATTGCATTCGTGCACACCCCTAGAGGTGACTTTTTCTCAGATTCAAGGTGGTGTCAGGATAATGTTGGGGGGGGGGACGTCTGTCGTTAACAGGCTCAGGTTTGTCCAGAGGACTCCTCTTTAAGTCTGATCCTACTTCCGGCATCTTTAGCTCACCAGAAGTTCCATTCTGTTTTATAAAACCATTGCCCCAGAATTCCACTTTCCCAACACGTCCCTAATCCGGTGTCCCAGATTCTGCTCTCTGTGGGTCACCACTAGAAGAGGAAAGAAAGTCTTTTTTCTTCTTTTTATAGTTTAATTGCTTTTTTGGAAATTAAGGCAGGAGGCCTTCTGAGGAAGTGCCTTTTTGACTGCATATCCGTGCACAACCCACAAGATCCCCTTGCAGTTTTCTGCAGGGCTCTACTGATCGTACTCCCTGCAGCTATTCTCCAACCCCGTCCGCCCCTCAAACATCTTTCCATGCTGACATGTGGCATGATATTTCCCTTCTGAATACTAAGTTCACTAAGTCTTAAGGGTGGCATTTGAAAATGATGCAAAGGGTGTTATATCTGGAGCCAGGCCTGTTCCGAATTCAGGCCTCTTGACAAGAGGCCAGCGCCTGCCCCTGAATTCCCAGATCTGTGCAAAGATGGCACCCCTTCTGCTTGCAAATCGGGATGCGAAAGGGAGCTCCATTCACAAAAGGGAGGGAGAAGAGAATGTGTATGTAGGCAGAACTTCAGTCATTTACCCTTCTAGGCTCATCTGTTCCTTGATCTGTCAGCCCCTTAGAATTCAAAGGCTGCCTTTAAAGGAATTTTCAATTCATAACATGATGACTCTGTTGATCTCCAGAATGTGAATATATCTTGAATTGAATTTGTCATCTGGGAGTTCTTTTCTTTTTTTCTTTTCTTTTCTCCCTGAAAGAATAGGGAGAGCTCCATCATCAGATCATCATTACGGACTGGTTTTATTTTATTTTATTTTATTTACTTGGCTCCAAGCAAATTCAGTACATTTTCCTTTCAGAAGTTGCTGGCAGCCTTTGAAGATTCGTGTCGATAAGATTTCCTTGCTCCTTTCCTGGGCTGTCAAAGTTTCAGTCCCAGAAGCTGATTTTAAATATATAATCATTTTTATTATTCCCATCTTAGGAAATGCCCATGTTTCTTGGGGGAAGGAGGGCACTGCCAATGGCAGATGTGGAGATTAGATTGCAAATTTTGCAGCTGCCGATATTTATAACTTGCTAGCATCTTGTTAGCCTGAAAGTCCCCCCCCCCCACCGGCCGCTGTCATTACTTCTTCCGATGCATGTTTCCGTCATCTGGCAATTGCCAGAAGCTGCAGTGGTTACAACAGATAAAACATCATTGCAGATGCTCATCACGGGAAACAGGGAATGGAGAGTTGAGTTGATCCAGTAATCAGAGCAGGATACATAAAAGAACAGGGCAGATCTGATCAGGTCCGGATCTGATCAGGGTTACAGTAAGGCAGGGAATGCCCAGGGTTACAGTAACTCCAAGAATGAAGCTTTTCCCACAGACCATTTCATATCTCTCTCTCTCTCTCTCTCTCTCTCTCACACACACACACACACACACACATTACCCCTTGGCAACAGATTCTGCCCATCCCGGCTTCTGCAGCTGCGTGAAATTATTCTGTATTCACCCACTTCCTCCTAATAGTCCAAATGACAGGGTTGAGTGGAGCCAGGCTAGGGTTTTGCAGAGCCCATGTAAGTCTGAGGGTGCAATAAACAGGGCATTGGCGGGCCTCTACCAAGGATCACCCCATCTCTGGATGAAGGGAGAAACTCTGCATCGTGCAGTTTTTAAAATAAGTGCTTTGCATTGCCGTTGTCACGTTTTGGGCTTGTGTCCCATTGGCCACAGCCAGCCCATTTTCCAAGGACCCTGATTGGTCGTCCAGCTGTTCCTAGACTCTGATCCTCTACACTGGGTACAGCAGCTTCTGTAGGTCTCCCATCGCATCTGCTCCAAACTGCAAGGCACTCTGAGAACTGGGAAATTCAATCTGTGAAGGGATGAATAGAAGGAGACTTTGGGACAAAGTAAGAACATAAGAACATAAGAGAAGCCTTGCTGGATCAGGCCACAGCCCATCTAGTCCAGCATCCTGTCGCACACAGTGGCCCACCAAATGCTCATGGGCATCTCGAGCAGAGACAAGGACAAACCTTCTCCTGCTTTCGAGTCCCAGCAGATGGCCTTAGAAGTGCCCCAGTTCCTCCCCCCCCCAGCCTGAAAGATGCCCCTAGGCATTCGTTCTAGTAGCCATTGATACATCTGTCATCCATAAATTTGTCCAACCCTACCTTAAAGCCATCCAGACTGGTAGCTGTCACCACCTCTTCCGGCAGCACATTCCAAAAGCCGATGACCCTCTGGGTGAAGAAATACTTCCCCCAGTGAAGGGTTTTTAAAAATATTTTTATATGGAGAAAAAAGAAGGTGCTTTGTTGGCTCTCAGGCAGCTCCATGCAAGATAATAACAATACATAGGAGGCAAGATGGGATTGTTCCTAATGGTCTTTGCTATTAGTACGCCTCCTTGAATATTCAGTACAGAAATAGAACTGTCTTGCAAGTGGCCAGATGTGGAAGCGACGTCCGCCCTTTGCTATTTTAAGTATACTGAGATGTGGTCTTGATGATGGGAATTGTGGCTTTTCTTTTCTTTCCTTCAAGTGATGTCATAGTCCCAGAATAGAACTTAATGTGGCAAAGGTATGGGCAATGGCTTCCTCACTCATCCCCTCTCCTCCATCTTCCCCCTTCCCCCTTCCCTCCTTTCCCTCCTTCCTCTCACACCTCTTCCTCCCCCTCCTTCTTTCCTTCCTTAACCCCTCCCCTCTCTCCTCCCTCCCCTCCTCTCTCCCTCCTCTCCCTCCCTCCCCTCCCCCTTCCTCCTTCCATCCTTTCCCTCCTTCCTCCCCCCTCCTCTCTCCCTCCCCCTCCTTCCTTCCTTTCTTTTAGTGAACTTTCCAAGAGATGCAGTGCGTGTAGTAGATGTTTTCACAGAACATTGGTAAGTGTTTGTAGTGGGAAGCAAATATCAAAGCTGTAGGATGGACTAGATTATCTCTGAGGTATCTTACAGGTACTTTGTGATTTATTTAAGATTCCCAGGACCTGTATTAGACTATCCCATATGAAGTGTCAGGGCATGCTTATTCTGTGTTTGGTCTAGCAGCACAAGATATCCAAGGCTGTACAATTAGCAGACTAAGGAAGAAGCTAGAGTAGAAGGAGGGAAAAGGACAAGGAATTATTTGTTCTGGGGGCGGGGGAAGGAAGTCAGAAAACCTGTGGTGATCTCACTGGGAGATGACATTAGATGCAGCTTCAGCAAGTAGTTTCCACAGAATATAGAAGGCAGTTTAAACCTCCTGAAAGTGTCTCTTTTTGTTTAAAAGCATTGCAAATGTTGGCAGGAAATAAAGTTAATAGGGGTATCTTGTTTTCTGTTCCCCTAGGACCAACAACATGTTGTATTTTCCACCGCAAAGGGGGACAATTTTCATAACCATTCAGCTGCTATCTCTAAGTCTATTAGTCTTCCGGCAATTAGCATCTTTTGAGAAAACACTTTGGTCTATTTCACACATTTCACAACAATAAACTCACGCTTGCTGCGACAGAGTGTCTGTTCAACAGGGAGTAGCAATCAATTTCTCTGATGAATCTGCTGTTGTGATGAGGAGGATGTAGTTCAAGTTGTAGAGCTCATGGTAGGACTACAAGATAACTGAGGTTCCCATTCCTAGGGCAGCTCTGCACTGGCTGCTATACGGAACCAACAAATGGACCCAGGACCTCTCTTAACCTGCACCAGGATGCATAAAAGAGGCTCCAGGCCTAAGGGGAGGCAGCGTTCTAGAATGCTTTGGGCATCTGCACTTACAGATGCCCAAAGAACTTGAAACTTCTCTGGCATTTTACTAAGCACCTGCTAAGTGCAAATCGTCACCATTATGACAGTGATCACTTTGTGGTGATGGCACCACCAGTGCGCATGCATAGCATCATTGCCAGGACAACCAGGTGATGTAGCATACAGTTGCACCTGGACTGCCAGTCATGGGCTCCCCCTGTATCTTTTCCACCCAGAATTGCAGATGCCGCTATACATGCAGAGGGGACTGCATCGCACATGGAGCCATTTCTGGTAAAGAAGCAGCTCTGTGTGGTGCAGATGGGTGTTTTCTTCGATGGTGAAATGTGCAAGTGAATTTCTTTATCTGATGTTCCTCCCTCTCCTGCCTTTTCTACACTGTTCCTGATTGCTTCTGGAAAAGGGGGAAGCTTCCTTTCTGCAGGAATCATTAGAAACCTTAACCAACCCTGGCCAAACAGTTGCCATAATCTGCCTGCCTGGCCCTTTTAATAACAACTCCACACTAACCCAAGGAGAGTCATAGTATGGAGTGCTGAAAATGGCTTTCTTCCACCCTGCAGCCTTGCTGGAGCATTGGCTTCAGCTGTTCCTGGAACATGCATCCCACACAGTCAACTTTAATGAGGCCTTAAAGAAAAGTCATACATGAGGCCCTTTAACCTTGCTTTCCCCTTGTGTCTATGGCATTTGGAGACACAGAACCACAACAGACATGTTGGGTCTTCCAAGGGTGACGTTCTAGGCAGTAACCTCATTTGCCTCAGGCAAGATCCACATGTGGCGCTATTCCTAATACAGCAGCAGCATTCTGTCTGCATGCCAAATGCTGCCCTGGCCATCAAGGATGAAGCCTGGGTTTGCCAGCTGCAATCTTAACAGTGGAGGGGACCCTCCCCTTGCTGGTCAAGATCACAGTGGGGAAATCCCTGTTTGTGATCCTGAAACCTGGAAGAAGTCACCCGAGCTCTTGAGGGCAAAGGCGGCATTTCCCTTGTGGTGATCTTGATGGAAGAGGAAGGCTCACCCCATCAAGATCACCACCCGTGATCTCAATGGACGGAGGACCATTGATGAGTGACATGGCTGCTGAGGAGTCCGGCAAGTCCCCTCAGGTAACAGCAGCACATT
This sequence comes from Aspidoscelis tigris stejnegeri, assembly GCA_023333525.1. Taxonomy (NCBI): domain Eukaryota; kingdom Metazoa; phylum Chordata; class Lepidosauria; order Squamata; family Teiidae; genus Aspidoscelis; species Aspidoscelis tigris. The sequence goes on from JALMGA010000005.1 coordinate 10,235,164, forward strand.
GGTGGCAGAACATAAGAACATAAGAACATAAGAGAAGCCTTGCTGGATCAGGCCACAGCCCATCTAGTCCAGCATCCTGTCTCACACAGTGGCCCACCAAATGCTCACGGGCATCTCAAGCAGAGACAAGGACAAACCTTCTCCTGCTCTAGAGTCCCAGCAGATGGCCTTAGAGTGCCTCAGTTCCTCCCCCCCCCCCAGCCTGAAGGATGCACCTAGGTGGGATGTTTTAATCATCTTCACCTTCAAAACAAGCAAACAAAAATAGTGTAGAACCAGATTAATTTTTGCTTCTTGGTCTAACTCTAATGACCGCCTTGCATGGGTCTTTGAATTTTTAATACACATGTCACATCCCCTGAACGGTGCGTACAGCGGCGTAATTGGGAAAATGTATTGGAAAGCCTATAATAATGTGTGCTGTAGTGGCAGAAAGAATAGAAACTGCACACAAAATACACACATAATTTGTGTGATGTAAATGCTGGAGTCCTACACACACACACACACACACACTTTTAATCTGTACAATTTGAGGAGGAGCAGATCTGTCTGCAGATATAAAACTGAAATAGGCCATAACCCAAATAGTCCTGTGTATCTGCTGAGACTAGTGGGAATGGGCTTTGATACCGTTCTAAATGAGTGCCCTGATAACTGATCCTTTCTGTGTTGGTCGTATTTTAGTAGCTAGCACCTTCCCTTTGGAATGTCCCCCCTTCTGCTATTTGTGAGGGGCCTACTCTTACAGCATATGGGTTCTCATTGAAGACCTTTCTTTCGACTCAGGCATTCCCTGCGCAGATGTTTACCTCTTCCCTGGCCCACCAAGTTTTTAATCTGTTTTTAATTGTTTTGTTTTGTTTTCACTCTGTGTGTGTTTTTACTCCTGCTTTTAATGTTTCCTGTAAAGTGTGGACCTGTTCACACTTACCTTAACTGAGTGGTCCTGGATAGGGAGTTGCGTGAATGGTTTTTTTGCATTTGAATTCAAATTGAATCGAATATCCAAACATTTGTTTCTATTCGAATGTTTCGAATCCGAATGCAACAACATCCAATTTGAATCGAATACATCAAATCTATTCCTTTGAATGATAATATTCGAATCTGAAGATACGAATGTCGACAACATTCAAATGTGTTATCTGTGTCTGTATGCATTTCGTACGCATCCCGTTTTATCCTGTATGCATCCCATTTTCATCCCGTACTATCAGCACAAATGCATACAGACGCGTATTAGATTCATACAGATACATGTATACATATTTGTAGTTTTGAATGTTTCACATCATTCAAACTAATGTTTTGGAACGTTCAAAATTCATTTGAATGTTTAAATTCGAATATTTGAGTTTGAATGTCCACATTCAATCAAATTTGATCGAATTTTGAATGTTTAGAACATTTGTGCATATCCCTAGTCCTGGATGCTCCAGGGGAGGTCCATTCATGCTGCATGGTGCTACCGTCCTGCTGAGGCGTCCAGGAGCTCTTTCCTCTTGTCCCACTCTTCTGTAGCTGTGGAAAAGTAAAATCTTGTCCACTGCCTGACCAGGAGCAGCTGGTGAGCTCTGCTTGCAGTGATCACACTCTCTTTCCAGGTACAAACACTGTGAGGGGTAGTGCACTGTGCCTGAAGCTGCCCAGTTGTGTTGTCAATTGTCATTTCAATATCCTGGCATACACCAGATGTTGCTGGGGCTGCTGCTGCGGAGATCCGGCCAGATCTGGCCATCCACACTTCAAACGCTGTTGGTTCAGTTGTGAGGTTCACCAGCAATTGAAGTGCAAACGCCTCCCTCTGCTCCTGATCTTAACTTCAGTGGGATGGTATTGTTTCACCATCCCACTGAGTTTAGCATGAACAAACCATGCTTTGAGATCTCTTAAAATTAAAAGCAGTATATAAAGATCTTTGATATATATCGGTGTCAAAGCTGCACCATTGCAAACATTTATACTGATGAGGGCAAAATACAAATGAATACAGAACGTTGCCTTCTTTCCCAAGATTTTTATTTATCTGGGAGCAACATGTACCCCACCAGAGCTGGAAGAGAAGAATCACATAGTTACGGACCCATCTGTTTCCATTTGCCATCAACCTGAAACATTAATATCACTAAGTTCTTAGAAAGGGAGAGATATGTCTAAGGATAGTGCTCTAAAGAAGGTACAGTCCTTTGCTGATTTAATGATCCTTTAGTAATGCAGATAATGATACTTAAAGGGCTGAAATAAATGCCAAATTGTCTCTCTTGTCAACGGGGAAAATTTAAGAGTGAATCTGTTTGCATTTGTTAAAGACTTTCCTCCCGACAGCTACTCAACAATGTTGCTTGTAAGTGCACTGAAACACCGGAGCTCATGATGCCTTTCCGGGCATTAGGACAGCAGAAACATGGTTGTTGCCATTTGTACTTGAACCACAGTGTCAGTAGCTGCTTTCTCCCTACAAAACTTTCATAGGTAATTATTGGAGAAATAATATGCCAGGTTATAAGCAGGGCATGGGCATTATGCAGGTCACATCTCTCCTGCCTCCATTTTTTAAGGCTGTTAATTCCTTTCTCCACTCAGATTCCATGTGCTGCTTTCTATGTGAAGCTTTCTGTGATATGGGACTTTGGTATCTCTTGGGATAACTTCTCCACCAGGCTGCAAATACTTCTACACCTGGAACACAGAGGTGGGATTACCCCTGCCCACCTCCCTGTGCACATTCTTTTGGGCACCAGGTGAAAGTGTCCATCTGTCTTCTTGCTTTCAAAGGTTGAGAGGCTTCTCCACCATTGACTCTATCCCTCCAATAGAGTTGTCAATACAAGGTCCATAGTTTTATTCTGATGACTGGTGGATTTGACCATTCTTCTCTTGGACGTCCACATCTTCATCCAGAGATCTGAGGAACATAACCTAGCAAGTGCTCCACTGAGTTGGATCCATGGCCCATCTAGTCCAGCAGTCTGCTTGCACTGTGGCCAGCGAGCTGCACAAGAAAGAGACTATTTTCTGATAGACACTCGGTTCAATTCCACACTCCTCCATGAAGTCAGCTGGGCTGGTCACAACTCTCTTTCTGAGCTTCCACAGCCCCATCTACCTCACAGGGTGTCTGTTGTGGGGAGAAAAACAAAAGGTTTGTCAGCTGTTTTGAGTCCCCTTAAGGGTGAGGAAAGTGGGGTATAAAAAGCAAGTTTTCACTTTTTTACATCCTTATGGAAAGCAGACAGACAGACAGACAGATGATGATGATGATGATGGTGAAGACAGACGGACAGACGGATAGATAGATAGATAGATAGATAGATAGATAGATAGATAGATAGATAGATAGATAGATAGATAGATAGATAGATAGATAGATAGATAGATAGATAGATTCTTGTTTATACGTGGGTGTTGGCTGAACTTGAACTTCATTTCCAAGCAATGAAAGTATGGTGGGTTTTTTTAAAAAAAAACTGTGCTTCATGGATACAAAGTGCAACGGTAATTTTAATCCCTTTTCCTCCACCCTTCTTAAATAATAACTTGTTCCTCTGATTTGTGCAGCTCATGTTGATTCATTATAATTCACATTTGCAGCTCTTCAATAGTAATGCTGCTCCGTGCCCACATCCCCCTCTTTCTTTCCTATTGTCATGGGACAAATGATTCCTGGTAATTCCTGAAAGCTTTTCAATTTTTCTCCGTAGGTTGTTGTTTCGTAACATTTTATACAAGAAAAGCTGCACTTGAGGCACAGAACGCACTGCACAATATTAAAACTTTACCTGGGGTGAGTACATTTACTTTCTTTCACTGTAATCATTTGGCAGCTGGAACGGTGAGTGAAAGAAAGAAAGAAAGAGAGAGAGAGAGAAAGAAAGAAAGAAAGAAAGAAAGAGCACCAATTGGCCTCCACTGTGCCTGGGTGTGAATGCAAGGGAGTTAAATGCAATTGGCACATTTTGTAAGAACACTGGTAATGGTAGGCAAGATGCTATCAGGCTGCAATTGGCTTAAAACCTGCCTGACCATTGATCCTGCTGAACACAGTGTTTACGCATGTATGAGCCAATCCTGCATTGAAAAGGGAGTGGATTTAAGCTCTGAATATTGGCCTTGTGGGTTGCACAACACTCCTGAACATCAGGGGGTTTAGTAGAATTGCGCACACTTGCAAACACATATGCACGTTAAAAATAAACAATTTAGGGTGATTCTGCACTGGCCAGTATATCAAACTAAGGGAGGCCTTTGCCTAGAGAGTGGCCTAAGGGGTGGGGGTGGGGGGGGTGGTATCTAATGGTCAGATTCTGCAGAAGGGAGTCCCTAGTACACTTGTTGATCCAGCATACAACTCAGTGCAGAATTGCCCTTGGTGGGCACTGGAATCCTTGTTCAGATACGGGCACATTTTAAGACAGACCTGTATAAAACTGAGGAAAAGCCAGATTGCTTTTGATATTTGAACTCATTCATTAAACTGGGCTCCTCATTTAGCAAACACAAGGTAAACATATTAATTGGCCATCTTGAATGAGGTTCCTTATTCCTGGAATCAAAGGACAACTGTCCTAATTGCATACCAGGGGCCTAAGTGCAAATAGGCCCCATGTCACAAGCAATGGAGTAGAAGGAGAGATGCTGCTTTGGTACTTCATGTTTGATGGTGCCATACCATGATTCAGCCCCCTTCCTGTAACGCGGAAGCATAAAGGAGGAAAGCTTTACCTTATCAAGTCACCATTTCTACTCACATGTACTGGAAGTGTGGTCAGAAGTCAGCCATTTTCAGACTGTTGGAAGACTGTTCCTCTTTGAAGTTGTTTTGGGTCTCTTGATGGAGGCAAAAGACATTTGTACACCACACTATTCTCCCCAGCAGTAAGACTTTCTCCTTCTGCCCCAGAAGTGATGGCTTTTCTTGACCGTGTGGACAAAACCTCTGTCTGTCAACTACAAAGCTGGATCAATCTGCAGACGTGCTGTGGATGGTTTTGACATTTAGGCCCTGGTCACACTTTTAGTTGAAGACGACCTGAGGTTGCCCTCAAGTCACGTTACTCACATTATTTTTATTCAGTTGATTTTCCAAGCCGGCCTACCCCCGTTAGACTGTTCTAACTGGATTCCTCTTTTTCAGAGGACTCAGCCTGTCCTGGCATCCCAGGCCATCCTCGTTTCTTCAGTTGTGAGTGGGGGGGGGGATGAGCTAAAGGAGGCTGAACCATGCTGTGGTGGGTGGGTCTTTCCTTTCAGCCAATGTGCATGTGTGGAGTTTGTGAGGCACCTCCCATTCTCTCCTCAGTAAAAGGGGTGGAGAGCCAAGAGTTCCATGGAGGAGACTCAGGTCGATCACAGAGAAAGGTGTGAGCGATGCAGCCCAGAATGAAGACGGCCTGAGGACGACCTATAACTACCTATGTGTAAAGAGAACTGGTTCAACCTCAGTTCGAATTATGAACCAGGACATCCTGTCTCATATAGGTGTGACTAGGGCCCTAGTCCCAGCTTTTTCCCCTCTCTTTTAAAAAATGTGTGTTATTCTTCAGCGGTAAACTCTTCCTGCAGCTAACATCTGTGTTTCCTGAAAAAGACCTAGCTGAGGTTCTTGTCCAATTAGGGCCCGAAGCTGATCAAAAATTAAGAGTCCAAAAAGTCCTTGTTAATCTGGTTTCCTTTGTAGTTTCATTCTCTCTGTTGCATTCTCCATTTCTAATGAGGTTGGTTCTGTAACTGTTGCTTTATGTGCAATTCCCAGCAAATAAATACCCCCGCCCCTTAATAGAGATATAAGCGCATTGACACTGTTTGTTCCTTTGAGTTCTGAGCCTTTTTTGGTGGACAGGAAGAAAACATTAGTAGCAATGAATGATTAATGCTGCTTCTTGGAAGGAAATATTACTTGGATGCCTTGCTGTTTGATTACAAGACTTGGAATTAGTCAACATTTCCATAATTCTAAACCAATATACACCTGTTTTCCCACTGTGATGTGAAGGCACAACTTAATTTAACAGAAACCCCGCTGTGCTAAATCTCTCATTAAACACTGAGCTAGTTCTGTAATTTAAAGTTGTAGCACTAGTATTTTAAGGAAATTGGTGTGTGCAAGTATGTGAGTGTTGTGAAATTAATAAGAAGTTAATGATGCATTTTGCTGTACCATACTTTCTCTGGAAACTTTTTGAAAGTGACGAAAGAAGGAAACACTAGGCAAGTAACGCTTAGTAGAAGTTGACTCATTGTGGACTGGTCCTCTTTTTCTTGGGGTTCACACACGCAAACTGATTGAAAGTTGCATTTAAAAATAATACCTAAAGCTGTAAATCCTAAAACACCAGATTCAAACAGTTGCAAGGTACTAACAAAAGAAAATCTGGCCTGAATTATATAGATGGGGGTGTTACACTGAGTTACTAATTGGTAATGCCAACTTATGTAAAATGCAAATATAAAAGACAATGATGTGACAATAATATTCAATTAAAATAAAAAAACACTATTACTTATAAATTGCTAATATAACAATGTAATTGTCCAATCAGGGCCTTTGGTCCTTCGGTCCAGTTTGCAAAACTAGAGGGCAGCCACTTGTAAGTATTGCTCCTGTAACAGGTGTTCAATCTTGTGTCAGGTAGGCTGGGCAATTTCTCCCTCAGTATCAGCTCAGTCAAGGTGGGTTGAACAGGAACAATAAGGTATCTGCATTCCCATAACTTGTAGGTGGTCATGTCACTGAAACCTGGGTAAGTTCCCTCAGTTGAAGTCAAGCATGGCCCTCCTGGTTGTCCCACCAACTTCAGGAGCAAAACAGGTGGGCACTCGGGAGAGGGCCTTCTCAGTGATGGCCCCTAGGCTACGGAATAGGCTCCGCCTTAAGGTCCATCAGACACATTCCATGTACACATTTAGGAAGGCAATGAAGACACACCTCTTTGCCCTGGCCTTCAGTTAAATGGGGATACACTTTCCTTTCCCACTTGCAGACACTATTGTTTTAATATATACTGTTATTGTTTTAATATTTTGGATTTTAAATGTTGTTACCCACCCTGAGACCTCCGAGTATAGGGTGGGATAAATAAATAAATAAATAAATAAATAAATAAATAAATAAATAAATAAATAAATAAATAAATAAATAAATAAATAAATAAATAAATAAATAAATAAATATTTCAGTGAAGACTTTCTTCAGTGGCAGTTTTTGCAATATTAATTAAAATAGAGCCCAATTCTACGGTCTATGTTAACAGACCATAAATCAGTACATACAAAGTCTACTGAATAAGAGTAGATTACAAAGTTTGATTGTTCTGCAGACTTTGCATGTACTCATATATTGATATTGTGGAATTGGAGGCTATTTTAATTGATATTGGAAAAGCAACAACTGAAGATTATCACCAAAATGTGTATGGCACTTGAAATAATACAGCATGGGGGAAAGAAAGGGGTGTCTCATTTTTTCCCTCACAAACCCATTACCAGAGCTCAGGGTCAAAGATGTTTGTTTTATGGGTTCACAGGAAACGACCTGCAGAACAGAAAAGGTTTGCATTTTGGAGACCAGAAGGAAAGATTTCTGCTTATTAGAACATCTACATATCACATATTATTTGTTCAGTTTTAGTTGCTTGGATCCAGTTGGTTTTAGATTCACTTGGGCTTATTTGCTTTCAGATGGTGGAACCTATGCTGCATCTCCATAAAGATCCATTAAGAAGGGAATTCTGTTGTTTTTAATTTTTGCTAGTTAATTGGCTCAATCATTAAATTGATTTTTAGATGCTGATTAAATAAAACCATCATCTTTTTGGGGGGGGGTTGTCATAGAAGCATTCTGTTATCAGAGCGAAAACTGAAATTACAAGTACAGTCATTCGTGCTTAGGAAAAAAACACAACACCCTCAAAAGCACAGTAGAAGTGTCCACGTGTGGCCCTCGTGTTTGCATGCCACCTCTAATCCACCTCTAATGTTCTAGCCTAGAATATTCATCAGCGGGAAAGGAGTAGACCTGTGTGGGGACACCCTCACCTGTGATTTATCTCTAAACCACTTCTATGTTCACACACATCGCAAAACTAAAAAGTGCCTCAAAAGTGCCTTAGAGGCGGTAGCATGTAAACCTCACATCTTCAGTCCATCTCTAATCCACCTTTTCTAGTTAAGCATGTTCATGAGAGGGGAGGAGTTGCAGACAGCTGTGTGAATGGCCCAGAGCTTGTCTTTCGTGTCCACTCCAGACCTTGCTTAGACATAACAAAAGGAGCACCTCAGCAGAGCCTCAGAGAACCAATATGTGGCCCTCATGGTCCCAACCCTTCTTTAATACACCTCATCTAGGGGCAGACTGATGCTTGAACAGGTCTACCACAAGCCTTCTGTAAGGTGCCTCAGACACACATCGGATTTTTTTTGGGGGGGGTTGTTGTTTGTTTGTATTTTGCAATGTCTGATCACAGCCCAGGTTGAATGGAACCTCTTGCCCCCAAAAATGAAGTAATTGCTTCTGGCTTAATTTATAGGCAGGGTTTTTGACTGGAAATAAGAACATAAGAGAAGCTTTGCTGGATCAGGCCACAGCCCATCTAGTCCAGCATCCTGTCTCACACAGTGGCCCACCAAATGCTCACGGGCATCTCAAGCAGAGACAAGGACAAACCTTCTCCTGCTCTCGAGTCCCAGCAGATGGCCTTAGAAGCGCCCCAGTTCCTCCCCCCCCCTCAGCCTGAAGGATGCACCTAGGCATTCGTTCTAGTAGCCATTGATACATCTGTCATCCATAAATTTGTCTAACCCTACCTTAAAGCCATCCAGACTGGTAGCTGTCACCACCTCTTCCGGCAGCACATTCCATAAGCTGATGACCCTCTGGGTGAAGAAATACTTCCCCCTGTCAGACCTTACTCTCCTACCCATCAGCTTCATAGAGTGCCCCTGGTTCTAGTGTTGTGCGATAGAGAAAAGAAATTTTCTCTATCCACCCTTTCTATACCATGCATAAATTTATATACTTCAATCAGGTCCCCTCTCAAACGCCGTCTCTCCAGACTGAAGAGGCCTAGACGTTGCCTCCTCTGAAGTATTTTGAATCATCCTGGGTAAATTTTCTATTATGATTTCCTAACTCTGTCTCCCTGTTGATCATCCCTCCCTCCCTCCCTCCCTCCCTCCATCACCTACCTACCTACCTTTCTTTCTTTCTTTCTTTTATCATATGTCATCTACTTGCTTACTTACTTACTTACTTATACTGCCCCATATTTGACAATATCAGAGCAATTTACAGAGCAAGTAAAGTCTTTGCCTTTGTCTACTGCTTGAGATGCCCAGGAGCTATTGGTGGGCCGCTGTGTGAGACAGGATGTTGGACTTGCTGTGGCCCAATCCAGCAATGCTCTTATGTACATTTATGATTGTTTAAAAATCTATCTATCTATCTATCTATCTATCTATCTATCTATCTATCTATCTATCTATCTATCTATCTATCTATCTATCTATCTATCTATCTATCTATCTATCTATCTGTTTATTTATTTAAACAATCATAACAGTGATGAAGTTTCCTTTGGTTTCCATAGTCCTTTATAACTTGTCAGGATTAGGCCCAGGTTAGTTCTGAGTCCTTACATCAAAGGGGTTTTGTTGCTGTTGTTTTTTTTAAAGATTGTTGTTCATGGACTTGGCACCTGCACAAATCTGTTTTTCAAAGTTTCTCTCCCAATCTCATGAAGAAAGCTGGGTGGGTTTCACCCAATGGCTTAATTAATCAGAACACGTAGGATTAATCAACCTACAGTTCTTTAATCAAGCATCAGCCCTAACTGTTTTAGTTTGCGCTATAAATGTTATCTTCCGCACCTACTTTAAAAGCTCTAGTCTAGCAGTTCTCCATCCAAAAGCTTTTTATTATTTAACTTCACACCAGCTTTTTGGCATTCAGCCTTCTCAAGCTATTCACTGCCCCCCCCCCCCCCGAAAAAAGGAAGCTTTCTGTAATGCCTGAAGCTTCATAGTTCCACTCAAATAATTTGGTCTGGTAAAATAAGATATCTTGGTTATTGCCTTTTAAATAGCACCTAATCTTTATAACCGAGTGGGCTATCCAGCCAAAGTTCTATTTGAGGTGGTTAATGTTAAGTAAATGTAACGTAATAATGGCTATTAGCACTTTGCTTTTATGGGCTTTTGTGGCCAATAAGTGGATTTAATCCTCAGTGAAATTTTTGCATTGCTTTAGTTAGGGGCTTTCTGGCCTACAGTTGCATATATCACTCACTTTCTGCATTGGGTTCTCCTCACATGCTCTTTTAAGGTCTTTCAACAGGATCTCTGGAGGTTTTCTCATTAGGGAACCTTTTGTGTGTATCCATTTAATTACGGGTGTAATAACTGAGAAATATAGTGTTCAGAAAGCTCTTAAAACTTTAACAGCAAAAATGGAGCAGGCAGAATTTAATGTCTTGTAAAATATTAATAGCCTCTTTCTACCAGATGTCAGCCATGAACATGAGTTTTATTTCTCACTCCACCTGTCCTTTGGCACACAAGTACACACACACACTTCACACACACAAAAAATGACCATGTGTGAATGGGTGTATAAATAAATTTTGTGATAACTTAGGAAAGCAATTTCTATAAGGGACATTTTGGTTTGGAATGTTCTGTTTTTATTTATTTGTTTGTTTGTTTGTGTACATTTGTATCCTGCCCTATACCTGGGGGTCTTCAGGCAGGTAACAACATTTAAAATCAAGTATTATTAAAACAATAACAACATCTGTAAGTGGGAAGAAAAAAGTGTATTCCCATTTAACCAAAGGTCAGGGCAAAGAGGTACGTCTTCACTGCCTTCCTAAACGTGTACAGTGAAGGAGATAGACACTCCTCAAGGGGGAAACTATTCCATAGCCTAGGGGGCCATCACTCAGAAGGCCCTCTCCTGGGTGCCCACTCCTTTTGTTGCTGAGGTGGTGGGACAACCAGGAGGGCCTCTTCTCCACATCTTAAGAGATGAGCAGGTCAGTATAGGTGTTCCTTTAGATACTTGGGGCCCAAGTCATTTAGGGCCTTATAAGTCAGAGTTAACGCCTTCAATTGGGCTCGGTAGTGAATCAGCAGCCAGTGCAACTCTTTTATGACCGGTATGATGTACATCTGATCAGCTGTCCCTGTCAGCTGTCTAGCAACTGCATTCTGCACCAGCTGGAGCTTCCGAACCATCTTCAAGGTGTTAATGACAAATCAGGATTTCCCCAGTATGTTCTATATCAGGTTGGAATTGCACCCAGTGGGGGCCCAAGGACCAGAGTGCTCTGACTCTAGTGGTGCCCCCACACATGCCACATGTCTTTGAGGGCAGGCAAGCCTCTTCAAAGGTGTCCCCCCTGCAAAGTGAGAACAACCCCTGAAGGTCCTAGTTGCATGGCAACTATGTGAGCAACCTACCTGCACCACATTCTGCACAGCAGTACTTTTCTGGTGTACTGAAAACAGCTGACTTCCAGCATGCTACATTGCTTAAAAGTTGGGGAACCTTCATTCCCTGCTTTGAAGTTAGCAAGAAGAAGAGGAGGAGGAGGAGTTTGCTTTTCTACCCCACTTTTCTCACCCATTTAAGGGGGCTCAAAGCATCTGACAAAGCCTCTATTTTTCTCCCCACAACAGAAACCCTGTGAGGTGGGTGGGACTGTGAGAGCTCAGAAGAGAGCTGTGACTAGCTCAAGGTCACCCACCTGGCTTCGTGGGGGAGGATGTAATCGAACCCGGTATTCCCAGATAAGAGTCCAACTCCCTAAACGCTAGACCAAAATGGCCAAGAGGATGAGGCTTGTGCCTCTAGGGCCAGAGTAAGATGCAGCCAAAATGCACATGGAAAAGGAGGAAAGTTTCCGATCTGAGCTTTATTAGCTGGTTCTCCTTGATGATAAATAACTGTAATACTTCCCCGTCATGGAGGAAGTTGAAATGTGGCATACATATTCATTTCGTTTCATTTCCGTTTTATTTGCATACCGCCTTCCCAAAAGAAATTTTTCCCATGGCAGTTTAGACCAAAGAGAAAATTCACAATGCAAAATAAGAATAAAAACATTATAATAAAAATATAAACACTGCACATCATAAAAACATGGCAAAATAAGCCAACACACAAATTGAGGCAGCTGACCAAAGGCCCCACTCCCTCAAAGCATCACCTCCTCCAAGATATCAGTACCCAGCCAGGCTGGAGAGCCATCCAGAGGGCAGAGTGATCTAGGCTGCCACCACAAGACCAACCCCAGGAGAGGTGGCAAGGCCATCCTCCTTGAGCAGGGCTGAAACAGACAAGGTGAAAATAGACCTTTATAGCAGAGCAAACTGAGCCATAGATAGTAGAATCATTTAAGAATTTACCTATACTGTGTTCTTCCTTCCTCCAGCGTGGTATTCAGAAAGTAGCAGGCATGTTCTTCCTAGCTGATCTCTCTTCCTAGCTGATCTCTCCTTCATTCATTGGTATGATGCAGACTTGCTTAGCTTCATCAATACACTGTCCTTTCATGCCTTTAATCCATATTGGTGCATCAAACTAGGCTGATGAAATTTGTCCCCCAAAGGCTAAGGCAACTGCATATCAGTTTTGCATCTGTGAAGAAATCTTCATGGGTACATCTGGGTAGTCATGTTAACCCTGACTCGATGGCACTTAATAACAATAGAACCTGTTCAGCTCCATCGTTGCTTGTTTCATTTCAGTTAATCATTTATGGCACTGACACCATATTGCAATGCCTCCCATGTGGACTCGACCTTTGTTTTAGATGGAGTCTAGAATATCCAGGTGTTATGATGTGCTTGTAGAGAGATATTCAGGAATTTTGTGTGTGAGGGTTTGGCATTTCCAGGAAGTAAGAGAGCAGAAGAAAATCATTCAAAATGTAGTAACAAATATTATGGGATTTTTGCATATGCTTTCAGAATCCTTGACTTGTCTGTGGTTGTGTGATAACAGGTGCACATTCTCAACATGTCCAAGATGCTTGTGGTGAATATATGACCAATAACTTATGACTCATAGCAGACTAAGAACCTTCTTGTCTGAGGGAGTGAAAGCAAAATTTCCCACCTGTTACATGTTTTATATTTTATTAATGATCCTGTCATAAGACCTTAGGATCTATCTATCTATCTATCTATCTATCTATCTATCTATCTATCTATCTATCTATCTATCTATCTATCTATCTATCTATCTATCTATCTATCTATCTATCTATCTATCTATCTATCTATCATCTGTAGTTCTATCTTGCTCTATACCTAAAGGTCTCAGGGCGGGTAACAACATTTAAAATCAACATATTAAAACAATAACAGTATATATTAAAACAACAATATAGGGCAAGATAAAAATAAAGGTAAATCAATTAATATAAAAGATAACAGAAATGAACAACCCAATGGAACAGTATCACAATGCATTTTCTCAGTAATGTTTAAGAGTATATGCAAGCAAAAGGATAGGTGAAGGTTTAAAGGTAAAAGGTGGTGCAGGTTTAAAATTTTCAAAGCCATCTTCAGTTTCTCTTCAGTCCCTAATTTTATTTGGTTTTGATATATTTTTTGTTTTCATATTATTTACTGAGTCTCACAGATGCCCTGAGTGCCTTTGAAAGAAGTGCAGGCAGGCAGGCAGGCAGGCAGGCAGGCAGACAGACAGACAGACGATGACAACAACTATGATAGATAGATAGATAGATAGATAGATAGATAGATAGATAGATAGATAGATAGATAGATGATAGATAGATAGATAGATGGATGGATGGATGGATGGATGGATGGATGGATGGATAGATGGATAAATAGATAGACAGACAGACAGACAGACAGACAGACAGACAGACAGACAGACAGACAGACAGACAGACAGATAGATAGATAGATAGATAGATAGATAGATAGATAGATAGATAGATAGATAGATAGATAGATAGATAGATAGATAGATAGATAGATAGATAGATAGATGGATGGATGGATGGATGGATGGATGGATAGATGGATAAATAGACAGACAGACAGACAGACAGACAGACAGACAGACAGACAGACAGACAGACAGACAGACAGACAGACAGACAGATAGATAGATAGATAGATAGATAGATAGATAGATAGATAGATAGATAGATAGATAGATAGATAGATAGATAGATAGATAGATAGATAGATAGATAGATAGATAGATAGATAGATAGGAGATGATAAAATGTTGCTTTATTTGACCGTCTTCATTTGGTCCTATGCATTCTTTTCTTCTTTCGTTTTGGGCTCTTCTTATTTTTAGGATCTTCCTGCACTTCTGCTCTTTTTGCTGGGATCAGTGGGTCTGGAATAGCCAGACCCACTGATCTCAGCCACAGGCCTCTGTGAGGTGCATTTTTGCATGTGCTATGGCTTGTCACTGAAACATGTCCCCAGTAATTCCAAACACGGGAAGCATGGAATCTACAAGCCTTTTGTGTTCTGAATCAGGTCTGTACTAATCTTCTGCTAGACTCAATTAAATGGGTCTACCAGTGATCCAGATTAAGACCTCCTTGATCTGGATCAGGCTCAGTCTAAAGCAAGCTCCGCTCTATTCATCAAGCTCCTTTGCACAGTTCCCTCTGTCCACCCACCGCTTCATCGTTTCATCTGCATTGGTCGTCATATCATTGCAATGTGATTGTCAGCGCTATAGAATCACATTCTTCTGTACCCTTTTTATGGCTCTTCTATAATGGCACATTATCAGCTATGACACCCAGACTGCTAAGTTCAGAACAAGAAAGATCTTTCTCTTTCCTTTTTTTTTTTTTTTTTAAATATCTCCTCATGGGGGAGATTGGAGTAAAATAACAGCGCTCCGAGTGACTGATTCATGAAGCGATATTAAATGAATTCATCATCTTTCTAGGTTGTCCAGATGTTGTCTGAGAAAGCTGCCTGACAATACAGTACTTTGAAGAAGGGAAAGAGAGACAAATCCTAAGACCTTGATCTTTCCTCCCTTTTATCAAAGGGTGTATTAAGTCTAATTTAAATTTACACATATTATAGCTGGCTTTTGAGGCTGAATGAGCTTTCAGTTAAGGTGATTCACCATACGTCTAGATCACTGCTGGCTTTATCGTATTACTATCTATTATTTCCCTTTAAGAGATGGCTCATTCACCATAAATGGCGTCCTTCCAATTTAATATCCTAGTTTAAAGGATAATTTTGGGACAAAGGTCTAGGGATATCTTTGGGGGGATCAGTAGGACGCCCACAAGCTTACTCTGTTGGAGGTTCGTGAAATAATGCCCATTCCCATCCAAAGACAGGACCCTGCTGTATAGAAGTTAGGATTGCTTATTTTCACCCGTGTTGCTCATGCATATGTACGTAACTGCGCTTTCCAAACAAAGCAAAGTAGCTTCCAACACCCATCTAGCAAGGAGGACAAAATAACTGCAGGTATCACACAGCAATGAGAAGGGCATGATCCACTTTGGACTCCTCTCCCTGCACACTTCAAAGAGGCAGCGTGCTTCCTACAGTCCTTCCACAACCTCTGCCTATGCTATCATCACAACAGGAAACTTGTGTACACCAACTGTGATGTTGTAAGCAATGTGTCTGTCCAGGCCATGCAGCAGACCAAGGCAGATGGGAAAGAGAGCAGGAACAAGTGCCGTTCCAGCACTTAATACTCTCTTACTCTGCCTTTCAGGGTCTCCTTCTAAGGAATATTTTAGCCTAGATGGCAGCTGGACGAATATGCTCCATGTGGATGCTGCAGTGGTGAAGCAAACCCATGTACCAGGACCCTGCTCCCTCATGACACATGCATGGCACATAATAGTGCCATGCATGTGTTGTGCATGACCAGTCAAGACCTCTTTCTACCCTTTAATGCAGGCCATTGCACAGTAGTAGCTGATGGTCGCTGTGGCTGATAGGACTGAGCAGACAGTGTCAGGCTAGATAAAGCTCATATTTGGTGCCTTTCAATGCTGAACATTTGTGCAAACCCACTTGGAAATTGCCTTCATTCTTCTTAATGGGTTAAGCACACATTAGGCAACCATGTATCAAAACATACATGATAAGAAAGGCAGAGCATATGGGGGAAAGCCCAATTGGCCGTTATGGGCCTATAATAAATCAATCCATCAGATGCAGTTGAAATGCCTATAGGATTTCACATTTCCTTTGATCTTTGGTCTAGTAGTTAGGGAGCCAGATTCTTATATGGGAATACTGGGTTTGATTCTGCACTCCTCCACAAAATGGGTGACCTTGGGCAAGTCACAACTCTCTATCTGAGCTCTTACAGCCCTACCTACCTCAGAGGGTGTCTGTTGTGGGGAGAAGAATAGAAAGCTTTGTCAGCTGCTTTGAGTCCCCTTAAATGAGTGAGAAAAGCAGGGTAGAAAACTCAACTCTTCTTCTTTCTTCCCTTTTGCCATTGTTTTTTTATATGCCACAGTGCTTCATGAAGAAATGGTGAAAGAGGCTTGGTCTCTGACTTGTCCACTGTATCACCACAGTGCTTAGCCTTGTATTGCGCTATGTTTCTAGCATGCTACCTGGAACTGAGAATCTCAGTGGCAGGTGACCTTTTACATCTGGACTTGCTCATTTCTTTGCTGGAATTTCTCTACTTCCCCTAAACAAAGCTGCTGCTACCAGATCAGGAATGAATATGGAAACAATTAGTTCAGCGCACTTGTACATGCAGATCTGCAAGAGACGTATCTTACCTAGGCATGGGTGGAAAAAAGTGATAGCTCTTCCAACTGTGTGAGTGGAATTTATTTGTGTGTGTGTGTCATTACTCAGGAATAAAATAAAAAAAGCAAATGGTCTTATGAATTACTGTGAGAAAACAGTGATTCCTTTGTTCTCACCATTTCCAAAGGGATCAGAATCAAGACCTTTCTTTTTATTGATCAATTTCCATACTCTGGCCACTTCCCCATGCAAGCCGTTTGGTTCTGATTGGGCTCGGATTTGATCGGGTGCAAGACTGAGATCGAATGTTATCTGTCCCCATGCCACTTCCAGTAATGCGAGCTGGGTGCAGATACAGCCATCCCCATGCAAACTGTGCCAAACACCAGCACAGGGGAGCAGCGCCATCTCCTCTCAGCCACCTCTCTCCTCATGGGAAGCTGGATTGACGTCACCCCACCCCTGTGCTGCCCACTGCAAATGCTTCAACCCCCCCCCCGCCCCCGCCCCTTAGCAGCACAGAGAAGCCAGGACCAAATGGCAAAAATAATAATTAAAAAAACCAGCTATTTGAGCAAAACCACTATGAGGTTCGGCAGCAGTTGAGCAGTTTTGCACACCTCCTCTCCACCCGGAAACCACAACAAGCGGAAAAGGGAGAAAAATCACCCCATCACCATGCCTGCCTTGGCGGTCGGGAAACGGGGGTGGAATATTTGCCATGGGAAAAGGAAAAAGTCATGGCATTATCCTGCCTGCCTTGGCAATCGGGGAAGGGGGGCGGAATACTTGTATAAAAGAGTCTTGTGGGGCAGCGGAGGCCATTCGACCCCCTCATCATTTTGGCTTTAACACCATTTACTCCCCAGAAATCTCAGCGGTTGCAATCTCCAATGCACAGGGCAGGAACAGTGAGCACAGGACATGAAAACCCACCTCCTGAGCACCAGTCTCCCCAAGTAGCCCGGGACCATCCCATGCGCAGGCTCAGCTCGCAAAGCAATGCATGCTGAGCCACCAAACCATGATGAGAACAGTTGCTTCCAGGACCACATTTGGTCCTGGTTTGGTCCTGATCTGGGCAACTTGGTCTGTGGAAATCGGGACGCATGGGGATGCCCCTTTCCAAATCCGATTTCGATTCAAACTGAAATGTGCAACGGGATGTGCCCTTTGACATTTTGGCATATTAGGGTCCTTGCAGATCATAAGAGAAAAGTGTAAATACATTTGCCTTCATATCCAGATAAACAAGTGGAAAAAACTCCCTTTCATTTGAATTTTGCTTTTAATCTGTATTCTCATTTCTCATGCTGTGACTTCATCCTTTTTAGCCGACAGCCATAAGAAACTATTGTTGTCATAATGTAGATGCTGTTATACAGTATGTGCAAATTATTCAGCTGGGATTCGAGAGCAGGAGAAGGGTTGCCTTTGTCTCTGCTAGAGATGCCCACGGACAATTGGTGGGTCACTGTGTGCGACAGGATGCTGGACTAGATGGGCTGTGACCTGATCCAGCAGGGCTCCTCTTAGGTTCTTATAGAATGGAAGCTCTTAAAAGAATGTAACAACAAAAGCAGCTTGTTGATATTTCTGCCTCTAATAAAATCATCCAAATATGGGCATGGGACCTCTTGACACAAGTGAAAATACACATTAAAATAATA
This sequence comes from Aspidoscelis tigris stejnegeri, assembly GCA_023333525.1. Classification (NCBI taxonomy): domain Eukaryota; kingdom Metazoa; phylum Chordata; class Lepidosauria; order Squamata; family Teiidae; genus Aspidoscelis; species Aspidoscelis tigris. The sequence continues at coordinate 10,253,589 of JALMGA010000005.1, forward strand.
TTTTTCAAGATAAGCTTTAATTGAGAGACGTTGTGTAATTGCACCTTCGCTGAAAATAACTGTCTTGAGGACTATATCAAACTTTACAGTGTAAAAAATGCCTAAACAGCAGCAGCAAAGAGCAGTTGAAATCCTACTGTCTTTTATTGCAAAATACAGGACACAGAATTACATACTTAACTTGCCGAAAGGCAAATTTGACTTGAACAATTTTTTTAAAAAATCCTTACAGTAAAGACAATTAACCAGTGGAACTGATTGCCTCGAAACATGAGCAGGTGGTATCTTCCTCAGTGAATACAGTCAAGCAGAAATTGATCAAACATCTATTTGAAATGCTTTGGTTTGGGTTCCAATTTGGGTGCTGGAGCTGATGACCAAAACAGATTCCATCCAGTTCTTTTTTAAAAAATCAACTTTATTAATGAATTTAGGACAGTACAAGCCAGAAATACAACGCAACCATAAACAATACCTAACTATGGCAGACCATTTACAGAGGGCACTTACATAAATTCTGCTAATAGCATTATTAAGATGCAGCTATTCCACCAGAGTCTTAAGTTAGAAGTGTTTTAGTGAAATGTTTAGATGACTTATAATAGAGTTTACTTATTCTAATGTCAAAGGAAATGGAGAGTGAAAGGGCTTAATGTTTACCAATTGAAACATGTTTCCGTAAGAATGGATTCCAAACCTCCTGAAAGCTTCATCCAGTTCTGAGATTCTGTGTGTCTCCAGATAGATACGGAAGCAGCGTAGGGACTTTGCTGTTGTCTGCAATATTCCACCACTACACCTGCATATATTAAAAAGATGCTGATTTATCAACATCTTTTTACTGGGTGCTTACTTTTCAATACTCTGCCGCCACTGCTGGCAATGGAGTTGCCCGTCTGATGGACAGGAAGCCTCTCCGCAGGGACGCAGAAGCTTCCAATCTGCCATTCTGGTGTACTTGAAGCCGATACAGCATCCCAGTGAAGATTCAAATCTGCCAGTCTACTGCGGATGGAGGTGCCCCCGGTGAAAATCCTGTCCTTCCTTTGTACAGAGGTGCATGAATATTCTTAACATTCATTATTCATATACAAATACGAATATTTCAGAACATTCGTATGGATAGTTCAGACATTTGTTAAACTGGGGACAGGCATCGGATATGTATACAAATGGATACGTACCCAATACAAATGCATCCGTATCCAATATGAATGGATACGTGTCCAATGCAAATGCATACTGTACATATCCAATACGAATGGATACGTATCCAATACGAATGGTATGTACCCAATAAAAATGGATACATATCCAGTACGAATGGATATGTATCCTATACAAATGCATACGTATCCAATATGAATGGTATGTACCCAATAAAAATAGATATGTATCTGATACAAATTGATACGTATCCATTCGTATCGGATATGTGTACGAATTTGTACATAATACTTCCGTATGGAATAAAATCCTACTGCAGTCGAACGGGATCTATTTGAACAAATATGAATTTTCTAACATTTGATTTGTTACGAGTCGGATGCCAAAACAACAATTTGCGCACATCCCTGTTCCTTTGTGATGGGGGTTTCACCAAGGCAAGGCAAGTGATAACGCCCTGAAATGGCTCCTCCAATGCAGGCACTGTCTTTGTTTTAGCTAAGTTGTTTTATCTGTTTTTATATTGATTTTAATGCAGCGCGCCCTCAGACCTTTGGGTATTTGATGGGATAGGCATATAAACAAATAAACAAATAATAAATAAATAAATGTGTTTCTGTCCCACTGCTAGTATCAGTCAGTTCGCTGTTCTCCAAAACAAGGAAGCAGTCTCATTAGCATATGCTGTTAAGATTGTCCTGCTAATGAGCGCTTATTTCAGAGAGTCGCCCATGAGCCCGCTTCAGATGCCTTCGAAGCATCAATGAGATTAGAAAGGCGCATGGTGAACAATGTTGCAGGCACCAGAAGTGGCCCTGGCAAATGAGAACAGCCTCCAATGACACTTAGCCTTCTTTAATTATGGCTTCCACAAATTGGAGGGGGACATGGCTGCCCAGAGTGGCTGGCGCAATTTCTGAGAAGGATTTAATGGCCAGACGCACGACGGGTGTTGATGGCCACAGGGAGCCGTAAACATCTCATAAAAAAATTGTTTTACAAGGATCTTCGTTTGCCATGGAGGAGGCGGTCGCCCGGTCACAAGGTGGGAGGGGGCAGAGATGGAGCTGGATCCAGTGACCTTATTCGTATGACATCTCTCACTTTCTCTGTACCAGCATAAGACAGATATCTTATTTCCTGCTTGACCCTGGACCAGCTGTGTTGTGAGAGATGATTATGGTGACATTTATCAACATTTATGGGCTGACATAAACAAAGCCTGTGCGATGCAGTTTAGGAATGATTCAGGGTTCACTAGTCTCTGATGCCTGACGGCACTTTCCTCTCCTCTCTACCGGCATGTGAGGATCGTATGGGTTGTCCCATTACAGCGCTCTGCAAATCCATTCTAAAGTTGCATCACAAAATTCAGGGATGTCTGTGTTCAGAACATACGTGCATTCTAGTTTCAAAATGCACAGAATTTTCTCTTTCTCTCCCAAATATACTGAATCTGGACAGTTTGTGACCCAAGCTTATATGTTTTCCTTTTGGAACCTGGAGGCTGGCAGAGCTTTGGATGTGCGCAAATTGGCGGCGGGGGGGGGGGGGGGTTGCATTCAATTTGTTTCAAACTGAATGTAAGAAAATTTGTATTCATTCAAATAGATCCCCTTTGAATGTGGTAGGATTCTATTCAATACAAATATACTCGTACGAATTTGTACAAATGTCCAAGATGAATGCATACATATCCAACACATATCCATACGTATCCAATACATATCTGATACATATCCTGTAACATATCTGCTCTGAAAGTGTCAGATCCACCCTGAGTCCACTTTGAATCTGCTCTCAAACCATGTCGAATTCACTCTGGATCCGTTGCGGATGTGATTGGCGCAGCCGCTTTCCCATTGCCATGTTTCACGAATGTTCAGAAGCATTCGCACAAGTGTTCCGAAATTTTTGCACGAATACGAATGTCAATGTATGGATGTTGTACCATTTGATTCATTTACAAATGTCCAATGGACCCATTCAATCCAGATTTCCCTATAACTGGTGGAAACAAATGTGGCTCTTATGGGGTCTGCAGTGGAAATGGGGTCTTCCTGCTCTGAGCCTAATGGGTCCTTAATGGGTCCCTAATGGGTACTTAATGGGTACTTAGTGCTAGTGGAAAAACTCCCATAATTTGCCCTACTACGTGGATGGTAGTCTCCTATTCCAGAATATGTTCCAGAATAAGGCCCAGTGCAGACAGGGCCAATGATAGCAGTTGTAGGTCAGGAACATCTGGAGCATGTAGTTAAGCACCAGTAGTAGAGAGCTTCACATTCAAGCCTGTTTTTCCTTTGCAGAGCTTTCAGAGGAAGGGAAGGAGGGCGAAATGCAGCTGACTAATGGTGACAGACTATCAGGCATGGCAGGACTGGCAGGGATGCAGAGGAAAAAGCTGGTGGGGAGCTCTAAAGCAGTCAGCTCCATGCTTGACCCCCAGAACCATCTCAGCCATTGTTAGAAGTTATGTGCTTGGGGTCCTCTTTGCTCCATGTAAGCAATCGCTGCCTCTTCCCGTTCCCAAGTATGGCGTGGGCAGCAGCCAAGGTCATGTAGGCTGAGAACTGCTCAGAGGGACAACACCACACCTTCATCGCAACTAGGTATGTGACTGGATGACGCTGTTTGGTGGTATTAGTGTTCCCTTACACTCCCTGCCACCGCCAGCAAAAGGCTTTGCTGTAAGATTTCACATTTTGCTCCTCCGTGCTGAATTATTCACAGGTCTGCGAGAGGGAGGCCTTCATGCTAGGTGGACCGGAGGTTTCCAGGAGCAAACAGGATTGCCGCCTGCTGTAGCAGAGAGTGAAGCTGGAGCTGGCCGGCTTCCATCTGCATCGGCACTGAACCATCTCCGCAGCATGGTGTTAGGGAATGCTGCACCTCCGGAGGTGCCGTACGCTGGATGAGGTGTAGGGTCGCGCTTGTGTTCATTTGTTAGGAGTTGCTTAAGGTCCCCTGGTGCTTTTTGAAAGGGCAGAGGTGTTAATCCCAGCTTCCTGCTTTAAATTCTGTTTGGGATAATTAAATCCTGCTTCCTTTTGCTGTCTGATCGTGTCTGCAATGTGTGCGTCTTAGCTCTAACTCCTAAAGCCCCAATCAAAAAATGTAAAAAAAAAAGTGTTTCACATACTCTAGCAAATTGGACTTGATGCGCCCTAGCTGTGGGCATTCATTTAGCCTCTTTCCTCTTCACAGAAACCAGGGGAATTCAAAGGTTTCTCTTAAAACCAAAGGTAAGCTTGTGGCTCTTACATTCCCCCAAGGGCAGTTTGAAAAGGCAGGAGTGAACAGATTAGTGGACAGGTTGAAAAATACAGGAAGGGAGAAGAGAGGGACTGTCTTTAACACCGGAAAGACCCTAAGCAAGAATTGTATTGCTCCGGTCGTCCCAAATCCTTGGCTGCTTGTACTAGCTGTGAACTGGCTCTGATACCATTTCTAGGATGCTGGGGAGACAGGAAAAGTATGCAGAGCTACTACCCCCAAACCATGCTTTTTTCTCTCAAATGCAAAAATGGAACACAATACAATGACACTATATTGCACACCTTATTCAAACAGCTTGCAAAGCCTTAGCATGAGGGGGGGGGGAATGCATGCTCGTTTTGCCATTGAAAAGATGCTAGCTTCTTTTGCTGTCAAATCAGATTCGGATCGGATTTGAACAGATCCGGATTGGATTCAGATCAGATTCAGAGGCGTGACTAGTGAATGGCAGGGGTTCAAAGAAAATTGGAAGAGAATTTGAAGCCTAGCACGTTGGAAGTGGCTCCTTTCACACAAATGTGAATTTCCAACCCATCTGCTTCAGTGCGAAGTGACTGGGAAAAAGAAAGAGTGCCCATCCCTAATCTTTACTCAGCACCTTTCCAGGTCTGAGATGGTGCCAGGGTTACACATGCACAAGTCAAGAGGATCAGCTAGAACCCCGGAGTCCATGGGCTTGAATCCCCCTTGTCCATGAATCCTGACCGGGTGACTTCTGTTTATGCACGGGTTCCTGTGAAGGTAAAACAGAGGAGAGGAGAATAATGGGTATTTTTCCACTGTCACTAGAAGTACGTTGTACCCATTAATGGATACGTTGTACCCATTAATGGGTACTTAATGAGTACTTCTAGTGACAGTGGAAAAATACCCAATGTGCACCATTTTGGAAGCTTTGGAGGAAAGGCAGGATATAGATGCCAGCCAGGAGCAACAACAGTAACAACATCACAATTCTTCACACCACCAGTTTGGCATGAAAAAAGAGGCTTGCAAGATGTCCATGGCTGTGTTCACGAGAAGTTTTAATTCAGCTTCAGTCCACCTTCATAATGGAAGAGCACATTAGCAAAGTGAGCGGTCACTTTCTTTCCATATTATTTAATTCAAAGGTAGATTTTTCTGAGTTAGATAATACTGAAACTTGTTGGCTTGTCACTTTGCAGATGTGTTCTCTCATGCTGAAAGTGGACTGAAGCTGGATTAAAAATTAGGTATGGACCCAGCCCATGTGAACCTCCCTGCTGCTCAGGAGAGGAGTAATGTGAAAGATCTGACACAGGAACTGTTTAGTCTCTTTTTCTCATAATTGTTTCTGGTGCAATCTTTTAATAAATAAAACTGTGCCAACTGGTGCCCAGACTGGGGGAATACTGCGCATTATGATGCACAGTCAGAATACTTTGTAGCATTATGCTGCTGCTACTGCGGATTTACCCGCTGCGGAACGATCAACACTTGCTCCGCAGTATCAGGTAAATTCCAAGTTTCCCACCATCCTGACAGGACGTCGAGAAACAGCCAACGAGAGCTGAGCCTGCAGTTCGTTCCATTGGCTGCCCGATCCCACATGGCACATGACTCACTGTGCGCCCCATGGAAGTCTCTCAGCTTCCAAGTAGGAAGCTGCAGATCTCTGTTACAAATGGGGACAACGCATCCTGACTTAGCAACCAGGTAAGCTGCAATCTTTCAACTCACTGGATTTTTATCTGCTAGTCTGGAAGGGACCTATTGTGCAGGGTTTTTTGGACATGTTGTACATGCACAAGCTAGCCAATTGAGAGTGGGGAGGGAGGGAGGGGACTTATTCATGCTAACAACAAGCACACGGACTCCAAACAAACCCCGACAAAATAAAAACAAAGTGAAGTTTCCTTTGTATTTGAGTCTGAACAGCCATGAAAGCAGTATCAAAGGAAAACTACCCATTCATTAATTCAGACCAGCTCCACAAAGCAATTCCCAATCTTTACTGATATCTGATTCAAACAACTTTCTAATCTCTGTGAGCTGTCATTAAGAATGGCATTAACCCCGCCGACAATCAATCCTGCTCTGCCGAACCTATTGTAACACAGAGATGGGCTATCGTGTATCAGAAGAAAGAAAGAAAAGGAAACCTTGTGGGTAGGTGTATAGGTGTGTGTATCTGTGTGTCTCTGTGTGTGTGGCACAAACAATTTGTCAATGCACCTTGCAGACAGGCCGGCCTCTGTCGTTTCTTCTGGAGCAGAACTGAACTGCCTCTCCACTTTAGATGCAAAGGGAATCGGTTGTAATGATTAGGTCCCTTGTAAACTGACAGCAGAGCTCTTTAGAAGGAGAAAGAGATGGAGCAAGTTAGGTATGGTATGTCTGGAATGTGCTCCCTTTGCCTTCCAAAATATTTTTTATTTATTATTTGTATTTCTGTCCCTCCCTATACCCGAAGGTCTAAGGGTGGGTAACAACATTTAAAATCAGACATTTATTAAAACATGGGTTAATCCCATCTTTGTTATTTCTCCCTTGGGCTACTTTCTGGTGCATAGGAAATGGTCCTGGACGTTGGCCATTTCTGTGCCCTTGAAGACAGGGCTATGCTTTCTGTTCCAATGGGATGGCATAATGAGGACAGTGAAGTGTGGGGTTGGAAGGCCTGCATCTGACCCTATCAAACTGCACTTTAGTCCACCATATCCTTAAAATCAAAGCCAGTCTTGAAGTGCTCCACAGAAGACCTTTAGATCAAGGTGGGCATGGAGAAATTCCTACAGTTGGGCCTGGTGTGGAGAAGGTGCTACCTTTCTCCTGTCCTAATGCTAGAGCCTAAAGCTTTCCAATGAACCTGAAGGGAAGGGAAGACCAAGGAAGTGTCCGTCAGCTTCCAGATTAGCGGAATAAAACCCGCTGTTATAAGAAAATACGCAGCTTACTGCGAAGCCACGATGTGCTGCCCAGATGAGAGTACCCTCCCTGCCGCGTCCTCCTCACCAGCTGCAATACTTCCGTGACACACGCGGTGAGGTACACATCACGTGTGAGGGGGCAGCCAATGGGAACTGAGCTGCAGGCTCTCGGCTCTCGTTCGCTGTTCTTGTTGTCCTGTCTGGACTAGCAGAAACATTCAAATTTACCTGAAACTGTGGAGCGAGTGTTGATTGTTCCACGGTAAGTAAATTCAAAGTAGCGGCGGCACAATGCACTGTTGCTATGCAGCATAGGGTGTCAGGTGTGATGCCCATACACCAGCTGTGCATTCCAATCCGCAGTTTTCCTAAGCCTGGACACAGCCTCCGTTTCTTCGTAGCTATTGTCTCTCCAGTGGCAATCAGCAGTGGCCAGCAGCTGGGAGCAAACCCAAAGGCACTTGGAGGTACCTTGGGGCAGAGATTCACCAAGCTTCTCCAAAGCAGCATGGGCACCGCACATCCATTTTGGATTTGATGCAAAGCGCATCTGACCAGACTCAAAGTGCATCAGAGCAAAGAGGCGTTTCTGCTTCAGGCTTCACAGAATCCCAATAAATCGAGGCGCCACGCTTCTGGGTGCACCTCCAGCTCCTAGCTGCTGCTGCCCAGGATGTGACAACAGCCTTCAGTTTAGCTGGCTTGTGAGGGAGAGAAGAGAAATGCGTTAAGAAAGCCGTCTCTGCTCATTACGATGGCTGTGCGTGTCTTCCTGGATTTTCAGTGCCAAGGTACCTCTGAATAGGAACTGCTAGGGGAAACCACAAGCCTTCCGTGCAGGCTCAAGCAAGCATCTGATTGGCTGCTGCTGCAGAAAACGGGAAGCTAGACCAAACACACCTTTGGTTTGATTCAGCTTATCTCTTCTTATGTTCCTACTTCTGATTTAATTGCATTTGACCTTTTTTTAAAGGGTTTTTTTTCTCTCCCCTTCATTTCCACAGAGACTTATTCTGTCTGTAACTTTGATATTTCCTGGCCTAATACTATGAAAAAAGGAGGTTGCCGGACCCTTTGAGGCATCAGACCTGCCAGATATCAGGCAGATGTGACAAAGGGTCCCAATTTTCAGCCAATTAAAGGGGAGTGACAGTCTAGAAGTTTCCCATGACTTCCAAGGGGAATCCTCCTTATTTGTGGCTGTCTGCTGCTCTGAGGTTTTCCACCCAAAGGAGATTCAATTTGCAGGTCTGGGCTACTCTCTAAGGGCATTATTCTTACTGAAGTGCAAGTAGGTGGCTTGTTTTGTTCTGTTTTATATATAAAAAAAGGAGCAAAACACAGGATGCACAGCACAGAACATGCTCACATGAGTTTTTCAGATGTTTGTTGGTGGTGATTTTTTTTGACCGAAAACCAAGTCAGAGTACAATTCGCTTATTTTTCACAGCAATCTGGATATTTCTGAATAGGAACAAGTAAGGCTACCTAATCTGAACTAGACAATTGATCCATCTGTTAAATATTGGCTGTGTTTTAAAAAGAGGGGGGGGCTCCGTAGCAGCTCGGAGAGGCAGCAGGTGGCAGTTTTGATTTCCATGAGAGCTCCAATCCACTTTGGAAGTGCATTTTCTGGTCTTTAATGTGGCTCAGAGGTAAGAACCTAAGAGGAGCCCTGCTGGATCAGGCCATAGCCCATCTAGTCCAGCATCCTGTCTCACACAGTGGCCTCCCAATTGCCCATGGGCACCTCAAGCAGAGACAAGGACAAACCTTCTCCTGCTCTCAAATCCCAGCAAGTGGCCTTAGAGCAGTGGTTCTCAACCTGGGGGTCGGGACCCCTTTGGGGGTCGAATTACCCTTTCAGAGGGGTCGCAACGAGTCTCCTGCCGCCCTTACCTCCCACCTCCCAGCTGCTCCACCCATGTAGTTGGGGGTCTCCACAACATAAGGAACTCCATTAAGTGGTCGCGGCATTAGGAAGATTGAGAACCACTGCCTTAGAGGCATCCTGCTTGTGCCCCCAGCCTGAAAGATGTACCTAGGCATTCATTCTAGAAGCCATTGATACATCTGTCGTCCATACATTTGTCTAACCCTTCCTTAAAGCCATCTAGGCTGGTAGCTGTTACCACCTCTTCCGGCAGCAAATTCCATAAACTGATGACCCTCTGGGTGAAGAAATACTTCCCCTTGTCTGCTCTGACTCTCCCAACCATGGGGACACTAATCGTGTGGCAGCTTCCACTTCTAATCCACTTCTGAACCACTCTTCAAAAAGATTTAAAAAGAAAAAAACAAGAGCAGTGTTTGGTGCAACTCTTTCCAGTCCGGTCTTGCAGGTCATTTCCAGGATTTCAGCAGGGGTCTTTCCAAGTTCTACCCAGATATTCTAGGGACTGAATCTGGACCTTCTCTGTGCAGATGAGATATTCTTCCACTGAGCTCCCAGGGATAATGGAATTGCATAGAAAGAACCTATATCTGTACCGACAGAACCCAAAATGATGTGATGTTGGTATGGGAAGCCACACCAGGGACCAGGGATGTGCACAATTTTTATTTTTATTTTTATTTTGAATTTGAATCAAATCGAATATCCAAACATTTGATTGGACTTGAATGTTTAGAATCCAAATGCAACAAAATCCGATTTGAATCGAATACATTAGAATCTGTTTGTTTGAATGTTAGACTCAAACCTGAAGATACGAATGTCGACAACATTCGTATGTGTTATACGTATCTGTACGCATTCCGTATGCATCCCGCTTTTGGCTCATACTATCAGTGCAAATGCATACAGACACGTATGAGATTCAAATGTTTTGAATCATTTGAAATTCATTCGAATGTTTAAATTCCAATGTGTAAACATTCTATTCAAGTTCAAATGTCCACATTTGATCGAATTTGATTGAATTTCGAATGTTTAGAACATTTGTTGTACATACCTACAGGGACATCTTCTGCATGCTTCCACAAGCCACACGCTCTCAGTTCAATGTGGTCCCCATTCACTGAAGATGAACAAAAGCGCTGTGTGAAAAACAGATGGCAGCCTACCAAAGCGACATTAATCCCTCTTTGATTCTTAATTAACTCACTTCATCTATGCCCAGATATTCTCCGTAGGATTGTATCCCGAAGGTGACTCAGTGCTTGCCACCCATGTTCTCAAGTCCTTCTCAGCTGCCTTGTCAAGTTTGAATGAGGTGCTGACCGCAACCAGTTTCTGGTTTTGTTTCTGCACGTCACAGCATCAGGCATCCTTGCAAGAGTTGCTCCAGCCTCACAATACCACAGAGTAAAGGTATTGGTAGAATATTGCTGTGAGTCCCCGTTTAGTTGGAGGCTTTATTAAAACCAAAGTGATGAAATACCTTGCACGGAGCAGCTCAGCTTCGCAGCGACCAAGGTGTTGATGTCATCTTCATTTCCTTGGCTTTCTTGGATTTATGGCTCAGTCACACCAAGGAGAGAGAAGAGTTGCAGCTGGCTGTGTTTGCCAGATGTATCACTATTTTAAAATTTTGGATTCACCGTGGAGGAAAATATAAAACATTAACATGGAGCCGCACCTGAAAAATTCTGCTAACCTGAATGATATGTTTTCAGGATTCCTATGAACTATTTCTGGGGGTGTTCAGACTTACAGACACTGCACATTCCCATGCGCAGTCGGGGTGTGGGCGTCACACCTGATGCTCGATACTGCGTAAAGGCAGTGCATTATGCTGCCGCTACTTCGAACTTACTTACTGCTGAATGATGAGCACTCGCACCGATGTATCAGGAAAATTCAAACAAGAGTTGAGTCTGCAGCTCAGCTCCCATTGGATGCCCCATCTCACATTACCCCTGCTCACCACGTGTACCATGGAAGTATGCGGGGAGGCTGCTAAAGTCCCAGTGGTGCAATGTGGCTTTGCAGCAGGTAAGCTGTGCTTTTTTCTCCAATAGCAGGTTTTATTCTGCTAATCTGGATGCTACCTCACATGGGTGAAATTCTCCAGATGGATCTTAAAATTGTCTTTGCAGTGTCTTTGCACGTGCAGTGACAAAAGTGATGGGGCATTTCCACATGTGCCGCCGAAAACAGATCTATAAGATCCGTTTTCAGGCAGAATGTTTTAAAAAGGGAATCTGACCCAAAGGGAATCTGGCCAGATGGGGAAACGGATTGGGGTGGGTGCTGGCAGCGATGAGGTAAGGCAGCTGGCGCAAGCGCAGGAACCTCAGCGGGGTGGGGGTTGGGGTAGGACGCAACTTCCCCTGGCCAGAGAAGGGGCGATCACCTCTTCTCTTGCCAGGGGGAAGGCAGGGAAGCCGGCCGCCGGACTCGCCCACCTGTCAGAGAGGCAAGGCATGCACTCTGCCTCTGTGACAGCTTGGCATGCGCCAGCAATCCAGCTTTTTCCCTGCCGGTGTGGAAGCGTTCTCTTCTGATCCAGTTTAAGGGGGAAAGCCAGATGTAAGACCTGATTTTTTACGTCTTGCATCTGGGTTGGATTTCAGCAGCAGAACCGGTTTAAGCAACTGGTTTTGCGCACCGATGTGCGGATGTGGCGTCCTCAAAGGGACCCTAATTCCGGTCCCTGTGCGGATGCAATGTCCTAATCCTTCCCACATTGCGCTCTAAATCCATTTTTAGAGCCTGTGCGGAAAGGCCTATGAGGATGACTGGGAAAGGTCTATAGCTCAAAGCTGAAACCCATATTTTCAGTAAGAAAAGTCCTGGGGCTTGCTGTAGTCTGCACTAGCATGCAGACAGTGAAGGTTATAATCTGGAATAAGGCCCAGGGCAGAAAGGGCCTTACCCTTGAAAGAAAATCTATCAAACTTTCCTTTCTCACAGGCTTCAGTTCATTTATTTGTTTGTCTATTATTTGCGTTTTCATCCCATCCTGTACCCGAAGGTCTCAGGTCAGGTTACAACATTTAAAACCATAATCATATTAAAAGAACAAAACTGTCTGGAAAGTGTGTGTTGGGGGATCTGTATCCCCATTTAGCCAAAGGCCAGAGCAAAGAGCTGCATCTTCCTAAACATGTAAAGTGAAGTCTCTGACACACCTCAAGGGGGAGACTATTCCATACGCTTGGGGCCATCACTGAATAGGCCCTATCCCAGGTGCCCCCCCTCTTTTGCTGCAGAGGGCAGTGGTGCAACCCTTTTAATTATTTTGAATGCTTTCCTGGTGTGAAACCCTAGTGCAAATGTGATAGAAATTGAAAGCATTAGGTAATTTAAGTGGGGAAAGATAGATAGAAACCCCTGAACTATTATTGAAGCAAGCAGAGCACCCAGTTCCCAAAGACTGGACCAAGTGTTTGCAAGGTGACTTTTCTCTGAAAGGAGAAAGTAACAAATGGAGAAAAAAAATATCCCTGAAAGGTTGAACGAACATCTGCTCAGCAGAAACAACACTCCAATATGATCCAGCGAGGGCTCTTGGTTTAGAAAATAAATAAATAAATCAAGGACAAACAGATGAGTTCTTGTTTCCTATCTTATATAGGAGTAGGGATGTGCACAATTTTTTTAAAACATTAGAATTCGAATTGAACTGAATATCCAAAGTTTCAATTCGATTTGAATGTTTAGAATCCAAATGCAACAAAATCCAATTCAAATCTATTCATTTGAATGCGAGGTTCGAATCTGAAGATACGAAGGTCGACAACATTTGTATGTGTTATACGTATCTGTATGCATTTTGTACGCATCCCATTTTATCTCCATATGCATCCCATTTTCGTCCCGTACTATCGGCGCAAATGCTTACAGATATGTATGAGATTCACACAAATACGTATGGAATACATATGTATCTGTACATTCAAATGTTTTGAATAATTCGAACGAATGTTTCAGTTCAAATATGTAGACATTCTATTTGAATTTGAATGCCCACATTCTATCGAATTCGATCGAACTTTGAATGTTTAGAACATTCATGTTTATCCCTATATAGCAATCATGTACCCTTGTAATATTTTCTTTTCTTTCTTTTTTTCAAGAAAGGCAAAATGCACGGATAAACCAAATATACACTAAGATATTCAAAAGCGAAGTCATTTAGCATGCCAAACATGTTGAATATGGTGTACAGCATTGGGTTGCATGCTAGATGCAGTAGACACTTACATCCATGCTTTTGTAGGCCTAGTTGTGGCGATGGTTCAGGTAACCTTTAGGGAGGGCAAAAAAGGAAATGGAACAGATGTCTTGCCAGCCTACAGAAAAGTGTTTTCGAGATGGGCAGGTAATCCTCAATGCATCTCAACACAGTACATTAACTGCTGGCAATTTATTTGTCAGGATGAGTCATCATCACCTTTCAACCAGTCCGTTACCGAATATATTAAAAAGGCTCCAGCAAAATCAATGGCCTTCTCACCTTTGCACCCCAGACGTGAAGGCTAGATATTGGCTTCGTGTGATGCTAAAGGATATTAAATGGAACCGGGGCAGCGGCGTCTCAGAATTTTAGAACTAAAAGGGAGATTGGAGGACATTCGCCTTGGCTTCCTTAGCGCAGGTTCCACAAGGCAGAGTGGAAGCAGAGGCTCTTTCTGCACTGGGCCTTGAACCAGAGTATATTCCGATGCAAGGCCCAGCCTTTTTCACTGGTTGTGGAATATGGTCTGCCCTCCCTCCCCTTATCTTGCTTCCTTCACATCGGGTGAAGGAGTGAACCAGGATATGCTCCATAACTGTGTCCATATTACAGACTACAGTGAGTGTTTTTCCACTGTCACTAGAAGTGCCCATTAAGTACCCATTAATGGGTACATAATGGCATTTTTGTACCTATTCATGGGTACTTAATGGCATTTTTGTACCCATTAATGAGTACTTAATGGGTACTTCTAGTGACAGTGGAAAAACACCCTGTGAGCGTGCGGACAACGCACTCTCATAGATCACAATAGTATGGGGACCTGCTTTGGCAGCACCTTCAGGAAGCACAGCTGGATGACGATGAGAAGTCACCCTGCCAATGAAACACGCCTTCCTCCAGTAACTGCAAAAGCCAAGAGCAAAAACCCTAGCCTTTGAAGACCCCACACCAGCTTCAAAGGCTGGGTGCAGCCTTTGAAGCCGACAGCTGAAGCTGGGCCAAACTGTTTGTCTAAATGCAGACAGCCTTTGGAGCAGGCTACTGCAAGTCTGTTTCAGCCTGACTTATGCTCACTAGACCACACTACGTGGGCTGGAACAACCCACCTAGGGTGGAAAGGGTCAGAAAGCATCATTCTTGACCAAATGGTAAAATGTCTTCATAAAAAGCAAGTGCATCAACTCCCAGGGCTGTCTTTTCCATGGTCAAAACACCTTCTGATTTGATCAGCTGTTAGCTACCTGTTGGTTTTACTCCTGTTTTTCTGGAGGAACACAGCACAAACCCTATCCATCTTCTCTAAGACAGTTTATTACGTATATGATGGAGGGACCTTTAATCTCTTCTTTAGCCTGAACATGCCCAGATCTTTAAGCCATTTCTTCTGAGATGCAGTTTGCCAGATCCCTCACCTTCCTTGGTATTGTAGCTTGGAAATGCCTTTATAAAACCACAAAACAGTGCAATGGCAGCTAAATTGGTTGATTGAGCAGCACTGCTTTCAAGCTTCCAGGTTTCACATAGCCATAATAGGTGAGACTGTCCCACAAATTGCTATTCATTCATTCATTCATTCATTCATTCATTCATTCATTCATTCATTCATATTTATTCTGCATTCTCCTACCCCTTGGTGCTTGGGTGACTTACAGAAAATAAAAATATTATTAATATAGAGTATTTTATTTTAAACTATACATACAGTGCAGAGGAGAATGTCAAAATGAACAGAATTTTTTTCAGCTCTTTTCTGAAAATGCACAAAATGTGATTGCATTATATGGACATTTATTCCATAACACTGGTGCCACTACAGAGAAGGCCCAGCAACAACTACTACTACTACTACTACCACCACCACCACTACTACTACCACTACCACTACCACAGCAACACTAAGGACAGGTGAGAATGTCAGCAAACCATCTCTGGAGAATCTCAGACTGGGGTGATTTTTCACAATTCCAGGTCCAGAGCCATTCAGGGATTTAGGCTGCGTCCAGACACGCTCTATGTCTCACTGCCTATGTGAAGCTTTTTCCAGACTGCAGCAGCAGAGATGTAAAAAGATGCTCATTCATCAGCATTTTTTGACTTCACACTTACTTTTGAATGTTCCGCCACTACTGAGGGCGACGGAGCTTCCCGTCTGGCAGATGGGAAGCCGCTGCAAAGGGATGCCAGAGCTTCCAACGGTCCAGTGTGGTGGACAGGAAGCCGCTATAGCATCCCATCACAGTATAGAGCAAGTCAGGATGCCACCATATACATTATGAGCAGCCACTGCAGCATTTTAGACACAAAGAAATGCATATCTGTCTTCCAGGCCCACACATTTATATCCAGCCCTTCATCAAATGGTCCCAGGGCGGGTTAGAGTAAGAATAAAACATATATATATAAAGGTAATTAAAAATATCGCCCCCTCCCTCCCCAGCAGGACAGCACTCTGAGAAAGCTCTTTAAATGGCAAAAGCCTGGTTGAAAAGATACGTTTTCCCCAGGCCCCAAAAACTATATAGCATAGGTGCCTGATGAACCTCAAGAGGGAGGCTATTCCAAAGTCTAGGGTGGTGATGGCCAACCTATGACACGTGTGTCACAGGTGACACGCCAAGCCCTTTTGGGTGACACACATGGTCACTCTGGCACCTGGGCATGTAGTGCTTGCTTGTTCTTGAAGTGTATGAAATACCAACTTTCAATTGAAGATTTAGCAACAAAAGTCACTAATGTAAAGAATTATTTGTTTTTGCTTTTAATAAAATACATATATCAAAAATATAACTTTTTTACCAGAGCTACAAATATCACAAAATTATGGATATTTCTAGATGTGACACAGCACCCGAGTTAAGCTAGGTTTTCTTGTGAATTTTGACACACCGAGCTCAAAAGGTTCGCCATCACTGGTCTAGGGGCCACCACAGAAAAGGCCCTCTTGTATGTCCCTATGCCTCGTACCTCTGCAAGAGAAGGAACTACAAGAAGGCCCTCTCCTTGAGATCTCAGTGCACAGGCAGGTGTATCTGGGAGAATTTCTGGCGACAGTCCCATGTGCAGAACAGTAATGTGGTTAAGGAGCCATCATCTCATGCATTAGACAGGAATGCTGAGCATAGATTCTCCTGGTCAATGGATCCACAGTGTTGCTTAAGTAAGGCTGTTAATACCAAGCTGCAGAATGTCTCCACCTGCCCCAAGCTGTTCTTACTCTCCCCTTGCCCCTGCACTTCTCTTTGAGGCTGTTGCCAAAAATCAGTGGGATCTTAGCAGCCCAAAATAAATTGCTGAGAGGATTATCCCCAGACAAAATATTAACCTCTTCTCCTGTAATGGTTAGAACTGATTAGTCTTGGTTCAGATAAAGCTCATTAAATCAGCCTGGGCTAGCCATCCACCTTCACTCTAAGCTGTCTTCTTGGAGCATTGGGAAGAGAAAAGAGAAGGATACCATCTGTGCTCGGGCTGTCATGTGAAAGACAGGACAGAATCCCCATGACTTTAAAAACTATATAGAAGAGGAGATTCAAGCAAGTGTGGCCTGTGATGCAAGAAACACCTGCTTACATTTCCTCTTCTGTACTACAGCTGAAGATACAAGAGCCTTGTGCTTCTTTTCACCTGGCAACTCTACGCAGCCAAGAAATTGTTCTAACCAGGGTCTTCTTTTCCTCAAGCCCAGAAATCAACCCCACACACTGATGATACCAAAAAACAACATAAGAACATAAAAACATAAGAGGAGCCCATCTAGTCCAGCATTCTGTCGCACACAGTGGCCCACCGATTGCCCATGGGCATCTCAAGCAGAGACAAGGGCAAACCTTCTCCTGCTCTCGAATCCCAGCAAATGGCCTTAGAAATATCACGCTTGTTCCCCCAGGCTGAAAGATGTTCTTAGGCATCCATTCTAGTAGCCATTGATACATCTGTCATTCATAAATTTGTCTAACCCTTCCTTGAAGCCATCTAGGCTGGTGGCTGTTACCATCTCTTCCAGTAGCAAATTCCATAAAGCAGTGACTCTCTGAGTGAAGAAATACTTCCCCTTGTCTGTTCTGACTCTCCTACTTATATGCCTAGATGGTTTAAAGGAGGGTTGCTTAACCTTCACTCCTCCAATGATCCCGAATTACCATAATTCTTTGCCACTGGCCAGACTGTCCAAGGCATATCTGTTCAGAAACATCCAGAACATCTCCCAACATTCCACTGACACAGAATGCTGGGCTGTAGCCTGGTACAGAGGGCTGGGTGTGGAGCGCAAGAAGTTGTTCAGCATCATCTTGAGGACCACAGCTTGGAAACCAGCTCCAGAGATAGAATGATAGGCAGCGTCCCCATGCAAGTCGTTCCAGTCTGATTGGCCCGCATTGGACCGGTAACGCAGGCTGGGTGCGGATGCAGTCGTCCCCATGCATACTGTGCCAAACCCTGGCATGGCATCTCCTCTCCACCCCTTTTCTTCTCATTGGAAGCTGGACTGACATCACCCCACCCCTGTGCTGCCCGCTACAAATGCTGCATCAGAAAGCCAGGACCGAACAGAAAAAAATAATAAATTTAAAAAAAACCAAAGCCTCTATAATGTTTGGTGGCAGTTGAGTGGTTGAGCAGTTTTGCGCACCTCCACTTCACCCGGGAACTGTGAGAACACCAGGCAAACTTAAAACGGTGAAAAATCAAGCCATTATATTGCCCGCCTTGACGATCGGGAAATGGGGGTGGAATACTTTCTGTGTAAAAGGGAGAAAAATCAAGCCATTATCATGCCCACCTTGGCAATCGGGAAACGGGGGTGGAATATTTTCTGTGTAAAAGGGAGAAAAACCAAGCCATTATCCGGCCTGCCTTGGCAATTGGGAAATGGAGGGGGGGGGGGTGAAATACTTGTACAGTATAAAAGAGTCTCATGGAGCAGTGAAAGTAATTCAACCCCCTCATCGTTTCAGCTTTAACACATTTACTCCCCAAAAATCTCAGCGGTTGCAATCTCCATTGCACAGGGCAGGAACGGCAAGCACAGGACATGAAACCCTACCTCCTGAGCACCAATCTCCCTAAGTAGCCCAGGACCATCCCCATGTGCAGGCTCGCCTCACAAAGCAATGCATGCCAAACCCCCCAAACCGTGCCCAGACCTGGTTTTTTTCCCGTACCAAATATGGTCCTGGTTTGGTCCTGGTTTGAGCGATTTGGTCCATGGAAATCGGACCAAATCTAAAATGCATGGGGACACCCCTTGCCAAACCCAATTTCGATTCGGACCAAATCATGCATGGTGACGCACCCATAGAAAAGCAAGTCATGCTATGCCAAATATCTTGCAACATACTTTGGCAGGGATGCTGCCAGGGCCAGGGCCCGATCCAGGAGAGGCGAACAGGGCCACTTTCCCCAAACAGCAACTATATTGGGGTAGCAAAAAGGAAACCAAAAATGAAATTGTACTTTCAGAACTTAAGAATGGGCCCAGCAAGCCAGCCACAATAGGTGTCTGCCTCCCTCTCAGGCTTTTTCTACATCCACTCTATTGCCAAAATAGAAGAAGGAATGCCCCCAGAATGGAAGGACTGGAGAGTTTCCTAGCCACACGGAAACCCTCACTGGCCATTACGCCGCATAGAATTGCAAAGGAGACCGCGAAACAACTCATAAAATATTGTCAGGGCCTGTTGCCAGGGCAAATAAGATCAACAGATATTTCCGTGCTTAATTCACCGGTGTTCAGCACTTGTTTTTAATGGTTTTGCATTTTTCAAGGGTAATATGAAATCACCTGGAGGCATTATTTCCTACGAGATGGTTGAATCCAACCAAATATCTATTTTAGCATTAAATGCCTTTTGTAAAGGCTCATTTGTTTGAGGAACTGATAGTTAATCATGGGTGTTTACTCGTGGATGTGAGTGGGGAATTTTCCCTCAAAATATAATTTCTCTTTTCTGTGCCGCTGTTGTACCTGACCTATCTGTGCCCCAAAGCCAAAACTATTTGGGTAAGGTGGGAAAACAGGAAATTAAATGTGCTTGCTTAATAGAGCGGTGTAAATCATTAAATGAGGTTGTTGTTTTCAAAGTTGGGACTTAAACTAAACAATATTAGAAGACCCCATTCGTGCAATTTTACTCTGGTATAATAGAAGGAGGAGAAGAAGAAGAGTTGGCTTTTTTACCCAGCTTTTCTCAGCCATTTAAGGGGACCTAAAGGGGCCAAACCTTCTTCTCCCCACAATAGAACACCCTGTGAGGTGGGTGGCGCTGTGGGAGCTCCGAAAGAGAGCTGTGACTAGCCCAAGGTCACCCAGCTGGCTTCATGGAGGAGAGTGGATTCAAGCCCGGTATTCCCAGATAAGAGTCCAGTTCCCTAACCACTAGACCAAACTAGCTCACCCAAAAGCAAAACTCTGCAGACAGTGAACCACACTGTGAAGAATACAGAGCTAAGCAGTGTTCCAGCTGGGGCTTCCCTTTCCCTTAACCCTGTTTTATCTCCACCACCCTCCTACAAATGATCCATGAGCCAACACTGGCACTATTCCATGGTTGGGTTGCATAAGCAATATACCATCCGTGATTTCACCACCGCCACTGCAAATCAGCAATAGTTGCGCATACCAGCTGCTTTTCTGGTACAAATTTCATGGTGGCATCATCAGCTGGTCCTAAACCAAATAGGGTTCGGATGAGGTGCTCACCGGCCTCTGTCAAACTGTCCCCTTGCCGGTCGGTGGATCCCCTTATTGTCAGGATCATTGAACTGCAGCCAGCATGAGGAAGGGATTGGCTGTGTTTCTACTGGGGCGTCCCTTGAAAACGGTACACCTAGATTGACAGCAGGATTCATAAGAGAAGCACATTCAGCTAGAGATGGGCACGAACGTTTGGGTTTTTTTACATTCTATTCAAATCGAATCCAATACCCGAAAATCCCATTCAGTTCAGATCTTTTACACTTGAGTTTAACAAGATTTGATTCAAATCTATTCAGTCAAATTTTTTATTTGAATCTGCACGTACGAACGTCAACAGCATTCGTATGTGCACGTACGCATCTTCCCCGCATCCGTACACCTCCATATGCATCCCATAGTTATTCCGCATGCAACCCGTTTTCACCCCATATAGATCCCTACAAATGGGTATGGACGTGGGAAAGAGGAGGATCTTCCAGTACGCATCGTGTACAAACCCATACACATATGAATGTCCGGATAATTTGAATGAATAGATCTGAAATTTGAAATTCGATTCAAATGTTTACATTCGAATATTGGGACATTTAGATTCGAGTTTGAATGTTGAAATTCAGCACGTTCAATCGGATTTCGAATGCCTACGAATATTTGTGCACATTCCTACGTTCTGCCTGCGCAGTGGATCTGGAGTTAGGGAATGCACTGTGAATCAGTTATATCATAACTGATCCATGTTAGTGAGCAAGTGCCACTAAGAAGCTGGTTGACTTGTTACAGAAACAGACTTTTGAATTCCATTCAGCTTTGGGCCAGTTCCTAGTCTACCATGGGTTTGGGAGTTTGTTTGGTTTTTGTGTGGATTTTTGTACATATATTCTTTTAAAATAAAAGAATACCTAATAGGCACACACCTAATAGGTACATATCTGCATGCATGTGCATTTGTCTGTATAGACGTCCCGTTCATAAAGTGAGTGCATTTGAGGTGGGTGTCATCTTGCAGTAATATTTTAGTATGCCTTTATGCGTGCAAATGTAATAAAAAGAAACCAAGGGCCTTTCTGCAGTTTGGTCTAGTGCAGTGATGGTGAACCTTTTGAGCTTGGTGTGTCAAAATTCACAAAAAAACCTAGCTTAACTCAGGTGCTGTGTCACATCTAGAAATATCCATAATTTTGTGGTGTTTGTAGCTCTAGTAAAAAAGTTATATTTTTGATATATGTATTAAAAGCAAAAACAAATAATTC